>OU426851.1:10042419-10379919 GCA_911387685.1 Dolichovespula media | reverse complement strand
CGAGAGAGAAGCCCCCCCTGTATGTTTCTGTGCTCACGGTCGTTCAACTTGCGAAAAGAATCCTTCCGCTTTGAGATATCGTAAGCATTTTATTGCTTGAGAATCAGTCAATGGGAGAAAGTTCTTCGTAGTATATATATATATATATATAAGAGAAACGACGACATAGAGGTGGTATAAGAGATCCATTGCTATCCAAGTTCTTCGATCGTTCTAGGAGAAGGGGGAGAAGGTAAAGGAGAAGAACGAGGAGTAAACAGAAATTGACAATGACACTTAATTAGCAAATTCATTCTTTTTTGTTTTATTTTTTCTTTTTTTTTTTTCGTCGACTAGATTTCTCAATCGATGGATGTCAATTAAAAAGCGACGATTATCTCCATTTTCTTTTTTTTTCCCTTCAATACGAAAAATCGCAAGAATTGAAGGAACTTAGTCGCTTGGCCATTATTTTTTTCGAGAAGAGGGAGTAAAAGAGAAGAAAATAGAAAGGAAGAAGGAAAAAAAAATACGACAAAGAATTCAGAATCTTTTATGGAAGACGCGGTATATCTTTTTCTTCTTCTTCTTTTTTTTTTTTCACGGCCGTGCACGCAGTTATGCAAATTACTCTAACTATTTAACATTCCGTGCTCGTCATCTCGATATGACGAGGCGTAAAACGGAAACTTTGAAAAAAGTCACGACCTTTTAGCAAGTCAAATATCACGGAAGAAAGCGTTTTCCATAGTAAAAACCCTAAGGAATCGCGTGGGATGATAAAAGTGTTTTCTTATTAAATACAATCGTTAGATCATAACTACTACTCTTTGTTCGATCGATGCAAACCGATCAATTTATTTATCTATCGCCGCGCGTTGTAAATTTTTTCGATCAAATTTTCGATGTAATAAGCGATATAAGAATTTCAATCCATTCTCTTCGATAATTTCAAGGACGGACCGACCGATACGCGATGATTTGTGATTCGTAATGGAACATAATTCTATAGGTAATTACGAAATAAGATATTTTTTTTTGTTATTACATAATCAATCTTTTTCTCAATCATTTTTTTTTCCTTTTTCTTTATATGTGTTTCTTTTTCTCCTTTCTATTTCATCGATAATTAAAATAAACGACCGAGGAAGGTACGAGAAAAGGTAGAACGGAGACTTCACAAAAGCGATAAATTAAAATCTGTGTTCGAATTTGTTCCGATCGTCGCTCGTTCGAGAATAATTTCTCCGCGCTAATGCGCGTTGTTCTCGTCGAACGTATAACGGCCAAGTATTATAATCCTACACGATCTAACATGTCGGTGACACGACTTCACTTCCTACGTACAGGGGAACGGAGAGTGTTTAATAAGGAGAAAAGTTTCTTAGATGGAACGTTGTCTCTCCTACGAGAATGTGTTCCCGGTCTTAAAACGCCTCCGTTAAAGTATATAATATTTTGTTTTTGTCGAATTAACCGAAAATTAAAGAGTTAAGTTAAAAACTTTAATGAAGAAATCAATTAAGCTTCGTTTCAATGTGAATTTAGGTTCTCTATAGATGACTAAAAAGGACTACTACGTTTTATATTCTTTTTATTCGTATATTTTGTGCGTGTGTGTGTATGTGTGTGTGTGCGTGTGCGTGCGTGCGCGCATATTACGTATCTATACATACTTATGTGTGTAATGTGTATGTGTATCTCGAAAGTATTCGTCTCTATCTCTACATTAAATCGTGCTCCAACCAAGCCGAGTTTACGTTCATTGAGTAAGATACATACATAGGATACGTACATATATACGAAACATCGATCCTGCATGTGTGTGGAATATCCGCGTGTCCCACATACATAGATGATTGGACCTAGCTAGTAACATAACTACGGAGCCGGCTATATCCGTAACGAACGACAGACGAAAGTGTATTATCCGAGAGATAAATAAATAGATAGATAGATAGATAGATAGATAGATAGATAGATAGATAGAGATAGAGAGAGATAGAGAGAAAGAGAGATTCGTCTCTATGTATCTGAATTATATACTCTGGGATATTATTGACCACAAAAAGAATATTATTTGCCACAGGATACTCGCAATACAAACATTTTTCTTTCGTTTATTCTCAGATTTTACAATTCGTTGATGTACCAGATCTGAAAAAGTAAGGAAAAAAATCATCAAGAAAAAGAAAGAAAAAAAAAAAAAGAAACCAAACCTAGATTCACTACGATTTACTGATATACTAAATAGTTACACAGAGAGGGAGAGAGAGAGAGAGAGAGAGAGAGAGAGAGAGAGAGAGAAGGTGATAGAGACTATTATAGAAACTTTTCCATTATAGAGATCCTTGAATCCTTCGTCCTTGGACGAGAAAGCAAGTCTCCGAGGCACCGATCTTGCAAAACTATGTCGTCTCTCATTCTCTCTCTCTCTCTCTCTCTCTCTCTCATTCTCAAAAAGGAAAAAAAAACTAGAAGAGATCTAATATTAGAAAATATCCTAAAGAGATATTATATCGACGATACCGTATGCACGCTATTAGAAGAAAAACTGTTAACATAAACATAAAAATAGAAAATGTGTTTCATTCAGAATGCGTTAAAGAAATAACGTGATCGTTAATGAGAGAATAAAATCGAGTTTTCAAGGGTTCAATAGTAGTATACGGAAGTGAACCACCTAACCGTTCCGTTTCTTTCGCGAGATACGAGATTGAAATAAGAAATAATAAAACGGAAACAAAGAAGAACGTTAAATATGTAGATACGAACGGACGAATAGACAAAACACAGGTCATCATATCACATGCATATGTATGTAATCTTTATATATACACATATATATATATATATATATATATATATATATATATATATATATAAATAGATGTTAAGAAAAAAAAAAGAGAGAAATAAATCTTAATAAATCATGCGATAAAAAAGTAAAAAAGAAGAAGAAGAAAAATAATAAGGAAAGAAAAAAGAGGAAACATCTACCGTCCTGGTACGATGAAGAGACTTGCCGAGGAGAACGGCTTCTTCGAGTCAAATACGAAAGGAACAAGAGGAGGAAAGAGGATAGGTGACGGGTACATCAGTGTTGTGTTGTTGTACGTGTGCTTTATATGGGTATGAGTGTGTATTCGTGCGCGCGCGCGCGTGTGTGTGTCTCCTCGTGCATTCACGTGCGTGTTATGCCGTATACGAGTTATTGAATGTATACGTATATGTATGTGTGTGTGCGCGCGCGTGGTGTGTGTGTGTGTGTGTGTGAGAGAGAGAGAGAGAGAGAAACAGAGAGGAGGAGGAAGGAGAAGAAGAGGTGGCCCACGGTCTTGGAAGTGCAGCGTTCGTGCCAGGCTGTGCGGCCTGGTACCACTCAGTGCAGAGAGATAGCGACTGTTGGGAGGGAATGTGCATCGAGAGAGGACGGGGTGCAGGAGTGCACCGAATGCGCACTTGGTAAGAAGCATACACCAAACGCGCCTTTTCTTATTAACTACTGTTCTGAGATCAACACAACATTGATATTTGTCTGATGATAAGATGAATTATTTTCATTTGCTACCAAGATCAATTTGACTTTTAATTATTTTCTCTTTCTCCGTCATTATTTTTTTTTCTTCCTTTCCCTCTCTTTTTAGTTTTTATCCCGTCTCTCTCTCTCTCTCTCTCTCTCTCTCTCTTTTCATAAACAAATTACGAGATTATTTAATATTATTATTATTATTATTATTATTATTATTATTATTATTGTTGTTGTTGTTGTTGTTGTTGTTGTTGTTATTATTATTATTATTATTATTATTGGTAATTGTGATATATTTTTATAGGATCACATCGATAGATCGAGATGCGCAAAAATTCTTTCTATTTATCATAACGCACGCACGAATCATATAGATATATACGCGTGTATACGTACGTTCTACGTGTACAAATAATTTATTACTTTAATTCGGAATTCGAATTGTCGAGAAATCTCGATTCGTAAAGTTTCTTTCTGCCATACGAAACACGAGATTGATTGTATTAATTGTCACGAACGCCGATCGAATCGAGAAGGTTGAATCGTTGTTATCATTTTAGGGTAATGAAAAGAAGAGGGACCAAACGAAAAAAAAGAAAAAAAAAAATAAAAGGAAAAAAAATAGAGGAACAAAAAAATAATAACGAATGAGCGAGTTAATTGGTACGTTGGAAGACGGATTCGTACGATCAAGAAAAAGTGACGTAGGCGCTGGCTCGTACTGGCTGGTACCGCGAGAGCTAGAGAGGCTTAGAAGTATGTAGTCAAGTAGCTAAGAATGAACGTCCATTCTCTCTCTCTCTCTCTCTCCCTCTCTCTCTCTCTCTCTCTCTTTTTCTTTCTCGTAATATCCCACACATTTTTAACACCTTGCTTTTGTGTGCGTGTGTGTGTGTGTGTACACGATAAGCAGTGAGGCAATCGCACGATTTCCAAATGAATAAATTTGATTTATCAAGAAATCGTTCGTTCTCAACATGTTTTTCTTCCAAATCTCTCGAATAATTATTTTTCTTTTGCGAATTCGAATGCACGTAATTATTCTTATCATTAAAATGACGTTAGTTAAACGGTCTGTCATTTACTTGGAGAACGTGTATCAATGACGCGTATGATTATATACCTCATGCGAAAATGTCATATAATTTCTAATCTTAACGTTACTAAGCAAAATGTATTCGTTATTGTTCCTTCGTCCATGCGCGATTAAACAACGCGGTATTTGATTTCCGTAGAAAATTACTTGAAGACGACGACGACGACCAACCGACGACCGACCGACGACCGACCGACGACCGACGACCGACGACTACAAAATTGATTTGCCCTTCTGAAGATCGTATTACCGGTGATTCATTCCGGTCCTAGGAATCAAACCGACACTTCTCATTCTTTTTCCTCCTTTTTTTCCTCTGATTTTCGCCTTTGTTCGTTTGCCCGTTTGTTTTCTACTTTTCTTTTCCTACACGATCGCAATAAAAATGATATACGGTGCGATAAGAAATGTCAAACTGGACACATAAAAATTAAATCTTTACTTTTTATAATGTTTTCCTTTTTCTTTTGGTTTCGTGTTTTTTCGTTTTTTTTTTTTTTTCTTTTCTTTTTCTCGTCGAAAATCATTTTACATGTATATCGGGGTCGTCAAGGATGAAATTTATAGTTTTAACCGTTTTGAGTGCCAAGCAGCGCGATCGCGCTTCTTCTATTTTGTGTCCAAAAGTGCCAGCGCTCTGGGCTACGAAGCCTACAATCATAACACACTCGGTTTTTGTCCATGCATTTTTGGATACGGAATATGACAAGCGCTATCGCGCCGCTCGGCATTTTTGGATACGGAAATGGACAAGCGCTATCGCGCCGCTTGGCAATTTTCGATTGGGAAACAATAAAGATCCTTGGCATTCAAACGGTTAATAATATTACTAGCTGTAACTTATTCCACAAATTTCATCCTATGAAACCTAATATATATAATGCGTGCATACATACACACACACACACACACACACACACACACACACACACACACACACACACACACACACATATCTATATATTATGTATGTTTCATATATTTACATTGTATATATATATACATAATATGTAAATATATAATATGTATGATAATGCTCATATATATAAATAAATATATGGATATGTGTAAATTTAGAAGCGAACAAACGAGATTGACATATTTGTTAAAAACACAATCTATTAAAAGGAATTCAGGGACGAGTATGTACTTTCTCTATGGAATGCATTAACGATGGCATTGAACGTGGCATTTTTTCTTCGACGATAATAAACGCATATAAGTATATAGAAAGATATATCCAATCGATGGGTCATTGTTTGACATTTAAGTTAGTCGCGAGAAAATTGCAATGTTCCCACGTATCGTATCTATACATACGTATGTATATATATATATATATATATATATATATATATATATATATATGTGTGTATGTACATAAGTAGATAGATATTATACTATGAGAAATTCTCTCGTTCCATTGGTCAACATTGATAATTACAACGATAATACGTCTCACTTAATGCAAATTGAATTTAGTCGATTGCGAAGTTTCAAATAATCCAATTTGGGTAATACTGGCCGTTTGAGAATCGCGTTCATTGGTATTCTTTTCGAACAAAGAGATCGGAGTCGACCTGGAATCACGTCACTATCGAACATCGAAACGAGGTGCAAACGTGCGACCTTAATTTCATCTCGGACCTCCTCAACTGCTGCCATTGCCCAAGGCATCATCATCATCATCATCATCATCATCATTATCATCATCTCGAGAGAGAGGACCATAAAAGAACGTTCATTAGGATCGTTCAAAAAAAAACGTCTTTCCAAAGTATAACTACTTGTTCGGAAATATTTTTTCTCATAACAAATAAAAATAAATCGATACTATCGAGTCCATATGGTAAATACATCGTCGACGTATGAAATTTACGTAATCGATTTTTCGTTAAAAAAAAAAAAAGAAGAAGAAGAAAAGAAAAAGAAGCCCAGGGAAAAAAAGAAGAAAAAGAACGTTTTGAGCGGCAATAGCCGAAGGGAACAGAAAAGTTTAAGTGATCTGCGAATTTTCACAAAGTTTAATTAAAGTTCTGTGATTTGAAAAAAAAAATGAAAAAAAAGAAAGAAATTTCGAAACGCGAGAAGAATTATTTTAATTATCGACTAAATTAGTAAAATGTTGTAATTTTTTCATTTCTGTTATTTCATACGTTACATTTAGATTTATAAAAAAAATCTCGAAATGTTTACATTTATAATAAAATCTACTCACGTGACATCGTTTCAATGACAATTCCGATATAAAAACGTTATCGTTTTAAAGGCGGCAGCAGATAAATTTCTCATTGGTTTTAAATAAAATTACATTATTTAATTTTGATTTTGTATTCTTTGCTTTTGCGTGTGTGTATTTTTCTATAGATCCGTTTAAAGAATTTAAAAAAATCAAAATTTATTTTTCATTTTTTCCAAGTCGCTCACGATCATCGTCAAATATTTGATCGTCGGCCGATAAACAGAAAATCTTTATTTGTTCGATTTTCAATCATCGTCGACAAAAAAAAAAAAAAAGAAAACGAAGAGAGAAAAAAAGAAGAAAAAAACACGCCCGTCATTCGTTGGTTTAAGAGAAACGTCAAATTTGTTCGGGGATTTTCAAACGATAGTTCGCATTTCAATCGATCGGCCGATTGATAGATTGATTGATTTATTTATTTATAAGTTTGGATAAACAGTTAAGACGCGGGTAAAGTGATTTTCTCGAGGTCAGCAGAACACTCGCCGACGATTCTCTTTCTCCTGCTTAGATTAGATTTCGTAGAAACGTTGAGAACCAGTTTGTTGAATGGCATTTCCTATCTTAAAGGAGAAAAATAAAATGGAAGAGGGAATAAAGGGAGGGACAGAGAGAGAGAGAGAGAGAGAGAGAGAGAGAGAGACGGGGAAAGAGGCACGTTAAAGGAAGACAGAGTTTTAATCACGGAAGTAAATGAAAAGTACGAAGTGTCAGGGATTGGAGCGCGGCATGGGGGGAAGGAGGTAGTGATGAGGGAAGAGGAGGAGGACGAGGAGGAGGACGAGGAGGAGGAGGACAGCGTTGTGGTGTTGTTTCTGGCCACCAGAAAGAGAGTCAAGTTGGGAACGTGAAATTCGCTCGTTCCATAGAAAGTGCACCTAGCGCGCTATTGGCCTTAAATGGTGCACGACTGGTATACCAATGCGTTTGTGAATACTACCATCGACCAGAGATAGAGACAGAATGAGAGAGAAAGAGAGAGAGAGAGAGAGAGAGAGAGAGAGAGATACTCTATCCTAATGCGAATTAGTAAGATAATTCGCATTTTATTTTCTTATAGAGAGTTTACTTACGCTTAGCTTCGGGTTTCTGCGACCCAATGATTTCTAACAATTAACAACGTCATATCCCCCTTGCGGATTATTTACAATTGAAAACACCGAAAGAAGAAAAAAAAAAAAAAGAAAAGAAAAGGAAGATAAAATTTGGTGTCGTTCCTTCTTCATTCCATTTTATTTATTCTACTACTCTCAATTTAACTTTATCATAGTATTTCTATTTTATTTCTTTCGAAAAGGATCGTCGACTTGTAAGTACGTCGCTTGTAAGAGTTCCCTTCGTTAGATCATCAATCGAGCGAGCATTCGTCTACTCGTGACCTTGTTGGTACGTAGAGAGTAGGAGTTACAGCGCAACAGAATCAGTAGCAACGAGTATACACACACGTTGAACGGTTGAATGGCACAAGCAAACGATATATACGAGTATATGCTATGTATGTATGTATCTATGTATGTATGTATGTATGTATGTATGCATGTATGTATGTATGTATGTATGATGTGTGCCGCATGGCGTTCGTTGACTGACTGTCACGACTGATCCAATTATCTTTGTACGATCGACAGGCCAAAAGCGATCTCTGGATTTCCAAGATGACCCCGTTATATCGAATCATTGCACTTTTATTGCATTTTCGTGTCGAGGTTCAATAGATTGCGAGCATTCTTCTGGAAAGATATCAAAGATTCCAAGAATCTCGCGCGTTTTTCTCTGGCATCCTAGATCGTTTTTTTTTTATTCATCTTTACGTGGTTCTTTTTTATATGGTTTAGGAAAAAAAAGAAGAAAGAAAATGTATATCAATGACATGATATTAATAGTCTATAAAAACTCGATTTAACTTTCACAAATACATATTGTATATGTGTATTACATCGCGTCACATTATTTCGCAAATAAATTATTAATCGTTAATTTATATACGAAATGTAATGTTTACCAAGTAAATGCTGTATCATAATTGTTGGCATAGTTATATTATTACAAACTGTAAAATTATACTAATATAAGTTATACTTACAAGGCGTACATTACATCGTAATGTAATATAATTGTAATGTAAAAGCATGATATTAAAGCATGATACATACTTTTTTGTTAATACAAATACAATCTTTGTTTGTATCGATGAAATTAATGAATTGTGTCATATTCATGAAACGTTATGAACAATTTTCTTTTATTTCATTAGTTCAATTATTGAATTAATTTATTATGAGATTGAAGCATACATTGAAAAAGTAAGATAATTTATACAAGGTGATACGTAATCTGTGGTGATAAGACAAAAATCATGAATAACAACGAAATTGCTTTGCAGGTATAGTTTGCGAAAAAAATACACACACACATATATTTATATATATATATATATATATATATATATATATATATTATTTAAAAATTAAACGAAAATGGATGTGCACCTAATGACTGGTATTACAGTTTTCACTAGACACCGTTACTTCAACTACTTCGTACAATGTTTCTCTGTATATGAGACATAGACGACGCATCGAAGTTTTATCAAATGTATATATCCGTTGAGATAATGAGAATATATATATATATATATATATATTAATATCCCTATCGGATGATACAATTTTTTTTGCCGACAGTTTCGTCACAATGAAGAATAATTCATAATATTCACATCGAATACGTGTATTTTCGTAGTCACGTACGAAACCCACGATTTGAATCGTTTACTAAACTCCCCTCCCCCCGCTGTCATTATTATATTGATTCGTGAGACGACAAAAAAAAAATTTGATGATCATGTTAAAATTGAAAAGATTCTAATAAACACAAGTTATATCCAACAATCCTCTTATTTTTTCTTTTTCCTTTATTTTCCATCTGGAATTATTTACCTACTATGCAATGAAAGACCAAAAGTATATATAATTAGCTTACTTTTGTACGTGTCAGAAGAATACCGCTCGTCATGCGAGCATACAGGTATTATAATACAATGGGAACCAGAAGTTCTTTCGTTTGTGGAAAAACACAATCCATCGATACAAACGAAGCTTGTATTTGTATAAGAAAAAAAAAAAGAAAGAAAAACAACGTATTGCATCGTTTCATATCGTGAATATTCTATCTACCGATTAAGATTTCACGTGGAAAAGAAGAAAAGACGAAAAAAAAAGAAACAAAAGAAAAAAATGAATCTTCAAAGATATTATTAACGCAGATATTATTTTGTTTATAACTATTTTTTTTTCTAATTATATAACAGGATCGATTCAATCTATTACCGAACGTTAGTGTCTCCCGATTAATGGAGTTAATTTTTGTCTAGAATTAACTTCGTTTCAATGTCCCATACAATTTCCCAACAGTAGCAACAATAGAGAATCGAAAATTTGAAGGAATTTTAAATAGACCGAAAATTTTCGGGCGTTCGATTTTACACGAACAGACACAACCCTGTCCCTGTCTGCGAGAATTTGGACGGCAAACAAAAAAAAAAAACAGAGAGAAAATAAAAGGAAAAAAGAAAAAACGTTGTATTATACGTCGATTTTGTGAAATGAATAAAGCTATTCATCTTTGAAGTATCCAAGAGAACGTAATTGGCTCGCGTGATGGATCTAAAAAAGAGAGACAACGAGATTCTCGCAGGAGTATAGAAAGTATTGGCGATAAAAAAGAACGTTAACGGCGTTTCGCTTGGTTCGAGATCCCACGTAAAGCGACGTGCAACGAGCCGAGCGTTCGTGAATTAGCACGCCTAGTACTAATTGCTATAAACGTTTCGCCAACGGCTCTCTGCCAGTCTACTTGGAGTATCGTGGGTTTTAAGTATTTCTCGCGTGTGAACCTGCCTTTAGAAGCCAATGAACACGGAGGCTCAACCTGAGATACACACGGATGGGGACGGGGACGACCTCATTACTCTTCGTTCTTTTTTTTTTTTTTTTTCATTCGATCGTAACGAAAATCGTAATGCGCCATTTTCATCAATTTCTTTTCCTTTTTCTTTTTGTTTCTGTTTTTTCTTTTTTTTTTTTTGCTTTCCTTTCCTTTTCCAGTATCTTAAATCACATTGATCGATGATTTCGATCAACCATTTTTTCATGCATGCGAACTTTATTCTTTATGTGACGTTAATAATAGGTCAAAAAAATTTACGACATTAAAGCACAGTAATTTCATGACTGTATTTTATTATTATTATTATTATTATTAATATTGTTATTGTTATTATTGTTATTATTATTATTACTGCTACTACTACTACTACCACTATTACTACGATTATTACGATTTTCTATTTAAAACAACGGAAGTTCTAATACGAATGAGAATTTAATCGAATCGTCAAAGGTTTTACTCCGCAGTAATAAATTAACGGTGAATTTACTATTACTCGATATCTGCCCTGGGAATATCTCAAATTTAAACTTTAATTAAAGTGGAAATATAATCAGATTTCAAGTAAAAAAAAAAAAAAAAAAAAAAAAAAAATACTCGGTCAATAAAATAAAATCGTATTTACGTTTAATATAATGTAATTATACTGGTAAAACTTATAATTATGAATTTCAAATTATACATTTTCTTTTTATACGACAAATATAAGCTTTGCTTCATGTATTTTATATCACTGTATTAAGTTTATTACGAGTTTCATATTATATAAAATTTTATAATAATATAAATTTTATAATAGATACAAATTTTATATAATATGAAACTCGTAGTAAACTTTTATATATGTATATATATATATATATATTTTTTTTTTCATATACATTTTATAAATCAATTCTTTATCTCGAACGTTCGCGAACATTTGGTTCGATTCGATCGAACGCACCTTAAGAAGGAAATGTCGACGACGAAAGAAAGAGGGGTAGGTAGGAGAAGAAGGAGAAGAAGGAGTCCTCTCTCGGGCCGATTAACCGCAGAACTGGGCCACGGAAAAACGAGCTTTGATGAAGCGTAGCGAGCGCGTGCATGCCTCACGATTACCTGATTGGCAGCGTCAATAAAGAGCGGGGTATCGTTTCTAAACGAAACGAACGTCGTAATGTATAGTATAGTAATGTATAGTATAGTATAGTATAGTATAGTATAGTATAGTATAGTATAGTATAGTATAGTATAGTATAGTATAGTATAGTACAGTATAGTATGGATAGTACAGCATAGCACAGCATAGCTAGCCCGTTCTAAAGCGCGTCCCGTAATAGGTGGAATCAGAGAACAAGCTTGTACAATAAGTCCTCATTGGTCGAAAGACTCCTATGGTTATGTAGGGCAGAGACAACTATGGCAACACCAATCCCAGCGAACAACAATGATACCACTTGTACTTTATCTTCATACTCGTTCTTATTGTTAATGTTTGTTATTTGCTATTTTCAACTGTCTAAGGCGACATCATCTCGATATCTCCTAAAAACGACGATTCTAATAATTATCTTTTACATTTAACTGATTTTTCTTACCGACCGTTGTTATTTGCTTCTTACAATTATTACGATAATACCAATGCCATAAAAAAAAAAACAAAAAACAATGGTTGTTATTCCTTATAGATCGCTTATTTCAAAAAAAAATTTCGAAAGACATCGATGCGACTAAACAACAATTGCACTAATCGTTTTTACGATATCGCGTGCTAGTCCCCTGTCTGTCGATGTTATTTGTTATTTTCGACAATGGCGACACCGATGCCACCGTCGAACAACAATTCCCATTGCTATTTGTTTCTATCGTTATCCTTGTTCTTCTTGTTATTTGCTATTATTGTTTCGGGAGATCTATTTCTTTTAGATCCTAAATTTGTAGAAGTAGAAGAAGAAGAAGAAGAAGAAGGAGAATGAGAGGAAGACACGAATAGATGACTTACTACTATATCGTATTACAGAGGACAATAGCCATAGCACGACTAACAAATCTCACAAGAGAACATCATAGAAGACATATATCGGTGACTTTGTTAGAACATCTCTCCGGTCTGGAATAATTGACAAGTGGTAATCGAATTGGCATTAGCAAGTGGTACGGAAATAAAACAGAGGTCGGTGACTCTCTCTCTCTCTCTCTTTCTCTTCCTCGGATAGTCTCGCTTGCTCTCCGAACTGGTACACGAAATTCGTCCGACTGATGCTTGCAGACGGGGACAGAGAGAGACAGAGAGAGAGAGAGAGAGAGAGAGAGAGAGAGAGAGAAAGAGCTAATATTCAAAATCAGTCTACGCGCACTGCTCTCTCTCTCTCTCTCTCTCTCTCTCTCTCTCTCTCTCTCTCTCTCTCTTTCTCTACGCACATATATATATATATATAACGTCGAATCGATTGAAAGAATTAATCTCTCGAAGGCAATGTCCCCCGATAACGGAAGAATTCCATTTAATCCTGTCGCCAACTTATTTCTCATATGTTTTTAATCCCGTTAGATAACAAATTATTCTCTCGATCGTTATATTTATACATTCCTTACGATTGAGTATTGACAAAAGTAAAACCTGCATACTCTATTCTCTCTAATTCATTGAAATCTATCTAAGAAAAAAGATAATAAATCCGACGAAAAGCAAGAAAAAGAGAGAGAGAGAGAGAGAGAGAGAGAGAGAAAAGAATCAATCTGATCTTGAATGCAATGTTATTACATTATATGGAAGTGATAAAATGTCGCATAGAAAGTATTAAATCTTCATGAGGAATCTTTATTTTCGTGTGGGGGGGGGGAGAGAAAGGACAATTATGTAAATCCTTATATACTATTAATAATAATATTATATATATATATATATATATATATATATATATATATATATATATATATATATATATATCATACAATAATAGAATGCGTCTGGATCAAGACACAAAAAAAAAGATATACCAGCATCGATCATCACTGGAGACTGGCATTGAATTCTCAGATAATCAAGCGCACCTCTCCTTTCAGGGCACCTCGAACGTCGGCCAATAGAGAGACAGGTGCATTTACATGTAATCCATGAACCGCTAAAATGCGGACGCGTGGCTTTCAAGAACGCGTGCTCCCTCGTTTACAGTTAGAATCGTAGCTGAGAGCTAGCCATGTTAGCTTGGCTCGAGTTAACTTTTCTAGACAAACTTTGACGCGCGTGCGTGTGTATGTATATACGCATCGCAATTGAATAACGAGTAACTAGATTTCCTTTTGTTGCGAAAAAAGAAGATTCTTTCTCTTTTCTTTTGTTTTTTTTTTAACTAACGTAACGATAAAAAAAAATCAATTATTTGATCATCTCATATTAATAAAATGAACAATGTTTAAAATAATATTAATATATGTTACAATATCATATATATATATATATATATTCATATAATTATAATATTAATATTGCTTTAGTATAGTTTATTAAACACGTAAAGAAAAAAAATATATATCGAAAATTAATTAACTATCAAAACTACACGTCGTAACGACAGAGATGTCTAATTTTTGTTACGTCTCTCTCGGACTACGATTATCGTCACGTCGAAAAGAAAAAAATTAAAAAATTAAAAAAGAAATAAAAGAAAAATATACGAGAGATTTCAAGTTAAATTCGAGTAGAAGTACGAGAAGTACTTTCGTTCGTACATCGATATCCACATAACGATTCGTTATCCCGGTCTATTAAAATTCTTCCATCAGATTTTTCGAATATCAAAGAGGAAACTATAATAGATGGGACTTAGGATAGAACGTGGAGATACGTGATTCACATTGTTGAACAATGGCATAGAAATGGGAGGAACGTTAGTTTGAAAAAGTACCTACGACGTGCGGAATGACTTTCACACGTCGTCTCTGGACGAACATGAAAAAAAAAGAAGAAAAGAAAAGAAAAGAAAAAAGGAAAAAAGAAAAGAAAAAAAAAGTAACGAAAACTTTGACGTCTCGACTGAGGGCTAGTAGTCTAGTCTCTGCGACACTTTAATAGCGATTTTAATTAAGAACTTTTATGGCTGACGTTAGGAACTCACGTTACTTTATTCCTTTCATACGATTTTTCTCACACGAACACATATCCATAAGTACGAGGGCGCAAGCGTACACACACACACACACACACACACACACACAAAAGCAAACTGACAAGAGAGGAATGGCTTCCCTTTTCGCACAGTAGTTCGCGTCGAACGAATGAGAAAAGAAAGTTTTTTTTTCTTTTTTTCGTGCAAAATATAAAATCGTTTAACGGTATCAAGTTACTAATATACCAACAAAGAAACTCTAAACACGTAAAGAAAGATATTTCAAGATAGAGAGAAGGAGGAGGAGGAGGAGGAGTGATCTACGTTTCCCAAAAGAAAGGGTATATCTAATGAAGTACTTCGAAACTTTTGGGAACTGAACCGAAGAAATAAGATAAAATAAAATAAAATAAATTAAAATGAAATATAAAACTGTGCAACATTTTTTACAATTCTTCCTTTGACGAGTCGCCGCCTTTGACGAAGACAAAGCTATAATTATCTCGTATCTATGGGGAAAAAGAGTGTAAGAGAAAGAGAGAGAGAGAGAGAGAGAGAGAGAAGGAAAGATAAAAGAATGAAAACTGACAAACATTAAAAATGAAGAAATGAAAAGAAAATTGTAATCTAGGATACTCCAAATTTTATGAGAATTCAAGGAAACGCTCATGAAACGTGATCACAAACGAAAAGTTTCACCTTTGATCGGTCGCGCCACGTGAAATCTCGCGACTTCATAGTAGATACTAGAATTCTAGGTATTTCTCACAACAAAGCGTTCGAACTCGATGCTCCTTAACAACATTTTCTTTCGCGTTCGATAATGTTAACACGGTGTTTTCTAGTATTTCAAATAATTAACACGAGTGTTTTATTATTATTATTATTATTATTATTATTATTATTATTATTATTATTATTATTATTTCTGCAACTAAATAATGAGAGAATTTATTTTCATCAATACGAGAGATAATATCAATCAAACAAAATCAATTGTCCCGTACATGCATATAATATTTATTTTATTCGAACTTTAGAGATCGGACGAAGATCTGATAAAGCAAAAACGAATTTTCAAACAAAATTAATTAATCGATTGATCAATCAATCGGATAAAATGTAAAACTATGATGTATCAGGTAAACGAAGAGATCTGACGGCGTTAACGGAAATACGAAAGTACTTGATATGGAATAATTTTCTTTGTAAAAAAAAAGTTCGTAGGTTTTTAATTTTAATTAATCTGAAAAACAGGATTCAATATGAATTTGCAATCTGGAAAAAAAAAAAGATCGGCCTAACAAGTTTCGAAAAAGAGTGATGGATTTTTAATATCATTTGGCGATTTTCGCCTCATCTGGGAATCTTTTGGCTTGTGTATTAAGAAAGAAAAAAAAAAAGAACTAAATAAATAAATAAAATTCAATTTAAAATCACGATAATTCCGGCAAATGAAGGACTTGGCAGCAGAGCTTTGCAAATGTTAAGGATAAATAAATAAATAAGTAAGTAAGTAAATAAATAAATATATGGATTATATTCGAAGTCAAGATAATTCAGGAAGAGAATTATAGACGTACGTAATATTTACAAAAACAAAATAATACACCAGACACGAGCGAGGCGCCCGAGAGAGAGAGAGAGAGAGAGAGAGAGAGAGAGAGCTTCGAAATATGACGTAAATCAATTTGCATTCATTTTCACATCCAACGCGACGGCTTCCCCCTGGTTACCTTTTGATCGATGTACGCTAAAAAAACAGAGCGTGGCTTGCTTTTCGTTTGACAGAACGATAAAGTTCAACTCTAAAATTTAACAAAGACCGAAAGAAAGAAGAAGGAAAAACAAGGATAGCAAATGTACGTTGTGTCATTAGATTCTTATAGAAAGACACAGTTAATTTCCTTAATTCGGCGAATGATTTTATATATACAGTATCGTATAGTAATATAACGTCGATGATACTGTAGCTTCGCTGTTCGTCTTGTATTTATCAACAATAATTGTGAAATACGGTAAATAGAGATAGAAAGAGAAAGAGAAAGAGAGAGAGAGAGAAAGAGAGAGAGAGAAATAACACAGACTCCTTTCATCGTCCTGAAATGATTTTCCATATGGTTCAACGATCGCTCGATTACTTATTACAACACATTCGCCGGTAGACGTAATCCCGTGCGTTACAACTCTTAGAATAGAACTCGTTCGACACGCTAGGATAGAGTCGACTCATCGAGTGGAACTCTACGTATGTAAGCCGATTCTAAATCCTAGATTTCCTGGCTAGACGATTTAAAGGGAATAGGAGAGGAGAGAGAGAGAGAGAGAGAGAGAGAGAGAGGCGAAAAGAAATATTACGACTTGTTATAAGAAAAAAAAAAGGAAAAAGAAAAAAAGTGAAAAATGAGTCATGCGAATCAATTTTCATCTATATGCACAGCCGGGATAAGGCCAATAATGTTTCTAGGTGATTTTAAAAATCGATTACCGTTTCCTGGAGACTTTTTAGGCTTACTTTTTTTGTTGTTATTTCTTTTTTTTTCCACATTTTAATATTGCAAGCCTACTTTTGACTTGCTCTCCGTATTTCCTTCCGCCCTCTCTCTCTTTCCCTCTCTCTCTCTCTCTCTCTATCTATCTATCTATCTATCTATCTATCTCTGTGTATCTGTGTGTATATAATGGAGAGATATTGAATGTTCATATATATTTATACTTATGTATATTTATACATGATATATATATATATATATATATATATATACACATCATATATACATTATACATAAATACATATGTACACACACACACACACCATATATACATCATACATAAATACATATGTACATATATATATGTATATATATATATATATATGTATATATATATATATATATATATATATATATATATATATATATATACACATGGTGTGTAGGTATTATAGAGGGAGGTACTGATCGGACAGGCCCAATGGAGAGCCAGCCAGGGTCCCGCTATCCGGTCGGCCGCTAGGCCGAGGTGAATGAACCTCGCTCCGCCTACTGACTCTTTACCTGCCGAGTAAAATCGACTCTCGACGAACATCGCCACCGACTAAAAGACAACTCTTCTCTTCTCGAAGAGAGAAAAAGAGAGAGAAAGAGAGAAAGAGAGAGAGAGAGAGATTATTTTTCCCCTCCTTTTCATCTTTCGCATCTCACACGCTCTACTGTCTTCGTCCGTGAATTTAATCAGGATCGTCGTTCTACCTCTTTCCTATAGTAACCACTAATAATCTGATTAAATGATTATTCCCCTTTCTTTATTATTTTCTTCCCCCCCCCCCTCTGTCCCAATTATTTTCTCCTTCTTTCCTTTTCTTTTTGTTTTATTATTCGTACTCTTTTTCATAGGCACAAATATATATATATATATATATATATATATATATATATATATATATATATATATAAAGTTATTTTAATTTATCGATAAAAAAGAAATACGATGGATATCTTTCTTTGATACAACTGAATATGTATGTATGTATATATATTTCATTTATTCTTCTGTCCGATTTCTCGTTTATATTGTTAACGTTTTCAACGTTTCCAACAAAAGAATCAACAATCGACGAACACTTCCACCTTCTTTTCTTTCTTTTTTTTTCCTTTTTTACTTTTTTTTTTTTTATAAACTCGGTCATCGTGAAGTTGGTTACGACGACGTTCGCCTTTGAGAAAGAGAGAAATTTCGATTGTTCTTGAACGAGAAGGTGGAAGAATCAGGGGAATTGTAATACAGATATGGCGGCTTTGTGAAATCTTTAAAAGTAAGTTTAAGAGGCCCATAGTAGGTACGACGAGGAAGACACGTTTAAAATACACAGAACGCAACGATAAAGAATATAAGAGTAAGATCGAGAACGATAAGATACTATATATATGTAAAGCTGTTTAAGGTGTTAAACTTTTTAACTATAGTTTGCTTGCTTTAATGGGGACGGACAAAAGATAGGATATATATATATATATATATATATATATATATATATATATATTACGTTTACTACGATGTGTATGTAAAGATGTGTAGAAAGTTACGTGTGAAAAGGAAGGAAAAATAAAAAAAAATAGAAAAGAAAATAAAAAAAAGATCCACGTGAAAATAATTAGGATAAAATATATGAGAAACTATTTTCGACGGATAATCCGATAATGAATACAGAAAGATGTTGGTATATTCCATCGAATGCCAAGCTATCGTACCCATAAAATTCCTCGTCCATCTTTAAACCGATAGGAAACGACGTACGATGAATACAAAGTCAAATAGCGGCACCAAAGGAAACTCGTAAAGTCCCATGGATCGAATGACAGCCAATGTTAATCGAATGTCTCGCTGAAGTTACGAAGTTAGACGACACGGATCTATTATATAAAACAACATATCGTTCTGTACTTTTTTTTTTCTTGTCTTTCTTTGCGATACGACAATAAGTACGTAACATACATACGTATAGATATTTTAAAATTTGCATTCATATCTCGGTAATGAATTTTTTTTTTTCCTTTCTTTTCTTTTCTTTCAAAGATGGGATTTACACAGTCAGCGACTTTCAACGGCTTTCGAAAGATTCTCGATCGTTAACAAGGCAAGTCCAATTTATGCCAGCAAAGAGAAATAAGAATCGCGTGCTTGCGAAAACTTTCTCGCGAGGGAATCAGAGCTTGCAAAAGTTCGTCGGTGCCGTGAACGAATCGTTCCTCCTCGTTGTACATATACGTACATACATACGGACGTACTTACTATACATACGAAGGTTGTTTCATTGACCCACTGATTCGTCCCACTTCCTTTTTACCGTCTCAACACTCTCGAAGCAAAGTGCCTATATCATTTACCATGGATCTTCACTGATATGGATCTTTTCTTTTTCTCCCTCTGAGTAAGATTTATTATAAATACGATCCATTAATATAACAATTGATGCAGTACCATAGGAAAACAAATTTAGTATATATATATATATATATATATATATATATATATATATATATATATATATATAATAAATGTATGCATATATAAATGCGCGCGCGCACACAAACACACATATACACGTATATATGCACAAAGCGAGACAGCAATTCCCTGTTTCATGATTATTATGATTTATGTAAACTTGTCGAGCATGTAAGATTAACGTTTTCCCAAGCAGAAACCAGGTAAAGCTAGGTAGGTAGGTAGGTGGGTGGGTTGGTAGATAGATATGTAGATAGTTGGTAGATAGATAGAACTTCGTTTTGAATCGGTTAATCCTCCTTGTCAGGATATTGGAAACAGAACATTTCTAGGGTTTCGAGTTCGTCTAGCTTTCGTGGCAATTACGAGTACGACGGATAACACGATTACTCACGGAACAAGAAGAGGATTAAACTCTCGTACTTTCATCGAATAGATATATATGTGTGTGTGTGTGTGTGTGTGTGTGTGTATTAAACTGACGAGACTGAGGAAGAAGAGGCTTTAAAATTAACGAATTACCTGTAAATTTATTTATTGAGAGAGAGAGAGAGAGAGAGAGAGAGAGAGAGAGAGAGAGAATATTTTGCACATATATGTATAAAAGTATTTATATACACACACACCAACATATTATTCGTATTATTACACGCATTATTATTAATTATTAATTATAATTATAAATTAATTATAAATATATATATATATATTATAAATTTTATATTACTAATATTTATCGTTTATTTATTTGTTAAGTTTTATCGATATATAACTCGTAATTGATTTTATACCAACGATTTAAAAAAAAAGTACGGATACTTTTCGAAAGAAAATTTTTATAATCGTTCAATCCCATTCCTCGATGATATAAACGTTTCCGCGATTCTCCAAATTTACAATAAATAATAAAAAAGCGCTTAATAAGGTACCGAAAGAGATAAGAGACCATATCGGAAGGCAGAATATGTCGGGGTTAATGGTTGGAAGATTTAAGGAACGTAGAACGTACGGAGTCACGGCCGAACGAGAACGAGCACGAGCACGAGAGAACGAGAACGAGAACGAGAACTTTTATCCTGAGCGTGCGTGAATCCTATGTATGTATGTACATAAGTATGTGCAAAAGCAGCGGCATAAGAAGAAGAAGAAGAAGGAAAAAAAAAGATTGTTCCAGTAGAACGCGTTTTCGTTACGATTAGCAAGAACTAAACAATTTCGATGTATTCGCATATACGATCTTAACGAATTGATTCGTTAGTGAAATCTAATATCATCGTAATTTTTTTTTCTTTTTTTTTTTTAAGAAATAAGGTGATAACAGATACTTGGGTATCGATAATACTTCAGATAGAAAAAAAGAACACACACACACACAGATATTCGCGTTAAGGAATGAATTTATGCTTTTATGGAAACGAAAGAAAGAAACGAGACGTAACGGAACAAAAGTGTTAAATTAATTTGTCACTTTGCCGGTAGACGGACAATAAAACTCTACATCCGCTTGATTCAAGTGTACGATAAATTTCTTCTTCTTCTTCTTCTTCTTCTTCTTCTTCTTCTTCTTCTTCTTCCTCTTCCTCCTCTTCATCATCATCATCTTCGTTATCGTTCTTTATTTCGCCTTTTTATTATCGCGTTCGTATGTAACACACACACAAAGAGAGAGAGAGAGAGAGAGAGAGAGAGAGAGAGAGAGAGAGAGAGAGAGAGAGAGAGAGAGTGAGTGAGTGAGTGAGTGTAATGAAAAACATGCACTCTTCCGTGTGCTATATCTCTTCGTGCATACATACATATCAACCATACATGACACAAGAGACTAAACGTGCCACTAATTGTAAGTAGAATGTTTATTTCTACTTTCTCATATACGTACATACATATGTTAAGAGATTCGGATCTCTGCGAGTTGTTCTTCCCCCACCCCTATCAAACCCCCTCCCCACCCACCCATCGCCTCTACAGAATCAAACACACAAACGCACACGTTAACGCGCATAAAAGAAAATAATTTCATAGCCCAGCGAAGCTATATCTCGATTGATTCGTATAAAAACACAAACTTCCTGTTTGCTAATAATACGTCCTAAAATTAATAATAATAATAATAATAATATTTCTTTAAAAAATTCGAACGCATCTTTCGACATTCAAACGTTCAAAAGATGAAAGTTTGACTTCGACGATGAATAACACACGACGACGACGACGACGACGACGACAACGACGAATAAGGAGTAAGAGGGAGAGAAGTAGGAGACGAGCAACGGAACCAAGGTCAACACTGTTACACCTTCCTTTTTATCGGCTCGACGAAGCAGGTCCAAAGGACTGCCCCTCTCCTTCCACTCCTTCTACTCCTTCTCCTACCCCAACCCCCCAACCCCGTTTCATCCATCCATCCATCCATCCATCCGACCAACCAACCCCTCTCTTCCTCCCCGCTATATTACCAGTTCAAGCTAGCGCAGCTTACTGCACGAGGAGGCACCATCATCGTCATATCCATCTCGGTATAATGGCTCGCGCGTATACTTTTTTCGGATCTCTTACAATATCCCAATGGAAAGGAAAGAAAACCGGTTTGAGTTTTAGAGGTGGGACCGATGTAAACACACCAAATGCACCGAATTTTCTTCCACCTTACGCACAGATTAACGTGTTAAACCTTTATTATTCTTTCTCCAATGTTTGATTGTTCGTTCCAAAAAAGAAAAAAGAAGAAGAACAAAAATAGAACATTCTTTTTTAACGACACTTGTAATAATACCAAAAATGATACATATTTATAAAGACATATACAGATTGTTATATATTTGTACAGGATGTACTGAATTATTGGATTCCTTAGATTCTCAAATATTAATCTTACGCTTTTACGAGATTTTTATTTTCTTTTTTTATTTTTTCTTTTCTTTTTTTTTTGCCCAGATTGTAAAACTACAAGCCTAAGAACTTTCAAGCCAACCTACTAGGAACTTTTGGCGCATCCTGTACGAATATATAACATTCGTCCAATAAATATACATATAATACAAAAATTTTTTTTCTATGTAACATATGCCGATATATATATATATAAATATATATATATCGTCATGTTCCATTTTGTATGTACATATTCAACAACTTGTTAAACCATTTGATTCGTTTTCTTGCGTATAATTTTTTCTTTTTGGTTTGTTTCCCATGTTGGAAAATTTGCAGAAATCTCTCAGACCATCTTGCAATATGAACTTAACGTTTGATACTCGTCTAAAAGGCGACGATGGAAAGAATTCTCGTGAAAACCGGTTTCACGTAGTCGTATCGTCGTCGTCGTCGTCGTCATCGTCGTTGTCGTCGTCGTCGTCGTCGTCGTCGAAGAAACTCAGCGGCGTCCGTGTAGTCCGATTACAATCTTACTTGCCTAGCCGAAAAGAGAAGAGACTTTCTGTCTTTCTTATATTCTCTCCACCCCCCTCTTTCCTCGACCCTTCCTTCTCTCCCTCACTCTTTCGAGGTGACACTATGACCAGAGAAGAGGCCACGTGCCACGCGTATTATCTTGTTGAACATGCATCGCAACTCACAATTGAAAACTATATTCTTCTTAAGATTACTAGTCCTTCGTTTTTTTTTTATTTTTTATTCTTCTTCTTTTATTTTTTTTTTGTTTTAATTTTTTATTCCTTTTATCTTCTTTTACTTTTTTTTATTATTTCTTTTTCTATTTTTAATTCCATCTTTTTAATGTAATCAGTTTATATACCATCGATTGTAGATAATAAGAAAAATAAAATAGAGAGAGAGAGAGAGAGAGAGAGAGAGGAGGGGGGAAGAGAAGAGAAGGGACATAGAAAAATGAGAACGTAATTTAATGAGAATTTATGTATCTGTACTCGTGTTCTCCTTTTGCTTCTTGCAAGCGATAAACATATTCGCACGAACAAAACGAAACTATTATATCTTTTATTCGTTTTCGATTCATTCAAGGTCCGTTATCTAGAAGAATTATTACTCAGTCTAACGATACCCAGAATAAGCTGAAAATAGCTGATACTATTTCGCGATCAACTAGCATACATTATCGATGAACTTGAGTCTCATGCGTAAGAACGAGTACGGAAAAATAAAAGAAGAAAAAAGAAAAGAAAAGAAATGAGAAAAAAAACAACTGGGAGATAAAACGACAAAAGTGTTTACCAGTCGAATGAAAACAGAGATCGGAACATGTGCGTGACGTTCCGCGGTGGTGGTAACGATGGAAAAATATTTTTCACCCGATTACACTTCGAACAAAGACACGAGAAAGAGAGAGAGAGAGAGAGAGGGGGGCAAAAAAAATCGTTTCTTCTTACAACGTTGTTCGACGACTTTGGGACGATTTTGTATATCCCGAAGAGATTTGAAAAAAGCGCTAGGGGTTGAGGGGAAGAAAGGTTAGAAAAGGCGGTCTTCCTTTCCACGAAAAGGATAACCTAACACAAGAAAAAAAAAAAAGGAATAGCATCACGTGGGGATAGATTTATATTGAGGGTCGGGAGTTTGGAAATCTTTCATCTACTGGTCAACAAAACTTTGTGCAAGTTAAATCGCTTTATCCCTTTTCCATTTCGCGCCTCAAATAGCCGCGAGGTGTTCGTTCGAGATAGAAAAAAGTAAAAAAAGTAAAACAAAAATGAAAAAAAAAGAACATTAATGGGAAGAAAGGGAAAAAGATAAGACGATCGCGCGTAACGGTCGGTCGAACTCTCTTTCTATGTATATATTTCGAGGGCGGGAAAATTTTAAATAGGAAGGAGACGACCGTAAAAGTAGTGGTCGTTGACCGGTGAAACATTGCTAGATAGACTTACCGACTCTGAGGGCGTCGATCTTAATGCCAAAGAAAAAGAGCAAGAGTAGGACGATAGCGTGAAAACGGAGAAGAGGACTGGTCGTCCGATTCAGCCGTAAAGTTCTTTCAGGGCGATAGTCCGTAGTAGCACATCCGGAAGCAGCACGTTCACCACCAGAAAAGACGGTGCGCGGCCGCCGTGGCTCCGGCGCAGCCACCGCCATCGCACGCCTCCGTGTCGTTCTCCCTCACCGCACTCCGAGCACACAGAGCCGAGCCACTTTTCCTTTCCCCGCTCGATAGAGGAAGGACCGAGCGAGTGAGCGAACGAGCGAGCGAGCGAGCGAGCGAAAGAGAGAGAGAAAGAGGAAGATAGAAACAGACGGGGTGATCCTCGAAAATTCCACGCGATTCGAACGGGAACAAAAAAGGTGTATTACCTTTTGTATTGTTTTTCTTTTTCTATTCTTATATTTTTCCTTTCCTCTCTATTATATATTATCCTCGACGCGAAGTTTTCTCGACGTAATAATTATATACTAACGCTACTTATTACTAATACGTACGATGTTACTTTTCCCTCTAACTACTGTCTATTACTATATATATATATATAAAAAAAAAAACAATCCACCGGGGGCCCGGGTATACCTAAGAGGACACACTTGCGTCGTCGTTGACCGCTCTCACGCGTTGAGAACGAAAGAACAACAGGGATGGGATGGGGGAGGAGAAAGAGAGAGAGAGATAGAGAGGGGGAAAAAAGCGTGGAAAAAAAAGAAGACGCGAAGAACGAGACGGCACGAGAGAATCGTCCGAGCCTTCAATTCATGGCTCGTACGAACGACGTTTACCCGGTCGCGGACAGTAAGCGACTGACTGTTCGCTCTCGCCGGCAAACTAACATGGTGACACGGCGCAGCGGCAGGTTGGCCTGAACGAAGCAAGCCCCATCGACCAATCATGATGCTCCAAAGCGAGAGCTACTCCGCACCCTCGATGATCGGTCGACGATCGACGCGCCGATCGGATATCTTCGCCGATCCTTGTGTATATATATATATATATATATATGTGTATATGTATATGTATATGTATATGTATATGTATATGTATGTATGTATGTATGTATATGTATATGTATATGTATATGTATATGTATATGATATGTATATGTATATGTATATGTATATGTATATGTATATGTATATGTATATGTATATGTATATGTATATGTATATGTATATGTATATGTATATGTATATGTATATGTATATGTATATGTATGTATACACCAACAAACATACATACATTATACGTACGTATGTACAGCATACACACATATATATGTATATATATATAATATGTATATATATATATATATGTATATACATACATAAACGTATACGTACCATCTTCGTCATCGTCTTCGTTGTGTCGTCGTCATATGCTGTCGGCTTTCTATCGTATACATTACAATCGGTCGTAAAACATTTTGTCTAACTTCCATTCCTTTACCTTCCTTCCGTTTATCGACATTATCTTTTCGAATTAATCCTCCTTCCTCTCCCCCACCCCCTCTTCCACTCGTTCGATCCTCATTCTTACCTTCCTCCATTTCGTACACCTAGAGATATACGTGAAAAGAAACAACAAATGAGATACCGAAGGATGGAATCTGTTAATTGTCATGCATAAATAGACATATGTATGTATCACCTGCGTTCCAAAGCATTATCTTTCTTTCGCGTTAGATACAAATATACTCTTCGCATTTCTTCCTTCCTTCGCACCAATCGACCTGTGATATACAGATTGAGCAAAATGAGAATTTCGCGTATGTTTTCTTTTGTTTATTTTTTTCTTCTTATTCCTCTTCTTCCTCTTCTTCTTCAAAGCGTTACGAATGTAGAATTCGGAAGACGCATCGATGAAGTATGTACTGTCAAATAAAATAGGTTAACTTGAGGTAGGCTTTAACTTCTGTTTACAGGTGTTATCGCTGCTACCTCTCGTTCTTACTTGCCAATTTTTCGGAACGAATTCTGAAATATACCAATTTTTTTTCTCTTTTTTGTTTGTACTTTTTGTTTTTAAGAGAAATAATTTACGGCACGGATCTTCGTTGAAAACGAAACAAAAGAAAAAAAAAGAAAAAAGAAACTTGATCAACGATTCTTTTACTTTCTATCTATCCGACGTTTCTATATTTTTCTCCAATATTTAATTGAATTAAATACCTAGAACGGAGATAACAATTAACGTATATTTTAAAACGCAGATCGGTGGGTTGGCTTTATTAATAATGCAATTCTGTATGGGATCTCTAATCGATCGACTAGAGCGTATGTATTATAATAGCTTTCAGAGAGAAGATAAGACCGGACAATCGACTAACTCACTAACACGTAAACTTTTCATAAATTCATATCACGTTCTTATCCACTTGCCAACCTCAATAAAGACACGCATATCGTTAACATGCTGATGACGTTCCATCATTTTGGTACCATGCAATACAAAAATTCAGAACTCCTATCATAAATCGCACAATTCTAATATTTACACGAGAAGATAATTTATTTGCGATACCGTTGTCATATTAATGAGGAAAAATACGAAGATGATGTAGAAGAAGAAAAGAAAACCAACCAAACCTGATCATATTTCACACGTGATTGATTCATCAAGAAGTTTCAGACCGTTAAAGATTTTCCGTACATAATATAACAACAAGAATATTTGATATCTCCGAGAGCTTTTGTGTTTCACCACATACACACACACACACACACACACACGACACTTCTAATGACGGGAAGGATAAATTGAAAAAGTGACGAGGGCGGGGAGAAAAGGAAGGAAGAAGGCTTCGGAGAGTTACGTCGGACGGAATTTTCCAAATCTATGTACATATGTATGTATTTGCAAAGAAAAGCGTATTCACGAGATTTAACGTGCCTCGGAAATGACACGTTTTAATGTATACATGTTACGCTTTAATAAAAGTGAATTTCAATGAAAATGTTTTTCCGCCAATCGGAGCATCCCTATTTTTCTCTCTTTTCTATTCTATTATTTTTCCTTTTTTATCTTCTTCCGCTACTCGATAAAATTCTAGTTCTAGTTTTGTCATGCTCCGTATGAAAACAAAAAGAAAAAAAAAACGAATTTGTCTCGTTCGCTAGCAAACCGTGAATTTTTGATTGCGTTTGGGTGTTTGAGTTGCAATTTTTTTTCTTCTCTTTCTTTCACGTATCTTGCATCCGGAGTTGCGTTTTGGGTTTGCAAAGTTTCGCGTATCGTGCGTCTCGGTTGCAAATCTTGCATATCTTACACGTCCGAGTTGTTACTTTTTCGTACCTTGCTTATCTGAGACGCGAGTACATACATGACGACCCAAATTGAGCCTTGGTCGAGTATTTTACGTCTGATTTGTGTCTGGGATTTTAAGTTTCGTTTACTTGTTTACTTTTCGTTTATCTGAGCAAAACGCATGAGGACTTCTAAACGGTAAGATAGAAATACAGGAAAAGGAAGATCAGAAAATTTTAGTAGCACGAGATAAAAAAAATTTACAAGAGAGAGAGAGAGAGAGAGAGAAACAGAGAGAGAGAAAGGAGAAAGGTTTCTTAGAAAATTAGTTCTGTCAACGTAAGACCGTAACATCTTTCGAATCGTTTCGTGGCTTCTACACCGTGTGACAGATGACGAGCTAAACGCTATACCCGAGGAAGCCTTATATCAAACAATATATATGTATATATATATGTATACGTATATGTATACGTATATGTATATGTATGTGTACATATATATAATGACGGAGGGAATGAAAGAACGAAAAAGAGAGAGAAATCCGGATGCCACGGTGGCTTCGCTTGCATTTCTAGTCGGCGCCTTCACGGTACCGCGACATCGGTAGAGACAATAGGAAAGGTCGTGGAGTCTCTGGCATTTTGCTGCGTCTAATAGACGTGTTCAAATGTGCTCGCGCGCGCACGCATACTTTATACTTACATACGTACGTACGTGCATACTTACATACATAAATGAGAAAAACGAAAGAATAAATTCTTAAGAGATAAAAAGGAAGAATTAAGAGATGGAACAAAAGCATAATGATGACAAAATGACGACAAACTGCACGAAATTGATCTTGATTGGTAAACCCTTCTACGTATCAACATATCTATTATTATTCTTATTATTACTAATAAACGATATCCGTATATTTCAATACGAATAT
Source organism: Dolichovespula media (assembly GCA_911387685.1). Lineage (NCBI taxonomy): Eukaryota > Metazoa > Arthropoda > Insecta > Hymenoptera > Vespidae > Dolichovespula > Dolichovespula media. The sequence continues at coordinate 10,350,956 of OU426851.1, read as the reverse complement.
ATATATATATATATATATTTCTTTTTTATTATTAAATGTAATATTATTAAGTAATTATCAGATGTAATATTATTAAACGATCATTCATTATTATTATTATTATTATTATTATTATTATTATTATTATTATTATTATTATTATTATTATTATTATTATTGTTATTATTATTATTATTATTATTATTATTATTATTATTATTATTATTATTATTATTGTTATTATTATTATTGTTATTATTATTAAGAATTATACAAACCAATAAATCGATCACGCGTTTGACATAATAACTAATTTATAAAAAAGGATGAGGAGCAAGAGAGAGAGAGAGAGAGAGAGAGAGGAGAGAGAGAGAGAGAGGATACGTAAATTCTTGCGAAGCATATCGAGCAGATGAAGAAGAGACAGAAAAATAAAAAAAATAAAAAAATAATAAGTGCGACGTATGCGCGCGAGCGCGCACCTGTGACTAGTCGCGTGGCTTAGCGGTGTGTGTGCGCGCCGCGAATGGAAAAAAAATAGAGGGCGAGCGTGTGCGCGCTGCGCGCGGTGGCGAAGGTGCGCGCGCGGATCGTTGGAGGGAGAACGAGAAAGAGATGGTACTTTGTTATTTTGCTCGTGTGCGCGCAGAGAGCCGGCAAGCTGCGCACTCGTGTTCGTTAGTTCGTACCTCGTGTTGAATTGGGTGTGGGATGGTATGTGCATGTGCATGTGTACGTGTACTCACTCACACTTTCTCTCTCTCTCTCTCTCTCTCTCTCTCTCTGTGAATGTGTGCGCGCGCGTGTGCATGTATGCGCGGCCGCCTGGCACGGCCAGGTACCAAATGCCGCAAGGTCATGACTCGAGCATACTACACACATAAGCAGTACGATGCTGCGCCCGAACAGCTCTCTTTCTCTCTCTCTCTCTCTCTCTCTCTCTCTCTCTCTCTCTCTCTCTTTCTCTCTGACTCTTTATCCATCTCTCTCTTTCGTTGACCCTTTATCTATCTCTCTCTTTCTCTGATTCTTTATCTATCTTTCTCTCCCCCCCTCTTTCTCCCCCCTTATTCTTTCAATCCGTCTCCTATGGAGAACCAATCTCGAGGACCTCCTCTTAAACCAGAAAGGACACCTATGAGAGGGCAACCCATTAGGGAAGGGGAAGAGAAATTACATATACACATATATTTATAAAATCTCTGAATGATCGGCGCAACCACTAGATTCCGTATATTCAAGTTTTCATAAAGTACATCTTAGTATTATAATATACGATTTCCAAATCTTCCCCCTCTTATCCGCACACACACACACACACACACACCACTATGTTACAAAGATATATAACTGTTTATATAGAATTTATCATAAGAATGAAAGTTCATCACTTCATCTATTTCTTTGTTGACACACACATATATAGATATATACATATATACATATATACATATATACATATATACATATATATATATATATATCATTTAAAATTTTACGTAGTACGTAAACATTGATAATATGAAAAATAAGGAAAATCTAAATAAAAAAAAAAAAAGAAAAGTAATATCTCCGTTATTTTTAATGGAGTAATGAAAACATTCAATGACTACGATCGACCATAGAATAACCGCTGAATTCAAAAATGTCAAGGATCCAAATCCGTTATGCGGCCTCGCGTAGACATATTATACATCATGGTAACAACAGCATGGATGGATGGATGGATGGGCAGATTGGTAACTACCACAAGTGGTTTGGAAATAATGACTTTTTACATATATTGTTTTTCATATGTTTTTTTTCTTTTTCTTTGTTTTTGTTTTCTTATTTTACGATATCTCTGAATGAAGGTGTTCCACGTAGATATGTGTGTACGTGCGATAAAAGGAAAAAGTACGGATTCACCGGGAACGTTCGAAGCACGCATTGTTTTTTATTCCGTGTCTCTCTTCGCTTTAAAAAGAGACGAGTGCTTGTTTGCTGACGTCGTCAGAGAGTGGTACCGAATGGTACCTTTACATTCTCACGGTGGGTAATCTTTGCCGTTTCCTATGAGATTGCACGTCGCAACGAGAAAAGGTACACGTTTCAAAAGAAAATTTTATGATCTGTGCAAGAGAATCAGTATTAAAAGGAGAGAGAGGAAGGGGGGGAGAGAGAGAAAAGGGAAATGATCTTGTATCATTAACTAATCAAAAATGGACGACGAAAATAACGAGAATGAAAAAAAAGATTTTAATCTAAATTGTATGTTTACGGAGTATTATTAACTTTACTAATTTATATATATATATGTATGTATGTTTGTATATGTTGAACGTACAAATAAATGAATTCAATAAATAAAAATATTTTTCAAATTAAAATGTAATACTCATTATATTATACGTTTCCTAACGTTTTTATATTGTATACATTCTATCTCATGGAGAAAAGAGGTTACTAATTCGCACAGTTGCGAATGTATCTGTTTATATACGAGCGAAAGTTTATTGTTAAAGGACAATTAAAGTATAGCTTTTTTTTTCTTTTTTTTTTTTTTTAATGTGTCGTCGAGAAAATTACAGGATATTTTATAAGATAAGTATATTTTAATTATACAGAAATTCTCTAACGTAACTTTGACCTGCATTTGTAAAATATCTTATTATAATGAAGTGATACTAAGAACGATAGGTTAACGAGCATTATCCAATTAATGTCTTCTTACCTATCTTTCCATCTTCTAATAACGAACGATCATCATTTATTGTAACGCGTATTATTTAATCGTATCCATATCGACCAAATGAATTTGTTCAAATGCTGCCTATATATTTGCAATGTATAAAAATAACTTTCTAAAACTATTTTTTGACTATATTGGACTGGATTACAGTCAATGCTACTATTTTATTGAAGATTAGTTATCAGAAATAATCGTTTCTGATTGGTTATATTTTTAGGTTAGAAGAGATTTTCGTTAACTCACTTTTATTGGTTAGGTTCTTTTTTGATGCATTTTGGTAACGATAATTTACACGTCATCGGAAATCTTGCACCCTCATTCGTTGATTCCCACGGATAATTCTGCGCATGCATTTTGAAAATCGTACTTAACTATATACCTAGGCAAGCAAACTTTCTTCGTGCGCATGACGTAACGAATCTTCTGGTATACCTCTAGTAGCCATTTTGTTTTCGTCGGGACGGCTCATCAAGGTATTGCATTAAAGATAATTTGTGTAATTTTAGAATATTATACTATCAATAGTATTAATGAACACTCAAAAAAAGGTCTCGGATAGTTTAACACAATTGTTAAAATTTAATTCATCAAATAACAATAATTCATAATATATATAATCGCAGATAAGTAACTGTTCTGTAAAATATAATGCTTTTCGATCGATCCAAATTTCCTTTCAATGTTCCTTGAAATGGACAAAATATTTGTAAAAATTACTGTTCATCCGCAATATTATCTTTCTTTATTCAATTACAATGTATATTCGATCGTAGAAGTCACCCCTAACCGAACGTCTGTTATAAATACATTTATCTCTTCAAAGTAATTGGTAAAAATTTGTAAGACCAATATCAATCGAGTTCATATCAATTGAGTAAAAATTGATTTGTCATATTTTAAATGAGACTACAAAAGTTGTCCTTATGTAATAGTCTATATAAAATTAATTAAGTATTCTAAAATTAAACAATTTCTTTGAAGATAGTAACGCTCTGACTCCTTCATGCACACTCATGAATATAATGCATTCGTGAGATAGTTTTGTAAATATTCCTAGGAGTAAGAGAGTTGAGATTAAATTTATACATGAATAATTATAATATTCTATATCTATAGAAAGCATCGTTAAATCAATTCTATAAGCTTACTATTAAATTGAAAATGATTATATCATAACAGATATAAAAAATATGTTAAATATAAAGCATAAAAATGTTAATATATCAAAGTATTTAGTATATATTCTCTCGCTCTAAGTCTACTTGTCTCTTGCAAACGTGTATTTAGAGCCAGTCATATGAAGGCCTGGTGGATCAAAATAGGCTGTTTACTTATAGAAGGCAGTTTCTATCCTTATAGGTATCCATCTGTCCGTTCACCCTGGTCAGTGAGGTATTTGAGCTCTTCACCATGGATTCAAAACGGCATGAATGCAGCGCCAGGTCACATACAGATTCACCACCTACTCCACCCTCACCTCCTCTGTATAGCTCAAGTTACACAACGCATGACAACTACAAAAGCAGAACATCTCGTCGATCGCCTTCGCCTACAGACTACAGGAGCAGTAAATCTTCCCGGAATGAATCGCCACCGGATAGACGAAGAAGGAAAAGGAGTACTTCCAGACCTTCTCCAATCCGATCTCACAGACGATCTCGTTCTAGTGACAGGGACAAAGATCGGGATAGAGACAGGGACAGGTCACGGAAATATTCAAGAAGAGATAGATCAAGATCTAGATCAAGGGGAAGGTCTCGTTCAAGAGATAGAAGGCGCAGTCGTAGTAGAAATAGAAGTAGAGATAGACACAGATATAGAGAAAGCCGTAGACATCATAGAGCACCATCATATGAATCTGATGCTTTTGAAGATCATGCAGATACAGTTGTAACGCAACAACAGCCAGTTCCACAGCCAAATGCCTTTAAAAATGATGGAAGTTTTATGGAAATGTTTAAAAAAATGCAAGAACAAATGCAACCCACACAACAACCAACAACTTCTGTTCTTGAGGAGAAACCAGTGATACCACCACCCTTGATGGTTGGAAAAAGGCGAGGAGGAAGAATCCTAAAAACTGGAATGGTTGCAAAGCCAAAGACTGAGCAAACTGTTGAACAGCCCAAGGATGCATGGTCGCTTTATATGGCAGAAGTGAAAAAATATCGTGAAGTTTGTTGTCAGGAAGAGGATAATACTAGACCATTGGTCAAATAATTCATTTTTTCTCTTCTTTATCACCTCATTATTCCTATAACAAATGTGCTGTGAACAATTAATTTTTTTTTTTATTTGACTTTTTAATGATTGAAACATTATGTGACATTCACAAATATCGAATGGTCATTTAATAACATACTTTGCACTTAAGTAATTTCAATATATTTTTTAAGGGTATGAGACATGACTTTTAAAAAGAAATTGATTTTTAATCAAATCTATATAATATCTATAATATGCTAATTTGAAACTGTATATGAATGCCTTTATAGAAAAAGTATATTATTTAAATAATATCCTTATGTATGAAAGAGAGAAAGAGACTATAAAAAAATTGAAATTGTGATAGTGGTTAGATGAGGCAAGAGACATATGGCCTAGAGCGAGGGACTGTATACAAAGTATGTAGCAAAGCGTTGAGGGGGTGACATGTAATATTTACCGAAAAATTGCAATAGAAATTAAGTAACTTGTAACTTGTTAAAGAGTATTCTAAACTGCTGCCATCATGTCACAAGTAGAGTGGAAGACAGCGCCATTTGATCCAAGGTTCCCAAATCAAAATCAAACAAGGTATGACTTTTTGAATATGATGTTAAAAACATTGATATCATTAATAATTTGATGATATTAATGATCTTAATAAATATGTAGATACTGCTACCAAAGTTACTTGGATTTTCATCGCTGTTCCAAAAAACACAATCAAGATTATGAACCCTGTCAGTACTTCAAACGAGTCTACACTTCTATGTGCCCAAATGATTGGGTTTCAAAATGGGATAATCAAGTTCAAGAGGGTATATTTGCAGGAAGAATTTAGAAAAGTTGTTATTTGTGAACTTCACCTTCCTATTTAGTGAATTCATTGTGAAGAACAGGATATTCCGATCATTTTCTCCTGTTTGTAAAGTAATTAATAATTATTAAAATGAGAATATAAATATGTATGTAAGGTGTATATTTTGTAATACCTTAAAACCTCTACTGTTCTATTTTATTTTTTATTTTTTCTTTATTTTATTTAATTGCGAATCTTCAAAACACGGTGTTTCGAAATGTGATTTGTAGCGTTATTTAGTTTTTATGTATAAAAATGAAAAGTTCTATTTTTTTCAAAGGTCATTAAAATTTTTATTTTACTGTTTTACTTTTATTTAGTTATGCGAACTATATTTTATGTTTTTATTCTGATACAATGGAAATATTGCTACACAAAAGAAGATATAATGGGACGATTAAGTAATGTTGTTTACTAGCAGCGATCAATTTTACATTCATCAATAAGAGTTAAGACATCGACATACACACTGCGAAGCAAATAATTTTTTCTATCGAATATAGTAATTTATTTGGATTGAAAATTTTAGAAATGACAAATATTAATAGTCTCAACTTAATTAGTGAATATTATTCGTCTAATTCGGAAGACGAAGAAGACAATGAAAAATATAAAAAGCTTGGTGGAAGGTAATCAGATGTTTTAGGTTAGATTTTGATTATTTAGAAGCAAGTAAATATATATTTTTCGTTTACAGTTTAACTATACCTCAAAGTATTCTATCATGGAAAGGTGTTCCTCATCATGAAGAAATAATAGATAATCCGTCAGATCATAATGGAAAGAGAAGAACTTTTAAACATGAACGTGGCAATTGGGCAACATTAGTTTATGTAAATTGTAAATGCAAGATTTGGTAGTGCACTGATAGATGAAAGCTTATTAATGCATATTGCAAGATGTCAGAATATTAAAATATTTGATATTTATTATTGTAGATACGCCTAGTGACGCTATGCTTTCTTGGATAAAGTCAATTGCAACTTTATTGCCAAAAGATAGCAATATACTTCTAGAACAATTCCATGTTAGTCTTACTCGAACATTGATTTTAAAATTTCATTGGATCGAATCCTTTGTTGAAAGTTTAAAAAGATTATTTCAAAAGGTAAACAAATTTACCATGGAACTTACTGACATAAAAGTATATTGCAATGAAGAAAGAACTCGTACATTTCTTGGAATAAATTGTTACAGTAATACGTTAAATTATTTAATTTCTACTATTGATAATATGTTGACAGAATATCAGTTACCATCATATTATGAGGTAAGAACATGATGATTCTCTAGTGTATTTAAAATAATATCGTGAATTATGTTAGACTCATTATAATAAAATTTTTTTTTGATAATTTTATTTTTCTTTAAGGACCCTTCGTTCCATATAAGTATACTTTGGTGGTTAGGAGATAAAGAAGACTACTTCGACAAAGTTCTACCTTCAATCAAATCAAGCTTTAATAAATTTTTGATTGATTATACAGATGACAACTATGTACATATTAATGAATTATATTGTAAAGTAGGAAATAAACTTTATACATTTAAATTACAATAAAATTATGGGTGTTAAAAATACTGTAAATACATAGATATATTTATAAGACACTGAAAACTTAATTTATCATTCTTAATATCATAACTATAATGGTTTAAAAATTGTAAGATTGTGTGACAATTTATGTACAATACCTTTTCCTTCCCATAAAACTAACCAAGATTGACATATATCAGGTACCATATTAACAATTAAAGTACATATTTCAGGATTCTTTATAGTTATATTTGGATCAGGTGGGTTTGCAATATTTGTGCATCCACTGATATCTATATATGTTAGGGTAGGCCTATGATTCAATAACATATGTACAGATATCGATGAAACTTTCGAATTGCCATTAAGTATTAATTTTGTAAGATTTGGTGCTTGTAAGAGTATAGATTTAACATCATCATCGGTAATGTCACAACAAGCAAATTCGAGTGATTCTAAAGTCATAAACAAAAATTTGGAATTCTGAATGATATCAGTAATAAAGGAACTCCGAGTTGGATGCAGTGTATTAGATAAATTTAAATTAACTAATTGTCTTTGTAAAGAATAGCATTTACTGTCTCCATTTAAAAAATTCCACGATAAATCCAAATTTACAAGATTATTACTTTCAATAGAAAAATTAAAATCATTTAGCTCACAGTGTCGTAAAGACAAAGTTTGTAAGTTCTTCAATGGTACAATCAGTTTGTGAACTGTTTCTTGAGAATTCGGTCCGAGTGGATTATAACTAAAATCTAGTACTCTTAGTTGAACTGGTAACTTTTCTATCCTTGACAAACAATTGTGATCAATATCACATTGTTGCAAATATAATTCTTGCAAAAGTGATAAATCTGAAAGACAATCAGACAATATTTTTCCACTATTGAGAAAAACTCCTCCAGAGAGATAGAGTACTTGCAAATTTTTTTGATACTCTAAAGCTTTAAGCAAAGGTTCAAACTCCGTTTCTTTCGTTTCATCTGATTTAAGTCGGAAAACGGACGTATTCTCGCACGATTTTAAACATTTTATTGTTGTCTCTTCTGGTACTAAAAATATAAAATATTTATAATTATAATTTTATAATTTTACTTATAATGATCACTTCGATATAAAAAATTTTTGTTTATATTACCTATTTGATTAATTTTACAAATTGTTTTATACCTCTCTACAATAGATGGTATTTCTATTTTGATAATTTCACATTTTAAATATTTTGTATTTCCATTTTCTTTTACAATATGGATTATATTTTCAGAAGAAACTGGATCTCCTTCCATTGTTTTTAAAACAAGCTCCACTGTACATCCAGTTTCATCACAGAATTTTTTCTTCATATCATCTAAGATGATTTGTAATATATCACTCCTCTCTGGCTCAAGTATAACTAATTTTAAATAAAAAATTTTATTTTTTATAAAAACCTGTAGATTCGTTGATATTCCATTATTACTTTGTTGAGATAAATTATTCAGAATATTTGAAAAAATAGGTGAAGGAGTACGAGATATAGAATTTTTAGTAAACCCAGTAGAAAAAAGAGAGATTTGTTTATTTTTCTTTTTTCTAAATTGTTTAGGTGGATTGGCAGGACCAGTTACTTTACTTGTATTACTATTGTCACTGTCTTCTAATGCAATAATATCGTGTATTTCTTTATCTTCTTCTTCTTCTTCCTTTTCATCATCTGTATCAATTTTTTGTCGTTTTACACGAGTACTATTTGTCTCATTATCTACATGGAAACTATTTGATTTTCTTTTGGTAGTTGTATTGAAAATATCATTTGAAAATTTTTCTTTGGAACTTGTGCACATATCATCTTCTAACCAGTCATCGACTAAATCTTCTTCAGTATCTAGAAGAGGATTTGATACTTTACACCTATCATTAGAATTTGTGATCGGTCTTATTAAACTACCTCTATGTTTTAAGCTAGCTATTGTTCTTTTATAATCTTCTCCGGCAGATATCTTCTTAGGTTCTACTTCCTCATTCTGTGTATCAAGATCTATTAATTTTTTATAATTATTTTTAGGTGTAGGAGATTGTTTTTTAGATTTTTTTATACTTGTTGGCACCAAAGGTACTAATTTTTTATACATATTATCATATTCCATTTCTTCATTTAATAATAAGTTACCAGCACGATCCTTCCAACTTTCTAAACAATCTAATACTGTATCTCCTTCCTTTGTTCTAAGAGTAACATTTGCATCGTATTCCATTAATAGGCACATCATAGATAAATTCCCGCATGATGCTGCATCATGAAGAGGTGTAATACCCCCACATAATGATCCACCAGGATCATTCACATCTGCTCCACTTTTAAGTAACAATTTAGCTATTTCTATGTAATCATGATTTGCAGCTTCATGGAGCGGAGTCCAACCACAGTGATCTCTTACGTTCGTTGGATGTCCTGCTGCCAACAATTTTTCTACACTTGCAATATTACCATTAATACATGCAACATGAAGCTGTGTTTCTCCTTTTTCATTTCTCCTCACTGCAAAACCTCTCTTAAAGCGTCGTTTTGTCGTTTTAATATTTTCTTTAGATTGCAATTCATTTTCCACATCCGACAAGTCTTCTAAACAAATATCTCCTCCAATATTTACACTTTCTACTTCACTTTCACTTTCACTTTCTTCATCGATAAGATGATTCGTCAGATTATTTAATTTTTCTTGGATCACTTCTGTAGTATCTTTATCTTCAGTTATCTTTAAATAAAGTAAAAATTCTTTCAGAATAGATATTTGAAGCTTCTTATTTTTGGACTGTTCTACCGTGGATAATGCTAAATTGTAAGATTTTTTTATTTCTGCATCAGAAGATTTATTAGCTATTTGTAAGTCAGCTAAGAAGAGAGCAGACCTGCATATTTCACGTGGATCACTACATAGTTCAAGTTCTCTAATAGCAAATTGTAATGCTTCATCATAACGATCTGCATCGCGCAGAGTTTGTGCTAAACTTACTAAAGCAGCACCTATTTTCTCACTTCCACTATCTTCTGCACATTTTAGCATTTCTTGATAATAACTGATTGCTTTTTCAAAAGACTGTACAGCTACAGTTGCATCTCCTAATGTTTCATATAGCTTTTGTTTAACAGATATATCATTTTCAATAAATAAATTTTCTTCGGTTCTACATATTGTTACCACTAAAAAAATCAAATAATATTTAAAAAAAAAATTGTACATTTCTAATTTAACAAATATTGTAAAATTACCTATCCTTAAATATTTTTCAACTTGTTCATTTACATTCTGTGGTAATTCCTTAGTCAAATATAAAGAAACTAGTATTTTACGGGCATCATTCCATTCTCCAATTCTCAACAATAACTCTGCTTTAGTAAGATGCGCTTTAGCTTTCAATGATACATTGTTTATATTAGCAGCAGTGTCAAGATGTTGCAATGCTAATGTAGTTTTTCCTTGACGTTCATATATAGCAGCTAAAGCAATGTTTGTTCTATGTAAGTCCTCATTCAAATTATGCTTTTTACACAATACTGCTGCTTTTTCAATAAGATCAATCGCTTGTTCAAGTTCTTTTTGAGCTTCAAGTATTAATCCTAGATTCAAGAGCAATCGTGTACGCATTGTCATCATTTCTTCTAATTTAATATTTGAATTTTCTAATCTATAAATAGATTTATATCATTTAATATATATATATGTATATCTCATTTAATAGGATATAAAAAAATCACATATTAAAGATTATAAATGCATAAAATACTTATTACTCATTGCAAAGACGTATACTCCTTGTATATGCCTTTTTGGCATCAACTAAAGCATTTTTTTTCCTATCAGATTCTTTGGGTTGCGTTTCAGCAAGGCAAAAATATGTTCTTCCTAATGTAGCAAAAGCACGCTGTTCTTCCAATAAATTCTTTACCTTTTTGGCACCCTCTGTTCTAACATATAAATTGTAATAGAGTCACTTATCTTACTAAAAAATTATATTAATTATTTTTACTTTTGTATATATATCACACAAACCAAGATATTCATTCAGATGTATCAATGCCTCTTCATAGTTACCAAGCTCGGTATATACTTCACCGATCATTCTATGCGCAATTGCGCAATTTAGCTCATCATTTAAAATTTGACAAGTTTCTAATTGTTGTATATATTCCTGTAAAGCATCCTCTAATCTTCCAGTTTGAAAATATAAATCTCCAAGTTCTTTAACAATTTCAGCCAAATTCTGTAAATTTCCATCGCGTTTGGCACGTTGTTTTCTTTTGATAAGTCCTTATTTTAATAAATGAAAAAAATATTAATTAAAAATGTACTAATGTAGTGTAATATTATATCGGGATATTCATGATATATTTTGATTTTATAATTATCACTCGAACATAAAATACTTACTGTCTTCTTCCATATTGCAATAAACTATTTGTTAATGTGTTAATAACAAAAGTCAATGGTACCGTTCATAACCTTACGTTTGCATCACGTTAAGATATATATATTTTTTTTTCAAATGTAGTAAACTATAGTTTTGGGTATAACAACTTTGTTGATTTTTTAATTCGTCACATAATATAAATATAATATAAATTCTAAAAACTTTTTATTTCCAATATATGCTAAAGGATTAGAATTATATATTTAAATGACTACCATAGTGTGTAAAGCAACTGAATTCAAGAAGTTTTCTTTACGCACTACTTGAATATTTGTAGGTTATGAATATTTTGACGGAAATTTTTTTTCTTTTTTAATATTTTTAAAACGTATTTTTGTAAATGACGATACGTGTAAATAACAGTGAAGAGAAAACACTTTTTTTTTCATACGATATATACATCAACTCTTTTGGCAACTTTATTCTTTCACATTATAGAAACTTCACACATATCTTTATGGTTGTATTTATATACATGTACATAACAATATCACGATAAGAAAAATTATTCTAAAAGTTAACATAAAAAAAAAGGAAAACAAACTATGAAAGGCATTATATATTTTTTTATAGTCTTTTCTTGTCATTTATATGATAATTGATATAATTAATAATTCACATATTTTAAATTGTATAATAATTGACTGAATATGTAACATTATTATATTCATTTTAGTAAAATGATTTATGTGTCATTTTGCTATTTTTTGTTAATTTCTTTTTCTTTTCATTTTACAAACATATTTCATCTGGCATATGCTGTTCTGATTTACAAAAATCTAACTTTCGTTTACTCCAATTTACATGATTTATTTTAAATAACATCATTCAGATCGGTGAGAATAAGCAGTCAGATAATCTAGAAGTAAACGTTTTTTATATTATTAAACATAACTGTCTATTGCGATTCAACTAATCTTAGCTAATTCTTTTACAATGATGTTGTTATTTCAGTTTCCAAATGCTATAACATTACATATCAGGCTTATTTGAAACGATATTACTTAAAACTAATTATTGATGTTACTATAGCTCGGTTTTGTGCATAAAATTTTCATGATGAATTATTTATTTCATTTATTATATTAGAAATTTTTGGTTGCTTTTTTCTTTCTTTCTTCTTTTTTTTTTGGTTTTAAAGTCATTTCCAAAAACAGACTTTTTCAAAAAACATTTGTAATCATTTCTAATGACCAGAGGATAAGTAAAACATTTCTCTGGGAATTCTTCGAGGATCGTATGCACAAAAGCGGACTTTTTGAAATGACGTATATAATCGTTACGATATTCACGCTTTCTTTATATTTACACATAATTGCAAATATCGCACAAATATTCGAAGCATAGCATATTATCTTGATCTATCTGTGTTTAAGCTCCGAATAATTTTAAACGGCTCACTAAGAAAATATAAAATAGGAAAAAGAAAACAAAAAGAAAGAAAAATACACTGAAGATAATCACACATTATAGATATTATAGACTAGGCAAATAATTGTCTCGAAATGACGTAGCTCGACGCTCTTTAGATTTAATAGTCTTGACAACGCGAGTTTATTATATTTTTTGTTTAATAAATAATACATGTAACTTCTCTAATATAAGCAGATATTAAATACATTAAGCGTAAATATTATATTCGAGAGTTACTTGAATACTTCATTGTTATCCATATACTCACATGTCAACAATCGATGGAATTCTTTTTTAAATAATCCAATTAAAAATGTTTAATATATTTCTTAATAAGATTGTTTAATTTCATTTGGATTATTACCATCGATAAAAGTCATCAAACAATTTTCATAATAAAATAACATTATATTTTATATACAAACCATTATAAATAAGATGAAATATAATTTTTTAAATAAATTCAATCAAAACGATTTTTATTTTATAACAAATATTGTAAATAAAGAGAAATACGTCTCAATCTGTACATTTTTCGTGCGATTAAGTACAGTCATTACGATAGAACAATATAATTGTTATAATCAATTAAATAAATTCATAGGTAAAATAAACACACACATATGTGTGTGTGTGTATGTGTATATATATATGTGGGAATAACAGTGCTATTTTTACTAAATTGAATAATTGAAAGTCGAGCTTCGCATCTTCATCGCATGCAGTGAATATATATATATCATATATATCAGCGATGATGATATATATATATATCAGCGAATATTAACAAAAAAAAGTGATTATGAAAATGATAATAAGCAATTACGATGAGTGCATATGATTATAAGTATATAGTTTTATGATGATGGGAGACAATGATCGATTTTTCATTTTAGCACTGTACGTTTAAATTTATGTATCATTTATTGATGTATGTTAAGATGATTATCTATATCTATAGAATATATGTATATACTCGAATGAAACTCAAGAATCGAGAATCGATTGAGTATATATCACGTATTCTCATTTTCATTCATTATTATCTTAGAATCTTTAAATGCACATTAAGTAATAGGACACGTCTTGGTTAAAGTTTAAGTAATTCTGACCATTCTTCTCTCTCTCTCTCTCTCTCTCTCTCTCTCTCTCTCTCCCTCTCTCTCTCTCTCTCTTTCTCTCGTTCTTTTTTTTTTCATTCGGAAATTACGCTTCCACCACTGTCATTCTTCACAAGTTAAAGGAGTGTTTTATCACAGCTCGTTTTTCAAATTTTTTAAAATCTTATTTTTTATGATTATAATTATAATTGTAATAATAATTATTACTATTATTTATTATTATTATTATTATTATTATTATTATTGTTATTATTATTATTATTATTATTATTATTATTATTATTATTATTATTATTATTATTATTATTCTCTCCTTTTACCAAATACGAAATGCTGGCACGTTATTTCTTTGTGTGTCCGAGATTTTCTTTGCGATATTCTGTTAATAGTATTAAGGGATCGAACATTTATACGAGATAAACATTTATGAAACTTTTTTTTTTATTTTCAATAGCTTTTAAGATTCATAAGAAATATTTTCTAAGAATGAGATTAATGGCGGCAGATGAATTTTTCATTAGGTTTATAAAAATAAAATTGTAAAAAAGAGAGGGAAAGAAGAAGTGTTATGAGGAAACAGCAAATGAGACGATTACGTAACATTGCTGGAAGACATTGATGGATTTCTGTAAAAGAAAAAAGAAAAAAAATAGAATGAAAAGAAAAACAAAACAAACACGAGCTCGATTGAAAGAACTACAAAAAAAGTGCAATTATATTAATTTACTATTGTTCTATCGATATATTGATCTATCGCAAAGCAATCAGCGATTTTTCACGCACACCTGACTTACTACTTCCAATTACGATAAGATAATTAAGGAAATTATAAAGATGGATTTCTGTTAAGAATTTCTACGAATGAAAACAAATATATATGTGTATATATATATATATAAATTAAAGTCAACATTTACGACACGAATAATGTATGTAAACACATATTATAATAAATACGTTTTATACGATCGGAAAGATCTGTTAAAGTGAAATCGTTATTTAATAAATTAAAATTGTAATTCGAGATAAACGATATTAGGATACATGTATCGATTCGTATTTAATACGATCACAATATCTGTCGACAATTAGCCTAGCTAAATCGGTCACATTCGTAAGTTTCGACTTTTTTTCATTCTTTGTTTATTCATTAACATTAACTTGAATAATAATCGTCGATCATCTCGATATAAATGTCTCGATATTTAAGAGCATCACGGTCCATTCCGTTGGTCAACAAGGATTTTCTTTCTTTATTTATTTATCTATCTACGTTATTCTAAATATCTATATTAAGATCACCGGTTTTCCTTTTCTTCTCTTAACGACAAGTAATTCAATCTTTCGGCTGTTTAAACCGCAACCTCGTTTTATCGAGAGTTTTACTTCACTCTCCTCCTCGCATCTCCCTATCTAATTCTCTTCGTTAATTATAACAATAATTATTAGAAGTGAGAGAGAGAGAGAGAGAGAGAGAGAGAGAAAGAAAAAGAGAGAGAAAGGAGAGAGAGAGAGAGGGAGGAAGAGATCAGAGCGATTACTATATTATATCTACGAATATTTTTAATCAAATTAAAAAAAAAAAAAAAAAACAGAAAAGGGGAAAAATCTAGCTGTACAGATCTCTAACATGCGTTTAAAATTTGCTAAGTCGACTATGTTCTCTTTTTTTCAATTACGGAAATAAATCATGTCAAAAATTATATAGGTTTCTTGCAAATGCTAATACGTAGGTATAAAACAATAGTCATTTTTTATACATTCTATTTAACAATTCTAATAGGATACCGTATTAAAAATGACAAGATATGAAAAGAATACTCACATTTTAGAAATTCTTAAGATACGCTTCTATATGATAATATATTTCCATTGGGGTAATTTTGGAGATTTACTAAAGAATTAATTTATTCTGTATTGTTTCCATCTTTGAATAAAGTATTTGGAATATTAACGTATTTGGTGGGTATTTCGGCGAACCTGAAAAAATGTTAAAAGAAAAGAAAAAGAAACGAGAGAGAGAGATATATATACATATATATACACACATACACACCTATATGTATATATACTGAATCGAAAAAAATATTTCTAATGTCTCTCTCTCTAATATGTGATAAATTTTCTAATCACTGAATATATATATATATATATATATATATATATATATATGACTAATCGCCGCAAGATATTCATATTTTATCGAAGTTTTCTAAACTATAAATTTATTTCGAGAAAACTTTTTTCTAAATACACGAGGAGTTACATATATATATGCATATAAGATGTAACAAAACTAGGCAGCGAAATTACAGGAATAGATTTTTCATATGTAGAGGAAAAAGAAAAATAGATTTTATCAATGTGTATCTGGAAATGCTTAATTTCTGTGTTATAAAACTTCAAAATATAATCTTAATGCATCGACATCCTCAAAACCATAAAAGAAATGTATTGACGCGAATTCAATAATTTGAATTAAATTAATTAACTGATTAATTAAATTCATCAACGCAATAGAATAAATAATACACAAACAGTATATGTAAAATTCCAATAACAGATAAAAATGATTCAAAGTTAGAAATTCTGAAGGATTGTTCGCAACTCAATGAGATCGGGTAGAAGGTGTATCATAATTTCAACAAATAAACATAGTTCCAGTACACTAAGATAATACTCGAAAGTTTTACAATTCAGAAATTAAGAGTTCAAATTCGAATTCATGTTGATAGAACCACAATTTTCTTTTCTTCTCTACATATGACGAATAATCTATTTCTGGAGTTTCGCCGCGCAATTTTGTTACACCCTGTATAAGTCTTTTAGCTATTTCATCTGTTCAAACATATCAAAGAAATAACGACTTTATCGATACATGATCGACACATCGATGGAGTCCATAGGACCCAGTGTATTTTAAAACCATAAATAATTTGACTTTACCGTCAGAAAGAAAGAAAGAAAGAAAAGATAAGAAAAGAAAAAAAAAAGAAAAGTGAAACCTGAATACATTTTTCCGAAGAAAGACGAGATAATTCATTCCGAGAATTATTTTTTCGAACAACTACCGGATCCGTGGTATCATACATTGGCAAGAGTCTACTTCAATCAAAAAATCTTTCTCACCATCTTCTTTAGACCGCTACTTTTCTTCTCTTTTTTCCACGAAGTCGGAGTAACGCTACTACTTCTCGATTCGTCACTTTCATCCAATAAACCGTTCGGGGCACTACCGTTTACGTTGCCAACCTGTACCAAAAGAGTTCTTGATGTTTCAGGAGATTCCTTATGGGACGATCTATCGCTCGAGGAATTTCCCGAATTAGTTTCCCACTTTTCTTCTTTACTACTTTGCTGGGTTTGGCCGGTGTTGTTGTTGATCGAGCTTCTCTTTTTTCTTGCTCCTAATGCTGTCTTCATGAAGGACGGAGAACTTAGTCTTCCTTCCTTCAATATCCCACCGTACTTGGAAGAGCCATTTTTGGAAAAATCATTAGTCTGTGAGGTAGAGACAGGTATGATAGATCTATCAGGATTAGTTGAAAACAAACGTGTCTTGGTAAAATCTGTATTCTCCGAACGACCAAGCGCAACATTACTTTCACGAGCCGTATCCGATTCTTTCATACTATAAATCATTTTATCTTCATTACTCAATTCGCCCGTGATATTTGTCACGTATTTCGAGTCTTTCTCTTGGCCATGTTGAACTTCTGTCTCCTCGACTTTCGGTGGATCAGTGGACGAAGCTCTTTTCGTTAGAACGAACGTGTTCGCCGGGGTTACATGAAGATTCGAAGTACTTTTATATTTAATCGGTTTCCGTTTTCCTTCAATACCACTAACAACGAACTCTCCTTTTTCTCTCTTCTTACGTTTCCTTCTTCCTTCTTTTTTGGTTTCGTGGCAGTGATCGTCGATCATAAGATCTCGATAAGTAGTTGATATATGAGAGGCGATCTCACTGGGTCGTCGTTTCTTTATTTTTTTGCTGATAGTCGAAGCGTTCGACAGATTTTTAACACTTTTCCTACGTGCCGTGTCTTTCTTAGACGTTGCCTGTTCTTCGTTTTCGTCCTCGTAATCGTTGGCTCTTAGACAATAAGAAAGGACAAAAAGAATAATCACGAATACTTCGAGGCAAGTTAGAAGGGCGTGTTGGCCAATGGCGAATAATATTCCGCGCCAACTATCTCGATCATTTAGAATCGATTCGACCGATTTCGAGAGTACTGTGATCTCTTCTCGTAAAGCAGCGATTTCGTCGAGTCTCTTTAAATCACGTTCCTCGCCTTTTCTCGACTCCTCGCTCATCGCCGTTATAGCACGTTCCAAGGAACGTTGCATTTCTTCGACTTGCTTCTTGTAACGTCGACTCAGCTCTTCTAAATATTGACCGCTCAGAGACATGTTCCTTTCGAGTGCCTGTCAAATGAAATTATATATATTTAGTAGAGGAGAGATATTTTGTTTTTTCTTTTCTTTTATCATAGAACACGCTTACCTGTACAGAGTTTAATCGTATATCTTAAATTAATTCCCTATCGGGTCAAATGGAAAATATCATGAAACTATTAAAAGTATTATGAAAATATGTGGATTAAACGGGGGTGGAGAATCAATTTTTTTTTTCTATGTATAAGGATATTCAATATATACTTTGAAAATTTTTATAATTTTAAACAGTTTTTTTAGACCGATTATATTATTTTGTTCGTATTTAATTAAACAAAACTAACACTGACCTTGATCCTGTTGGATAATCTAAGGAAAACGGACTCCTTTTGCTGTGGCGTCGTACTTGCAGTCGGTTGCGCGTTCGAGGCAGCAGCTGGTCCATTTTGCAAATTAATTGCATCGTTCTCCAAGTCCTTCAAATCCGAAAGCAATGTGTCAAAATTCAGATGATCCTGAGAAGATAATTTCCCTTCTTGTTCACTAGACTCTCCCTTCCCTTTACCATCAATTTCTACTTGTTCCAATTTCTTCGTTCCAACGTTTTCGCTTCTCTCTGTCCTTTCAGTTCTACTCTGAGTAATAGTTTCGCCGGATTCAATTAGAGATGAAGGAATATTGTTATTGATTTCTTGAGTAACGTAATTTGCTATCGGGACACTAGTTACAGTTTGAGTTGCGGTTTCGGTCGCTCCAAAGATCGATAATTCTTCAACGATTTTCAACGTAGGTGTCGGTAAATTTTTAACGAGTGGCGCAGTTGTAATAATTTCACCTTGTAAAGTCTCCTCCGCCGTTTCTTTGCTAGGTTCCAAGCTAGATAAAGATGGCTCCTTTCTTCCGAGATCCTCCTTGCTCAAAGTTTTCGTTGGCTTTATTTGTAAAGCCAAACTCTCGCTGCTGGATAAGCCATCGACCAATGTCGAAGTCGTAGTTTCCAATTTTTCATTAGAAGATTCTTGACGTTGCTTGGGATCCTTCGACGATGTCACAGTTGTAGTAGTGATTTGCGATGGGGGCGATACGACAGGAAGGTCGGTGCTCTTATCGGTGATTTCCGCTTTTAATATAGCATCCTTCTGCGTTATGTTTTCCGATTCACTTCCAGGTATCTCGTAACTAGTGTTCATAACCACTTTGCGTTCTTTCGTTGCCAATACGTTGCAAAGGGCGACTATATACTCAGGTTTGAAGACAGAAGAAAAGAATGTTGCTTGAAGATTTCTTGCCTTACTTTTAGATCTGCTTCCATTTTCTTCCTTCGTTTGATTGATCGATGATATATCGATACCATGATCGGCACATAATCCATCTTCTCTGAGAGTCTCGTTCACCAGATTGTTCTTCAGTAGATCGTCCAATTGTCGATCCCTGCAACCGACCAATTGAAAAACTTTGGCAAACTTTTGATCGGAACATTTAGGACAGAGAATGGTGTATCTCGGTGTGGTACAACTGTCATATGAATTTTCTAATATCGTCCCAGAATCGATGCTCTGTTGAATCTTCGTTATGTTGTTTCCAGTCAAGTCGCTGGACTTAACCAAAACTTCTGCAGCTTTTTTAACGATACTGAGAACGGCGTCTCTGGCGCTACCAAAGAGATTCGACGGTACACCGTCGGCATCAAGTACCTCCTCTTCGTCGTTGTCTTCGTCGTCTTCGGCATCGGAATTCGATTCCCTTGATATCTGATTCTCCGTTTCCGTTTCGAGCACCTCAAACTCGCTTGTACCGTATGCACGAAAGAGAGAAATCGGACAAAAATGTTCGGAACCGTAATGAGATTGAAGTTCTACCTTGATAAATTGCCCAAAGAGTTGAGGATGCAATGCGAAGCTTTGAATGTCTCTCTCGTCCTTCGCAGTAAAATGACCGACCGGACTCCAATCTCGCGTTGGAAAACGATCGCTAACGTAAACGGAGAATTCCTTTGGTGACGAACTAAACAGTTCGAAGTTTGCCAACTCGATTTTCTTTGCCTGAATGGCCTCACAGAGTTCTACCACGAACCAGACGCGCGAAGTACAAGTATTCAACATGTACTCGTCCCTGGTGGCAGCCAATACGCTTTTAGCGTGCTGAGCTTCCGGATTAACAGCGACGATCTTCGCACCGCAATCCGGCGAAGCATAGTTCTTCGAACGGACCTTCATACCACCCATACCTCGACCTGGCCCTCCTGGATTTTGCACCGAGGCGTTTGGATGCGCTGCAAGTGTATACCAGTGGTCATCAATTGAATATCTACGAAATTGAAAAGTACTTGGGGGGAGATCAGGTATTTCCCCCATCCAAGAAATAAGTGTATACAAAATAACGGTCAGAGCAATGGATCCCAATTATGCCAGTTGTGTAATCTAACAAATCACTTTAATTTCTAGAGTGAATAGTCGATTAGTACACATGCCACTTAATCTATGTTGAATCCAAGTCGAATCATTAGAGATTCGATACTCACTCTTCTTCTTTTCTGCCTCCTCCAATCGTTTCTGTGCCCATTCGCTAAAGGACGGTATATCCTCGTGAGAGTCAGATGATCCAGATGCAACGAGACCATCGATGATCACTGCTGCGGCTACGTCGTCCCTGTTGCCTCCGCTGATCAATCGGACTCTCGCTGCGGTATCATTCAACTCGGATGCAGTCCCAAAAGCTTCCTCGACTTTGGCCAAATCTTCTGATAGCACCTGCTCGACTTCCTCCTCCTCCTCTGATCGAACTTCTGATTGAACGGCATCGACTGCAACCTTTTGTTGCTCAGCCCTGACGACCACCACGATGTCAGCAGTTTTCTCGTTAACGTTTCTTCCATGCGCCGTTCCATGCAATCCCAGAAGTTCACCCTCATCCGACAAAACATTCGTATCGTTATCCTCTTCGGTACTTTCTTCCTCGATCGTTGAAGGACTCGGTATCTGCGTGGATGGTTTAGCATCGTGTATATCCTCGGGATATATCCTATCATTACTCTTCGTACTCGAATTCTTTACAGATGAATGCGAATCGAGTTCAATTTTGGGCTCAGCTAGGCTCTGCAATTCTGCTGCCGCTGTATCCACCAAGGTCAATACGACTGCTTGCCCGGTCTCCGAAATTCTGTGAATAGAGCATTTGTTTTTTCTCGTATTCTATTTCAAATAAATGAATTATCCTCGTAGATAAAAATACGATAATAAAAAAAAAAATAAAAAGAAAAAAGGGGGAAAAGAAAAAAATTATAAAAACGAAAGGACACATCGAGTATTTCCTGATATTCTTAAATTAACGATATTTTCAAAGAGGGGAAAAAAGGTTAACACCGATAAAGATCGCAATCGAAAATGATCGTTTGATGATAATGTCCTCACCGATCATAGAGGCAGGCGGGGACGCACCACAAGGCTGCTACTACCGTTAAATAAAGCGCGGCAGCTCGTAGGAGGTATCTTAGCTGTCCCCCTGAATCATCGACCCAGTATAAAGGACATTCGCCTTGGTCCTTCACCATACCCTTGGCCATGTCCTCCTTAGATCGAAAGATCTCCGATGATCACGGATTTGTCATCATTCTAATTTCTAGTCTCTTCACCTTTCCCGTTTAGATCTTGATCATCGATCTTAAACTTTTTTTTAAGTTCAACTCTCTTAGACGACATTATTTAAAAAAAAAAAAAAAATCGTAAAAAATAGAGACATTTATTGTTTCACAAAGAAGAGAAGTTTGTTAGCTCGTTGAAACGATCACCCGATCGTAAAATTCAATTTAAGCATCGTCTTGAACGTTGAATATCACAAATGAGTCATCTATCGATCGATTTCAAAGGTCGTACGAATTATCTATCCTAAATCAATTTCTTTGAGCAAACTAGCTTATAGTTATTTAATCATGTAATCGAAATATTAAGCTACCAGTAGTTGTTATAAATTGATAGAAAACATTGTATAGAAAATGAATTGGGAAAGAAATATAAAAAAAGAGATACGAAAATATATATACATAAACACAAAATTATATATATATATATATATATATATATATATATATATATATAAAGAAAGAAAAAAGAACAAAGGTACGAATATACCTTGCTAAGTTTGATGCGAAGGAGAGACTTTAAAAACGTGGCACAGCTACCGTCAATGGTAAGAAGGTCATCGATAGTTTCACGGTCTACCGAACGTTTTTCAATGGTCAATCAATCCGGTTTGCGAGTCGTGAGCATCAACGAGAAATTACTCGCTTGATGTTAGCCGAGATAAACTCGTATAATTTATGAGCCTGAGGTGCCAACTAAACCTTTTCGATACGATAATTTACAAAGACGTTGATATAAACTCTTTGATATAACGATCTCAATACAGTTGTTTCAGTAAATGTTCATTAACTCGTTAAAGATTATATTAAACGGAAAGTTTCATTGCGGGAACAACAGTAAAATTACGGACATGCGCAATGATGGAGTGCCGGTTATACCGATTTAACGAGAAATATATAAGAGAAAGAAATATATTAAGTAGGTATGAGGAACAAAGGCGAATGCAATTAAGAGAAGTGTTAGCGAACTCTCTCTCTCTCTCTCTCTCTCTCTCTCTCTCTCTCTCTCTCTCTCCCCTCTCGTCTTTTTTCCTTTCCTTCGGAAATTACTCGTCAAAACGAACTGTTGGAAATAAACGGTGACAAATCGACGACTCGTTCGTGTATCGAGTGTCTTAACGAGCCCAACTCACTCAGGCTCCTACTTCTAAACATGGTCAAATCGGCTTGGAAAATCGAGAACGTCTCGTTCACCGAGTCCTGATTCGACGGGACAGGGGAAATCGCTTTAGAAAGACGAAGGAACATAATACATCGAGATACCTGATCACTGTTGCCATGCGAGAGAGAGAGAGAAAGAGAGAGAGAGAGAGAGAGAAAGAGAGAGAGAGAGAGAGAGAGAGGGACTACCGGATTAGAAAATAAAAATGGAACTACATGAAAGTACTTGAACGTTTCTTCCCTCCTGTTTCATTTCCCCACCTACCTATGTGGCTCGATTTTAGCGAGAGAGCACCTGGACACGCTCGTTTACAGAGAGAATAATCTAATCCAGGATGAAAGTATCGCCGGTGGAAGCGTTTCTAATAAGCTTCCTCCTCTCGTGCGGTGTACATACTCGTCGCCACGAGAAAAATCATCGACCGCGCGTGCATTTATTCATTTTAACAAGACAGCCAATCAACTCTAAGTGACTACGCAGAAATACTCGTTCCGTTTTATGGATCCCGATGGCCTATCGGAAGAGTATAGGATATATATCTCCTGTTCGATCTCGTGCGATTTATCGAACGTAAACCTGTCTCCATTTTAATTGTCGGTGAAAACGCGTTCGGAACGAATTCATAGTCCATGCCGTTTTCTAATACTTATTTCTCTTACCTACGTTAAAATGTTTATGGAGTCCTTAAAGAGAGAGAGAGAGAGAGAGAGAGAGAGAGGGGGAGAGAAAGAGAGAGAGAGAGAGAGAGAGAGAGAGAGAGAGAGAGAAACATGTGAGAAATACACACGAGAGATCGATTAACGAGTTGTGACTTTAATCTCGAGTTAATGTCTAATCATCGATAGGAAAGTTTGCCTTCAAACGACAAGACCAGAATATCTCGTCTAGAAATGTGGGTTAATCTCATCATAGAAATCTCTGATAATTCGCGAATAGATTTGGCTCTTGGTTGAACTTTGTAAACGTCCATAAGGATATAAACGGATCTAAAAGTTTGCTTTTTTACGAAAGAAAAAAAAAGAAAAATATAAATTTTGTTCAAAGATGGATTAGAAATGATTCTTGTAAGCCACGGATCTATACAAGCTGGAAAAATATAAGGCACCCGAGGCCGATTAGTTTATGCTGATAGTTGGTTTAAAATTGCCATTTCAAAAAAGGTAGACAAAAAATCTTGTTCTTAAAATAGGAAGAATATATACATATACATATACATACGTATACATATATATAAAAGAGAAATGAAAATGTTCTTCGCCCGCACACATCCGCATATGTCTGCACACGTCCGCATACGTCCGCATACGTCCGCATACGTCCGCATACGTCCCTTTTCCTGTAGACCGAAGAAAAAGGAACAAGAGACTTTGGTCTTCTCGCGACATGGGCGCGGTGAGAGATCGACCCACGCGTAAAGTAGACCATTGTAGTCGAATAAAAATAAAATTCCTTATGGTTAGGAACGTTTCGAGGAGGCGGTGCTGTGCTCGCGGCTAGGTCGAAGCACAAGTATCGGCCACCATCGTATAGAAGCCGAGAAGAAGTCGATCGATCGAAGTACGCGATTACTTAACGACCGCCGTTAAACCGCGTTCCTTTGAAAGAACCAACTATTACTCAGAGAAAGCCTGATTTACATTCGAACGTTTGAGATAAATAAGACGGGCGAGATGGTAGGCGCAGAATTCCAAAAATTTATCAACTATAAACTCGCAACGAGATCGGGCAGCACACCCAATTCCCTCTATTCTCTAGTATTCACTTTGAGATTGTTGCAACACCGATGTATTTTTTCACACGAAAGAATGACACCGTGGGTCGAATTGTCGACACCGAACGATATCGCCAACGATTCCTTTAATACACCTAAAAGAGAGAGAGAGAGAGAAAGACACGTTCCCCATCAAACATGAGAGGCGGTTCATGCATTTCCGCTTTCGCTTGTAATGGATACTTCCCACTGATTCTCGTCGAATCACTAGGTACCCAACATTGATTGCGAGTCGACCACGATTGATTGGGAGACAATTTCAAAATTCGTCGATTACCCTTTTCTCTTGTTTTTTTTTTTTTTTCAACGATTCTTCCTTCCTCCTCTTTTATTACGAGGAGGAATTGGATTAGGAAATATAAAAAGATCGAGAAAGCTTACGAATTGGGTTACCGTTATTGCAAATCCCACCGAGTCGTTATTCACGTGCTTACATGTTAAATAATAACATACAGCAATGCCGTAGTCGTCGTAGTCGTCGCGTCGTCGTCATCGTCGTCCCTGCTTACGTAAAAATTCAGTTGACCTAGAAAGGATAAAAATGCTTCACCGTGTATCCACGTACATATATATATATATATATATATATACGTAGAAATACGAAAGAAAAGAAAAAAAGGTCGACGGGTGCACCACCACCGCCATTGGCCTTTGACGTTCTCGAAATGAGCCTTTTTAGAAGCTCGCTCGCCATCGATGCAAGGAAGACAAAAATTCTTAAAGCGTCGATATTAGAGCTTTTTATTTCTTATCCTTTCTTTCCTCCGAACGTTTATTTCAACATACGATAATTATGTATACAAAATTATACGTGTATTTTATTGAAATGTTATTACGTTATGATCGATTGTCGATTCATTTCAAAACCAATTATTCTTAGTTCATTGAAATAGAATGAGAAAGAGAAAGAAAAAGAGAAAGATAAAAAGAAAGAGAAAGAGAAAAAGAAAGAGAAAAAATAAACCAGCTCGATTTTTTCCTCTCCAAATGAATAATGCCGAGCAATTTTTTTTTTCTTTTTCTTTCCTTTTTAATATATTACTTCCAACAGCTTCTCCCATCCTTATTCGATTTATCATGGACGTCTAGCGTATTTCACTTACTCTCCGACGAGCACAGTTGCACTTTTGTTACGATATACACCGACGAAACGCCGCGATATCAAAATCGTTCGCCGTGAAAATTGGTGGATCGTAAAGCAATAGACATATAAACATTAAATATTGACATAAATTTTCCTTATCTAATTTTATCTTGTTCAATTATAAATATGTAAAAAGTAATCCAGTAATAAACGATTAAAGGATGAACAAATCAAGCGACATATTTTTCGAATAATTTCATTTAAATAAGAATATAAACGTATGTATGTAAGAAGTACGAAGTTTTCTTTTCTCGTACTTAATTTTATTGCTGTTATATATCGTCAATATTTTCGATCCAACGAGTGCCAGAAATAATAGGATGTTATGAACATTAGAAACGAAATAGCCAAAAGTTGATTGGCTCGGCATCGCCCAATGCCAAGTTAAATCAAACTGAGAAAACAAGGAGAATTAATATTAAGATAGAATAGAAAGGGCAAAAGACGCATATCTCTCTCTCTCTCTCTCTCTCTCTCTCTCTCTCTCTCTCTCTCTCTCTGTCTCTCTCATTCGATAAATAATACTTCATCGTAACTCAAAGCTTGATTTCTCCATTTTACTTGACTATTTCCATCTGCCTGCGGTCGTTTCACGGTGGTCTATGTACGCGAACTACAAACTTCTTTGCAATTTCTGTTTCACGCGTTTCCGTAATCGCCGTGTCGTGCATACTAGTTCACCCAACTATATAGTTTAGCTTCGTTCGAAAGTCGTTCGTTGAACGTTAAGTTTGTCTCGGGCACTTTTATCAAAGAAATTGGATGTCGTTCTTAGAGACTAGTACGTCCGATGCATCGTAAATCCATTACACTGTGACATTCCTAAAGGATGACAGAATTGTCCTGCGAATCGTACATCAAGATGAGATGAAATCAAATAAGAAACTTTCTCGCGATAACATTTTTTTTTTCCATACTTTTCATATTTTTTAATCAGTCGCTCGTTCCCCCGATGATAAGGTTTCCAAACAAGTCATTTCGAAATTGAATTCCTCTGTATTTCGAAATTAAATTCTTCAATACTGAATCCAACGAACGAATAATAAAAAAAATAAAAAAGAAAATAAAATAAAAGTATAAAGAACGAAACAAAAACAAAATATAAAAAAAAAATCACATAAAAAAATACGTGTTATAAACGAACGAACGTGTACGTCTGTTATCCTTACCTTGGAAAACAAAAAATGGGATACAAGATAAGCGATATGATTCTCTTAATTGTTATTACGATATTCGTTAAGAAAAACACAACGTGACTCATCGACAAACAAATTTGAATTACCGATATCATTCTTGTTTAACTACTTTTTCAAGATTAAGTTAAAAAGATAATAAAAATTGGAATGTTCAAAGTTAAAAAAAAAAAAGAAAAGGAAAGGAAAGGAAAGGAAGCTTAAAAAAATAACAAGGAACTTATGAAATACGATTAAGAGAGGTGGGACGTGCGTCGGTCTAGAAAAAACACAAAAGTCGATGCAAGTCTCTCTCTCTCTCTCTCTCTCTCTCTCTCTCTCTCTCTCTCTCTCTCTCTCTCTCTCTCTCTTCTCTTTTTCTAAGGGATCGGCCCACATCCAATCTCGAGTACATGTCCCGAATGACACCATAGTCGTAGAAAAGTATGGTAAGAACTATCAAAGCATTGGAGATAGTAAAGAGATAACAAAAGAATAGTACGAAAGAGAGGGAGGTTAAAAAGAGAAAGAGAGAAAGATAGAAAGATAGAAAGAAAGATCAGGAGGAGGTCATAACTCGGAAGGACCGATGACGAGGGCACGATTAATTAAGAATGTGACAATAAGAGATGAATGTAGGTGTTAGTTTGCTGAGAGCACACGCGTGTCAACTGGCTTTTATGCGATTCGGTGCATAATATGAAACAAGAAGGTGGTTCCCATTTTAGGGCTACGATATTCTTTTATCTGCGATTAAATTCATTATTTCAGCGAGAGTAGAAGATAAATGTTGCTCGATCGAATATACAATTGTTTTCCAATTTCTTTGATGATTTTTTTGTTTTGAAAATGAAGACACAATATTAACAAAAAAGAAGAAAAGGAAAAAAATTCGCTTTTCAAATAAATCATTTAAAATGTAGATTAAGAATTATTGTGAATTTCAAATTACATTGGCTGTATATGTATAACAGTATATAAAATTCAATTAACCGATATTGTAAAATAGCAATTTGGTCGAACACCATCAAAAGGGCCATCGTTATGAGGATAGTCCTAATGAGGAAGGATTTCAACTGGTTGCAAAGTTTGCAGCTTAGTCGAGATACTGAAAAGTTCCTGAGTAACCTGAATCTTCCCGTCTAATCATTCTCGACGAGGTATTCGATTTCATTAACCCTAATAATATCTCGAATCTTATATATATATATATATATATATATATATATATATATATATATATATATATATATGAGCAATAGATTAAAAAAGGAGGAAAAGAAAAGAAAAGAAAAGAAAAAAAAATAAATCGATATTATATTAATACGTATACATTAATACACATAATATTATATTAATTATTGTACAGTCGAATAATTATTTTTGATAAATTTTAATATAGGTATCTAAGAAAATAATAGAAAATGTTCTAATATCTCTGATCTAAGGTTGAGTACCAAAAACGTTACAATTGCGAGTTAAATGCACTTAGATGGCAAGGAAGTGGGGACTTACTCTAGTTAACGTAAATCGTACACCATTGCTAGTCTTACGCGACTAGGCGCGACTAGACGGTCGGCTCTTGATAGACGACGATTCGCAACGATCTGGGCGTTGTTTTGTTCGTTGTAAAAGTGAGAAAGCTAGAGAAAGATAGATAGATAGATAGATAGAGAAAAAACGTCGGAAAAAGCAAGGTTTTCGTTGGTGAAACAATCATCAGAGTGGGACTGGATTTTTACAATCTTTAAGTCTATCGTTAGAGGAAAATGCCGGAAGAAAGTGAAAGACCATATATTTCATCGAGACTTCAAAAATATTTCAAGGAGGCTCCTTTCTTCTGTAAGATCATCGAACTTGTAAGTGTTACTAAAGTCACATCGATCTCTCTCTCTCTCTCTCTCTCTCTCTCTCTCTCTCTCTCTCTCTCTCTCTCTCTCTCTCTCTCTCTCTCTCTCTCTCTCTCTCTCTCTCTACTGATTTCAATTGATTTCCTTTAAATATATGTTCCTTTTTTCGTGGCTTAATTAAATTTAATACTATATAATTAACAAAAAAAAAATTAACTTTTACCTAAAACTGTGACCCTAGAAAAAAAATAAAACTATTAAATGAGTTTTCAATTAAACAATTGGACTTTCTAGATCTTATGCATCATATCGCTTGGTCTGATAGTTAACCCTTTCAATGAGATTCATCAAGAAGACATAGACCACGTAGCTATCGTCTACGTATCTCTTGGCGGCTACATTTTGATAAATGCTATCATCATTCTGTGCCATTTACTCGGTGATCGTATACCGAAGAAAACGGTAAGTGGATAACTCATATTATTCATAGTTTTGCGTATTTTTATTTAAAAAAAAAAAAAAAAAAAAAAAAATCACGATAATCCTTCGACCATCCTTCATGTAGAGAAAAAAAAGAAGAAAGAGATCATGAAAATAATTCTCTCGTTGGCAGTACAATTTCCATTCTAGTCAACGAGGACGCGGGCCTCCTGCGAGTACAAATTATTCAAATTTGATTGAGAAATGTTCTCTGCTAGCTGAAAACTTGTAGTTCATCGTGCTTGCTCGATAATAGTGTTCCGTTATGTTCTCTTGTTTTCCAAAGGACAAACGATCTAAATTTAGAATTTCCGAGGACGATATTCTATAAAAATATATTTCGAACAGAAAGGTATGCACAGCGAAGGTGAAAAAGAACGAAGTCTAATTGATAAAAAGAAAAAATTTAATTAAGACGAGACAATTAACTCAATTTGCGAAAGACTATATATGATCACCAGGATCATTTTTATTTTACAGGCTATATTATTTTCCCTGATGGGGGCGGTACTCTGTTCTACAGCCGGCCTTGTCCTGATTCGTGACTGGACCGAGTTCCCCAACAATTTGATATTCCGATATGTCGAGCAGTACAGCGATCAGATGATCTCGAGTGGAGTTTTCGCTATTATTGCGGCAATTGTCTTCGTCTGTGACATATATTTCATTAACAAGTACTATTAAAATCTTTACCGCTAACGAAATGAATGAACGAGCATTGATCTCCAAAAAGTGAAGACATTTTTAAACTTCTTCTTTATATCTCGCATTAATTGATCCATTGACTTTTGTAAATTCATGATAATATTATTATCGCCAATGTGACGAAATAAACAAAAACAAAAAGAGAGAGGGAGGAAGGAGGGAGAGAAAATTAGTATTTTAGATCAAATTCAATATTTTCAAGAATCTAACGATTGCGTGATAGGACGAAACATTTATTCGAATTATTTGGTTTAAAAATTTCGAAGAAACACTTAGCTCTTATAATTTGCAAAATGCGGACATACCTTCGAGATGAACAATACATTATCGAGAATATTATTACGAAGTATTGGGAACATGGATGTTGAAAATTTGTTATCTAGTTCGAAGAGAGAATCAAAATAAGCTAGATAAATCAACGAAATATTGCGACAACTTGTTTGATGTAAGTAGTGCGACAGTGAAACGAGTCGACGTGTGGTCAGACCGACAAAAGGTAACCACAAGGAAAGCTCGCGTTAGCACGTACCATGATCTATTTCTTATATATAGATATATATATATATATATATATAGATTAATATATACACAAACACACATAAAACAGAGTTCAAAGTTTAAATAATTTGATATTATAAGAAACCAACAAATTGAAATCGAAGGATTTTTTTTTTATAGAATCGCAGTATTTGATCAGTCCAAATAAAAAAATAAAAAATTCAACGTTGAAATAATTTGATATTATAAGAAAATAACGAAATATCCGAACTTTTCGGCTTGAAATCGAAGGACTTTTCAAGTATCGCAATATCCAACGAATTAGGATGAAGTAAGCTGTTACTAACTTTCGGGTATATTACTTACTCAAAAGTAGAAGAAAAATTGTATAAGACTCCCTCGTTGGATACTGCAACTTCGAAAACTGAGAGTGATTCTACGCTCTTATCGATCCAAACGTCGAAACATGTCTTCCGCAATATACATACTACGTCTATATATTTCGAAAATATAATACGTTCCTCATAGTAGAAACGAGATTTTAGTTTCTTTATTGATTCGAAGTGTAGAACTTTGCAAAAGATAGATATTTAAATTGTTATTAAGTATTAATAACAATACACGTATGATGGCACATTCGTGATGAAAATTTGCCAATACTTTTGATAAACGATTGACTATTTGTTATTGTGCAAAACGTTGTCAATGTGCATAAAAATAAATATACGTGTGTATATATATATATACATACATACATACATAGATCCGTACACAACAGGTATATCGTCTAAAGGTAAGTATCACAGATGCAATTATTAAACAAGAAATACGAAACGCGGCCGCAGTCGAGTACATTGATAAAATATAATTAAAATAATAGTACTGTGATATCTTCGGTCTCGACAACAAACTCCGATTCGAATATCGATATAATAATCGTGATTTTGAAGATTGACGGGAAGATCTTAATTTTTCGACGAAAATCAATCGAAATGTGATACTAGAGGGGACATTTTGAAACGTCTGGTAAAGTGTAATTTTCAGACGATTAAAACAGAATAGTTTATTGTTTACAAAAAAATATTTGAAAACAAATCGATCTATTATTATTGTTAATATAATTTCATCGATAGATGACACAACTGTATTTTTCGAACGTTCGAGAGACACTTAATGACGATTTTAATATTTGGAAGATGTAAAAAAAAAAGAGAGAAAAAAGATAGATAGATAGATAGATAGATAGATAGATAGATAGATAGATAGATAGATAGAGAGAGAGAGAGAGAGAGAGAGAGAGAGAGAGAGAGAGAGAAGAAAGATAGAAAATACCGATTGTTGCCTACCAAACTCACCACTACCGGTTCCACTTATAATATCCCAAAATTAAATGTTAACACCTATAACCGACTAGTTTCACTCAATCTCACGAAAAAAATACACTTTTCCTACACTCTCGCATCTTGAGATGCCGTAAACCCTTTTCCCCGCATTCGGAATGTAGCTAAAAAGAATGAAAAACATCTACATCGGTAGACGTCCTTACGTCGACTGATGTCCTCCCTCGAACAGCGCCTCGAACGACCCTTCGCAGCGGCATCCCCCACCCCTATCTCACACCCCACCATGGTTAACAGCGCCACGCCGCCGCCGCCGCCGCCACTATCGCTCTCCGCCCACATTTTACTCCATTTACAACATTTCCTCCCTCTTCGAAGCAGTCGCGACTTTCTTCCTTTGCCGATGCTTTCTCGGATCCTTTACGTCTCGTTCTTTCGACGACTCGATGCCCTATGAGACAGTTTCTTTCTTTTTTTTGCTGTCTTAGAAGATTTATATCCAAGCCGTAATCTCTCTTATATTTGCTCCTCTTTTTTATATTATTGGACCAATTATCATCCTTTCTTTCATTTTTCTTAACCTTTTCAAAGGCGTACTTTCTTGAAGATACGACCGACCCAGAAAATGAAGACACGATAGATACCTCTAATCTAGGCTATGAATGGATAACATAAATCTTGATACTCTCGATACGGAATAACCGAGAAAGCGGTTAATTCATCGAAAGTCCAACGATTCGTTATCGTTTCACTCCGTGTGAAATTTATGGAGGACATTTATGTGAAGTATTGATTTTTTTTCGCTTGAATATGTATTATTTTCGATGTATGTGTCTTTATGAATAAATAAAGTATCTTTTCTTTTATATATATATATAGGGGTTTCGGTATAAATTTTTCATATCAATTTCCTCCAAGTAACTGCACACACATTATCGATCTGGCTTCGTTTGATAATTGGCGATGCATCACTCGTTTCTCCTACGATGCACCAAATATTCGATAACGCATCGGTGGAACTTAGCCAATGCAAACAGGCTGTGTTTTAATATTCTACTTTTATAGATATATCGAACTAACATTAATCTTATATTCCTTTCGTTACGTTTCGTCTATCAATATCGTTTCAAGAAATTCGATTACATTACAAGTTAATCTATCAATAATCAAAAACGAGTATTGAAGCCACGATTAAATTCAATGTAGTCAGCAAATTGTATCGGTTAATTTTACTTCTCACGTATCAAAATTACGAAGAAAATTCTATTCATTATCATCGCCCCCTCTCTCTCTCTTTTTCTCGCTTAAAAAACAAAATCGTTTATCAAAACAAATTCCACAAGGAAATATATAAAAAGAAAGAAAGAAAGAATGAAAATAACATTTAAATCCCACATCGCGACAATGGGGCTTCGTTCTCGTCCTAAACATGACCCTACAAAGCCAGTTTGATTTTACACCCAAACACTTTGCGATGGCTTCTCTCTGGCATTTCCACGTGATTTTAATGTCACGCGTCTTACATCCCTATTCGATCGTTTAACCCACAGTTACCGCAACATTTACTTGTTACATAATACTCGAATAGGAAATTTTCGAGAAAAAAGAAAAAAGGAAACTAAAATATTTCTTAAGTATATATACACTTACGAATTGACAAACGAACGAATAAGAAAGAAAACAAGAAAAAAAAATAAAAAGCGCGTCACTAAACGTTTCAATGTTATCGCATAAATATAATCAGTATACAATTTACGTATATAAGAATAATTCTTTGTAATTTCCGTTGAGAAGATATCAGAGAGTGTCCATGGCGTGCGATATTGAGTAACGACAGCTGTCAAAGCTAATTTTATCGACTTCTCGATGCTGATATGCAGCTATAGAAATATCTGATACTGCTGTAGTACGCAACGTTCTTGTTCTAGGAACTTTTAACTCGATTTCGAAGCACCTTGAAAGAGAAAAAGGAAGATATCAAGCTTTAGCCTTTTAACCGACTCTCTCTTTTTTCCTTTTTGGTTTTTGTTTTTCTTTTCCTTTCAACGGCTTTAAAGTAAATGTTAAATAATGCGATAAACTCGAAACTCGGTGAAAGAAAGTTACGAGTAAATCGCGTTATACGTTTTTTCGTAAAAGCGCGCCAAAGTTTGAACGTTGTCACCGACGACGACGACAATTTTGTTCCTTTCGAATCCAGTTCATTTAAATTGATTACCATTTCTTTAATTAACATAATACGATAAAAGCGAGTTTGCAAAGAAACCTACACCTTCCACGTGGACAATTTGTACAAATAATAAAACTATTTCTCTAAGAAATCATTTAAATAACCTGATGGTTATTAATAGAATTGGTGAAATATAAGCGTATAAGTAATTCGATATAACATGTCTATTAATGAGAATATACTATGGCACCTGTGACGCAAAAACGTTACAACGCAACTTGGCAATCGCCATTTTCTTACGTTAGAATAAATTACTCTTGCAAATTATTCGACAATACTTCATACGTATCGTATTTCCAACCGATATATATATATATATATATATATATATATATCATACATGTGGATATATACATAAGTTCTTCTTGATAATTAGTCACACGTAATTTAACAAATATTAAAATTCTGGAAAGATTATTTTTCGAAGGGGAAAAACCGAAAAAGAAGTAACTGCAGCATTTAAGATGAACAAAATCATTATACATGTATACACAAGTGTATATCTCTACTTATAAAATTGAATGCGTATATGACATTGATTACCGCGTACAGAAATATATCATTGGCATTTCGTATTTTTCTATATTTAGCGACGAAAGAGGCGCCTAATTTGCATTTTAACAATAAACGACATACTCGTATGTTAACGAACATAACACCCAGTGCCATTAACCGAAGAGAGCAAGAGAACTATTATGTCGATCAAAGTCGTTGTACCAATAGATGTAAACGATTCTCTGTACAATTTATTATATCTCCAATACTTCGAAATGATCTCGTGGAATTGCGAATGCTTGAACAAATTATTATCAAAAACAACATCAATATTTATATTATGTTTGTACTTTTTTCTTATCGCAATAAAATGTTCTTGTAAGAGCGCAATTAATCTGTTGCGCGAGCTTATTCAATATTCATAATTCCTCCCAAACTCCTCCCCACCTACCCACTCTACAAGGAAAACGAAGAGACAGATACGAGATAAGACGCAGGAGGCGACTCGCGTAATTAAAGTCGAAAGAATTACGATACATGTCTGGTGAAATATCTGAGTATCGAATGTCCGTGATGAAAACAGAAACGCGCCAAACGATTTACGGATATTCTGTTCCGGAAGAAACGGAGCAGACTGATCATACGATTACTAAGTCTATAGTAATAAGATAAAAACATATTTAAAAGGGTAAAAAATAAAATAAACGTAAAGCTAATCTAGAATATTTCTATGTACGTTTTATTTGATGTATCGTGTATCAATAATTTCCGTTTAAAGAACATGATCTTGTCATTGGATCTTGATCGGTGCAATGAATATTTTCTGATGATTTGATCATCTGAATTTTGTGTTATGTGAAAAATATCAAAATTTCATCATATGACGACGATTAATATAAATGATATGTACCCGTGATATTGCGATTAAAACGTAGATAAGCGTAATAGTTTGTTAATTTTATATATCTTAGACAGATTAATTCGTTCAAAAAATGTATCAAATTTTCAATAAAAATAACTCACCCTTGGGAAAGATTAGGCTGTTGTATGATACTTTCTGCTATAATCTCCATATCATTTTCCACGCTACCATCCAATGTATTTACAGTATCAAAACTAGAAGTTACTTTGGTAGCACTCTCCTTAGTAAAATAAAAATAAATATTCACAATTATATAATAAACAATTATATAATATTACATAATGTATATATATATACTATAATAACAATTATATAATATTGCATCATGTATATATCATAATATAACTAATCGATTTCACAGATATATCCCTCATATTATTAATAATAAATAATTATTTCCAAAGATTGAATTCTTTGCTCTTCAACAAATTTATATTCTGAAACATACCTCAAGAACTTCATTCTCTATTGCTGGACTTTGTACATGAGCAATTGTAATCTGTGGTATTTCATACTTCTCATTTTCATCATTAGTTGTAAAATTGTCAAACATATACATATTTCCATCATTTCCTGTTCCTGCTCTTTCTTCTGTACTTTCTGAAGCAACTATTAGAAACAACAGCCCACTGTAAGAAAAAAAAAATTACAGTAACAAAAGAATTATATTTACTACTATTCAAACTGTATCTATTAATGATATAAAATAATATATGTCAGAGAAGAAGAATATAAATGAAAAGGTTATATGTCTTTAATTCATTGACAAATCAATAAAATCAAAAAAAAAGAAAAAAAATTCGGTAGTACATGTGCAATGTGACTTTTCATATTTTCAATTTGGAATGGGAATATATATATAAATATATATATATATATATATATATATATATATATATATATATACACTCTTTAAATTAAGTGTTAAATGTGAATAAACGGATCAAACATCTTACCTAGACACAACCGATGTGAAAAGTAGTGCCCAATATACGAAAGTCACACGAAACTTCATCTTTCCTGTCACAGAAATCTCATAATATTAATTGTGTTAAAATGTGCGCCGACCGAACATCCATGTTTTTTTACGCATACACAATCATCACTACCACCACTACCGCACCACTGCAAAAACCTGACGTGGTGATACCAAAGAAAAACTTCCGGTGTTGAACGTGTCACATCGACCTTTCGAAACTTTAAAAATATTCACCGTGGCAAAAGAAAATATTTTATAATGCGATCGTTCTTCATCCAAGGCTCGAAAACTCCGCGAAAGAGCAACATTTCGATCGAGATACACGCTTCCGTGTAAAAATGGTATATGACTACGTTCTAAACATCTGATCACATTGGCGCATGCGCACACCGATTCACACGCACTATGCAAGGTGAGCATAAAGTTGTTACATCTTATTCCATGAGCGGTCTCCTTTTTTTTATATTTATACAAACACTTTTAAATATAATAATGCAAACATTAAATACGCAAAGATGTTGACCACTATTTACGATTCTACATATGAAACATGACAGTTATTATAAACTTATAAAATTTGCTTTATCGAAACATTCGATTATATAACGATATATATCGAAAACCGCTATCGATACATTTCTACCCGTGTAGTTTATGGTTGTTATTTGGTAGCATTGATAATGAAAGATTAACGAATACAACGTCAACACGCGTCAACACCGGCTACTCCAAACTTTCATATCTTCCCTATATCTTTTATACTTTTATATTTTACTATTATTCTCTTTAAAGATGGAATATATTTATAAACTACCGTTCTTCGTTTTAGAAGTGCCTAATTTAAAACTTAAAAGGCCATCTTGGTTCGTGAAACCTAGCGCGATGATAGTTTTTTCTTTCGTTCTTTTATCATACTTTTTAGTGACAGGAGGTTAGACCTGAAAATAAAAATTTAGTTTTTAATATAGATTTATTACGTTATGATTAAAAAAAAAGGTTTATCAACATAGCTAATTTTGAATAATATTACCAATTAAATGCGTGTTTTAGGTATAATATACGATGTAATCGTTGAACCGCCCAGTGTAGGATCTACGACTGATGAACATGGTCATTCAAGGCCTGTAAGTTTTAATTATTAATATCCTCAAAAAATATAATTGTATTAATTAGGTAATAAATTTTTATAGGTGGCATTTATGCCATATCGTGTAAATGGTCAATATATTATGGAAGGTTTAGCGGCTAGCTTCCTATTTACTTTAGGCGGTTTAGGCCTTATTGTACTTGAACAAACGCATAGTCCATCCACTCCAAAACTTAATAGAATTCTTTTGATATGCGTTGGATTCATCAGTGTAATTGTCTCTTTTATTACATGCTGGATATTCATGCGTATGAAATTACCGTAAGCTAATTATATTTTTATAATTATAATTTAATTTAAATTTAAAATTTATTCCATTAAAATAAGTGCTTTCCTTTTCAGGGGATATTTGCAATAATGAATGGATTTTTCCAAGGTATATGCAACACATAACTTTGAGAAAATGCATTTAATATATTACTTTTTATAAGAAAAATAATAAATGAAACAAATTTCTTGTAAATACATTATTTAATAAAAAAAAACTGTTTTTTGTTTTTATTAAGAATACTTATCAATAAATTAAGATAAAATAATATCTTTGAGAGTTATACATAATGATATCTAAAATGTTGCAAATACTATGATAAAATACAACAAGAAATGCAATAAATTGTGATTTCAATTACAATTAAATTAATACTTAAGTTTATACTAAGTTTATACTATATGAATACGTATGTAGTATAAATTTTGTACTGCTGTTTAGACTGAAACTTCAGAGTAAAGAATGTCTTTGACATCATAGCATATCTTGAAGAGACTATATTACTATTACTAATGAGAAATATTATCCTGTGGAATACTATACAAATAGAATTTAATTTGTGCATAAAATCCTGTAAAAAGTAACAAAAAAAAAATATTCAGTTGGTGTTATTGTTATTGTTAGGCCTGACCATTTGGACTTGGCACATCTTTGGACTTTTAACATTATTTTCTAATGTTCACATGAAAAAAAAAAACAAAAAATTTAGGCCTAGTGCCAATACCAGCTATAACATTAATTATTATTATTAATATTCAGTCTTTCATTAACTATACTTTGGTCATTTGAATATTATAATTCACAAGCGTATACGAAAAGTCCTGTAAATAAAAATAATATTACTAATTTGTCATTGAATCGTTATTTTAATTTAAAATATTCTTACTTGGAAAAGTCACTGCTTTTTTCTATTATGTGTTCAAATTCTGCAAAACTAAGAGCACCATCATCGTCCAAATCAGCTTCATCAAGTATGTATTGAAGAAGTTGTTGCATATCCATTTCACTTAGTCTTTGAGGAGCTGTTAATCTTTCAACTACCAACCTTAAATCTCCAGTTCCCAACATATCGTCGCCATCAAAATCTATAAATAATTAATAAATTCATTGTTGTAATCATGATATAAACATTGATAAACATTATAAAAAAACATTACCAAATATTCTAAAAGCATGCTCAGCTTTCACAGCTTTTGGAGCAGCATCACTAAACACGGACATCATGTCTAAAAAATCCTCAAATGTACAATCTCCATCTTGACTAGAACTGAAAACTTTGCAGATTCTGTCTCCAAAGGGATTTACTCTTAATTCTGGATATTGTAAAATCTTGGACATTGGAAGCTTTGCATTTCTGTTATGTCCAACCTTTTCTGGAGCAAGGGCTTTAAACTTTTGATGTGCACTATCATGAAGTAAAATAAAAGTAAATCATTAATATATAGAAATGTCTATTGATAATAAAGTATATGTACTTACTATAGAACTTCTTTCTTTGTAAAGTATGTTAGGTCCTATAAAAATTAATATAAAATTAAATTATGAAACAAAATATAAATCAATGTATTTGATATATTCTGACAGTTTTTTATTAATTATTATAATACATTATTGATACATATTTATCACCTGATAATCTTGTAATTCCTCTTCAGTAAATTGACTTTTTCCTGCTCCCATTGCTTTACATTTACTTTTTAACAACAACAATACAAGAAAATTTTATTTAGTTGTTTCTAACTCGGAGTTACCCAATGAAAGATATATATCGATCAGATAATTATTGTTTTTTATATCTTATATATTGAAAGTATACTATACACTCATTGTTAGGTATTGCAAACATGATGAGACTGTTCAATTGAACATTATTTGACTAAATATACATGTCACTACTGATTAATTGCACAGCTATGTCAGATTTGCTAAAATCTAAAATGATTTATCACTTTGTCGCTAGATAGCGTCGTTAAACTCTACGTAATTTTCAGTTATTGCATATATCATCTACTTTTTAATGAAGAGTTTATTACATATTTTCAAAAATAATATCCTTTTTAAGTATGTGCTATTTATAATAATGATTTCTAAAAATTCTATGTCGTTTGTCAAGAATTTTGATATCATTAAAATTTAAATTTTCATTCTTTAACAACGCCATCTTCCAGTCAAATGTAACATGAAATATTTCAGATCGATAAAAATAAATGAACACATTGCAGTTTGCTGCACGTGTTCTACTAGATAATTCTATCGTCTTTTCACAATAAACCGTAGACTACATTCAAACAATTTCAATAAAACAATTGATAACACAATATGTTCGAAAAAATGTATAAAGGAATTAATAATGTAACAGGAGTTATAAAAGGAACGTATTACGATGGATTCAAATGGTAAGAACAGTATATTTAATCTAATAGACACTAATTATACATTTTCTTATCATTTTTTTTTATGCGAACCACACATAACCCTGAATTATTTTTAAACCAGTGTTAAGGAAATAACAGTTTTTTCCCCTTGCTTCTTTGAAATACTAAACACACACACACATTTGATTTTAAATTATTTAATATATGTAGCACCGTATTTGTATTTTATAGGTCAATGGTAAAAAGCATCGCATTTTTTGCACTGGGAGTCAAAATTGCTATAGAATGCAAGGGAATGGATATTATGCCACCGGTTACAGTTTAAAACAAATTTTATAAAATAATGAATGGTTACGTTTATTGACATTGTTAATATTACATCACCAACAATATTCAATAATGAAAAGTAATAACTTTTAATTAAATAGATTGTATTATAATTTATTATCACCCGTTATTTTAGCATTTCATTTTGTATATATAACAAACCAAAAATAAAAAATGAAAGTGTGTTATAGTATATTTTGTGTATTATCATTGTCGAAATTAACCTAACTATGTATATATTTATATAAGTAAATATAGATAAAATATTAAAAATAAGAAATAAAAAATATGAAATAGTCATTTGGTTTTATTTAATAAATTAATATTCATTAGTCATACGAATCTAGTAGTTTCATTTAAAATTTCTACATATTTACACGATATTATCTATAGTTACAAAAATCACTTGTTACTAATTTCATTTTTTTTTTTTTTAATATTTCAAAATCGTAATATCAACAATTGTTAGAATAATAAATTTTATCTTATAAATAATACATTTATGTGTAAGTATTTATATAAAAATAAAGTATTTTCGTTTCAAAGATAATATTACAAATTGATTGTAAAATATAGTTACATGTGAGATAACACGGATGTGGTAAGTACTAGCACTACCACACTGTTATTGTATTACCGTATATACATTAAACTGATAATATTACTTGTTTCGATTTCGTGTGATGATGTTGAATTTTTGTTACTTATTTGTCTATAACGATATGATAGTGCCAGTTTTCTAATCTATTGAACGATTTTGAAAGATATTCGCCTCGATTAAAAAAGAAAACAAACATAAGTTACAGCGTGACACGTGAAAGTGTACTTTTTTAATAAATACGATCTGTCATATATTTATTGTACAAACGAACAACTTACAATGAACATGACGATTTTATAATTTTAACTGTTTATGTGTATAATTCTAATATATTTTATTAAGGATCAATAATAATCCATCATGAGGGAAGAAATCGAAAATTCTTGTAATTCAGAGCTACCAGGTATCATATGTTTAATAATAACACAATAAATGATTTTTAATGTATCTTAAGAGAGATATGTCAGGTTATGTTATATTTGCTTAGCGGTAATTGGAGCATTATTAGATACATTAGATGATAAATCAGTAGATGTCAGGCAGTCAGTAATAGGAGCAATTAAAACAATATCCGAGCAAAATCCTGAAGTTGTAATTCATGCAGCTGTATATTTTTGGGAACTTCATAGAAAGGTATATTAATTTATTACTGTATGTAGAAGTTCCATAATTATCTATGCAACTTATGGCGAATTATTTTTTGTTAAGATATCTTCAGAACATATGGCTTCTTTACTAACAGTGATGTCTGAAACTTGTCAATGTCATGGCGCAAACTTGAATACAGATTTAGCATCGTCGGTTGCAGAACTAGCTGTAAATGAACTTTTCGGTGATGCTGAAAAGGAAGCAGTAGAATTATTAATTTCGTTGAGTCAAATACATTGCACACAAGCAATAGGTAGCCTGTTGACCAAGTAATTTTTCACCGTTTCTTTGATTAAATAATTATCATCTATTTAAAATTATATTTATTTATGATAATATATTTATTCATAGATTGGAACCTGGAATACTTCCATACCATACAGTAGTTCGTACTATAGGAATGATTGCAGAACGTAATCCATGTGCAATGATATCTTTCTTCAAAATCACATTAACTATTATGATCCCAATGTTAAATCAAACACGTGATGAGATATTAAAACAATCATTCTGCCTTAGTAAATTCCAGTCATAATAATAACTATAATGAACATAATATACAACTATAATGAATATATTTTATTAATGAAAAAATTTTTCAGCACTTGGGAAAATTGCAGAAGCTATTAATGATCATATATTAAATTTAGAAAAAGATTCAAGCCCAGAAATTAGTAAAGAAACATTTAAAGAGGAAATATGCTCTGCATTTGATGTATTAACATTCAATTGGATAAAAACATCTAAAGATTATAAAAGTGTGGAAGCAGTGTTGTCAGCAATTGTTTATATGATACCATTACTACCACAGGAAGTAGATTGTGAAAGAATCACAAAGTTAACACCCATGTTGTTGAATTTTTGTAAAAAAGTTAATACTCGTTTAGCAGCAGTTAGGTATGTCATAATTTTCAACTATCTTTTATTTACC
Organism: Dolichovespula media; assembly: GCA_911387685.1. Lineage (NCBI taxonomy): Eukaryota > Metazoa > Arthropoda > Insecta > Hymenoptera > Vespidae > Dolichovespula > Dolichovespula media. The sequence continues at coordinate 10,307,579 of OU426851.1, read as the reverse complement.
ATGATGTATTATAATTTCATCAATTTGATTGGGTATTGTAGAGTTTTAGCAGTGGTCTTAAGTTGTGCTACAAAAAATGAGAAGGAAGCTCTTCGCTCACTTTTAGAACAGATACATCAAGTTTTATCTGAATTAGTTTGTATAGTTCCATTTGAAGCATCTCGAGATGTACTTCTAACACATTATCAAGTGTTACAATGTTCTAGATCATTGATTATATTATATCCAGAAGAAGGCTTAGATAGGTAATGATCTATTATTTAAATAGATTTATGGAATTTTCAGTTATAAAAAAATCCTTGAGTATATATCATATATTATAGAATCTTACAACAATTGAAGTCAACATCAGTATCACAAAAGGCACGGGCGTTGGTAGTTCTTAAACATCTTATTAATACACTTCCATCTGAGGTAATAAAAATATTATAATAAAAACTATATATTTCAAAAAATAATGTAAATATGTTAAATCTTCAATATTACTAGGATGATGCAACGTTACAACGAATTGCACTTAGTTTACAAGAATCATTGGGAGATAGTAGTGCATTGCAAATGGTTGGAGCCATTGTGACACTTGCAGCACGTCCTACAGTCCCACTTTTACCATCACAAAGAGCGATCTTTGTTCGTTACATGGTAAATGTTAATCATTATAAATTGAAGTTATTCAAATTAAATAGAGAGGCACAAATATATTGTCAATTTTTTAAGATTACTCATTGTGGTGTAAAGAATGATGAATCAGAGGCATATGCAGAAGCATTACATTTGCTTGCAACGACTGTAGAGGGTGCAGAATCTTGGTTGTGGCCTTGTCTAATACGTGCTTTATTGGATCCAGCTTGTGTGTCGTCGGTATATATTGACATAATAATTCATAATGCAAAAATATAAAACTTGAAATATAATAAAAATTTCTCATTATTGGTATTCTTCAGGTAGCTTCTATATTGCGTGCTTTAACACCCCTAGCAATAAAAATAGTTAACAGTGGTAATTCATCAATTAATCAACGAGATTTTCCTGGTACAAAAGTTCTAAGTAGATGTTTGGAACTACTTGGAGATGTACAGAATCGCCTACCCATTGTAACATTCCTAAAATGTGCAGCACCTTTACTAGGACACCAACTTATGCCATATTGGGATGAAAAGTTAAAGGAAATCACACAATTTTTAAGAGATGACTTTCCTGTTAATATCAAATTTATTGAACAGCGGTACGTTACATTTTTTTTATTTTAACATAAAGATAAATTATACTGAAAATTCTATTAAAACAACTATAGGAATCTCAACTGGGAAGAAAAAATAGTAGAATTTTTAGAGGAGAGTGTTAAGTTAGAAGGAGAAGCATGGAGCTTAAAACTCGCAGATGAATTAGCAGTTAAAGCTAGTACACCACATGTAGCACCTTTGTTAGCATCAATGTGTAGTAGTAATGCTCATATAACACTTCTTATTGAACTAGCACGTTCTGACATATCAAATGAAGAATTTGCAAGAGCAGTTGGAATTTGTTCTAAACGACATTTGGATGTTGTAATAAAATTAATGGAAGAAGCTTGTATGGCAGAAGATACCAGAAAAATTCCTGTAAGATTATTGGGTTTTGTTAAAGATTCAAAAGCAATAGCCACAGCAGAAGCAGCAAAAGCTGGCTTGTTAAGATGTTATGCTGAGATTGCACAAAGAGGAGATGTACAAAAATTACATTCATCATTCGAAAAAAATATATTTCCATGGATTATACGACAGATAAATGATAGCAAAGAGTTAACTACTAAAGAAGTTGGATTATTAGCATTAGAACAGGTAATTTTATATTTTAATGTTAATAATAATGCAAAAGTATCGTCATATGAACATACATAAATAAATTTTGTAAAGGTTGCCAATGCTGTTCATCCTAATAGATTTGAAAAATCAACTGGGTTACATGGAAAAAGTAGTGGACTTGCAATTTTATTAGGAATTTTGCAAACATCATCAGGATATAGACCACTACAACTGTACCCCAAAGTATTGAAGACTATAGTATCACTAATGTATCCTTTTACAGAAAAAAAAAATTTTAACATATGTGCCACTTTTATTATATTATAATATAAAAACATTCCTAAATATAATTATAGACGTGTACCACCACAATTGAATTCAGAAGAAAGAGGAATTGTACTTAGCACAATTTTGGACAAAGTTATAGGTGCTAGTACAGAGGTATACAACATACAAATATATGAACAAAAACGATTTCACATAGCTCATTAACTCATTTTTTTCACAGGTAGTTCTATTGCTACAGTCAGAATTTATGCAACAGGTAATAGATGAGTTAGGAATTGTATGTAGTGAAATTGTATCTGATTCTGCTGATGCATTAGCTGATCTTATTGACATAATGTTACCATGGATGCAATCAAAATCAACCACTGAAAGAAAAACTACCTTATTAGTATTAAAAACAACTCTTAGGTAGATTAACAATTTTGTAACAAATACTAACGTTCATTGATTATTATTGTTATTATTATTATTTTAATTTTGTATTAACTTGATTTTGCACTTATAGATCATACTATAATTCTTTAAAATATACTTATCCTGGTGGTAAATTAGAACCAGGAAGGCTTATGGGAAGAGTTTTATCATGGTGTGCAGATTCTGAACATTCGCTTAGACCAATAGCCATAGATTGTGTAGCATTGTCATTAAATATTGGAGCTCGACATCGAGTTTTATCTCCTGATAATAATTTAGACAAAGACTTAAATAATTCCAAGAAAATTATTGTTGGCGAAGACCCAAAAGCTTGTTATGATGGCATTAAAGTAAGTTCATTAAACTTTATGGTTTCATGTATAATAAGTGTAATGGTATATTTTTATTTAGATCTTAGCTACAGCTGTATCTGAAAGAATTAATAGTGGTGACATTATCAGCCTAGCAGAAGGTTTAATAGAAGGTTTGTTATTTCGCGGAGAAGCGAGTCTTGCTGCAAGTATAGCTCTGTCTCAACATTTTAAAATTAAGGGATCAGAAATATCTAGAAGTGATATTACCTTAGTTGGTGAGTTCTGTAAATTTTTAATATACATCAAAATTTAACATGATTAAAAATGTATAATGTATTTTAATTATTATATAGATAATATTATAGCACAAATGAGACAAATGGAAGATAGTACTTATAGAAGAAGTACTGCAATTGCTATTAAATCCCTAATGGAACATCATCCTGCAGAAGTAATCGAACGACTTTTATGTCAACCATTGCCATTAGATAGAGGCAGTGAAGAATGTTGGAAGGCACTTGGCTTTAGTTTAGATTTAGGCTCTCGTGTACGTTTTAATAACATTTTCTGCATTATAATTAATTGTTTTAAATTAATTAAAAATGTTTAATTTAATTGTATATAATATTAAAGTTTCTGGTTTTATTTGTTTAGGCTTTGGAATTACTTCTGGCAAAATTAGAAAACAGTAATTTATTCGCGGAAAATGCCACTGCACAGACTGTTAAAAATGGTGTAGCATCTTTTCCATCATTGGCAGCTATTGTGGCTCTACGACATTTACTACAATCTCCAAATTCAAAAGAACTGGTTAATAAACAATTACCAAATTTATTATCAGTATTATTGAAATATCTTGCAGGATGGTTACATGTTGATGCTCCTGTATGTGTTGTTAGTACTAAATTCGGTTATGTGCCAAATAGAGAAGGGTGCAAGATAAATCCACATACAGAAACTTATTCTGTATTAGTCAATGTATTAACTACAGTAGATTCAAATATAGCGTCGAGTTTACTCAATGAAAATGTGAGTACAATAATAATTTTACGATTTGTATGCATTACAGCTTCCAATGTTTATTAATAATTTACAAATTTTAGATCTTTTCTTCTGAAACACAAGCTGAGGAAAGTGTAGTGGCAACAGTACGTACAATGATGAGATGTATATATACGAAAAATAATGTATTATCAGCTTTGACTCAATCTTTGGGAAGAATGATGACAAGTACAATTTCTGCTCAAAGAGTAGTAGCTGCAACTTTTTATTCTGAATTAATAAGGAAAGTTAATTATGATGTTATATGGCTAGATGCAATTATAAATACATTGTATGAAGCTAAAGCTGATTCATCTCCATTGGTTCGAAAATTAGCTACTATTGGACTTGCAAGAATTGCCTATTTAGAGCCTAAACAGGTAATAAAATTTACTTATAGATAACATCGATTTGCTGATTTCATATTTAGTACATTTTTTATAAAGTATATTGTTTCAGGTTGATGAATATTTTGATAATTGTATGGATGCCTTACTTGATGGTTTGGAAGAATCTGCCACTGGAGATGGAGGTAATGATGTGATTTTAGAATCACTACGTGGTCTTTCTGTATTATTATCAGTTCAATTTGTGCGTTCAGTAAGCCCTCGAGTTGTACTCGCTTTAAAACCATTTATTGAAAAAGAAAATTGGGAAATGAGATTAGCAGCTATAAGTGCCTTAAGTGCTGTAGCTTCTAGTTGGCAGAAAATTGTTACTTCACCAGATGATGATATAAAGAATCATCTTTTGGGTTGCTTACCCTGTCTTACTATAAGACTAGAGGATGAAAATGTTACAGTAGCTAAGGTATCATATTAATATTTAATTAGTAATTATTTATTTGTCAACTTTTTGATGTGTATATACTTTTACTATTTATAATCAATAGGTAGCACAAGAAGCTTTACATAATACAGCAAGATTATTTCAGTGTCAACCATTATTTGATATAATACATGCTTCCTTAGGACTAAATATTGAATTTAATTTTGAAAAATTTATATCGAATTTGATACATTGTCTACAAAAAGAGCTTCCACAAAGAGCAGAAGAACTCAGGTATTTATAGATTTAGAAATATTAATCATATGAAATATATCTTACATGTTTAACAATTATTATTTTCAGAAATGCTGTAGTCCGAGGATATTCAAGATCTGAAAATTCTAATACTAGGGCCACATCTGCATTACTTTTAGGACACTTTGGTTCACCAAGACCAGAAGATATTCAAAGGTTGCTCCAACTGCTACGGGATACAGAAAGTATTGTTAGAAAGCGTGCTGCACATGCACTATCTTTATGTTTTATTTTATGATGTAATTAATAGCTTTTAGTATCTTATTCTCACATTGTTTAAATATTTTAATGTAAAATTAAATAATTCTACATCATGGTTGTTATATAGTAAAGTATCCTTTGTCATTTCATCTACTTGAAGCTTAATATATATATATATATATATATATATATATATATATATATATATATATATATTTATACGAAATTAATAATTATAAGAAGTTTATATATTTATTTAAACAATCTATATAAAAGCTAAACTAATGCAATTATATTAATATAATTATAATGTAAACACTGTGAATAATCTAATGCTACTATTATAAGAAAAAAAGCATTACATTTTATATATACATTTAAATAATATTATTGTAGATATATTAATAAAACAGGAGTTCCCTTTCAGAAATATTTTATCTATTAAATAATTAAACATGTTATTGTTGCATATATAGTACTAGAAAACAATATGTATATAATATTACCAACGGATTATGGAGTGTTGCTTGTTTTAAAATATTCATATAATTACAGCAAATTTATAAATAAATATAATCGATTAATAATAATCTTAATCTTCAAGAAAAAGTAAATTTACCATATAATATTAAGCGTTTTCATAATTTTTCAAAAATGATAAGCAACAAAGAACTTTTTGAGACGTTTGTTTATTTAAACTAGGACTCTGAACATCTGCAATATATATATATATATATATATATATATATATATATATATACACATATATATAAATTATATTCATTATATGGAATATTAGATTATGATTAAATATGTACTATTTTAATAAAATATATAATGTATACATACCGATGAAGTGCTTGTGATATAGATAAATCTGGATGAACAATTGGCAATACTTTTTTCTCTAAAGGAATACCTAAACCTATATGTGGTCTATAACCACCATATATCAGAGGTAACTTATCATAAGCTATACGCAATTTATCTTTTTCTAACAATCTTTCCACTTTCATACGTTCACTATTTTGTTCTGTTTTTAAATGTTTACTTTCCGAGTTACTAGAAATTATGAAAAATATTTTTGTAAATTTTCAAGAAAAATTCATAATATAATATAAATTTACCTGTATATACGATCAATTTTTGATTTAATATTATTCATAGTTGACGTAGTACTCATAAAAAATGAACGATCTTGCAATTTATCCCATTTCTCGGCTTCGGTTGGAAACCGTGCTGATAAAATACACAATGGTTTTTGCATATTCTATAAAACAATCAATGTTTTAAACAGTTGTTCTAATTTTTAACTATGACAATATAATCATGTAGACCATACTTCTTTACATATTTCTTCCTCATTTATTTCAGTATGACATGAATGTTTTGGCTTAAAATCACCCCAAACATCTTTACAAGCATGATTTGATGTTGTCATGTATGTAAAATCAACCAATAGTTTTCTTGTCTTAGAATTCTGTATATCATCAAGACTTATACCTGGAGTCATATACACACGTGGCCTAGATCTGTATTATTGTCAAAATATTTTGTTATATACATAATTTATTTACATTAATCTTATTTTTAAAAAAAGGTTATTTCACATGTTATAAGTATTATTTTTTTGACCTTATCACCTCTTGATACCGATGATCTCCAAGAATTTTGTGTCTAGTTAATGGCTTTACAGATATACTTATTGTATCTTTAGATTCCCAAAGAGTATTAAATGGTATTTGCTTATCATAGCTTAAGCATTGTAAAGTATCATGGGCTCTAACTATCCGTTTTGATGAGTCTAAATATTTTGGATCCTTTAATGGACTTGCAGTATGTTCTATTGCAGAATTTTTCTAAAGGATGTAGTTATTTATGTTAGAAAATATAATTGTATCATATGATTATAAATTTACCTGTGTTAAACTCAACGGATGATCTATATAATCATATTTATAAGTAGTTGGTTCTTCATATAACTCTATATTTTTTTTGTAAATAATACAATTTGTCATGGTTTAATATATGTCATTCAATTGTATCAAATAAAACAAATTTGGATTTTCAATGTAATCCATGTTAATAGATAATAGTGAAGTTTGATATGTATTCTAGATACATCATTGTTTTATAAAAAAGAAAAATATAACCAACAAGAAATCAGTTTGACAAATTATATATTATTTAAATAATTACACATTAGGAATAAAATTTAAGATACTTTATTTATCCAGTAGGATTAGTATAATATGAAAATTTTAGAAAATTGCCTTTTACTATTTAATATTGAATTTATTTACTATGTAACTTCTCGATGCAAACACTAAGTTGTTGAAGACGATGAAGTAAATGTCTCATATTTGCACTTGATTGTCTTAAGCCAGATTGTTCGCTACCAACTTCTTGTCTCTGACCTAATTCAAAATGAAGTCTGGCTAGACGTTCTTGTTGTTCTCTTATCTCTGTCATATGTTCCATACTGCAATCTTTACCTAAATATTTTGTGGATTAAAGATTTTATATGTTGATATATATATTTATATATCTCATTAACTTCTTTTACTTGTGAATATAAAATTGATAGTATATACAAACCAAAAGCTCGTAAATTCCCACTATGAAAATCTTCTAATAGCTGCAATAAAGCTTGTTCCATGCGTCTGACATCAGGTACCTCTGATAAAAAACAGTGATGTTTGCACGGTGTCATATCTATTATATATTATGACACCAAAACAAAATGAAAGAGGTGCAATCAATTAAAAAATCAAAATAATTCAAAAATATTTTTGTAAAAAAAATAAATCTAAACCATAAGTAAGGAAACAAAATTATTAACAATTATAAGGATACAGAATCATAAAAATGTAAATAACATATATATACATTATATATGTTATAAATAATAAACATATATGTGTGTGTATGTGCTTGTGTGTAAGATATATATTTGGAATATATACATAGAAGATAAAATATATGGATAGATAATATACTATAAGTTAATACCTTTTTGTTGCCGATTCAACCTTGGAGGTTCTGGTCTATTAGGTCTCTGTTTCTCTTTTTCATTTAGGTAAATCAAACGAGACTGATTGGCAGTATGATTTGAAAAATTAATGGCTCTACCAGAAACCATAGAACCTTGACTAGTTGCTTGACCAGAACTACCCTTACTAACAATAGGAGAAGTCTGAGTATTGCTTTCCCATAATACTTGTTGCTAAAGATGTATTAATTAATTAATACTTGTCAATATTGTAAACTCAAAAGATATATTATTCTTACCGATACATGAGAGCTGTGTGTTTCATTTTTACTTGGATGTTGTGATCTTGCTGGTGTTGAAGGAGGTGTAGCTTCACCACCACGACTAAGTGGTTCCTCACATTCTTCTTCTTGAACTAATTGTTGTAGTTCACCACAACCTGATACCTCCACCATTACGATAATTGGTTAATTATAAATTTTTTGGTAATTAAAAATTATCTTGGCAAACACGTTTACAAAATAACATTTAATTTATCATATTAATAAATGCAATAGTATTTTTTACTGTTATGTTTATAACATAAAAAAATGTCCACTTCTAAAAAAATCACAATACTTCTCAATATTACATATGATAAAATCACTACACGATTAAACGTAGTTCTATTCTACTACCTCCATTTCTATTATTTACTTATTATCTTAAACAGAATATCTATTTTTATGTAAAATAACAATACAATAATACACATGCGCATAAAGGTGATCTATCAATCGTTTACGGTGGATATCACTACATGTTTAACCAACACATGTGAATGCTCCTTAATAATATTTTAGTTGTCACAATCATTGACGTACAGAATCTCAGTGAGTGCCAATTTGGTTCATATCAGCCATAAGAAATACTTGTATTGTTAGAACAATTGACAAACAACATTAATTAATTTGTCTTCGCTATATGCGGTTATGCAAAACTATGTGAAACGATTTTAAAACGATTTTTTTTTAAACGATTAAAACAGTAATTTTTTTATAAGTATGTAACTTAAAATTAATGTAACTAACTTTTTGTATATTGATGTTAATAAGCATATTACAAGAAATCAAAATTTGAAACATTCACGAAATAATTAACTAAATTTCACATACATTCTTTTATAAACGAAGTGAGTAATTTGTACTGTTTATGTGACAGATTAACTTAAAAGGTCAAGTAAAAATTTCTTTTATAAAGGTACAAAAGATTTATAATGTATATATTTTTTGTATTACAAGGCAAATTGATGATTCCATGGATGCGTGGTCGAATAGCAGAAGCCTGGCATAACAGGAAGAGCTCAAGGACAGCTGAAAGGCAGTCCTTGACTCTTTCTTCTACAGATACAGGCAATTCGGAAAGTAATAACACCGTACACATGCCACTATCTTCAACTACTAAGTGCTTTAACGTGAACGTTATCAGGTTATTAAATTTATAAGTATCAATTAATTTTGTTACTATTAGAAAAATAATAAATAATTATATCTATTTTTTTTCATATAGCATGGAAGGCCATGTATTAGATGTTGAGGTAAGAGCTGATTTCACTGTAAACAAAATTAAAGAAATAGCAATGAAACATTTTTATGGCCAAGATATATCTAAATCTATTTCTAACTTTCGTTTAATTCATTCATCTAAGTTTAAACAACTCATAGATGATAAAGATATTAATGATCAAGAAATTGATGAGCATGGTAAGTTTTTAATACTGTAACCAATAAAATAACAAGTTATGTATCATACATGTATTATGTTTATTTTAGATGAATTAATATTAGTAGAAATGCGGCCTGTTTCTAGCAAAGAAAATTGCCCAGAGGAAATTTTAAAAGGCCCAAATGAAGAAGCAATAGCAAATGTTACTAGTGATTTACCCATAAGAAATCCACCTCAATATATACCACCTGTTAATTTCTCTTTTGATGTAATATTATATTTTTGTTAATAGTAGTGATCGTATTTCTTGAATATCTTACCTTTTTTTATCAACAGTTCCAGAGTGAAACTCGTAAAATTTTAATATCACTTGTGGAAGCATCAGCAAGACTATTAATGGGTAGTCGAGAGGCACCAAAGCTCTTTGAAATGATTAAAGAAAAATTTAAAGAACGATGTTGCCCAAATATTGATTCTAAAGCTATTAAAACATTAACTGATATGGGTTATTCTTCTAAACAGGTGATTACAGCACTTCGTGTACGAAAGTAAGTAATATGATATTGTATTTTCAAATATATGACGAAATATAGTACCTTATATTTATAGGTCTGATATAACAGAGGCTTTAGAATGGCTGATAGAACATCAAGATGATCCAGATGAATATTACGAAGATGAAGTAACAATAGTTTGTTTATATGCCAAAACAGATGTCAATGAGGCAGGTCCTAGTTCTTCAACAGGCAGTACAAAAGTAACCTTTAAGGAAGCATGTGCTGATCTCTTTAGTGGTAATAATATTGCCCATTAAAATGAATTAACTTTCTAAGTTTATCACTTATGTTACATTTATTTTGTTACTATACTAATGTTTAGATAGGAAAGCTCAATTCGTGAAAGAGAATCTAGTAAATATCGTAACTCTCTTATTAGAACATTTCCGCCAATTTAAGAAATTAAATTTTAAACCAAATTCAAGAATGGTAGAAACATTTTTGGAAATGGGTTTTGAAGAGAAAAATATAGTAGAAGCATTAAAAATTACTGGAAATAATCAATTTAATGCTGTAAGTATAATACTATATTGAATGTATTGTATTCATATTACAATTAATTCAAAAATATCTGACTTGTATAGTGTGAATGGTTACTTGGCGAACGACGACCTAGTTTACAAGATTTAGATATTGGCCTTGATAAAAATGAATCCATTTATCATGCAATTATAAGCAATCCTCAAATACAACTCAGCCTTAATAATCCAAAAGTGCTTCTTGGTAAATATAAATTTACAATTTTTAATTTAATAATTTAACAAATTTTTGATTATTTTTTATTAACTAATCGAATTTTTTTATTAACTAAACGATTAATAATTCTTTTCAGCATACTTAACAATGCTAGAAACACCTTCAACATCATCTGTGTGGATCAATGATCCTGAAATATATCCTGTATTCAACCAAATATTTAAAACATATCATGCTGAAAAACATGCCATCCATATGAATCGTTCTAGGACGAATTAATATTATTAGCAGATATAAAAATTTTCAATATCTGTGGGATAAAAATATTTTCATATAAACTTACAAAAATAGATCCTACAGGAAATACATGGTATGTTACAATTGAAACAAAATTCGGAATTTAAAAGTAATTTAGTTAAAAAATCGCATGTTTATTAATTTATCATTGTTCCTAATGATTGTATTAAAAAATTAAATATAATATCAGTCACTTTAATTACTAGCACCGCTGTTTAATGAAAGTAATAACTTTAAAGTAATATACAAATCTTGCTTTAATCATTTATGATAGAAATGATTTAAAAGAAATAGGGATGTGCTGTATCTATATATGCTTTGTACTTTATATTCAAATAATAAATTAATGATTTATCTGCAGTAGTACTAATTATATTTTTCAAATTTTTACCCTAAAATAACATTAATATAACTAATATAGACTTGAAATTAAGTTGTTTGTTTTATTCTGTTACAAAATGAGCACATTATTCGAGTATATATATTCTAAGAAGAATCAAATGAATATAGTAACTGATAGTAGTACATTGGTAGTTCAGTGGCGTTAGTGTCGGCATTATTTTTGACAGTTGTTTTCGTTAACACGTGCATTTACATCAATATTTGTGGAACGATGGTATATTATTTTACAAGCGAGGGTAATTTATCATTTTTGTTTTATTTGCTTTTCAAAATGTACATAAATTATATATTACTTGAGTATATAGTTGTAATTGTTTTTTTGTAACATTTAGTAAGGTTAGAATGAATTATTATTTTGAATTGCAGTTGTACAACCGCCAGTAACATTATTTATGGGGGTTGATAAATATGAAAGTAAGTGAAATGATATAATTTCATGAAATTATACAATTAAATAATGGTTATTAGTAATATTATATTTATAAAACATTTAGATGAGGATTTGATTAAATGGGGTTGGCCAGAAGATGTTTGGTTTCATGTCGACAAGTACTCTTCGGCTCATGTGTATTTACGATTACATATGGTAAAGATGATATATATCTATTCTGATATTATTCTAGTATATAAATATACTAATAAACTACCCTCGTTTATACCCTGTTTAGGGTCAAACAATAGATGATATCCCGAGTACAGTTTTGGAAGATGCCGCACAATTAGTAAAAGCTAACAGTATTGATGGAAATAGAATGAATGATATTGATGTAGTCTATACAATGTGGTCTAATTTGAAAAAAACTCAGGGAATGGAAGTCGGTCAGGTTGGTTTTCACAAAGAGAAAGATGTTCGTAAAATCCATGTTACAAAACGTCAAAATATTATTGTTAATCGACTTAATAAAACTAAGCGTTCTGAACAAGTAAATTTACAAGCAGAAAGAGAACAAAGAGATAAAAATGAGCGAGAAGATAAGAAAAAGCTTTTAAGGGAACAGAAAGAAAGAGAGAAAGCTGAAGAGAAAAGACGTCAAGAAGAAGCTGAAATGAGGTATGATAGAATGCTCGTTGCAAAGTATTTCCTATCTCCAATTAATTTTTCTTAAATTAAAATGTGTGTATATTATTATAACATATGTATTTATCTCTTTTTTTTTAGAAGCTACAATTCATTATTTAATTCATCTAATATGACATCAAATACAGAAAATAGTGGCTATGATTCAGATGACTTTATGTGATGAATTCGATATAATTTAATTATTACAAGTGGTGCCTATTATAGAATATATTTTAATTGATGTTATAGAGAATATAATTGAAGTCAAATGGAAAGCACTTGTATTGAATGTGTAATTTGGTTATTAATTGAACATTTTTTTTCAAGATTAATAATACAATGTGAAGTTATTAATAAATTATAACGTATTATGTACTTTTTAATTTTATTTAAAAATATTTTATTTTAGTTGTATGTCAATAACATTTGAATTATTATAATACATAAATAACATTTAGTAATATGGGACATAATAAGAAATGTTTAAACAATCATGGAATTATGTATTATATGGGCACCAATTTCATTAATTTTTATAATAATGTAATATTAACTGTTTGCAAAGCATTAACTATCCATGTTGGGTATTTTTTATCTGGATATACATTTAACATATAATTTTGTACAAATTCAGGATATTTTTGTTGCTTTATACTTTCTCTAATATCTTTCATTAATTTCATTTGAAATGCTATATTATGAACTGTTAGTAAGTGACATGCAACTGTTTCTTTTGTAACTATTTGGTGAAGATATGCACGTGTATATATCTTACAAGTGCTACATGGACAAGATTCATCAATTGGCCTCATATCTTTACTATATTGGTTTTGTTTTAAAATAAGTTGACCTGTACGTACTAAAGCACAACCAAATCTCTAAAAAGAACAAATCGTTTTTATAGAAATATTTTGGAAGTATAATAAAGGATACATAGTGCTTTACTTACAGCTGTTCTTGTTGGAAATACACAGTCGTACATGTCAACACCTAATGCACAACACACAACTAGATCTATAGCAAAACCAACACCCATTAAATAACGAGGTTTGTTTTTTGGAAGAATATCAGCAGAAAGATGTACCATTTTCCAAAAATTATCTTTCTTTTCACCACCACTATAATAATTTCTTCATTTCTTTATATATAACTTTATATTATAAATATACAGGATAAGGCAATAACTATTAGCACCTCAGATATCCTTGAAACTATAAGTTTCACAGAAGTATTTGCTGAAATAAAATTGCACAGTAGAAAGGGGCCATCCAGTGGTAATAATAGTTTTTTTTTACATTTAGAGGTACTTTGGACATTTGAAGATTACTTCCATTTTTTTAAATGGATCGGTATGTTTATGCTTCCATATCACTAATAGTTATTGACCTATCCTGTATAATTTAGAGTTAGGTGTACTGTATTATATTTATAATAAAACGATACCTTAATCCTCCAATTGCATAACCATTTACTTCTCTTTTAGTTAATTCATGCGCACATTCTGATCTTAATTTAGGATCTAATCCACCTTGTACAATAGGGAATATACTTTGTTCATCAGATCTTTCATGTGCTAATATACATCTATCTAACCATCTTACTGTTCTACAAATTAAATATTACTATTAATAGGATTTAATTATTTTATTATTTGTTTCACTTTATATATACATATATAACATAATAAATAAAATATAATTTATTGAACCAATGTTTACCTTCCCATAGCTTCTGTTACTCTTACTCCAGTTTGTGTACTTTTAACTACATCATCTAATTGCATTATTATATCAGCACCAATTATATTTTGAATTTGAATTGAGCATTCAGGAGTTAACATACAATCGGTATCTAATAAAAAGGAAAAGGTATAATTTTTAAATATATACAATTAGATACATGATTTATAAGATGATTATATTTCTGCATTCTTACACATTACCATTATATGGAGATTTAAAGTTCACTCCTTCTTCTGTAATTTTGGCAAGTTGTAATAATGACACCATTTGAAACCCACCAGAATCAGTTAGTAATGCTCTTTTCCAATTCATAAATTTATGCAAACCTCCTGCTTTGTGCAATATTTCTATACCCTAAAAAATTATAATTATGCAATAAGAATTACTATATTTAAACTTTGAGAAGATTTAAAAAGCAAAATTTGTCAAAAATATGAAACAAGATACAGGTCTATTCCCAAGATGATAAGTATTGCCAAGAATTATTTGACAATCCAATTCTTCTAGTTGTTGAGGCAATAATCCTTTCAGAGTACCCTAAAATATATCATATAAATAAACTCGGATAATAAACTTTTTTTTTTCATATATTTATATAACACCATAAGAAAATGTACCTGTGTTCCTACTGGCATAAAAACTGGTGTATCTACATGATGATGCATTAAAGTTATTTTCCCAGTTCTTGCTTTGCTAGTTTTACATTCTGCTAAAATTTCGAATTTCAAAGGTGATGCTTTTTTTTCTGTCATTATTTGTAAATTATTTAAATTTAATTTTTTCATCCAGTGAAGCATCTACGTATAAAATAACCACGTGTGTACGTATACATAATTTACAACAGGGGTTATAAACCTCATGGATCTTTTGTGTGCAGCGCCCATGATAATGGACAAGAATCAACAAGAACTACTCTTACATGTGTTGATAAATAGAGTGAGATAGCGAATGTAGGAGCGAATGAGATAGAAAAAAGCGCCAGTCGATGCAAAAATACTTAAACTACGAGAATAGGATTTACGCCACAATGAGACAGACGTAATTCTAGACCAATTTTGATGGACAGAATTTCATTTCATTCATTTTCATTTTAATAACAGTTTAGGATATATCTTTTACGAATTTTTGAAGAAGCTTTTTATTTGTGTGTGAATTGTTCTCGAGAAATATCATTTTTTAACGATTGTTTTCAAAGGAAATAAAACTTTTTAAAAAGTTCGTAAAAGCAGAGTCCTAGATTGAATCTTCTTCTTTAAAATGAGATCTTGTTCATCAAAATCAGTTAAGAATTGCGCCTATTCTCATTGTTGGCGTAAAGCATTATAAAAGCGGAAGTGATGAACAGCCTTTAAATATAACTCTGCTGTGTTTTGTTCGTGATTAGAACTCCACAATCAATAGTGCTGCTGCTACCATCTGTCGGTAGCGTAGAGGTATTATCTTTAAAAAAGTTATTATAGCTTATTCGAGTTTATTAGCTCTCAGCGGCTCTCAGTTGTTCTCAGTTGCTCTCAGTCTTATGATTGCTGTTTTAGGAGAGTCCGAAAGTCATGCGACTTCAAATTTTCCGGTAACATGGCATCGCTCGACGACGAGCTTAAACCACATTTCGTTCATGCGACTGATGAATTGGAATGGGTTCCCTTGTCTTTGACTCTAATCGAATATCCACAAGGTAAAAATTTTTCAGTATTACCACAATCAAAAATATAGTTGGCGTCACTCGGAAACAGACATGTGCGATCATCCTAATTTTGGATTCTTCATGTCTAGATTTTGTTATTGCTACCTGTTTACATAGCAGGTATCATTGATTTTTCACAAATTATTTTTCTGTATCATATTTTTTTTACAACAATATTGTAACATCATTATAACAACATACTTTATGTTATATTATAAAGTAATTATTTCCTATTTTTATTATTTTTTCAACTTCATTTAATCAATAGGTTTTGTTTTTTTTTTATAATTAAATGCTTTTTTTTTATAGGAGACATATTTGGTAAATTATTGGCCCTGATAAGCTTAACACCTTTCGTTATTTTGACTGGTTTTATGACATTGATTCTCTTCAGAAGAGATTTGCATACTGTAAGTATAAAACATTAGAAGTTTTGTTTATATTGTATTTATGTTATCTTATATCTTGAGTAATCATTTTCAAAGATTATTTATTATTATCTCTTTCAGATTGCATTTTTTAGTGGAATTATATTGAACGAATTTGTTAATTTAATATTAAAACATACTATTCGTGAAGCAAGACCATTAAAACGTGATGGTATTTATAACGAATATGGTATGCCTTCTACACATGCACAATTTATGTGGTTCTTTACCGCATATGCAATACTTTTCATATGCATTAGGTAAATGTTTTTTTTGTGATATCGTCATTATATCATCGATTAATCTAATGACATAATTCTTTTGTTATACAGGTTACATCACAATAGTAATAGCACAATATCTGAAAGGTTTTGGCGAATAATTATTGTGGCTGCCTGCATAGTAGTAGCTGTTTTAGTATCTTATGGCAGAATTTACCTACAATACCACTCAACCTCCCAGGTTCTATGCGGTATACTTGTGGGATCTACTTTAGGAGTAGCATGGTTCTTAATCACACATACAATTCTGACTCCTTTGTTTCCTCTTATTATATCATGGTAAGTATTTATCCTATCTTTCGATTTAATATATTAAAATCTCATGTTTGGTAGTTATGAAATATATTTCTTTTAGGCGAGTATCGGAATATCTACTGTTGCGTGACACAACTTTAATTCCAAATGTATTGTGGTTTGAATATACAAATATTCGTACAGAAGTTCGAGCACGTTCGCGAAAGCTTGTCTCTATGAAATCACAATGACGTTTAATGGCTGGCCAATGGGCTAATAGTAAGTAAACAATTGTTGCCTTTATAATGATTGATTGTGATGTCGAGCGTCATTCCATTGAGTTAGCAGAAATGTACCACGACCATCATAACTTTATTATATAAATATTGCATTTATAAGTGGTATTGAAGTATATCATTAGAATTATAATAAATATAGATATGACCTTTGTATATTTATAAATCTTTTGTTACATTTATTATATGGTCAATTAAGTGTTAATTCCACAAACCAGTTTATGCATTAGTTTTAATTGACAAAAAATTAAAAAATATTTATCACATATATATTGTAGTAATATTTTTGGAAGTGCATGGTACCATGAATTTGTAGGGAAACAAAAGTTTCATTGGTTTTTAATGTGACAAAAAATGTACTTTGTATATAAATAAAATTTCTAAAAAAAAATCAGTCCTCTTTTTTTTATCTTAATTTCAACCTATTTGTTTGTTGATTCATTGAATTTTTGCAGAATTTTGCACCTTTGGACTTAATAAACAGTTCAACTCCCGTGTAAATCCCATTACCACTAGTTCTACGGAGAAATTATTTCATCGTTTGGAACAGGTAATTGTCCGATGATGACTAGATGAATAAAGAAAAACAGTATAATACAATAGTTAAATTTTTGTTTAGTGATGATTTCAGGATAAAGTCCTGAACTTCCTGCAATTTTTACATCAAAGACATCAATGTTGATTGGACTACTTTCTTCAAGAATTTTTTGGTTATAAACTAAACTAGCGGTCCATTGTCAGGTACAAATATTACTTTTTGCTATACGAATACCTTTTAATTATAGGATAAGCTGATCAACCCAAATAGATTCATAGAATCTGTGATGAGCGATAATTGTATTTCGTATATTCAATATAAGAACGTTTATTTTTTTTTATGGATCTTGTGTCTTAATTTTCAATTTTCCTAAAATTTTTTGAATATCGGTCATTGTCGTTAATAATTTAGTAAGTATGTATTTTAAGAAAGTTCGTAATCTATTGAAATAAAGCAATATTTAACAAAACAACAATTTTGTTTGATTTCCACCGATATGTATATGTAAATAAATTAATTGAAGTATTTAAAATTGTCTAAAAAGAATACAACATTCAAATATATATTTTAATATATTTTACAATAATATTGTAAAATAAAAGGCGGGAATATTTGAATACTAAAGAATTTATACGTAAAGTTCAACGGCGCCACTTTGCGGAAATTCGCAGAATTATGGATCGATAGAAAATAAGAAGCAATAGAAAATAAAAAGCAATAGAACGTACTCGCCGAACAATCGCGTTGTTAAAGAGAAAAAATGGATTTCAATGTAAAGAAATTGGTTAAAGATGCTGGTGCTGCACTGAGCAGAGTTGTACAGGTAAGATTTTTATAATTGATTGTTGGAAAAGTTATACCTTTATGACATAGGAAGATATGATGTGTTCTACTATCAATGACTATCGTTTGTAAACGCTGTCACTTCTGACATTTTGTACTTTTCTTGCACAAATTAAAATTCAAATACAATTGACAACAAAACATTGATTAATTTTCCTTAGAGGTTATTCAACGACTTGACATACTTATATTAGAAACTTAATTTGATTTATTTAATACGATCTCGCGAAGAACCGTTTTTTAACCTAATTGTAATCTGTGAGAATAAAATTGACAATGAATGCATTAGCCTTTTATTACATATTTAGGTTGTATAATGTATACACATAGTTTGTTGTTTGTATAAGTAATTTGAATCCATGAACAGAATATTATATATTTAAAGAAATAACATACAATAAAATAAATTCTACTAATGGCATTACAACTATATTGTACAAAATTCTATTATTGAATGACTCAGTCCATACATCCCAAACAGTAATGACTAATACCATTATTGTATTTTTTTTTTTAAGATTATCACATTTCTTATAATCACATAAATTACATATAATATAATTTTAAATATCAAATTAGAATTTGTTGAATATTCTTTCTATAAAATGATATATTTGTTATTAAATTTTTAGATAAAAATCCATAATCAAATTTCTATGTTATTAGTTAACAGAGGAAACATTAGGTACATCTGAGAAAACTGAATTAGATGCACATTTAGAACATCTTGCGGAAAGAGCAAATGCAACTAAAACATGGACAGAAAAAGTTCTCAGGAATATGGAAGCTGTACTTACTCCTAATCCAGGTATAAAATGACGAATTGGAAAATCAATAAAAATAAATGAACAAAGAACCAATGATTTGGGTTTTATTCTAGGAAATAGAATTGAGGATTTCTTTTATGAAAAAATTGATAAAAAGAAACCTAATAGGCTCAGCAATCTTGAATATGTAGGCATAGACATGATAGAAGCTGGAAATGATTTTGGACCTGGCTTTGCCTATGGTATTTGTGTGATATCTATTGTTCATTGATTATTTTTATGAAATTTGTTATTACATATTTTCTTATTTTTATATTTTATTGTAGGTAGTGCTTTGATAAAAGTTGGTCAGTGTCAACAAAAGTTAGGACAAATTGAAAGAGATTTTATTGGAATAGCGGCTAATTGTTATATACAACCACTAAGAAAGTTTTTAGATGGGGAAATGAAAACTGTTAGTAAAGAAATGGCTATTTTAGAAACCAAGAGGTAATATAAAGTTATACATTTACTTGAAAGTATATTCATTATTATAAAAGAATATCATTATGTTTAGGTTGGATTTAGATGCATGTAAAAATCGAGTAAGGAAAGCTAGAAGTATGCTGGGTCAGCAGAGTGTAAGTTCTATTGCCGTTTGTTTAATTAATGCATTTGGTCTGTATGTTTATTCTGTGTTTTGTCTCGTACATTGCTGCATTTCATAGGACTCTGGCGTTTCACCTGAAGTATTACTTGATCAGGTATTAATGAAGTTAAAAGTTCAGAAATATCAATTCTCATGCAATGTTGACTTTTATTTTATTTTATTTCATTTCATTTTATTTTATTTTATTTTAATATATTTACACATTGCAAATGAGTTAAAATAATAATAATAATAGGACCAAAACAGAATTAGGATACAGGTGTAAATATTGGTTAACTACCCATTTTTGTTTGTCTTTCATCCTGCCATTATTTGTTGTAACTTTTACTTGTTATGTATTTTGATATAAGAAGCAATATAAGCATTACATTTCATCTTACATTAGGTAATGTATTGAGACCATTTAAGAATTCTATTTTACATCATAAAATTCTCCCTTATTGTTATTCTTTTTAATTGTTATATTTGTCTATATATGTTAATTACATCACACATAAATACCTAAACCAGAACAAAGCCATAATTAATGCATGTACATATAATAAACTTAAGAAAATATTTATTTATAAGCATTTTATATATATATATATATATATATATATATATATAATGGAACTATATAATTTTTAAGTAAAAGTTAAAAATTTTGTATAACATATTTTAATAACATATTTAAATTATACAAAGAAAGAAATGAAACTTGAATATTACTAAACTTAGGCAGAGAGGGAGCTGAGGGTGGCACAATCGGAATTTGATCGACAGGCAGAGATCGTGAAGCTACTTTTAGAAGGAGTGTCAAGCTCTCAAGCTGGACACTTGCGATGTTTACACGAATTTGTGGAGGCACAAGCACGTCACTATGCACAGTGTCATGCAACTATGCAAGAATTACAGCGTGAGCTTGCTGGGTGAGTTAATTTATTTATTATATATGTTAGTGGTGTCTTTTGGTTTTCCCGCACAATCCTTGCAGTACACAAATTCTATTTTTTCTGTATAGCTATCCTACTCTTTGGTGATCCGAGTGAGTAATGTTTGTTAAATCTTGAATATTTCCATGTACAAGATATAAAATGTTTAGAAAGGCTTTAGAATCATTACTCATTCGTAAAGATCATCATACTATGTACTTAAAATAACCGGTAATTATTGTGCAAAGCTTTTTCAGTTTTTTCCAAGAAGAATTATATAAGAGTAATTTAGATCTTACTTCTTGGGGAAATAAAAATATAGCTAAAAATATTTATGACGTAAATATAAAAGTATCAAAATATCTTATTGAATAATATTTATGTCCTCTTCTCTTTAAATCTATTATTATGATAATGCATTTCATATCAAACTTCTACCGTGAACATGATTGCTCAATGTTGCTAATTTTTACAGATTTATTGGTAATGGTGAATTAAATTCAGTTTCTGCTCTATCCTGCTTTTTATACTTCTTTCTTCTCTAATATTCTATTTTCCATTTTCTATCTTTTGCTTGCATGGTGGGGATTGCAGGGCACGTCAGCCGAGTCCTTTGCTGAGAGTCAACAGCGAGGAAGTGATCGAGCTAACACCCTCACCCACTTCATCCCAAAATCTGCCTATAAATAATTCTCTTGCTGATTCAACGTATGTTACTGCTACCTTTGACACCAATACCTCTAAAATCTAATTTCACATTATGGTTTTACTTCTTAATATGGTAAATGATCTCTAAACAGTCAATGAAGAGTTATTATATTAATGAATTGTTCTCTTCACTATTGAACAGATAGTTGTTATCAATCACTTTAAAAATATATTGAAGATTTTAATTTTCTGAAATTGTTGAATTTAACTTGTTAGTACATATCAGTAAATAAAATATATTTACAAAACATTCTATATACTTTCTATAAAATATGGATGAAAAAGAAAATTTCTATAATTCCTTTATTTAGATAGCAAAGATGAATCATATTCTATCTTTCTTTGGATTATGAAAATTCATTATTTAGTCTAAATCTTTTAATGGATTTATATTATAATTCTCATGTGTATAGTATAATTATTTATAAGATGAATTAATTTGTTTTTATTTATTGTATAAGCAATGCATCATCATGCTTTATTTTATATTAATAAAATAATTTACTGCATTTGTTTTACTAAAATAATTTTGAAGGTGTGCTTGTTTTATACATTAGCAATATTATGTAAGCAAAGTGTTGTATTTAGAATATATATATGTTGTATCATTGTTATTACTTTGTTTTTATTATTTGTATATGTACAGTGTGTACGCTTTTTTATGGCACAACTAATTTAATTTGTAGTGTAAAATACTGTTGAACACTATTTTTTTTGTTTCATTTTATAATTTTTCAATTTATATATTTCTTTAAGTATATTCATCAAATTCATCCCATTATAATTTATCCTACCCAGCTTATCTGGGGGTCCTTATCACTCGACCACCTCAACAAATCCTACTGCACAAGTGGAAAATGGTCAAGATCGTGCAAGAGTAGTCTGTGACTATGATGCTAGGGATTCAAGCGAGCTTAGTGTCATGCAAGATGAGGTAACCAAATTTGTGATTTAGATAGATGACAGCATGTGTTCCATGTATCCATAAACAAGGCATGATATTCATCTGAACTGTAAGTTAGATTTTTGTTATTTTAATTACATATTCAAGTATAAGTTTATTTAACAAATTAAATGTTCTGTTTATTAGCTTAAGATAGTTATTTTTATTTACTTTGTTCAAATTGAAATGATAAAATTTTTATTTTTAGGTTACACTATAATCAAGTTTATAAATAATAAAATAAGAAGTTCCATATAATACTCAAATGGAAGTGATCTAGGATAATAAATTTGTATTGTAGCAGAATTGGCATTATACTTACCATGCGTAAAGATGCATGATATAATATTAATTTACTTTTAAATAGATTATATATATAGTAAATGAGTAATTTTTATATTTTTGTTAAAAAAAGTCGTAATATTCTGTCTGTTTATTATTTTTCTGTATATTTTGTTTATTAGAATTATTAATATTAATTATCATATACACGTTTATTTGTTTAATTGTATATTTATTCATATTTTGCATGTTAAATAAATACTTATAATTTGATTTAATGTTAAGATTTATATCTTCCTAATCTTTTGTTGTCTTTTAGAATAGTCATAGATAAGTAAGCTGTTTAATTGAAATAAGTGAACACGTGTTATTATCTGCATTTATTAGATGCAATGTCTAATGTCTAGAATATATAGTACAATATGTTCCATTATATTTGTAGGTAATTTCTACTATTGAAATTCCTGGAGATGAAGATTATTTGATTGGAATAAGAGGCAATCAGCGAGGGAAAGTTCCTAAGGCATATCTAGAAACTATTATCAGTTATTAATATAAAATCAAAATACATTATTCTCAACTGCCTTAGAGAGATATTCTATAACAATTTTACATATACGTAAAATTTACGATAGCAATTCAAGAAAATTCTCTACTTAGAGTTCTAATTTTAGTAAATTAATATAATATGCTCAGAGTTCAATTACATAGAACTATTAATAAATTACTATTGTTATGCTAGAAATTGCTGAAAATTTTGTGTGCCTTTGCATAATGATGTTAACAAACGAATTGTTCTATTGCAAAATAATGTTGACTAAAGAATTTTATCAAATCTGCATTTAAATATGTTAATGGAATTAAATTCCACTTAAGCAATATTATTAAAACCTGTACAGTCAATACTTAACTCATCACCAAACTTATGTAATTTATAAATAAAACTCGAAGATAAATAGTTTTCAGTATTTATTGATAATTAATGAGATATAAAATTACTTCTTCTTCGATACACCAACAGTACGACCACGTCTGCCAGTAGTTTTTGTATGTTGACCACGCACACGTAAGCCCCAATAATGACGTAAACCTCTGTGAGCACGAATTTTCTTCATACGTTCTAAGTCATCACGAAGCTTAGAATCTAAATTGGAGCTAGTAAGCTACAAGAAAAATTTTTCTTATAGTATTTCTTTGAAAAAACAAGATTGATATTTAATTTATAAATATAAGAAAAGAAACGATCCTATAGTTCTAAATATGTGACGCACAGTCTATATATTTGTATTTAGAAATAAGTAACAATCTAAACAACATGGATATGCGCAGTTAATTTTGCACAACCTACTAACCAAATTAGTATGATTATCTTATACCATTGGCCGTTTAATTGCGCAATGAATTTAATATTACTAGCTTTTTCAAAACTAAAATGTACATACCTGAGAGTATTTTCCATCAACAATATCTTTTTGCCGATTCAAGAACCAATCAGGTATTTTATATTGCCTAGGATTAGCCATAATAGTAACAATTTTTTCGACCTGTAAATAGCAATTATTTATTAAATATGTAATTATACATAAGGTAATATCACAAGATTATTAATTTCCCTTACTTCCTCTTCCGAACATTCTCCAGCCCGTTTGTTTAAGTCAATATCTGCCTTTTTGAGAACAATGTTGGCATAACGACGACCAACACCTTTGATGGCTGTCATCGCAAACATAACCTTTCTGTTACCATCGATATTCGTGTTCATGACACGAAGAATATGTTGAAACTTCTCAGGAATGACGAGCGACTATAAATATAATAGAAAACGATGATAAAACTCATGATATTGAACAAATAAAAAATTTACTTGTCAACAGGCCATTGAAAGACTCATTCATAGGAATGTACGTAGCAAATTAACAGATTGAATACAGAAATAATTGAAATAAATGTAAAGAATTGACTTGTAAATACTACGATGATCCATGATGACTATGAAACGAAGAATAATTTCTATTTTTTAATTATACTATTTTTTCACAAAAAACTAAAATATCACTGATAGAAATTATATCAATTAATATTAAGCGACATTAGCACAAATATTTATGCACTTTTGCTTAGATTCCTGCAATAAAAACGGATTTAAATCACAAAATACCAAATAACTCACCATCTTGCTAACTTAGCAGTCACTACAAAGAAATAAAACAGGAAGCGGAATTCGTAACATCGATGAGAGGACACCACCGACTATCGATTATCGAAGATTATCGAATATGTCGAAGAGAAATTCACTTGTGAATTTTATCTAAAATAACATTAATTTTTTATCGAGTAATATTAAATTATTTTTAAAAGTAAATATTTTATTTTACTAATTTACTTTATAAATTTACATTATAATTTCAAAATATATCACGTAACACACTGCGTTAAAGTTTGGAACTTCGATGGAAAGAACTTCGAAGGAACTTCGACTGCCATCTGTAGGATCGTTGCATAATAATATTTTTTTTTATCATGGAAGTTTAATCGTACACATTGGCCCTCTAGCGCTAAAAATAAAAGTGAAAAAAATTGTCGGTATTGAAAAAAACTATAAATATATGAAAAATTTAAATCATTTTTTTGCATAATGAAATGTTCTTTTTTCCTATTAAATGTTTTCATAAACTACGTACGTGCCTTTATCTGCAAAAATAACTCGAAATATTTTGCTCATTGTTAGTGATGTGAAAGAATAATTGTTTTCTTTTTATAATATGTTTTTCATTAGTCGATAGTAATGGTATAACGATAAAAAAAAATAATGAAGTAAATAATGATTAATGATATTAATCATCATATAGTAATCAACTAGAATGTAGTTATAATTTTAATTTTAAAGTTAATTTTTTTTTAATACTATCAAAGTTATTGCACGTACAACTTAATAAGAATTTGATAATACGAAAGAAATTATACTTGTAAAAAAGTTTAATATGATTTCCTGCCAGTTAGTTATCCGAAATTTTCATCCCTTCTTCATGCTTCGTTAGGAGGAAGGAGAAACGATTGTCAGTAGAAGAGCTTCGGAAATCGTCGGAGAAGAAATTTTGAGGCATGATACACCTCTGATTTATTTTACAACAGTTGTTCTTTCAAATTAGGACAGAATAGGAAAGAATCTGTGAACATTTTGGATCCCAAATGTCAAACTTGTTTGTTTTTGTATGTGCTTTTTCTTAAATATTAAAAGATATTTCTTTATGATACATCAATTTTATTACGTGTTAATAATCCTATTATTTATTTATGATATACAATTTTTGTTAATATTGTTAATAATCCTATTATTTATTTATGATATACAATTTTATTATCCGTTCATAATCCTATTATTCAAATTTGCCTATAAATTGTCTTTGCTTATTGTTCAAATAATCTAGATTTAATTACTCGTTGAAAATTTGCAAATATTATTCATTGAAAAATGATTCGATTATAGATCAGTCAAACTAATATGTTAAACGTTCGTTTTACAAAGAAAATTATCGAATATGATTCTTTAATCTCTTATTGAAAAGAAAAAGGGTGTGCAAATTGGTGGAGGAATAATAGAGATATATGCAAACGAATCCACTGAAGGGATTACCTGACAAATATTTATGTATCGAATCCCATGGGATAGAAGAGGATCATAAAATTTAAATGATAAAACTAGACCCGTTGACTTTACTCCTCAGTCTTCGGAGAATTGAACACTCACATATGCTCTCGTGAGTCTTTCGTATAATTACGATATATTTTTTGGAGGGCGTGATTGCACTCTTCTTTCTTTTTATTGTCAGTTACTGATCCAGCACTAATTTTAACTGATGATGATCTATTTCAATTCATTATCATTATATTTATTCTACTGCCATACAATCACGGGAGACAGTATCTTCGAGAAAAAACGCTTTCTAAAGATAAATTTAAGCTAAGCTCCAAGGAATTTACCGACAATACTTAGTCATGGCGATTAGCCCAAAAAATAGTCTATTATATGGTCCATTACCTGAGGATAATCCTAACACGACGGATGAAGGAAATTATTATTACAATATATTATTCTTTTTTCTTTTTTCATTGTCATGAATGATTATCATCATAAATGATCATCATCACGACTTTATTGATTTATTGTTTATACATATTATCGTTTATCATAACATTAATATGCAATTGAAATATTGATCTTTATTACTCTTTCTTTTAATCTCTTTCAATTCATTATTATTTCATTTATTGTATTTTATTTATTGTATGAAGGTAATATTTTTGAGAAAGTTACTTTTGAAAATGACATCTTCAATATTCTTGACGCGTTGTTTACATTTTATTTAACCAACCAGCTGTGTTTGACGACTATATCTGTCATGGAGAAATGGCAGTATTTTGTATCATGATGGCTGTATCCATTATGCGTAAAATTTAGTTTTAATAATTTGCTATTTAAATTGTAATTTTAGCGAAAACTCATATATTATAAATATTATAAAAAAATATTTCTACACCTTCTGGATATTATGTGTTTACATTCGTTTCTGTTATATAAAATGAATGGTAGAAAGTTGACGCGATTGAACTTCTTATTAGAGTATAATGAGGACACAATTGCATCGCATCCCATCGAAACACCAAAATCAGCACAATCTCGGTCAACAAGATTTAATGTGTTGCGCTTGAGCGGGAAACATTTTCCGGATTATATATCAGGCAGTTCAGCAACAAACAATCCTTCACGAAGGTGTGCACTTTATTATACAAAAAAAAAAAGATTAGAAAAGAATCGCGGTATTGGTGTTCGACGTGCAAAGTGCCACTATGCGAACGACATAGTTCCTTGTTTTGGTGAATATCACTCCTCAGCAGCAGTTTGAGTGTTTAATTTTTATAGATATTTGATTTTTCCCAAGTTATTCGTTTATTATATATGTAGTATATGTTTATGTTAAATGAATGAGTAAATATTAGTAATAAATTTGTTGATTTTATAAGATAAACCCCTCTTTTTGATCCAATATTTTAACAGCGTCACTTACACTGTGTTTGACGACTATACCCGTCATCGTTTGATTCTCGCGATACAAATAGGTGCGCGCTCTGAAAAGAGGTCGACACAGTTGACTAGTTAAAAATAAATAACTTTTCGACATCGTTGGAATATATCATTTATTGTTATCCTTTCTTATTCAGTATTTTTGTCTATTTAGTTTGTCCCATAACAATACTATCCTTTCTCCATATGCTGCAATCGTACTCTGCCACGCAGTACTTTCTTTTAACATCACACCATACACCCTTGCCTAAGTATACATCTGCTATATAGCACAATTAATATATAATATGCAATTACTAACATAAAAAGTTATTAAGAAAACAGCACGTATAGGTACCCTCCTTAAGAATTCGAGAACTCCTCCAAGACTGCTACTCTAGCCGAGAACCCGAGTACGGATAAATGTTCGAGTATGCGCAGTAGAACTGACAGGGAAAGAATCAACAGGCTTTTATATTTCTAACCGAAGCTATTATAAAAGGACTGCTCTTCTCTGATTGGTCGATTCTACTTGATTTCTCATACAGATCTGCTTATCTTTATCTTTTAGTTTTTCTTCCCACTTCTCGTCCTCTTCGTTTTTCGGAATAGTAGTGTGTACCTACTTATGTCTATATCTTAACGCTCCATTAGCTTTGGCCAAAATGGGGATCAAATGAGTGAAGTCGAGAAACATTATTCTGGACCATATGCGATATTATTGCACTATTGGCGCATAATCAATTTTATGCGAATGTAACGAATGAAATAATTTGAACATCGTACTATCATCATTATATCGATACATTTGAAAGCGTTATTGAAGGCGTGTGTCTTCACGGACGTTGTAAGTGTCGTGATGTTGGCAGACACATATGCTTCCACCGGTAATGTATTATAGTTGGACTAGAGAATCATATGTCTCCGAGAACACGATTATCGAATCCTCGAATGGAAATTAATCTAAACTAGATCTAATTTTTGCGAATTAAATTCGATTGACTAATGATTTGGAGAACTAAATTCGGTGATAAGCAAAATATAATAGTATAATAATATATATAATATAATTATACATTGTTATACTTATATTAATGATGATTTTATATATGTTATTGTTATACATGTTATATGATTTTTAAATATGATAAATGATTTTTATGATACATTCAGTTTACTAGCGAGTGGTGCTATCTGATATATATATAAAAGCTTTAAGTTGTGCTTTGACAGAAAGTTCTAACTTGCGTCTTAAAATGTTATTTTGCGACTATTTTGCGACTTGATATGAGACTAAGACAGGACTGATTATCCGGCAAGCATAATCTTCGTCTGGTGTAAGTTGGAAAAAAGGAAAAGGAAAAAGGTCTTTTAATTAATTTGTGCTAGACATGTTAATCGTGTAGGTATAGACATTTCGAGTTATAGTTGTAGGCGTGTATAGATATTTCATAATAGAAATCCCATAGTAATAACAATAGAATCCCATGCGAGGTTATTTGTTCTGGTTGCTATTATGACTCATAAATTGATATATTAATGGTAATGTCAGACAAACCTCGTTTTGATTTTATCCATGAGTTTACTTTCTACATTTATTTATTGCTAGCTTTATTACCACATTCTCGAAGATTATGTATTTGACTAGAAATGCCTAAATTCGAATAATACGTTTTTTATGTAAAGGTCATTTTAATAAATATGCAATAAATTCCCGAAGAGATATATTGTTTAATGATCTATGACCCTTAAGGATAAGTACTAATTTGTTCTTGACTCATCCCCAATTTGATTATATTATATACCTGAGTATCCGCTCTATCGGTTACGGTGGATTACAGTCCAGTAACTGTATCATATCCCAGTAGAATAATTGAAGATTAATTTATATTGAATTTGTATTCTTTTTTCCTCCCATGTAATGGCATTATTTTGCGGAAAATTGTTTATAATTTTTTATCGTATCAGAGAAAAAAAATAAAATTAGAAATAAAAATTAATGCCCAATATTTATTTAAGCCTATTATTCACTTAATGTTTATTTTCTTTATTTTTATATTTATTGTAACAGAGTTGCTTTTTGGTAACGAATTATAGCAAGATCTGATAAGACGAAAATTCGAAATAAAGGATTCTGAAACATACAGAAAAATTATTATGATAATGGGAGACAGAAAAGGACAGAATATTTAGGCGAGAGCGAATCTGCTATTAAAATAAATTATTCAAAACTATTCAAATTCGCTCGTTATTAGTTTTGGGAAATGTATAGAAGTAACAGACTTCTATTGATCGTCCGAATTACTTGTCTCTCTCTCTCTCTCTCTCTCTCTCTCTCTCTCTCTCTATTGGTTTTTCTTTTGTAGAAGTACTATTTAGAAAATACAATGATTAAAATTAAAAGCCTCGGTACGACAAGAACTTGAAAAGAGAATTGTTTAGGCATAGAAAGTTGTATTTAACTTAAAGATATAAATTTAAAGAAGGTAAGTGTCGATGGAAATATTATATAAGAATTAATAAAAAATATTATACAAATAGCCATTTTTACAAAAACAAAAATGGCAAAAATTCGTGAGATTGAAAGCTAGTAAAAGAAAGAAGTAGAAGGATGTAAAAGGTAAGGATGATTTTCGAAGTAATGGAAAAGGATTCCGAGTGAAGAAAAAAAAAAAAAAGAAAAGAATTAATACATCGAGCCTTCGTTAAACATCGTTGGAAGGAGTTAATCCTTTTCTAGACAAATATTTTTTTGTTGCCTCCATTTTGCTACGAGGATTATTTTTTTCGTATATTTCTCGTAAAAAGGCAGCCCTCTTTTTGCTTTGGTTTTTGTATCAATTATACAAGGCGACGAAAGAGGAACTGTTTTTTAGCATAGAAAAAAGTATATACTGCTGTAGGCCTGGAGTCACGAATGAGAGAAGAAAAAAAAACAAGAAAATAGAAGAGAAGAAAAGAAAAAGGATAGAAAAAAAAACGTTTTCTTCCTCTTTTCCTTAAGTATTTTTGGGGTTTTTATGATGTCACTTCAAGAAAATGTTCTCCCATGACGGACAACAACCCTTTTTTGAGCTTAAAAAATACGCCATGTTTTCTGTAAACAATATCAGAAACGATTATTCCTGTAACGAGGAAGATCTCGTTTCTTTGATGTAAAGATCTTACTTTTTACCTTTGGTTGAAATTTTTTACGATCTTGTTGCCTTTTCTGCCGAAGCTTTTTTTTTGCCCGTCATTAAAAAAGAACATGCAAAGATTGTTAAAAAAATGTAAATAATTTAATTTTACGAGAATACTATAGACGTGAGATGATAATCCTATAGAATATAGAAGATTCTAAAAAGACAGATTATCTGATATCATACGAATCAATTTTACACGTAGATCCTTTTCACGTGGTCAGTCGTTTGATCTCTTGTAAGATGATATTTCCCTTATAAACTGGAGCGAATCTTCGCTCCCAGCAAAACTGATAAGAAACCGAGAGCACATAAATACCGTGTAACAATAACGGGGAATAAATTAATCTAGACATATTGAATTGTGGAATAATTGATTTACAGCCAGCCGAGAAATTTCTCACAAAAACAAATGCGAGTTATGATGTTCTGTAAGATAACCTCCTAGAATTATTTAACGATACTTTATGTGTAAAAATGTTTATTCATTTGACACATTAATTGATAACTTCTGAATGGAGTTATCGTTTTATACAGTACTTTGGGATTTTTTTTTCTTTTTTTTTTTTTAATATAAAGGAACAGGTAGAAGAATACAAATATCGGAAGATTTAAGTTTGGAATTTGGTTGACCGTATTGACCATGACGGGCAATCCCATTTGGTGCTTAAATCCTTATATGTTTTGATATCGGAAGATAAGAAAAAAACATGATTATTATATTATGATATTGTGACAAAGAAAATAGATTCAATTATTGTGAAAAATCCTACGTAAACGTATGAGGTTATGTATGTGATAATTTCTGATTATAATTGTTTTCTTTTCTCTTTTTTTTTAAGACAATAATTAAATATTTTCTGACAATTTTATCTATACTTTCGAATTTTTTCTTTCGGTAAATTAAAGACCGAATATATTTTAAGTTAACAAAAGATAGAATTTCAAAGAGAATCTTTCAACTAGTTACGAGCCTTATTTTCTAATTTCTCTGAAATACTCCTTTACTTTTGATGAAAAAATAATCGATTGTTCAATTAGAAGTAAGAGAAGGACGAGCAGGGCCTAAATTTAAAATATTTAAAATATAGAAATTAATTACTATTTAAATAGAGTTATAATCCGAGCGCGAAGACATTGTACGTTTAAAACAACAAAACCGGACTTCTATATATAATTGTGTTTGACCATTACTGAAACAGTTTTCTTTTGAACTCCGATGAGTCAACATCGAAGCTCACTCTTTCCAAACGAATAAGCTTAAAAAAATCATACTTTCGATTATTTCACTGATACCTTCTCACAGAAATATAATAATACCATGTGCTCAAATTTCTATACAAATAGTTTGTTACATGTAGGTATATATTTGCAAGTGTAAACATTTTTTGTGACATAACAGCAAGTTGGGTGAACCTAATTTAATAAAATTTTGTTCGCAATATGAGTAGACATAATATAAGGCAGAAATTGCTATTTCTAATTTTAAAATGACCACTTGAAAGTGTTTAAAATAGCAGACATTTTGAAAATGAATTTATCAAATGAATTACAAATACCTAAACAATATTTTGGATTCGTTCGAATGTGAATTTCTCAACGTTTTCGATGATCTTTCGCAGGTAAGTAAATATTGAATAATATTCTTTACCTGTGAACTTCCGTTGCAGAGAAGGTACTTCCGAGCAAATGGTCAAGATACGACCCGACCGACCTGAAGCAAAACTTTGGTTCATCTGCGCAAGTGATGGCGTGTATTTTGCAGTCACCGGTTGTATACATTAAATTTACTCTTACGTTCATAAATTCGTCCGACGATCTCTTCGATGTTTTAATCAAAATAAAGTCACTGAAGTTTTAGTCAACGCTAGTACTACTATTTCATTATCAACGATACCTATTTCTTATATATGTATCATAGACACGGATATTTCTTTTATAATTCCACCTATGAATTCATCGAAAGATTGAAAACGTGAATGTCATTCTTTGCCATAAGTTCTTCTTCAATGTCGAAAATTAATCACATCTTCGATCTTTGGTAGTTGAAAAAAAAGAAAAAGATCGATTGAAATATTCCATACTAAATAAATATTTTGAAAAGAAATGTATTATATATATATATATATATATATATATATATATAAAATTTTATCACGGCATAAATACGTCTGGCGCGAAGCATTCGTGCTTTTTTCTCGCATCCTTTTTGCTTTTACTTTTTTATCCGAGCTTTCGAATTGTTATTAAAAAATTCTCTTATCGGTATACTCGTAGAATTTATAGTTATCGTTAATATTCCTTATCTATACGGAATAATACAAGTTTACTACTTTTAATGCATTTTCAATAAAATTTTCGTTCGCTTCCATACTTCATATACAATAGTTATTTAATAAAATATTGGTCATTTTATTATATATATTATGTTACATATTACTATGTATCATATATATAAATATGGAAACGAACAAAAATTTTATTGAAAATGCATTAAAAGTAGTAAACTTGTACTATTTATTATACATAAAAGGATGTGAGGAAAATGCGCGAATGCTCTGCGTATCTACGCCCTAATGAAACATTTCGGTCAAGGCTGACAGTAGGCTATTCGAACGAAGTAAAACGTTGGAAAATAAAGAAAGGAAGCAAGCAAAATGCTTAGGTAGATACTGAAAAGAAGGAGGAATTAAAGTGTGGCACGTGCCACACCGTGGGAAGCCAACTAAAGATTTGACAATATCAACGAAGTCCCTTAAATGGAGTAAATTAACAGGAAAGATTTATGTGTTTAACGTAACGCATTTGACGATACAGTTTTTCTGTCAACAAAAGTTTTCTTACAGGTGTACAAACGTTTTTCAAGGACGAACGTTTTTCATAGTCGACTTTTTATAAACTATTCAGAAAGAATCTTTTTATCTTCCTTAGACTTTTGATTCAATAATTGTTACTGTTACGAATTCATTAAGAAATTAACAATTCAGCTGATATATCGTAAAGAATGATCTTCATTATCTTTGGATAATGTAGTACATAAAAATTGATTCGGGTTGATTTTGTCGAATGGCTAAACAAAAAAGATAAGCATTTTGACGAATCTTTTCTAAAATGTTAATAAACTTCTGAAATGAAATCAGTAATGAGATAAGTTCGTCGAAACTAAAATCGAGGACGTTGTCAAACGTGGACACGGTTTCTACGTGTCGAATCACTAAAATTGTTGCTTGACAACGTGTTCAATGTCCTTGACACAATATTTACACGTAGAATTTAAAAAAAAGGAATGTGACCTTTTGAAACACGAAAAGGAGAATCGAGTTAGTTTGTTAGAAAAGACGGCTTCAAAAGAGAACAAAAAGTATCAGTAGGACGTCAGCTTCGAAGTTTATCACAGTCATCGTATCCTGGAGTGTTTGTTGCGCCAAAAACAAGCTTAGGACAATGTTTTAACAAGTAGGATATTTCACAATTTTTTTCCGAAAAAAAATTCAATATGATCCGATCGAATTAATCTTAATAATTTCTTATCTGACTATCAGTATAATTTGCTTAACCCATTTTAATCCTTTAACGGCGACCATTATAGGTTTCGAGACACATACTCTCGAGGATATAATATTCAATGTAAACATCGTAACATAGCCGTATATACGTTGCACGATCTATCAAATTTGTATAATCTGAAATAATTAATTTGAGAGTTAATTATACAAATTATATTTCCTTATGTTTCCTGAAGTTATCTGCTAAATGTATGAAAAATAATCATCATTTAAAATCTCTTTGTTTGTTTAAGAACAGAAATAATTACGTTCATTTAATGTATTACATCGAGTGAATAGACATCAGAGAAAAATAGTGTAAGGATCTTGCAAACGAAGATAAAGTTAAGAAAGGATAAAAGGAAAGAAGGATGGGGTATCGTCGAGGTCACAGGTGGCGACGCTCAAAGCCAATTATGCGAACGTAGCACGGGATCGGCGTCGTTCTCGCAAATCCCCATCCTCGTGTACGTGCCGACGGACGGTGAGACAAGGCGAAAAAGGGTAGTATGGGGTTGGATACGTGATACGATACGAAGAGAGAAGTGCAGACTTGACTGCGCTATAACGGATTAACGGCTACGATTTATTTGCAAGTAATAGCTTCCGCCCTTTAATTAACTTGCATTTATTTCGTGTAATGGCGTGTGGCAGCACACGGACAGCTAGCTCGTTGCTTCGTTCTTCTACTATTTTTGGAAAAAAAAAGAATAGTATTGCCATCAGAATATTCTTGATTATAATATCGAATCTGGTTCGAAGAGGAATTTGATCCGAGGAGAAATAAAGATTGGCACTTTACAAAAGACGATCTTAACAGATACGAAAAATTTCTCCTATCTCTACTTATAACCACATAGAAAACGATAAAACATATTCCCAATATACAGGATTATCTTATCTTTCTTATTATCGATAGTTGGCGAAGAACCAATATGAGCACTGCGCGGCCGCTATGGTTTCGTCCAATATACTCGCTCAATGACGAAGAATTCGATCATCCGCGTTATTATCATACTTCGCCACAAATCAGGAAAGAGCACTATCTCATCTCAGCCTCACTGGTAATATACATATACCGTGTTATATATTCTATTCATAAAGAATTCATTTTTAAAAAGGACTATCTCTTTTAAATGTTTCTACTCTTACTCTCCGATACCTTTTCTTCTTTTAGAAAATCAGACAGATTTAAATAGAGAAAGTATTGATTTTTCTATCGTCTCAATGTCTAACGATCCTAAACGTCTTACATTGCATTCATTGCATTAGTATGATGATCAGTTAAGAAAACAAAATTTTTGTTGAAAGTTTACGGCTTTCAAACCGATCCCTTGACATCGAGAGAAAAGTAATAATTGATGTAAAGTAAATTTATCGAGTCACTTAAAGAAAAAGAGAATGAAAATATCTCATGAAATGCGAAGATAGAAAAGGGTTTGAAATGAAAGCGATGATATACCTGACGAGTGACTTCGTATTGGCTGTCACCTAATGCAATTAGTTTTAATGGTCCCGCTTGTTCTTGAACGGATAAGACGTGTGACTTTTATCAAAAAATAAAGTTTTCGCGATTCCGTTGCTACTTAACCTTGACTTCGCTTTTCTGACCTACGTATGTATCTCTAGAAATTAGAGTATCTTGAATAAATCTATTCACATGGACATTGTAAACGGAGAAAACAATTTACGTAATTTTCCATTCTAGAAAAATAAACGTTTAGAAAATTTTATCTGATCTTATGAGCTGAAATTATAGATTATTTATGTAAAGCAAGTTTATGCTCTCTATGAAAAAATAACTTTGTATTTAAAACGAATTAAACAACGATCTTTAGACGACTATCGGAGAGACCAGAAAATAGCAAAAAAGAAAATAACTCTCCTTATATTCGACGATGAGCAAACGTATATAACTATTGACTATCGGTGATAATGGTACACAACTGACACCTAAGATTTAAACCCGGTAGCTCAAGGTAGCTAGAAGTATTCAGGACCGCGTCTAATGCGTGGGTATCCCAAACATAATGCAGTACAGTGAGAACCTCAACGTTCTTTCAATAATTTTCGGAGCCCTGTTTACCAACAAATATTGTGCACTTAAAGATAAACTGACTTTCTCGAGTCTGAATCGTATGAAAAATTTACTCCCGTCATGTTCCTATTTTTGGTCCTCGACCTTTACGCTACATTATTGTCAATTGAATTTTCTTAAAGATCATACGGTCCCCGAAAGAGAAAGTTGTCGGATTATGAAGAAACGTTAAGAAACGTCAAGAAACGAAAAATTGTAATTCACTGATATTTCTACAAGGGAGAGGGAAAAAAAAGAAAGATACTAGTTACATTGTAAAAAAAACTTTAACAAACTTAATGTATCATAGAAAAAAGAAAATGAAAATATCAAACGGTTACCTCAAATTCTACCGGATGCTTTGGTTTATGACCGGCAAATCGAAAAAATATGTACCTCCCTTAGAGTTGAAGTTCTTTTGGAGCTCCTTTGGAGTTAAAATGGGAAGCTAACCAATGGAGATTCTTTTCAATGGATTTCGTTGCGGTTGTTTTTCTTCTCACGTTTGAAGAAAGAAAAACTTTCGTTTTGACGAGAACATTAGTAGACATTACTTATATTTTCCTTTTTGACAAACCAAGGACGTTCCGTTCCCTGAAATGGATTTTCTAACTGGCTACTGAACGTTCAATTACTTATCTTCTTCACTTTTCAAACTTTCCATGAGCCTCTAAAGAATTGTTTAAAAGATATGAAAAATGAAACGAAACATCGTCGCTGGCCACTACGTTTATTCACAAGCACAGGACACCAAGCGTGAACAATAAATGCTTATTCTGAAATAAACCGTAATGTCTAGAGCAGAGTATGTATATTTATTACCTCTACTGACGACCCCACCAAGCAGATATGGGTATGAAGCAAACTATCCGTATACTCCCACTTTTGAAGTACATACATACGGTCACATGATAACGTATGAGATTAGAAATCTTTCTTAGCGTATTCTCATAGGTGGTGATAAATAGAGAGGGTCGTCGCGTTAAATGACGTTGATGCTTCCCCCTATCCATTCATATGACGCGCTTCTGTTGAATATAACCAAGGTCAATTCTTACGGCTAATTTCGACCGTTTATACGTTTAATTTCTTTCACCAGCCTCCTGGATCACCGGTGGTCCATGTGGCTGTAGTGAAAGCAATTGTTAGAAGAAATGTTATATGTTAGAAACGATTCCATTTTACAGGCTCCCCGTATATACGAGGTTTATTGATTTACGAAAACGATTCCATGCGAGGGAGAGATTCTGTGTTTGGAAGGTATCCATTACATTCCAAGAATGTGCAAGAGTGCGAGCGTTTCTAAACAATATTATTCTTTTCTTCCTCCCGCTCTTTTCGCCAAGATAAAATCCGATCTATCATTCATCTTTCTGTAAATATATTTATATCGGATAAAATTTCAGGAACGAATTTCAAATTAACGAGTTATCTCGTAAAGGAGGCGAGAAGGGATGGAGATCGAGAATACGCTTCGTGTCAGAATGCCGTCGCTATCAACGTGGCTTGTCAGTCTTTCAAGTAACATGGCCATAAATCGCGGCATCGATAGCCTTGTTGGAAAAAGTAAACGAAAGTAAATGAGCTATAAATGGAGTCGAAATGAGCACGTGCATAACTCTCTTACTATTTTCAAGTAAATAAACGCCATAAATAAGCAATAATTCATTCATATGGGACAATAAAAGATCGTCGTTAACGATAGGATAGGCGTGTTAATGCTAGTATTTGTGTTTCGTTAATAGCGGCAATTGGAAGAGCTAAGAGAAAAGATAAAAGGCGAGAAAAACAAAAAGAAAAAGTAGAGAGAGCAGGATAGCATGTTAAAGAGCTATGAATAGTCTAAAATTTCCAGAATATAAGAAGCCAATGAAAAATTTGGCCCCCCACCAATCAGGAGATCCGACCAATCAGGGGTCCGATAAAACTGATTCAGATCATTTCAAATAGCCAACCCTCCTACTTCCCTTATATATACCTACATTTTTTCAGAATTATGAAAACATTCGTGCGTTTCTCTTTTATAAAAGTGTACGCTTCTATAGTGCTATTTCAATTATGTGAATATCTGTGGTGGAGTATAAGATTATTGAAGGTATAATATTCTTTTTTATTTATTAATCAAAGATTTTCAAATGCCTCATTCATGACATTATTCATCTTTGTTAATGAAAATGATAAATTTACTTAGTCGTTATAAAAGTCATTTCTTCGTGAAGATCGAAATTATTAATTATTTGAAAATGTAATTATATCAGGAATAAAGAGAGGGATAAGAATATTTAATTGAAATGTAATATTTTCTTATGTCTAATGCTTAAGTATACCTATATAACTTGAGTATTGGAAATAGATTTAAATCGGTCATGTATTAAAAATTAATATAAAAATAACATTGTTCTGGTGTTTACAAAATATGTATTTTAATATCAATTACTTAAACTGCCACTTAACAGATTGTTCAACATAAAACAGAAGAGAATAATTAAAAATTAATTAAATTTATCAAGAAAAAATAAATGCTAGTATTCCTAAGAATCAATGAAGAATTAAAACAACAAATTGTGCAAACAAAAAAGAATAATATGGATACAGAATAACAAAAAAATTTGAAATATTTTTATCATTTAAGTTAACAAAGATGTATGTAGCATTTATTAATTTGTTTAAATTAATTAAACACACAATTGAGTATTACTAAGCTATTTAATACTGCTCTTTTTCCAACATTTTTTTCTAAGAGGCTGACAATAAAATCATATAAACGTTAAGAATGCTCATTAGAATCAATTGGAACATATTTCATATTAGTGTTATTATATTTTGCTTCCAAAATATAATTTCATATGAAAAATGTTATGTACCTCATTTTTATGTGATCTTCCCATAACACAGAAACATAAATCTATATTGCTTCTATAATACAAGTTAAGCCATTCTGGATAATTGCAACATTGTCTCCGAATTTTACTAAATAGATATTTCTAAAATATTATCTATTCCTTGGTATTAGGACTATGTTTTTTTCATAATATTTAGTAAAAATTCTTCTGCCATCATTATCAAGATAAACAAATCTTTAATGATTTATTGTATTAGTTTCTAAAATGATAATTTTCAAATACAAGAATACTATTGATAAAACATATTTGTAAAGTAAAATACACTTTTAAATACATACAATTTGATTAGTAACTTAATATACAACTATAATATTAAATTATGTTTAAAGAGAAATTAAGTAATATTTTCAAACCTACTTATCAAACATTAAGACATTCTATCCTTATTAAAACATTATTTAAAAAATAATTAAAACATTATTTAACAAAAAATTATTAATTAATAATAAATTTATTACAATGTTGGAATACTAACTCTCGTTGTACAAGTTTCACCTTGTATATCTAAGATCTCAAATGTTACTTCCTGTTTATTTAGATATATTTTAACAGGATTTGTTCTTGTATTAACAATAATGTTTCTTTCATCGTATACATGCCAAAGAGCTTTCGTATACTATTTGGCACCAAAAATGAAAAGTAGACATATAAATCACTTTTATATTGTTACATGACTGAAACAGACAAAACAACTACTATTAATATTATTCACTTATTATACATTTTATATTTTGTAAGTTGTATAAATATACCTTTCAAAAGTAGTTTTCAGCAAGACAAGCAACTTTCTGTGATGTACCTGGAAATTGACAGCAGTATTTGAAAACGTAAATATAACTCTGTGCCATCCTTAATTCTTTCATATTGGTTCGTAAATAGAGAGAGATTATACTGTATTGGAAAACCATCTTTTAAAAATATTATAAAAACTATATATTTATATTTAAAAATAATTACCAATCTAAACAATATGGATATGCGCAATTAATTCTGCGCAATTTACCAACATACAAATTAGTATGATTATCTCACATCATCGGCCATTTAATCAACAATA
Source organism: Dolichovespula media (assembly GCA_911387685.1). Lineage (NCBI taxonomy): Eukaryota > Metazoa > Arthropoda > Insecta > Hymenoptera > Vespidae > Dolichovespula > Dolichovespula media. The sequence goes on along the minus strand of OU426851.1, from coordinate 10,266,611 downwards.
TATTGCGTCACATACACTGCTTTTAATTTTCGAGCTCCATCTGTACAATCGTTGCATGATAATATTCGTATCAAGCGAGTTCAACCATACACGTTCGCCCTCTGACGATATAAATGAAAACCAACAAATATTATAATTACGATACTTATCGGTATTAAAGAGAACTGTATATGAGTCAGCGAAAATAAAATAATTGTATCGTCAAATTTACAAACCTTAGCATTACTTTATTATTGAATAATAATATCAATTGAACTTTCAAATTAAGAAATCTGCTTTAATATAGAGGTATATGAAAAAGTTAAAAACCATATAATTTTGATATATTATTTATACTGTAAGTATTATTCGAGTATGTATAACAGATAGTTTAATCGTAAACAAAATCGAACATATTGTCTTAGATATTTCGTTTGAGTTCGAGGTTGGTCGACGTGAAGGGTAACGAGGATGAGAATATATGTACCCAGGTCGAGCTTATCTTCTCGCGCAGTCGTAAACCTTTGAACGACGCCCTTAAAAACTATGGAAGGTAGCAGCCAGTAGTGATAGCAGTGTAGACACTGTTAAACCCTAGCTCTATTGTTTTTCCGTTGCTCTTACTAACAGCACAAATGACGGGAAAAATATAAGATACATTCTTACCTACTATTACAGGGAGGAATTCGGACTCTGCATAATGGAATTATGCAACGTTATTTCCTTCTAACGAAAACTTTCATATATTTTACACAGGTCGAGAGTGCGTGCGGGCATCCAAATCCGCAAAAGATATTTCGTTGATCGTTTGCTACATTTAAAAGAATAATCGTTTTCTTCTTATAGTGCATTTTCTATCAATCGATAGCAATAATATAACAATATAAAGAAAAAAAGATAGTGATGTAATAAATGATTAATGATGTTGATTGAATCATTAAAAACTGACTAGAGTTCAGTTATAATTCTAATCTCAAAGTTCTTTACTCTCTTTTTCTTCTTCTTTTCTTTTTTTTTTAGATTGTTCTACTATTATCAAATTTATCGCATGTACAATTCGATAAGAATTTGATAACTCGAAAGCAATCGTGCTCGTAGGATGGTGGAATACGATTTTCTGCCGGTTGGTTATCCCAAATTTTCATCCCTTCTTCATTCCGGCTACGGTAGGAGGAAGGGGAAACGATCGTCCGGAGGGTAATCCGGCGAAGAAATTTCGAGGCATGATCCCCCTCTGATTCGTTTTACGGCAGTCGTTCTCTCGAATTAGGACGGAATAAGAAAGAATCTGTGAACACGTTGAATCCGAAGGAATAACTTGCCTACTTTTCTATGTGCTTTTTCTCGAAGACGAAAGAATTACATTTTTACGTATCGTAGAAATTATTTTTTAAATGGGTATGTATTATCCACATAAAGATTTCTCTCATTTTCATTCACATAGGCTTTTTTTAATATATCCAGAAGATATATTTTTTCTTTCTTTCTTTTTTTTTTTATTTAGAGAAACGCACTAGTCATCGGAGGATTTACCTTTTTTAATGGCACGTCCGAGCAGATGATTTATCATCCTGTAGTAATGCCATACTTGATAGAACTGGTCACTAGATTATTGATGACTGATGGCTTAAATGGAATTATCTATAGAATTTACAAGTATTGTCCAACATATGTTAACGTCTCGTAAAATATCACGTCATATATATATATACATATATATATATCCGATATTTTAAATTAATAAAATAAAATAAAAATATGTGTCTATTATTATAATCGAAAAATAGATAATTAACGAATTTAATTAACTGTATAGATAAATAATTGAACGTAGTTCTACGTGTTTCTCAGACCGATCGTTCTATCATCCCCTTTTAGAAACTCTCCCCAAAAAGGACGTTAAACTGAGAGATTTAACTTCTCGCAGTAGGGATCATCGCGATTGTCATCGTAACATCATTTATATCCGTTACATATGGAGCAATCGTGTTTATTATTTTGCGGGGTGCCAACATGCGTGTCCCCATGTTACACTTGCTAGAAGGGTAATCCGTACCTGCTGTCAGTAAATAAGAGAACGAGTTGCTAAGGGGGTTAAAGGGAATAAAAGGGTTGCCGAAGAAATTAATCGAGCGTAGAACAACGGCTCTGCTGGATAATTCGAAAGGATTATTACACAAGGGTAACGTGAAGAAAATTGTTCAAATAATCTAGAGATGAATCGTGTTACTTTTCGTTGTAAAGAAGAGAAAAAGTGATTTTGAACAATCTTAAATATTATTTATTGAAAAATAATTCGATCAAATGAATACGTTAAACGTTCGTCTTAAAAAGAAAATTATTGAATATGATCCCTTAATCTCAGGGCAGGTGCAAGATAGATTTTTTAAATGAAGAGAAGCTTGTCGAAAGGAAGAAGGGTGTGCAAATTGTTGGAGGAACAATAGAGATATATGGAGGAGGAAGCGAGCGAATCCGCCGAAGGGATTACCTGGCAAATATTTATGTTGCGAATCCCATGAGACAGAAGAGGATCATCAAATTCCAATGACAAAACTAGCCTTGTTGACGCGACCCCTCGGCCTTCGGAGGGTTGAATACTCGCATATGCTCTCGCGAGTCTTTCATTGGGCTGCAATAATTACAAGATTTTTTTTCGAGGGTGTGTTCACACCCTCCTTCTCTCTTTCTATTTTCAGTTCTTTATCCTGGACTGATTTTGATTGATGATGATGCTTCCCTTATGGATTCTTCGAAACGTTTAGTTCGACTTACATCATTATTCCTGCATGGAGGACTAAAAAGAAATATTATTGTCACAGTCAATGACTTTCTTTTATATTTAATCATGAAAAATAGATAAGCAATCAATACAAAATTTGACCCGATAAAGAAAGATCAAGATCAATGTGATACAGAGTGTATACCGATTCCAAGAGTATATAAATTACTTTCGTTATAAATATAACGTAAAAAGGAACATAAGAGAGATTTCCCAGCGCATAACTTTTTTCGCAACCTTATCTTTTCCATCCGCAATTTCTTGATACGCTTCCAAGGCGAGGCAGCGAGTTGCCTTTGATAAATAGACCGCTATACCTTATGAATGCTTGATGATGGCATTTCACGAGGCTGCTCATCCACCCTTACCGCATTCGAGGCGAACACAGCGCTTCGTCCCTACGGTGATAGGCGATGAATCTCTCTCTCTCTCTCTCTCTCTCTCTCTCTCCCTCCCTCTCTCTTTCTTTCTTCTCCCTCTCTTTGCCTTTACCACTCTTCTATTTGCCCTTCTCCACCTTCACACGACTTCTAACCACCAATGAACGACGAGCTTGAGGATCCCTGATACGTTCTTTTCACCTTCAATAACGTGCCTAAGTAATCGATGTGAAAAAACTAATATATTTTTATAAAAATAACACGCAGGTTTTTTCACGATTTTATTTTCTCGTGAATATGTCGATATATCATTAGTGTTTCTTCGTTTTCTTTCTGTTTTCTTCTCTGACAGATTTTTTATATTCGAGTTAAAAAATAAAAGAAAAAATAAAGAACGAAATAAAATATTCGCGTTTCAATTTGTTGATAAGATCTTTGATAAATCGATGCTACTTTGTATTCTAACAAACAATGGTACGGGATTATAAGAAAAAAATCGAATATCCTTTCGCATCCTTTCGGCATTCGTCTCTGTCTTTGTTCCTGTCCTCCACCCTTAACGCCTTGCCACCGCCAATCGGATGCTGCGCGAAAGAGGAGGAGCGGCAAAGCGAAATGCTCCCCTCCATTTCGCAGAGCCTCCCTTCTTTACCTTCTCGCTTTGGCCTCTTCTCTCGTTTTGGCCCCCCCACGAAGTATTGACCCGATATCTTCTTCCTCTCTCTCTTTCTCTCTTTCTCTTCTCTCTTCTACAACGCTCTACCTAGCTCCTCTTCCCACGTTGATAAGCGAGATTTCTCAACCATCATGGCCGCCACATCCACCGGGTATATTCTCCTTTATACCTTGCTTGTAAATTTGACGATCTCAATAATTACTTTCTATCGAATTATACTTCAAAAAAATCTATTTATTTTTTTTTGTTTCCCATGTAATAACGAGGCTGAACATATTATTTTAAGTAGGTATTAATTTATTGTTCCTATTGTGATCCTCTTGAAAATATAATTCGATATTGTTGTTCATTGGTAATATAATTATAATATTTAAAAAATGTCACGAAATTCGAATAACGATTGAATTTATTATTTGTTCTTATAAACAATATACGTATTTATATTAAATGCTGATTAATTCTGAAATTATAATTGTACTTCGGATTAGAACGTTATATCATGTAGGGTGAACGTTAAGCTAGGAGCGTAATAATCCGTATAATGAGCTGGTCTACGCGAACCAGTTAATTAGAACGCGTTCCGGTAGTTCATGCGAAACATAATCTTCTCTTCTCACTTACTCGCAGTCATGAGGATGGCTGACCTCTTTCGAAATATTCGATATACTGTTTCTTCCTACGACGTACATATTTTCCAAAATTTAACATTTTATATTACGAAAGTCCGATAACACAAAGTATTTCAAAACTTAAACGTGTCAGCAGATATTTAAACTATGTATCCGACAATAGGTATATATGTATGCAAAAAAAAGAAAAATAGAAGAAATGAAAAAGAAATGTATTGTAGGCGCCGTGTGTATGCCACCTACAAATTCGTATAGTTTGCGTCTACAAGAAAATGTTGCTGCGTAACTCGAGATTAGTGCCAGGGATGCTCCTACTTGTCTTCCTAAACGATTTTGTTTCCCTCACTTTGTTGATATTAAAATAGAAAGGACACGCTTATTTCTATATACACTTTATCGTATTGTTATATTTAATACTTTTATTATTATTTTTATTTTTTTTTCTATATGAATACGAAATTGTTACATCGATTAATAGACTATTGTTCAACAGATATTTTTCTTTCATCTCTTTCTTCGTAATATTTGTATTGAACCGAATAACACGTTCTAGTCGTATATCAAATTTGTCGAGATAAATGTTTAGATGATTTAAACGTAAAGATTTATTCCCCAAAATCTGTTAGATAAATTGAAATTTCCGAGTAGCCGCGCCCCTGAGATATCCCAACGATATCCTTCCACGAGGCGGGCATGTTACATTCCCCAGGACGGTAAAGTCTTGCCGACTAATAAGTTTCATCCCCCGCGTAGTGAGCACCAATTATGAACTTGCTCTGGCCATAATTAAAAAATGTAATTTCACCGCCAGACTTCCACGATCTTAGACATTAACGTTCCACTATATTCTCTCGTATCGTACTGGTGAGAATTTAGAAAGGAAACGTGTTTAGAAACTATTAAAATTTTGTGATTTATAATAATAATATGAACACGTAGAACATATGATCACCATGGGAACGTGGTCATATATTTCGTATTGTCACAGCCATCACATTTTGCAGCATTTCATTAGGAATATCATTCTTTAAAAATCTACAATAGTTTTACTTTTCTCATTTATTTGTCTACAAAGAAAATATCAAAAGGGAAAAATATAAAAACAATAAAAACGTGATAAAATTTTAATGACTGAAAAACTGAAGGAGACATACGTTTGAAATTTAAAAGAAAAAGAAATTATGCGTGCGTGAGTTTATCAACGTATACACGAACACACACACACACACACACAGAAATAGTGCATCTGTTCGCGAGGGATGATACCGTTCTTAGGATCGAGTGATGCTTCAAGTATTCGCGTACGGCCAAGTGAAGAGGTTGCGATACGCTACTTAAATCGTGAAAGCTTTACGACGTGCCGACGGAAGGGAACAGCGAAACGTGTGGACAAACGTTTCACTGTGAGAGCGGCTTAAAAGGCCAACGCACAAAGTGTATCATTAAAGACTGTTTCGCCTAACCTGTTCTCTTCTTCTTATATCGTACATCGTAAGAAACTCTTGTCGCATTAACTTCCATTAATATCTATCTTGAAAGCAAGAAGAAAGATATCATTTCTAAATGATGTATACTATTTGCCACACTGTTCTCACATTTATTTATTACATCTCTATACTTAAAAAAAAAAAAAATAATAATGATGATAAAATAATAAGAGAAAAAGAATTTGACGTCAATTAATTGTAATTTTTTTAAATAATACGTAGACAGCTTTAATAAAGAATAGGATGATAGATAGTCATTGTCTGGGTAGATATTATCTACATACTTTATTTATTACTAATTTAAATAAAATTACTGTTTATTTTATTTCTAGAAAATTCGAAATATCTCTCCAATACTGTGACGTATAATTTAATCCAAGACTAAAGTCTAATGCAGGAAGGTATCTCCTCATAGCCGCTATCATAGCCGTTCGTTGCTAGAGAATGCTGGAAGATAAAAGGGTAGGGGGTAGATGAGAGGGTCTATGCTTTCTTGAACATAATACGGCGTCAAATTTATAACAGAGTTAGCAAAATCTCTCTCTCTCTCTCTTTCTTCCTATTTCTCCCTCTTTCTCTCTGCTCTTGTCTAAAAGTACAGCCTCGAAATGACGAGGTGAAATGAAGGGGGAAGGGGATCGGCGAGGGGCTCCGAACGGACGAGGTTGACGCTTTGATTAAATTAGGGGATAATCGTGCGAAATTAGAGGCATTAACTTTCATCTCGACGCGGACCCCCGTGAGAGTATACTCCAAGAATTTATTGCAATATTCCTGTTCTTGCCGTGATCAACATCTTTCTGATAAAGGAAATTGATTTTTCGTGTCGCTATTGATCATTGCGCGAGATAGCGAATAATCTAATTTTTTTTCTCTTCCACCGATAGAAATGTATATCTTGATCGTTTTTGTTTGTCATGAAACTCATTTGTTAGAAAGGGTTTGTTAAAAATTCGTAATTCCGACAATTTCCAAATAGCTTAAAGCAAGCGCGTTAAAATCACGATTGATTCTACTTTACAGTCGATAATACCAGCCATAAAAGTATAGTTTTCGAATATCGGGCTTTACTTTAATGGTCCTAAGTAAGGTTCCGTGTAATTTCACAGAGGACATTTTCTGCTACGTCGTCGTGTTCAAAACGAACGTCCCCTCGAGACGCATCTGTCTGCTCGTAATAAGCGAGAATAAAAAATGTCACGGGCGCCGATCTGAAAACGTGTCTACGAGCACAGAGATTTCTCTTCCTCCGCGGAAAAGGCGAGGAAAGAGAAAAGAAAAAAAAAATGAAGTACAGGAAGCAGGAAGAGAGGACATTCGGTTCTTAAAAGAGAAAGAAAAAGTGCACTTCTATATCGTGCCGTTTCCTGGAGTGCTTCCAAATTGCTCCGAACGTATGTGGTTTAAGTGGCTCGCCTAATTTCGTCCTAATTCCGGCACTCAACGTTTGTCTTTCCAAATTGGATCGGTTTCTTACAAGAAAAAAAAAAAAAAAAACAAGAAGAACAGAAGGATTTATATGAAAAATAAAGGAAAGATTCTAAAGATAATCTGTGTAAAAAAAAAAGAAAAAAAGAAAAGAAAATAGAAAAAGAACAAGAAACAACGAACGACGTTTGTGACTCTTCTAAATAAAATACATCTATTCTAAATAAAATTTTAAATCATTCTAAAATTTATGATATTCTAGATATAGAATTCTAATAATTCAAACATTCATCAAATTCTATATACATGAGTATATGATGGCTATTAAATTTTTATTATTTCATCAATGCATAATAGATACGATGATACAGAAGTACGAAGGATATGTAGTACTGCGTAAAAAAGAAAGAAATAAATAAGTTTTATGTTTATAAATAACCGAGGATTTCACGAGTGTAATCACCGACAAAAGTAAGTATTAGTTAAACAAAGTATGTAAGTACGCGTTCGAATGTTGGCGGGTGTTACAGGTAGGTTCGTGAAGTCTCTAGTGGACCGTTTTAATTAGCACGAAGCCACGAAACACGCTTCAGCGTCTTACAGTATCCCACCCATGGAATCAAGAAATACATACCGGGATAGTGATGCTGCAAACGTGTGTGATAAAAACGGATGAAATCTCCTAACAGGGGACGGCGAAGAAAGCGACAAAGGCTTTCATCTTGCCGCTCACGTCGGCCACCTTTTCGATGATATTTTTCTGCTTACACTTAAGAATAATGTATGCCAACACACAAGCTGTCTATACAATCAGTAGCACCCATATTAATGACAAATGAATCTTAAAAACGTTTCGACAAATAATGACGAATGATAGCGATGAATATGATTTCTATATGTGTGCAAATTTTCTTTTTTTATTTTTTATTCATTTTTTTTTAAAGGAATGGATTATTGTTCATAAACTTATTTAAATCGAACACAATGATTCGACACAATGATATTGAAAAAGATAGATATATTTTTTTTCTTTTTTTAACAGCTTGTGTTCATGAAGACATTGTAAAATTTTAATTAAGAAATATCACTTTAATCTGACCACAAATGTTAACGAACTTGACACGAAGTATCTAAAGATGTAGATACGTGTACTGTGAGAATCTTTCTCTGTCAGCGAACGTGTGAAATAATCTTTTCGGAGTCATTTCGCTGTTTTTTTCGTGAACAACGAATGATAAGAGAGACTTAAGAGTTTCGAGCAGTTGCGATCCGTAAGAGCGGGAAATGAGAATGCGTCGAGTTCTTTTCAAGTATATACACATGCTCCACTATCGTACAATATTTCTTTTACTTTTTTTTCTTCGTTCTTTCGGTAAGTCAGATTTGGTTCGCTCTTTATATCCTCGCTTACTAGCTGATACATCTTCGAATGTTCAAAATAAGATAAAAATTTATAAGAAAGATTTAATGAGAAAAATAAGTTGATTTATTTTGATTAGTATTATTTATTTAAACATTTTTTTAATTTGTACACAAATTTTTGTAAAAATTATAAATAAATTATAAATAAATTATAAATAAATTTTATATATATATATATATAAATATCTATATATATATATAAAACATCTGAAATCTATATATAACATCTGATTATCTATTATGTGTATGCATATAGGTATCTGCAATAAACATATCTGAACTGTAAAAATGTCCAAATTGCAAAGACGGATATTCGTGGAGCGATTTAATGTTGAATCAATATAATACACTAATCTTCTGTTAGCTGATATTTCCCGAAATCCTTTACAATAATCGAACAACAATAGAATACATTATTACCTCAGCTACCTATTATATACCTGCATCTATCAGGTACAGAACAAATCATTTCGATTTGATAATATTTTATGTGAGTATATGTTATATTTTTTTTTTAATTTCAAATTTAAACCTTATCAAACATTCATCGAGGATAGGATATAAGTATATAATCGATATATTATAAATTTGAACGAATTTAACTATTAAAGTGGAACTGTATAAATATTTGTTTAAACATTTTTTTTTAAATATATTCATAAATCATTCATCCAACAACTTTTCAAATAATTGAACTTTATCTATGGGGAAACTTTTAGTAGTTGTAATAATTGTTTTTAGGACTTTTAGTAATTTTTTTATGACTTCTAGTAATTTTTTTAGGTAGGTCTATCGCTTTTCGTATAAACAGTCGAATAATGTGTATTTATTTTACAATCTATTCACATTGGGAAATTATTTATGAGATAGATATCTCTTCATCACTTGATACATATCACTTCAAAGCAATTAAAAAGTTTGAAAGACATTTAACGATAGCATTTGCGCGAAAATCGTACAATAGACCTTCGGATTGGATTCGAATGTTTGCGATGTATCGCTTCGCATGGATGGTACGATTGCTACGCGTTATGGACTCTGTTATATACTAGCACGTGGATATCCATGTGCGAGCATACATATACATATATACCTTAGCGAACGTTACCAGGTATTGAACTGCATAGATTTCGCGTAGAGCGACGTTACATCGTACACACGAGTAAATTAGACGCTTAATCAAACCGTTTAATCAGCGGCATGATTGCGACCGCATCTGCATCGGCCGTTCGCGTCAATTATCTATCGTACCTGCTCTTCAATCGTATAATCGCATTCAAATCTACCGGATAGGCTTTATTATTCGATACGATATAACAACATTCGACTTTCTGACAAAAAGACAATAAAGATAACAAAATTTTTTTACAAATTTTCACACAACATTCTATAAATATTTTTTTTATCATTTTTCTCTATTATCATATTAAACAATATTAACTATCCATTTTAAGCTAATCGAGATACCAATTAAGATAATGTATTAGCTAGATATATATTTCATAATATGGTGATTATTACTCGATTAGTTCATAGTGACATTAGCAAATAATAATGTTCATTGTTTGAGAAAAAAAAACGAGCTAAATAATAATGATTCGTTAATAGATTTTTCGGAAAATAATATTTCACGAATTACGTAACACGTTTAGCAGATCATTCTTCTAAAAATATTTTTCAAAGAAGGTGCAAATGAAAAAGGAAGAATGAAATAGAAGACACTCCTCCAGCACTCTTCTTACCTAGGAGAAAGTTTCTTACCTTTTCTCTTTCTTCTCTCTCCCCCTTCTTTTTCTTTCTTTATAGCATTATAAAGACATTTCCGACGGTTGCCCTGCTGTAGTTTTTTCTTCTCTGTTTTTATTTATTCTTATAATCCAATAGAGTAAAAAAAGATTTAAGGATAATCTACGAGTTAAAATTTTATTAATGTTTGAAAAGTTCAGAATTTACAATGTAATACTACCTATTATAGGAATTTACAATCTAATGCTACATACTAAGTGATTATGAATCGGAATAGTTTTTTTTTTAATTGGTGGTAATCTACATTACCATTCTTCAAAATGGATAATTCTTTAATACACTATAGTTGTTAAAATTAAAATGAGAAATTTGATTAGAAATGTGTAAATGATAAAACCGTACAGCCAGTTTTGCACTATTTGGCGTGAAAAAGTCACTATTTGATGAAGAAAAATAGAAAAAGTGCTTTAGATTTACGTAGGTGTCGCATTTTGACAAAGAAGTCGTCATGTAAAAATGGAAGAAATTCGAAGAAAAAGAAAAATTTTATGAAGAAACCATACTGTTACTTCCGCTGGTTCAAAATTCACTACAAATCTTTGACAATGAGTTGTGTAATGTGAATTACGAAATCTCGTAATTCGTATTGATTCATGTCCAAATCGTTTTGATTCATGTACAAATTATAATAAATACATATTTAGATACGTCTGTTCGAGTTCATTCAGACGGATGAATCTTTATTTGATTTTAAAAAATATATACAAAATTTATCAATTTATATTAGAAGCAAGTCTTTTAATCGCACCACTACCTATTGTATCTTTATTATAATGAATTAGCTCTGCCTTGAATTAATCACAATACGTACAGATAACGGAAAAATGCGTTTCATGTGTTTAATAGTTAATAAGTGTTGAAGTTAAAATATATAAATCATAATAAATAATTTATGTAGAAAATAATGTTATTAAATGGATTATTTAATAAAAATGAGCTCACGAAAAAGGTTGATCGTTAGAAAAACCAATTGGATGAACTATCCTAAACTGCACTACCCTGAGAAGACAAAGGAAAGCGAATGGTGGTGGAGGTATGATGGTGGTGGAAGAGAGGGAGATATCGATATCAAATGCGAGAGGTGGGTCGGAATCAACCAATGGGAGAAGAGGACAGTCCTTGCAGTGGCACTTTAGTTCGTGATATATAAACTCGTCGGGGCTCCCTCTTTCAGTTTACCATGGGACTTTATAAGGTGCAGTCACGAGTATTATAACTTCGATGTTTTGTTTCCTGTAGTGTATGTTATTAAAAATAAATCAAATAAAAATATAACAATTGTGGGTGTCATCATATAAAGATCTAATAAATAATACGAGTATATACGTTGTAGGTATGTTTTCGTGGACATATAATCTTTTAATAGAGAATAGTAAACAGACCAAAAAAAATATTAGTTATATCTACATATACACATAAATATAAATATATATATATATATATATATATATATATTATTAGTTACTAAAATCAATTTATATTTAATTATTTTGTACGATTGATTATTGTAAAATCAGTTGTAAAAGTGTCAAGAAAATTGATAAAATTTACAAGAAAGTGATAAGTGGAAAAGTAACACATTCCTTTATGAAAATAATAAAATCGGATGGTGAAATGCAAGAATTTCAACAAAATTTCGATGATCAACAAAAAGATCATAACGAGGACGAAACGATCATTGTCGTCGATATTGTTCCATCACAATTTCAACTTCGTTCGTCCGATAGTCCACCTCATAGCCCGTCCAGCAGTTCCCGTCATAGTCCATCACCTGGAAGTCTACCTAAAACGCCAGAAAAAGGTAATACAACGATCGTAAAAACTGATCGAATTGAAAATCCTTTTCTCTTATTTTATTGCACGGATGTACTTCATTGTTTTCTATGTTATTTTTTATTTAAAGATAAATCTGTATTTAAAGTATTGATCTTGACACTTCATTTCTCTCTACCACTCTTTCAATTCATTGAACTATCGCGTAATCACGAAAAGCAACATTTTCAAAAGAGTTAAATCCGGAAAAAAAACTTCTAAAAGTTTTGAAACGTTGTTTACACTTGTTAAAAGTATTCGTATGAGAACGAGATTTTCTTGGAAAATTTGATTTTCTACAACAGAAGAAAACAATATCAATCGGGATACTGTTTTTATTCCTTTTATTAGTATAAGCTGCTTTTGTTCGTGATAAAGTATTCCGAAAACGTATTTATTCTGAAAAGCAGTATTTAATTGATTAAATTGAATTTTTTCTTATTTCTTTTCTTTGTTTCTTATCTAATATCTATATTTTTAATAAAAATATTCTTATCTTCTTCCTATTTGTTCAATCGATCGTTCATGACGTAATTAAACAGATTGTCCGTATATCAGTAAAAATATATATCACTTCTTAATTAATGTAATTATATCCCTGTAAGAAAACCTAGAAATGTTGTTTGTTTATAAATCTTTCGTAGAATTTAATTTAATTTTTTTTTTATTACATAGATTTCGTTAGTAAACATAGCGATATATAAACTTTAAGATTGTAATTGCATGTCCTGTCATTGCAAGTATGAGAAACTAATCTGATAATTGTTCTTAAAAGAGGAGAGGAGAGAGAGACAGGAGAGAGAGAGAGAGAGAGAGAGAGAGAGAGAGAGAGGAGAATTTACAAACTTGTATCTTGTTGAAAAATAAAATTATTTTATTTATTATAAAATTATTTGGGTGGAGGGGGGAGAAAGTGGGAGTATGAGTATGGAGTGTGACGAATGTATGTAAGATACCAGAAGCTTAGGCGATGGATAGGGAATGACGCACTCTCTCTCTCTCTCTCTCTCTCTCTCTCATTATTATAACATTATTTTAATAAATAACATTTTTTTATGAACATTGAACTCTTTTATTTACCTAGTCGCTCTTATTCTTTAACCAGCCTGCTTAATAAACTCACATCTTTGAAACGTATACACAAATACATTCTAAAAATTACGTGTCATCAGTTAAAGTAGTATTTGTCAAATAAAATCTTAAGTAAATAAAAAATTTTGTTAATTATTATGTTTTAAAAAATCCTATTAATCCTATTATACTTTTTTTTTTGGTTTTAAGGAAGTACTTCTGGCGATCATCAATTAACTCAACAACCGTTATCTTCTATGGACCCGAATATCCGAAGATACAGAACTGCTTTTACTAGAGAACAATTATCCCGATTAGAAAAAGAATTTCATCGTGAAAACTATGTCAGCAGACCAAGGAGATGCGAACTTGCTTCCCAATTACATTTACCGGAATCAACAATTAAGGTTTGTATTATTATAAATTGTAATAATAACTCATCAAAAGCTATAAAAGATATAGATGCCGAAGATAGATAAATAAAAAAAACATCTTCTGCATATCTTATCGAAACTGAGAAGCCTACAATAGAATTAAGTTTACGCAATGACTTCATCAACGCATCTACAAGAATAGTTAACGATATTTACGCTTCTTCGCTTTTACAAGACGTTCGGTCAATGATCATGGTCATTAAAACATCAGATTTTCTAAGTAAAATTGCGGAGAAACATTCATGAAATATAAGACGTATAACGTATTATATAATACAAATTAGAGACGTAGAAATAGCTGATTGGGGAAAAATGATTTTTTCATTATTATTGGGTTGTCCGAAGAGTTCGTGCCGATTTTGAAGAAAAATTGAAATTTGATCCACCGTTAAATCGTGGGGAATCCATACATCAAAATTTATGTTTGCCAAGTATCATTAAAGTTTATTATGTAGCCAAGCTTCACAAAATGCTCGTGGATGGTGGATTTTTATATTTTTATCATTTCTGCTAATTTATGTGTCGTATAGCATAAGTTATTTTCGACCAACGTTGTAACCTGATCTTCATCCATGGGCGTTCTTGATCTTCAAGGTACAGTTTCTTTTCAACTGCAGCACCTTCACCATAAACATTTTTGTCTTTCTGGTAAGAGAAAAACATTAAATGCTTATAATGCACTTTATTTGCTTTCATATTCAAAAACGTATAAAATTGACAAAAAGTAATGTATCGTAACCAAAATTTTGTCAAATATGCCTGATTTACCCGTTTTTAAAAATATGTACGCATGTCATTTGTTTTCAATTATTCTGATTTATTCAGACGATTCAAATATTTTGATATATATTGAAATATATTGAATATATTCGGATGACCCAATAGAAGGTAAGATAAAAGTCTCCATACAAATTGGTGAAACACAAGTTTCAGTTACTCTGCAACATGTAAATACATTGTAATATATGACTAATCTTTCTTTATTAATGACATTTTTCTCGTTGAACATATATCTTTCTACATCTATGTATTTATATATCAAAAATCTATGTATTTATATATCAAACATTTGTAACTAGCAATTTTTTATAAAATATTAAATTATGAAAACAATTTGTTACAATAATGTTGAAGTATAATGTAAATTTATTTATAAACGAAAAAAATCCTCATTGGTCAAAAATGATAGCACAAAAAATGATTCGTAATCGATAATGTATTGACACTTTCACTATACGAGGCACTGCTATATATCTAAATATTTTCTATTTTACATCATTGCACATACCAGACTTCAGGTTCTCAAAAAAAAAGATATGTCTTTGAAGTTATATATGCGCCGAGTATAGAAAGTATTCGTAGACTGATCACTTTGAAATAAGACTTTGTGAAATTGTAGTTTATTAACTAATTTTTTTATAAACAATGAACATATTATATTTTCGAAAATCTCTAAAATGGATATAGTCAAAAAAAAATTAGTTGTGTGTATAATTTACAAAATTAGCAAGAAAAAATAACAAAAAAAATCGGTAAAAATATGAAAGTAATAAGTATTCATACAGTTCTTATTTCGAATTGTTTAGGAGAAAGTTTATAACGTGAACACATTACATTATTATTTCCTATTTATGATTGACCTCGTCAGTCTATTTCAAAACGTAATGAACATCAGCGGGGTTCAAAACTTTATATTATTGAAAATTATTATTGTTAAATGGGACGAAAACGTGCGGAAACTACGATAGGAGAAAAAAAAATTATTATTAACTTGCACGACCCGTGTAAAAGTTTATTACAAATTTTACGGATTAGAAAGTATAATTGATATATACGGATTAAGAAAAAAGCTGCAAAATAATTCGAAAAGTGGACGTCCACGGAAAATCAATTAGTATACTGAACGAGTTGTTATTAGAATGATAAAACAAAATTCAAAAATAAGTGGTATAAAAATGGTTGAACATCTTAAAAATAATTTAGATATTGATATATCTGTTAGCATTGTACGTAACTTTATACGAAGTCAAGGGTATCACGGTCGAGCGGTTCGTAAACAATATTTTGTAAGTGAAGCGAATAGGAAAAAAGATTGCATTTCGCAAATAATAATATTAACACACCAATGTACTATTGGAATAGGGTGATTTTTACAGACGAGAGTAAATTTAATATTTTTGAGTCTAATGAACAAAGTACTTTTTAAAAAAAATAAAATTAACTAAAACTACACAACTTACGAACTACAATGAAACACGGTGAAAGTTATATACTGGTTTGGGGATATACAAAAGCTGCTGGTGTTAGCACATTAAAATTTAGTGATGGACTAATAAACCACAGGATTTATATTGAGATTTTAAAACGCACTCTTATTTCTAGCGCAGAAAAAATAATAGATAAAGGTAATTTTATTTTTATTGAAGACTATGATCCAAAGCGTACTACGTATAATAGGAATGTTACATCCAGTTTACATCGAATTTAGTTAACACTATTTTTACCAAGAGGTCTCAAACGACACTTTTCAAATTTTTACTTAAAATTATTCTCTGAGTTTAATAAGTAAAGTAAGAAAATTTCTTTCTTCTGTTCCAAAAATCAAATAGTCGAAAACAATATTTAGTAAGAAATTTATTCGCATAAACTTTTTTAATTGCTTAGATTCATAAAATATTTCCCTGATTATAACGATAACAATGTACGTGTTAATTTTAATCAATTAAGATAAAGATACTACTACAGATTAATGAAAAACAGTTAGGTTTATTTGCGTCAAATGAACTAACGAAGGGTCGATCACACCGGAAAACGAAGACATTGACAGTAGCATTCTCTCTTTTTCTCTTTCTTTCAATGATTTTCCTCTCATCTTGGAAGCACGCCAACCCCGCTCATTGCGGTCGGAGGTGCTAAGCATCTTCGTTAGCGACTATCTACGGGTCTCCCTTTGGGTTTAACGGATCTTTTAATTTTTAGTATTTTGATACTCGTGCTTTTACGAAGGCAATAAAGCATATGTGAATGGAAATAATCGAGGTGCTAAATAACGGAAACGTTTGCCGCCTTGACTCGATGTTCATTCAAATAATGAAAATAGAAAAGCAATACGTATTTCTATGATTTCAGGTATGG
Organism: Dolichovespula media; assembly: GCA_911387685.1. Lineage (NCBI taxonomy): Eukaryota > Metazoa > Arthropoda > Insecta > Hymenoptera > Vespidae > Dolichovespula > Dolichovespula media. The sequence goes on along the minus strand of OU426851.1, from coordinate 10,249,570 downwards.
TTCCAAAATCGTCGGATGAAAGACAAACGTCAACGTATGGCGATGGCATGGCCATACGCCATGTATGATCCAACATTAGCAGCCAGCTTGTTCGCAGCAGCTACGGCATCGTTACCACCAACATATCACGGAACGACACACTTGGCGTCATCGTATCCAGCTGCTGCGGCAGCAGCATACTATGCAGCAACTCGATATTCTCCCTATCCAAGTACTGTTTGTCCCACCACGACAGCATCCTCCCTCCACAGGCCGCAACCACGGACTGCAGCAACCTATCCCACGACTCACTCTCATTTAATACACCATACACTCTTACCTCCCCTCCATCTAACCGGATTGGGCGTTCCTAGTGTTGGCAGTACCGCCTTTCAAATAAACGGAGCTACGACTGCGAACGAAACAGCTACTTACAGGCCACCGTTATTAAGTCCAGTAACAACACTCACAGAAGGAAGCATTTTAAGGACAACGCCAACGTCAAATTCGACCACGGACCTAACCAACGGTCTGACAGGTAGTCCTTATAGAACTCCAATACTTTCAAAACTTAATCAAGATTCCGAAACATCCAGTGATTGCGATTGTGCTTCCACGGCGAAACATCAATCTCATCACGCGACTAGTTCCCAACTACTCTCGTATCGATGAAAAGCCGCTATTGTCAATCTAAATTGTTTATGTAACAATCTTGCTTAATTTCCTATTTCTCTTAATTTTTCACATTACTTTAAGCAACAAAGGCTGAATAGTATTAGTAACTGACTAATTTATTATTCAGTTTTGGATTAGGGAGGCCAAGCAACTTAAAATTCTTATAATCGAATAAAAATTAACGACTAGATACGACTAGAAACAGTATTTAATTGTGAGCTGATATAAAGTAATATGTTAATTTAGGATGAATTAGTATACCTTTAAGTGACATTTATTGGATAAAGTTTCCTAAAGCTATAACATTCAAGCAATATTATTTAAACTATTATCGCATCATTACCATTTTTACTCCATTTATGTTTCATTACCTTTTATTATCATAATATATATCTATATATTTTTAGTTTCAGGAAACACCTAATACATTGTCACAAATTTATATATGTATATATGTATATATATATATATATATATATATATATATATATATATATATGGATATATGTATGGATAATACATATAAGATATGCGTGGGGTATACATATAATTAATTAATTATTAATAATATCACTTATTAGTTCCGTGCAAAATTCTTTAATCAACACTATATTAGTTTAATAAACGTCTTAATCAAACTCAAGAACAAAATTATATAGATGCATATATACTTATATGTTTATATATTGATTATATAAATGTCTAAGAATATACATATTTATTTAATGTGTACATATGTATATAATGTGTACATAAATATATAATGTAATTAATATACAGAAGTTCGTAACTTAAAAAGCTACGAAATTTTGTTCCTGCTTAATACTTGAATGAAAAAACAACAATTCAATTTTTAGAAGTAACTTGAGGCATATACTTTTTCTTATCATGTTTTATAATTATGTGGATCATTTTACAAATTGGAAGGATCTTTCATTAATTCCTTTAAATACTACATGAATGGCTATAAAATCAATACAAAAGGACAATATATATATATATATATATATATATATATATATATATATATCAATGTATTATTTTATTTTAAGCAATATATTAATTATATTGTGATGCAAATTGTACTTTGTTATTGATCAACCAAATTCGTTAAAAAATGATTTTCACGGGAATTATTTATGTGGAAAATTATATTTGCACACATATTCAGGATACTTAGACGAAGATAACAAATAAAAGAGGTTAAGCCAACATTAGGATTTCTCTTTTCAATATCCCAAAACAATTATTCCAAAAAGAATTGGGTCTTTCTGTAGGACTATGAAATAGTTCCCGTCGTTATATTTTAATATTAGCTCTAAGAATAGTTTATTGTTGATGCGTATAAAAATATTGTAAATATAAAATCATTCTTCGGTTCGAAGTCATGCTCCTTCCTTTGTTTCTTTACTATATCAGTATTATAGTACGTTTGTCGTAAAATTGAAATTGTCTAGAGTATTATATAAATATAATCATTATGAATCATAAAAGAAGTAGAATTGCCATTAAAAAATGTATTATCATTAAAAAATAAGTATTATTTATTGCAGTTGCATCAAAACAAATCGAGAAACATTTAAATCTATTTTAATCAAACATTGATAAAAAAAAAAGGCCACCCTAATCTATTGTAAAATGTATAACTATGCATTTTATAACATTAGGTATGTCAAAAAATAATCGAAAATCTTTTTGGCTCACAAAATAGTCAAATATGCTTGTATATGTGTTACGTAATGAAGGAAAGTGAAATTGCAAAAGTCGATATGTATATATATGTTATAGATCGTAATTATTTATGTGAAACAAAAAAATTGATTTATTTATCTTCTATGTAAGATATAAAATAAAAAAATATAACAAGCTATTCTGTGCAAATACAGAATTGAGAACATAATTAAAGACTAACGTTATTTGACATATTCCTACACAATTTTTATTTATTTTAATTCTATTTCTCTTAATAACGTAAGTGCGATTTTTTATCAATTTGATTATTACTTACAAGTCCTCGTTACAAGTGATTTCATTTTTGGTATTAATTTTAAATCAATCTATCTAACTGTTATCCCTCAGAACATAAGAATTATTTCCAAAAAACGATATGTACGGTGTCATGAAAATGATCATGTTCTCTCATTCGAACCTGTTCACTATTTCATTCCCTCGATCCAGTCAACTTTATGAAATATTAATATCCAATTGATACTCGTACGTATACGAGTATCATCCCTCCATCTCGTCGATTTCACCCTCGACAATTTTCTACAGAGGGGATAACAGAGACGAATCTTTTGCAAGAGCTGATCTAATACCTCTCGTATACCCCAAATCTAAATCTCGGCAAATTACCAAGAACGTGCCTAGAAACATCAGATTCGATCGAGGAATTACATTAACTTATCGAAAGGTCTATTGAGTTTTCCCCCTCACTATTCTTCGCGACAATTTACTAGCTAATATCGTAATCTCCAAACAACAGCAATTAGGTACGCCGTGAATTAAAAAATGTCTCGCAAATATCACAAGCTCACTCGATGCTCAAATTATTTATGTTTTGATTTGAGTTACGAAGTTTATTTTTTTCTGTTTTAGACAAAAAAAGACTTGCTGAACGAAGTTAAACGATTTTGCTGATAGTTTTTGGTTACATCTGATCGAGCAAACGAACACCCATTGCCTGAGACCCTTTAAGCTTCCGCATTCGATCTTCGTTTTTAAGATTATCGTCTTCAAAAAAAAAAAAAGTAATACCGAAATATTTCAGATTGTCTAAAATTTATTCGTTTTCTCAGTAAAAATGAAAATTCGTTCGTCAAAAATTTGTCAAAAGCGTTGCACGCAAATTTCCCATTCATATACACTGCCAATCTGTTAATATGTCACGCATATTACTTAAAATTATTAATTAAATCTAATACCATAAGTAAATATAGACACTTTTACAAACAGTGAGCAATGCGCAGCGAACTGGTCAGTACACAGAGAATAAGGAGTTAGTACAGCATGATGTGATCCAAAATAAATCGAAAGGAAGAAAGTGACAACCGAAACGACGAGGGACACAAAATTTGGGTGAAGGCAGGACTGCAGCTAATCGAAAACTGAAAACTGTTGAAAGTACGGAAACAGTATTCTCTCATCCTTCAAGAAAATTTCTGTCAATTTTCTTTTGTAGAATTCTGTGAGTAATCTAAATTTTATAATTTTACATACTCTACTTTTTGTGCAGATAATGAATAAATCTGAAAAGAAAAATAACGAATTTGACAAAGAAAGTTATATCATAAAATATATCTACAATATCACAAAATAATTAATTTTCAATATTTTAATGTAAATCAAATCGATCATGAGTTTTTCCTTATCTTTTTTTTTTAAAGTATTTTAATAAATAAAATTCCACATAATTAATATAATTTTACAAAATATTCTTACATTAGAAATTTAAAATATAAACATTATTTACTAAATAATAAAAAAGATACAAGTAACTACTGTCGTAAAGACGGAAGGTGTAAAGATTCATAAGTTTTGGACAGATATACTCTTTGTTAAAGCTAATAAAGAGAAGAAGAAGAAGAAGAAGAGAAAAGATTGTGAGAAGAATATGATTTTACGAGTTGCTTGAGAAGAGAAAAAGAGAAAACTAACGCACTGAGCATTCGTTAAACATCTTTGAAAAGAGTCAATCCTTTTTAGGGACATACATTTTTTGTTGCTTCCATTTTGCTACTCGGACCGTTTTTCTTGTTTTTTTTTTTTTTTTGGTATATTTTTCGTAAAAGGGTAGCTCTTCTTTTTTTGCTCCGGTTTTTGTAGCAATTACACAAGGCAACAAAAGGGGAAATGTTTTCCGATCTAAAAAAAAAATTTACCGCCGTCGGTCCTGAGTCATGAATGAGATGGAGAAAAAAAAAAGAAAATATAAGAGAAGAAAAGAAAAAGGATAAAAAAGGAACGTTTTTTCTCTAAGCATTTTTGGATTTTTACGATCTCGCTTCCAGAAAATATTCGCCCATGACGGACAATCCTTTCTTGCCCTTAAAAAAGACACCGTGTTTTCTGTAAACAATATCAAAAACGATTATTCTTGTAGCGAAGAAGATCTCGTTTTTTTAATGAAAAGATCTTGCTTTTTTCCCTTTGGTTGACATGACTTTTTGCAATCCTTGCTGCCTTTTTTGCTGAACTTTTTTTTGTCGTTAAAGAGCACAAAAGGATTGTTAAAAAAAATGTAAACAATCTAATTTTATGAGAATACGGCATATATAATATGGTAATCCTATAGAGTAAAAAAGATCCCCTCCCTGCTCCTCCTCCCCCCCCCCCCAAAAAAAAATAACAGACTATCTGATATCACGAAAATATTGCACATTATCCGAATAAATGCAACGGAAGATTCGGCGGAATGAAACATGCGTTTACTCGACGAATCAATTTCACGGGTAGATCCCCCGTACTTAATCGGCCGTTTGATCTCTTGTATGACGATATTTCTCTCATAAACCAGAGGCATTGCGAATCTTTGGCCCAGTCAGAACTGGTAACAAAGCGAGAATCCATAAATAACGTTTAGCAATGAATTGAGTAACACTCGTAGTAGAAGCCGTGACTAATTTTCTTCGATATCTTGGAGATTTTCTTTCTTCCTTCCTATAGATCGAAAGTAGTCCTTATTTCGATGGTAAATAATCGATGCTGCGCGTATCGACTGTGGGAATTAATTTATATCCGCATATCGAACAGTGTGGGAAAACTGGTCTACAGCCAGTCGATTAATTTCGCATGAGAAGCAAATGCGATTTATAATGTTCTATAGGAGAACGAGCTAGTTATACAACGGCACTTAGAAATATCTCGATTTTCTTTACGTTTAAACGCGTCTATTTATCGAAAAACATTAATAAACAATTTTCAGATTTATCCATTTATAATTACTTTTCGTTTATAATTTTTTTTTTTTTCAATAGAAAGAAATGAAATGAAAGAGTCCAAAAATCCGAAAATATAAAAGAAATCAATAGAAAATTGATGGTCGTCCATATTGGTCACAAGAATAGACCCGTACTTGCCCTCGAATTCTTTAATCGTTTTGAAAGCAACAAATAAAGGAAAAGTTATGCTCGTAAATCATAAATTCGAAAATTTTGCCAAATGCCACTTACACAATGTTTTTTTACGCATTTGTATTCGTGAGTTTTAGAAACATTGTTTGCATGGATTTTTTAAATCTTTTGTACCAACAAACTTGTCGTTTCTTCCGCCCATTTTTTTCCGGGCCGAAATTCTAGGATCGTTCTAACAATTATTCCATACAATCTTAAAGAGTCTCATACAGCTTATTATGAGCCTAACTTCGTTGAAATTGCTCTTGACTTAGTCGAGGAATTATTCGATCATTCAATTAAACGTAAGAGGAAGACATCGAATACCAAACTCCTCCTTAAATCTCCGAATGTTTTTATTTTGATTTAGATACAGACGGATGATGGTCTCACGACGAAAAAAGAAAAGATGTGTGTAAATAAGTGTAGTTAACAGATGGTATTACCACATTACCAGATGGTATTATCCCTTGATGTGATTGAATACATTTTTATATCTATCGAAAAAAAAGTATAACCATGGACACGCACCCATTCATCCGTCCATCCAAAACCAAAATTTTAATATTGATTATGTGACGTCGTCGATTGGGTCACGATCACCAAAACGAATAAGTTATTTGCCCGTTTACTCCAGTCTGGTTACTCGCCCCGTTTTTGGTCAATACTAGAATTTATCGGGATTGGGGCGTTTTCGTTCCTTATTATGCAGTCTGAAACTCTTCTGAAATGGCGCTATATCGCCCCGTGTTTAACTAATTTAAATCAGGGACTTACCCTTCTCTCTCCGGTTGTAATTATTTGCCCAATGTGTCGCACAAATAATAATATGACCTTAATTTTATAACAAAAATTATAGAGTCTTTAATTAACAGAAATAAAAGAAAAGGAAAAATTACAAATAAAGCACAAGAGTACGGAATAAGACATTAAAAGTATAAAGTGGATATAAGAATTCAGATATTTGACCGTTGCGTGAAGAAAAGAGGAATAATTATCAAATTATTCGTTTTTTCTTTTCTTTGGTTTTTCCGTTTACTCAGCTCTTACTACGCGGAGATTACAAGCGGTTCGGCGAGTTGTAAGTTTATTCCGCGCGGCGATTTAGACTAACAAAAATTGAACTTAAACGTGACTTTTCGATATTAGTTCGCTATGTGACCTTTAAAACTTATTTTATCGGCTGACTTTTCGAAATTCCAGGTTTAGACTGACTTTCCCGGCGCTTCTCCAAATATTCTGTGAGTTAAAATATTGGGAGAAGGGAAAGGGAAGAAAGACATTGATTGGCGGCGTAAAGACATTTTTCAATGTCATTCGTCGAAATGATCGTGCAACGAATTTGTACTTGACAGTATAAACGTACGCAAATAAACAAGTAAGAAAACGATTAGAAGCTAAGTATAGAGCAAGAGCTGAGCAAAGTCGATAATCGGATTAAAATTTGCTTTCTTCCTAAAAGAGATAAGCTCGAAATAGAATTCGAAAGGAATTAGAAAAAACGCTCGTTATTCGACTTTGTTCTCTTTCTTTCTCTCGCGTTTCGATAAATCGATGTTCATTTGTCACTTGTAGGCGGTTTAAATGTCCTAATGTAAAACAACAATTTTGTTGCTACACAGCGACGTGACACCTCCCCCTTAAGCAAGTCGTCCGTGGGCTTCAGCCTTCGACGACTTAGTATCCCGTGCATCCATTCGATATAAATTCAAATACATATTCCTACTATATATATATTACATAATACATACATATTTATGTTTTAAGTACGATAAAAAATTACTTGCAATAAATTTCACTTTCGATTTCAACTCACCAGTAATTTATCTCGCATGCTCATATAAACACACCTATATATATATATATATATATATATATATATATATATGGAGAGAGAGAGAGAGAGAGAAAGGAATAAACGACGGTCATAGAAAAGAAGCAAGAGATTCCATCAGGATGTAAGTCTGCAGTAAAACGAAAGAAAGTAGATCTCACATGCTCTTCGTCGGAAGCTAATAAAGGTTAAAGAAGAGGCGGTGCACTGTCGAGCCATAGGCAAGTTAATTCCATCAAGGGAGACCTGATTCATTATCCAATATCTGGCCTCGTAAATCGTGCCACCGCTAAATAAATTATTCCCTAGAAAATTGTCGTCTCGCGTTGACCTTACTCGATGCTTTTCACGATTTTCTTTATCACATTACGTGAACGATCGTGTACGTGACATTTCTTTCGATTCTACCGTAAATCAACGATAGAATTTTTTATGTTCCAACGAAATTCTGTATAATCGGATATATTGAATAATCTTTTATATCTATTAGTTTTCGTTGTTATAAAAAAAAAAAGCGGAACCATTGCCGAACGAATGCTTATCCTCAATCATAACTACTCGATCGCCAACTCGACCGTTATTAAATTATATTAAGCACATTTGAACCGGGAAATTTCTCTTCTTAACGAATAAAATAAAATTTGTATCCATTAAAATTGATTGGAAATAAAGTAATATCAATTTATAAATTATAAATTTTACTTATAATACTTCCATTTGAAATTTTATAATATTGTTATATCAGTACAACATATTATGTATGTACATACATCTTAATAGAATAAATTTATATTTAAAAAAATCTTATATACCTGTCTAACCAAAAAAATTTACATCACGATTAGAATAATTTTCCAATATTTGTAGGCATGATATTTAAATCTTCTTACAAAGAAATAAAACTGTTCTATTCGGTTCGAATTTCAATTTAAATTATCTTCTAAATATAAGAAGATGAAATGAAAAACTATATCGATATTAAAGTGTTAATTTTTTAAATGAATTTATCAAATAAATTACAAATACCTTAATAATATTTTAACGTCGTTCAAATTTAAATTTTCCAGTGTTTTTAATTAATTTTCGTCACTGTAAATAAACATTGCATAATACTCTCTGCCCTGGAAGCTTCCGTCGCAGAAAGTTACTTCATAACGAAAGTTCAAGCCATCACTGACCTAGAGAAGCAGTTTCAAAATCGAAAGTCCAACCTTGAAATTTTCGAGATAATATTTTTGGCAACCCACTTTGGTTTATCCATAAAAGTTGTGTGTACTTTGCAGTCACCGGTTATGTGCATGAAATCTACTCTTACGTCCATAAATCCATCCGTCGATCTCTTCGATGTTTTAATCAAACTAAAGTCACCGAAGTTTTATCCAGTACTAGTACCACTATTTCATTATCAACGATACCTATCTCCCATCTATGTATATATCATCGACACGGACATTTTTTTATGACTCCACCTATGAATTCGTCGAAAGATTGAAATACGTGAATGTCATTCTTTACCGTAAGTTCTTCTTCAATGTCGAAAATTAATCATATCTTGGATCCTTGGCAGTTGGAAGAAACGAAAAAAAATAACCTGAAATATTCCATTCTAAATGAATGTTTTAATAAGAAACGTATATTTTGTTCTTGTTTCCCATATAAAACAATAACTTGATAAATATTTTATTAAATAATTATCATGTACGAACTATGGAAAGAAATGACAATTTCATTGAAAATGCATTAGAAACTTGTATGATAGAAGTAAACTTGTAATAGTAAACTGTATATAAAGGATTTCGGTCAAGGCTAACAGTAGGCCATACGCACAATTTCAATCAATGTTGTAAAATAAAAAAAGAAAGAAAGAATAAAAAGCACAATAGATAGATAGTAAAGAGAAAGAGAAACTAAAGTGTGGCGCGTGCCACACTGCGGGAAGCCTACTAAATATTTGACAATATTGACCAAGTCCCCTAGATAAAGTAAACTAACAGAAAAGATTTATGTCCTTAACGAAACGCAATTGACGACACAGTTTCTCTGTTAACAAAGATTTTCTTCCAAGGACGAACCCCATGAATATACCACCATAGTCAATTTTTACGAACTATCGAAAAAGAATCTTTCTATCTTCCCTAAACTTTCGATTCTGTAACTATTACTGTTATGAATTTATTGAAAAATAAACAAATCATCTCCATTATATGATCCCCATTATCATCATCTCCATGATAATGATCTCCATTATCATTGGACAATCCATTGCATAGAAATTGATTTGAGCTGATTTTTTCGAACGGTTAAACAACAAAGATAAGTAATTTGACGATTTTTGTCTAAAATATTAGCGATCTTCAGAGATAAAATCTGTAATAAGAAACGTTTGCCGAAACTAGGTTCCCCGTGAAATACTCTCATTCGGGTCGAGGACGTTGCATCCTTCCTACGTGTCGAATCGCTGAAATTTTTGCTAAGAACTGTGCTCGACAACGTGTACGATGTCCTTGACATAATATTTGTACATAGAGTTTAAAGAGAAGGAATGCTGTCTTTTAAAACACGAAAAAGAGAATCGAATTTGTTAGAGAAGACGACTTCGAAAGAGAACAAAGAGCCTCAGTAGGAAGTCAGTTTCGAAGTTTGCCGGAGTCATCGTATCCTGGGGTGTTTGTTATGTCGACAACAAACTTTAGGAGAACGCGTTGACAATAACGAATCTTCATAATTTCTTTTCGAAAAAATAATCCTATCTGATCCGATCGAATTAATCTTAATAATTTCTTATCTGACGATCAGTATAATTTACTTAACCCATTCTAATCCTTTAACGGCAATCATTATAAGTGTCGAGACATATACTCTCAAGGATAGAATATTCAATGTAAACATCGTAACATAGCTGTATATACGTTTCATGATCGTGCAAGGTGAACCACGTATTCCATCAAATTTGTATAATCTTGAATAATTAACTGGAGAGTTGACTACAGAAAACATACACTTCCCTATCTTTCCTGATATTATCTGCTAAATGTATGAAAAATAATCATCATTTAAAATCTTTTTTTTGTTAACAACACAAATAATTATGTTCATTTAATGCATTACATCGAGCGAATAGACATCAGAGAAAAATAGTGTAAGGATTTCGCAAGCGAAGATAAAGTTAAGAAAGTATAAAAGGAAAGAAGGACGGGGCATCGTCGAGGTCGCAGGTGGCGACGCTCAAAGCCAATTATGCGAACGTAGCACGGGATCGGCGTCGTTCTCGCAAATCCCCATCCTCGTGTACGCGCCGACGGACGGTGAGACGAGGCGAAAGAGGGTAGTTTGGGGTTGGATACGTGATACGATACGAAGAGAGAAGTGCAGACTTGACTGCGCTATAACGGATTAACGGCTACGATTTATTTGCAAGTAATTGCTTCCGCCCTTTAATTAACTCGCATTTATTTCGTGTAATGGCCTGTGGCAGCACACGGACAGCTAGCTCGTTGCTTCGTTCTTCTACCATTTTCGGAAAAAAAAGAGTAGTATCACCATCAGAGTATTCTCGATTATAATGTCGAATCTGATTCGAAGAGGAATTTGATCTGAGGGGAAATAAAGATCGGCACTTTGCAAAAAACGATTCTAACTGGTACGAAAAATTTCTCCTATCCCTACTGGTAACAATTTAGGGAACGATAAAGTATAGTCCGAGTACCCAGGACCACCCCTTATCTTTCCTATTATCGATAGCTGGCGAAGGACCAATATGGCCTCTGCGCGGTCGCCATGGTTACGTCCGATATACTTGCTCAACGACGGGGAGTCCCATCATCCGCGTTATTATCGTGCTTCGCCATAAATAAGGAGAGAGCACTATCTCATCTCAGCTTCGCTGGGAGTATATACAGTGTTATATCTTCTATTCATAAAGGATCCATTTTCAAAAATGACTTGCTCTGTTAAACGTCCCTACTCTTGTTCACTGATATTTTTTCTTCTTTTAGAAAATCAGACAAATTCGATTAAAGAGAATATTGATTCTTCTATGTTTTAGCAATTCTAAACGTATATCATTGTATTGGTATAGAGTTATTAGTTAATAAACACAATTGTCATTGAAAAATGACGACTTTCAAATTAATCCTTTTATCGAGATGAAAGTGATATTTGATTGTGAAGACAAATCCGTCGAGACATTTAAAGCAGAAGGGGAAGAGAATTTCTCGCAAAATGCGAAGGTAGAAGAGGGTCGAAGAAGAGAGCGATGATATCGCTGACGAGAGCCGCCGTATTGGCTGCCACCCAATGCAATTGGGTTGGTTCGCCTGCTCTTGAACGGGCGATAAGACTATGCTGCCGCCATTTTGACTATTACAGTTCTGCTACGGAGACCTAAACTCTCTTCTTCCCTTCGTGTGGCTTTTATCGAAAGATAAAGGTTGCACGATTCCGTCGCTACTTAAATTTTCCATCTCTTTTCTGACCCACGTATCTTTAGAAATTATTGAATAAATCAATTCACATGAACATTGTAAACGGAAAAATAATTTTACGTAATTTTGCGTCCTAGAAAGATGAACTATGTTTCAGGGAATCTGATCTGATATGATCGTATGAATTGAACTTATGGATAATTTTTATAAAGCATAACTTTTATAAAAAGATAACTTTGTTTCGAAAATTAACTAAATAGTGATATTTGTATTACTATCGGAGCGATCAGAAAATAGAAAAAAGAGTTACTCTACTCATATTCGTCGATGGTCATCAAACATATGTACTAACTGACAGTATATTATAGGTTAAAATGGTACATAAGCTATCCCTCAGATCTAAACCAGTAGCTCGAGGTAGCAAGAAGTATTCAGGGCCGTGTCTAACGCACGGATATCCCAAACACAAAGCAATACAATGAAAACGTCAACATTGAGACGTTCTTTCTGTAAGTTACGAAGTCCTGTTTACCAACAAAGATTGCGGGTGGTACTTAAAGATGACCCGACTTTCTTAGTTCTGAATAATATAAAAGACTATCTTCCTTCATGTTCCTACCTTTGATCTTCCATCTTTACGCTGCATTATCGTCAATTATATTTTCATGGGGACGAATACAATCCACGAAAAAGAGAAATCTTTGTCGAATTATGAAGAAAAGTCAAGAAACGGAATTTTTTATTCATTGCTATTTCTACGAGAAAAAAAAAAGAAAAAAAAATTAAGAAACGAATTACGTCACAATCCAAGCAAAAAACTTAACCCATCATAGAAAAAAAAAGAGAATAAAAAATCAAATGGTTACCTCAAATTCTACCGAATTCTTTGATTTATGACCGGAAAATTGTAGAAATATGTACGTCTTGTGAAGTTGAAATGGTCTTGGAGTTAAAATGGGAAGCTGTCCGACGAAAATTCTTCTGTAAATGCGTTTCGTTGCGGTTTTATGAGCGCGAATGGGAGAGATTTCGTTGAGAAGTTTAGTAGACATTACTTATACTTTTGACGTACCAAGGACATCTCGTTTCTTAAAATGAACTTTCTAATCGGCTACTGAGCGTTCAATTACTTGCTTTCTTATTTTTTTCTCCGAGGGATGAAATTTTCCAGCTTCCAACCTATATTTGTATAATATTAAACTTAGTCGTCCGAAACTTTCTGTGAGTCTCTAAAGAATAATTCAAAAGATTTGAAAAATTAGATTTGGAATCGTTTCAATGTTAGAATGAGACAGATTTGTCTTAGAATCGTTTCAATGTTTTGAATAGTTTTGTGAAGCATAAATGAATGGTCTCCTTCGTACGGTACAGCGATTAATACCAAACGCCCACCATCGTAGCACGGTCACGTGCTGACATATGGGCTGAAAGGCTTTCCTAGCGTCCATCCAGTCGTCTTTTCTGCGGGGGTGGTAAATAGGGTGTCATCGTGTTAAATGGCCCTGATGCTCCCGTATCCATTCATGTGGTGTGCTTTTCCTGAATCTAACCGAGGCCAATTCTTGCGGCTAATTTCCACCGTTTATACGTTTAATTGCTTTCGCCAGCCACCTGGACCACCGGTAGCCGCAAGATGTTAGAAGCGATTCCATTTTACAGGCTCTCCAGCGTATATACGGGGTTTATTGATTTACGAGAACGATTCCATGCGAGGGAGAGATTCTATGTGTGAAGGGTATCCATTACATTCCAAGAGCGTGCGAGAGTACGAGCGTTTCTAAACATTATTATTCTCTTCTTTCTCTCGCTCCTCTCGCCAAGATAAAATCCTATCTATCATTCGTCTTTCTCCAAATATATTTATATACGATGAAGTCACAGGAACGAATTTCAAATTAACGAGTTATCTCGTAAGGGAGGCGAGAAGGGATGGAGATCGAATACGCTTCGTGTCAGAATGTCGTCGCTATCAACGTCCTGTTTGTCTTTCAGGTGACATGGCCATAAATCGCGGCATCGACGGACCGTTGGAAAAAAAAGCACAAAAAAGTGAACAATGGGTAGAGACGAGGTGTGTTCGCACTCGACTCTCTTGCAATCTCCAGGAAAATGAACGCCATAAATAAGCTCGGCCGGCCAATAATTCCGTCGCGATCGTACAACAAGAGTTTTTCATCGTCGATGGCAAAAGGGTGCCGGTGCTGATGCTGGTGTTTGTGTTTGTGTTTCTCTGATAGCGGCTGGTAGGTAGTAGGGGTAAAGGGAGGGGTGAAAACGAGAGATTGCCGAGAGTATGCTCGATAAAGGGGGAGGAAGTCGAGGAGGAGAAAGGAGAGGGAAAAAGGGGAGGGTGGACGGAATGTTAGAGAAGCTAGCGTGTTCCGTAATCAAATCTAAAATTCCCAGCGTGGAAGAACCCGATGAAAGAGTAACCAACGGGTACGATCGAATCGACACCAGCCGTGTCACATGACTCCAAATAACCGGCCAATGTCCTTCGGCTTCTCTGCGAAGAACCTTCTATACGCGTTTCCATACCCCTCCTGCCATCCTTGCATCAATCTTTAGATTTCCCCCGAGATTACGGAAAAATTCGTGCGCTTCTCTTTTGCAAGGGTATACGCTTCTATAGCTATATCTCAATTATGCGAACATCCGTGGTGGAGTATGGGATTATTCAAAGTATGATATTCTTTATCTATTTATAAAGGATTTTCAAATGCCTCATTCATGATATTTATCTTTGTCGAAGGAAATACTAAATTTATCTAATGTATATAGAAATCATTTCTTCGTGAAAATCGAAATTTTTAATTGTTTGAAAATATAATTATATTAGGAATTAATAGAAAGATAAAGAAATTGAACGAACTGAAATTTAATATTTACTTTCGTTCAATATATAAGTATATATAAATAAAATAATGCTCTATCTGTTAGTCAGTTTTAGAATGTAGACTGTTTAGAAAACTTAAAGACTGGATAATGGAACCAAGTTGGTTATTTATTTACGGTTGTTTTTATAATATGCAACAGCATTTTGTGATAATATTAATACAATTTTTATAACTGTAAAAATAATATCACAGTAAAGTATACAAAAAATTTATTTTAATAACGACCACTTTAGCTGCTCCTTTGCCGATTGCAATACCTAGAACAAAAGAGAAGACTTAAAAAATAATGAAATATACCAGGAAGAAAGAAATGCTATAACCCAATTATTCCCAAGAATTACTGAAGACTTACAATCAGGGACTGTTCGAAGAAGGAAGAACGATGCGTGAACACAAAATAAAGAAATCGGAAATATTTCTATCCTCTAGGTTAACGAAGATATATCTAACATTTGTTAATTCGTTTAAATGAATGAAACACACAATTGAGTATTACCTGTGCAACTGTTTGTTCTCCAAGTGGTATATCATCTGTCCTTAGCGCTACCCTTTGAACGACACTAGTAGCATCAGCATCTAAAATAATCCTAAAAACAAATTATATATTAGACGCATTATCAAGTCAAAATATATATAATATTTCTACATACATACCCTCCATCACAAATTTCATCCATTGCTAACATTACTATATCTAAGCTGTCCAAAACTGCTCTTTTCTCAACATTTTTTCTAAGAATCTGACTTACAGAATCATATAAACAATTAAGAACGCTCATCAGAATTAACTGGAACATGTTTGATATTAGAGAAAATTATTTTACTTAAAAAGTAAAATTATTTCTATGAAAAATGTTATTTACCTCATTTTCATGAGAACTTCCCATAACATAGAAAAATAAATCAACATTGCTTCTATAAACACATGTTAAGCCATCCAGCATAATAATTTCTGCATTGGCTCTGTGAGTTTTATTAAAAAGATTCTTTTCAAATGCTTTCTGTTCTTTTGGTGTTGGGAATATATTTTTATCATAATATTTAGCAAGAATTCTGTTGCCATCATTATCAAGAATAGCCATACCTTTAACGGTATATAACGTTGGTTCCTGAAATGATAATTTTTAGATATAGGGGTACTATTGATAAAACATAGTTTGTATAAGTAAGATTCACTTTAACTGC
Source organism: Dolichovespula media (assembly GCA_911387685.1). NCBI lineage: Eukaryota > Metazoa > Arthropoda > Insecta > Hymenoptera > Vespidae > Dolichovespula > Dolichovespula media. The sequence continues at coordinate 10,233,465 of OU426851.1, read as the reverse complement.
AAACAATTTAGTTAGTAGTTTAATACATATTCACAATTATAATATTAAATTATGTTTCAAAACAATTCTATATTATTATCATAAACTCAGCTATCAAACATTAAAACATCCTTACAAAAGAAGTTACCAAAACATTTAAAAAATTATTGATAATAACAGTGACCAAAAAATATTAAAGAAATAAACAAATCAATCGATTAATTATAAACGCAAGAAATTATCATACACATTTGTAAAAATCATTTTCTACAACACTGTACGGCATTGCAGGAAGGTTATGTTGAGTAGATTTCGACGACCCACCCCGATTCATGATTTCGACCGAACAAGAAGACACTTTTAGCGAAACTAAATAGCAATGAAATAAATGTTTACATAAGATACGCAAAAAATATCAATGTTATTTAACACAACCTACCAATAACTGACCGTTCATATTTACGTTTAATTTGACGTGTCAAACGTGCCAACATAAACTACACCAGACCATACTACGTGACTCAATACCATCATTGTGGCGCAAAAATTTAAGAAGTCATTCAGAAAACATTTTCATATATGCAATAGTATAAATTCATATTACTTTATAAGATAAAAATAAAAAATATATTATTATTTACATTATTTATATACATACATATATATACTTATATACTTACATATGTATGTATGTATGTATGTATGTATGTATATATGCACAATATCTATGCTGCTATATTAAGAATAAAATATTTTATTGTTTCATATAATATCACATATACTCTATACAATATATTACTATCTTAGGATCAAAAGATAAACACCTGAAAGTTTTTATTTTTCTTCGATAATGTAAAAATATAAGAATGATGTAATCTATATACACACGTAATAAAATATTGATTTTTTTTTAAATTATGGTGTAACGTATCAAAACCTGGAATCACATTTACTAATATCTACTATTGTTACTATATAATTTTATGTTGTTTTAGATTTAAAAAGACTTGTAAATTTTCGGAAAAATTCAGGACCATCCCATAGACCTCTAAAATGATATAAAATAGTTAAAGAAAATAACTTTTTTTTTCAATTTGTACAAAACAGAGCTACTAACTAAACTATAACATACATACTTTAACATAAGATTCCAATATATAAACGGGAAGAAATGTTTTTTTAGTAAAAACATGAAATATAGCTCTCTGGATTGATCTACAGGAAACGTTTCCATAGGTTGTAATTTATAATCAAATTCAGCCATTATACATTTGCCTTGTCCAGTTACTAGAGGACAAGAAGAATATCCTGTATACGCCATTGTCATTGGTTTACCAGCTAAGTCATCAATGATATTCTTATAAAGAACTTTTGCCTGAGCAGCTATAAATAACAAATTATATAAATTTTCAGTGTTAATTTGTTTTCTTGCCAATCATATAATGTACAAATAATTAAATAATTATTTATTCATTACCTACTGCTGCCATCGTTTTAGAATTTGGTGTATTCAAACAATCGCCTATTCCAAATATATTACAATATTTAACATGTTTTAATGTAGTAGGATCTACACATAAAAATCCATTGTTATCTGTCAATTTAGAATGACATTTTAAAACATTTGGAGGTCCCATAGGAGGACATACATGTAGCAATGAGTACTGTGAATATAAATATATAATGTAAGTATTTAAATTATACAATATATTGTACAGAATAGTATTGAAATACTTACTGTCATTGTACAAGTTTCATCTGGATTATCTAAATTCTGAAATGTTGCTTCTTGCTTACTTACATCTATTTTTATAAGATTTGTTCTTGTATTAACAAAAATGTTTCTTTCATTACATATTGGCCAAAGAGCATCCGCATACTTTTTAACACCAAAAATGACAGGTAAGGATGTATTATAAAACACTTCTATGTTCTTACGTACATTTGTCTGGAAAAGACAAAAAAAATGGTTTTAATATAATTCACTTATGTAAATTTTACGTTTTGTAAGTCAAAGATTGTATGAATATACTTTTCGAAAGTATTCTTCAGCGAGAAAAGTAATTTTCAGTGGTGCACCTGGACATTTGACAGGAGTATTTGGATATATAAATATAGCTGTACCATCCTTCGTTTTTTTAATTTTATTAAATACATGCGGTACAGTGTTAGATCCATAAATGGAACAAACTTGTGATTCTGCACTTTGAAGGCCATCTGTTAAACCTGGTAACTATTACAAATATTATAGAAATCAGATACATATTTATATAATGGAAAATAAAGATATGCGATTATAACTAAAAAAATTATTTACTTGATCCCAGTTAATTTGTAGACCTAATGCAACAATTAAAATATCATAGTGCACTGTATCGCCATTATTTGTAGTAATCTGATTATTTTCAGGATCGAATCCAATTACACTATCTTTTAGCCACTTTGCATTTTTGGGAAGTACACTCTTCATTGACTTTTTTGAGTAATTATATGAGGCAATACCACCACCGACTAAAGTAAAAAGTGGTTGATAATAATGAACCTATATAATAGTTATACAAAAATAATAACTAAGTTGCATAACATAATCATAATTATTAAACAAAGTATAATATTACTCTTACATCTTCTGGTTCGACTATTATAATTTGATCAGATGATCCTTTTAACTTTCTTGCAAATTTTGCTGCCATAGTACAACCACCAGTACCACCACCGACTACCAGTATTTTGCAACTATAAATAAGTAATAATTATAAATAAAAATAAACACAATTAAAAGATTAATCATAAACTTTTTACTTACCAATGATGAATTTGTCTATGCATGTTCTTATTAAATAAACTTTTAGAAGATAATAAAAAATTGTGACTCATTATGAGAGATGTACGTAAATTCATGCTTTTTATATAACTCATCTCTAAAATAAATAAAACAAGAAAGAATATATTATTTACAATAAAATATCTGAATTGCTAAGATTTATCCTCTACGTAAAACTTAATGAACAAAAAAAGAAAAAAATATATTACACAATGCATATGTAAACATTCAAAAAGATATAATTGCATTACTTCTAGAATGTTTTGAAATATTTTTTATCATTGAAATAATCATAGTTGATCACATTTTGGAAAATGTACATATTAATATTATCATAAAAATGTTGTATATATAATCAGGGGATGTGCATTTAATGAATACACCAACGAATTTAAATCGATTTCTTGACTATTGTTTCGATAAATCTTATATGAATAGAACCAATTGACGTTTGTAAAACGTAATAATATTGTTTTAGCAATAGGAAGATACTGTACAATGTGACGTGATAACCAATTAACAGAGATTATGCAAATATTGTTCTATTTATTACCGCTCATTACCTGAATCTTTTATTTGACGTAAAAATTTACGTATTTATCTTATCAAGTTCATGGAAAATATTTCTATTCTTTTTTAGATTACCATAATATTCTGCAACTTTCTTTATCTGACGATTTATTTTTTAAATGATGTTCAACATTTGACACTTCTAATAATCACGTGTCGATAAAATAAAATGTAAAAATACATATAACACAAATAATATGTAAATATACATGTACCTCTTATATCTTCTCGTAAATCTTTTGAAGTATTAAAAACTTCAGTTTTATTTCGTCAAACTAATCGCAAAGAACTACGTACGTAGTCGCCACCATTTTGCCAATTAGCGAGGTAGCGCGAAATTTAAGTGACGACAAAAAAAACGGACGATACATTGTGTCAGTATCGGAAATTCTTATCAATTTTTTTTTTTTTAATTGTCTATTTATTTATACCTCTACACATTTATCTAATATTCTGGATTAATATAATGAAGAAAAAAAAGAACTATTCCACTATTCCAAAATCTTCCACGAAGTTGACGATCTTTATATTTCTGAGCAAATTTCATGTCTCTCAAATATAGCTTAGTTTCTAAAAATATTATAAATTATTTTTTCGAAACTAAAATAATTGGGGAAGGAGACATAATAAAGACGATATATTATATTTTTAGTTATTTTGTTGCTGCTCTCTTTATTAAGGATAACTTTCTAACGCCGTCCCGAATTAGTAGGCAAGCTTAGCTCGTTTCCAAGTATTCCTAAACGTAATATTTTTCATTTTTTGAAACGAAATTCTCACAATAGATATAGAAAACTTGTTCATTCAGGAGCACTTGAAACAGAAAAGAGACATACACATATATATATACATACATACATGTATATACATATACATATATATACATATACATATACGTACATACATATATATATAAAACTTAATTTGAACTTTTACTCGAAGAAAATGACATAAGTGAGTGTTCAATATTTTAAATTAAATAGTATTCCTCTATCTTCATTTTTTTCATAAAAATAGAACATATTCTGTAAGAATGCAGTTAAAAACTGTTTAATTCGGTTTTGATATTTTGTAGTTACGATCTCACATCGAAGAGTAACGACTTTTATTATTCGATAAAAATTCACGCGATTTTCTCTTCGATCGGTGATCCATTATTGCTTTTAAAAGAAAAAAGAAAAAAAAGCAAATTTTTTCAAATAATGATAACAAAGAATGAACTTCAAATGTAGATTTCTTCTCTTCAATTAGCGATAGCAATTACTAAAGAAATAAAATTTAATAAAACCTGTTACAGAAATTCAAACTCTTCAATATGAACAACGTGACTTTGAACAAAGCAGTTATTCAATTTTTATGATAATCGGAAGGAGGAATACTCGCATACACGATTTCAAAGTGAACCGTACAAACTGTATGCTCGTATCTTCGCAACTGAGAATTTCTCCGAACCCGAGTGTCTTATCAATGACGCCGAGTTTCATCGAACTTGACAGTTAGTGTCAAGCTGAGTAGGGGAAAAAGAGGAAGGAGGAGATGCGCGAGCGAAAACGCGCGAAATACAAATGCACGACTTGCGAACGATATTTGTAAGATATACATATATATATATATTATACATATACATATATATATATATATATATATATATATATTACACACACACACACATACACGCACGCGCGCGCGCGCGCACACACACACACACACATACACACATTCTCTTTGAATCGTCGCTCCTCCTTCTTCTAACTTCTTATGTACTAAAGTTTATATACATCATGGACGAGGGTTATTAATCCCTTGGCTTCTTTCTCGTTCGTCCATCTTTTTAAAAATTTTATTCTCATTGTTATATGCTCCTCGAACATGGAAAAATCAGGGGTTTTTTTTAAAGGGTGGGAGGGAAAAAAACAAAAAAACAACTTCTAAAACTTTCCTGTTTTGTCGAGAAGCAATGGGATGTTCAATATTTATTTTTTTATTTTTATTGTTATTATTTAAATTATTATTATTATTTATTTATTATTGATATTAATAATATTATTATTATTATTATTATTAATATTATTATTATTATTATTATTATTATTATTATTATTATTATTATTATTATTATTATTATTTCCGGAAAACACTGCCGATAATACCATCGATCGAATCTCGTTATTTTTCATATCGCCGTCATTTTTCAACACCGACTCGTGATACGATTTTCCTTATTATTTCTCGCTTCCTCAGCGACATATGTACGCATTACATTAAACATTATCTATTAATTAAAAACGATTAGCAATAAACGTCACTTCTATCGTAGAACAAATAGGTGAAACTTCAAGAAAGTAATACCCATTTTCATGGAGTAAACACGTTGAAGTTGATTCGAAAATTATTATGTATTTTCGAAAAAAAATCCATTTATAATGCACATTTGCTCTTTTTTTATGTTTATATTTTGTATATTTTTTGTGTAAACTTTTCTTCATTCAACGATTCCGAATTTTTTTCTATTTTTTTCTTTTTTTTTTTTTCTTCAGTTGTGCTTATATCGTATAGAAACCCACGCTCTGTCTGAAATGTAAAAGTTTTCTTCATTTTTCATATCAATATTAATTGAAAATGAAAAATATTCTTGCGTTTAGAAAAAATGGCCGACGCGTATTTTATCGCGCCGAGAACGAGAAAGCGTTTACTGCTAATATATATTCATATAATATATGTTTATAATTGTTCGCTAAAGGAACGCTTTAAAGGCATATTACTTTATCGATATAATGTTCGAACATATAATACATTCGATCGTAACGAACAACGAACATGGTTTTTCCTCTTCTCTGTAATCGTTCGTACTTTATCATTCGGTGCCGTTTTGATATGCACAGCGAGAGAAAAGATGTGCAAAGGATAAGAGAGTGAAATTGATTGGTTTTATATAGATATATAATATATAAAAGAAGGAAAGAAACAGAAACAAGATGAACCAAAAAAATGAAATCATGTTTAAACACATTGGGATCGTTGGTCGAATAACATAAATTTTTCGTCTAACAGAAAAAAAAAGAAAGATTTGCAATATCATTCGTTATATATTTTCAAAAGTGTGACCCCGAATAGTCGAGACGTATGTATGTATACGCGAAAATTAATGTCTATTACACGATCGTTTCTCTCTCAGCAAGCGTTATTACACATTTTCTGTGTTCTCTGTGTATACGGTGTAATGCGTTCGTGTTTAACATCGTGTATCAGTGTTATACATTTGGTTTATTTTGGCATACAAAATAATTTTATTTACAGTCTGACAATAATATTAATTATTTATCGATAGTCTTTTATACTAAGTGGCGATAGTATAATCGAATTACTTATTACATTATGCAGTTACGGCTATTTACATCAACAAAAGAAAAAAATTAAAAAAAAAAAAATAAAAATAAAGACACGAATAAATACCTCTTGGACGTGGTTCAAGTTTATCCCGTGTGCTAGCTCATTGACCAACCATGGATCGTTTCGTCGACAGGGACATTTATGTTCTCAAAAGGAGTTAAGATTCTGCGAAGGGATTAAACTATGCGACACGCTAACAACTGTAAATGCACGTTCTGTAAAAAGAGCCGTACTATAATCTAAAATATATTTCTAAATATATAAAACACTAGTGTATATCACGCTTTCCGAAGAAAATAAAATAGTCAATTCATGTGAACGTGAGACACACGCAATACATATTTTTCACATCTATCCCTTCCAGAACTTGCATTAAATTATTAAAAACAAATAAGAGAAAGAAAAAAAAGCAGAAAAATACATTGTTCAATATAATTGATCTAATGAACTTCGAAATTCTTTTATCAAAAATGTCCTCATGCAACGAATCGATCGATAATCGATTGGATCGTTGAGAATAAAGCACAAAATGTTTAACGCTCTTGCAAATAATTATGCAAGATAGAATATAGAGAATTACTATAGATATATTTATATATATATATAAATGTATATAGACAGAAGGATAGGAAGAAAAATAGATATAGGAACAAAGATGAAAAATGGTGTGGTGAAGAGGCTGAAGCGAATTTGTTAGTTTACATGACGCAATCTTGGCGCAAACAGATTACAATACAGCTTTACAAAATTGCAATAATCACTAAATGACGATTAAGCAAATTAAGATACTCTTGTATTATTTGTAAGCTGATCATTAAACTAATGATTTACTGTTTTTTATAATCTGCCATATATATATATATATATATATATATATATATATATATAAGTTCAACGGTTCAATGTTGTAATAAAGATAAGGAGATTTTTATGAATTAAATGATACATAAAAATACAATAAATATAGTAAAAAAATAAGCAAACAGACGAATAGTACAAGTAGTATCCACAATTACTTGTCAAAACAAAGTTGACTGCAATTGTGAAAGCCATAGATGCGTTTTAGCTTCATTAGCAGCCTCATATTCATTGAGAAGATTCAATGAATTCAATGATCAAGAATGAGGAACTAAGAATATAATGCTGAAAATAGAAGATAGAAAGAGAAACAGAGAAAGAGAGAGAGAGAGAGAGAGAGAGAGAGAGAGAAAGATAAAGAGATAGAAAGAGTCCGTTCGCAAAAAAAAATGTCTGCGTACTGGAACGAAGTAAAGCCGCTTTCTCTTATTTACCTATCGCGATCTAAATCGACCTGAGTGAGAATATCTTTTTCTTTTTTCTCCTTATTTCCCTCAAAATGTTTCTATTTAATATTTCGAAAGAAGCATCCCTCTTACGAATCAAAATTCGATTTACGTTAAACTTTGGCTAACGTAAGAGTTTACTAGTCTCTACACGTCCTTTTCGTTTGTGTAAGCGTCATATATCTTTGTTTTCTTCCGTTTGGGATGAAAAAAGTGAACAAAATAATTAAAAAAAAAAAAAAAAAAACAGGAAAAAAGAAAAAAAATTAAAAAAAAAGAAAGGAAAAATAGTTGCGTGTAGAATGAAAGAAGAACAAAACCACCGACACCGACAGGACGCGAAACGACGATATACCATGAAAGAAACTTTCTCTTCTCTCTTTATACGAATATGTCGCAAATTCTAAATCGATCGACAAGAAATCGATCTTCTCTTCCTCATAAAATCTAGTTTTGTTTCGATGACGTCGTCGTCGTAGTAGTCGTCGTCGTTGAAGCCTCTCGAAGTATTTTTCTCGTAGACTTTCAAGTGCATCGGGAGTTTCGTTTCTATCTCTTCGATTGGTAGAAATGTAACATAGAATGACTTCCAAGGTGGACGCACATCGATCAGGGCACTTCTTCAAGGAATATATATATATATGGATATATATATATATGAAGATATATATATATATATATGGATATATATATATGGATATATATATGGATATATATATGGATATATATATGGATATATATATATATATATATATATATATATATATATATATGCATCCTAAATTATTATGTCGGCTTACTGATGCCGTTTTATCCGGATATCTCGATACTACGTAGCATGGGATTGTTGACTTTGTGACACTTTGCTGGTACTCTTGTGATGGCTGGACGTGTGCCTTTCCTAAAATCAATAATAAGCAATGAGATACGGATTTATTGATCTATAATCGAATAACCGACAAATCGCTATTTTTATCAAATATTTTTTCAAAAGAAAAGAACAGATGTTTTAAAAGATTATATATATATATATATATATATATCTACTCTTTATGCGAATAAAAAATAAAAAAATAAAGTAAATAAATAAATAACTAATGAAAACAACAGCTTTATTAACTCGTCCATATTTGATCTTATGTACTTTAAATTTTGAATACTCTAAAGATCAATATATCTCTTACAATAATATTGAAACTATAATTCAACTGCACAAGATCACATTGTGCCAAAGCATTGTATTACGGTGAAGTGAACGGACTATGAAGAAGCAATCTTCAAAAAGAAGTCATAAAATATATAGCATAGAAATACGCTTTGATTTATCTATAAAGAGAGTGGGAGTATGGGAGAAAGAGAGAGTGGGATAGAAAGAAAGAGAGAGAGAGAGAGAGAGAGAGAGGGAGAGAGGAGACTAAATTCAACGTTGCATACTATGAAGAGTAGGATTCAATAAATGGGAGGGCATACGGGGAGAAAAGTATTATGCGTCATGCTGTGCACAATAACACGATATAGGCCCATACACTTATAGAACATGCACGTGCATAATTATACAAATATATGTACACACCACACACCACACCACACACGCACGCACGCACGCACGCACGCATACCACATACATATATACATATAACGAAAGGAAAAGGCTAAGAAATAAATGTTTAAAGAACATTTCTGTAATTTAACCTTCACCAAGCAAGCATCAAATGAAACAACGACGGGGCGGCCTAATAACTTAATCCTCGTGAAACACGTGTTCTTCACACACACACATACACACCCCCGCGCGCGCGCGCGCGCGCACGCACGAACATTTATATATATATATATATATATAATGTATGTGTATCTGGATTGCATGTGTTCGATTTAAGTATGTACATATTATATATGCGTGTATATGACATATAATGAGAGAGTTCTAAATTTTAAATGACGTTCCTATATCATACACTAAAGCTGTGATATGTTAGTACATAAAGAAATGCGGCGATACGATGTGCAATATTATTATGGTATTATGTGAAAAAAAGAGACAAAATAATTACTAAGGTACGTTTCAATTTCACAGAATATTTATTTCCGTTGTTTTCTTTTATATATATATATATATATATATATATATATATATATATATATATATATATGTATGTATATTTTTTATTACTATTCTTGGTCAAACATATAAGGCGTACAATCCCTGCTGTGCGTCGTCTAATGGGTCAATCCTATCGAGGAGATCCATAATCATTAATAATTCCATTTCTGTATGATAAAGTATAATGTATATTCGAGAAGGAATAGGCCACATTATATATTTTCTTTTATTTGGTTTTATGTTTTTTTTCATTTTTATTATTATTATTATTATTATTATTATTATTATTATATTATTATTATTATTATTATTATTATTATTATTATCATTATTATTATTATCATTATCATTATTGTTATTATTATTATTATTATTATTATTATTATTATTATTATTATTATTATTATTATTATTATTATTATTATTATTATTAATTTCAATTATATCTTATATCATCTAGGTACTGAAATTGTTCATTTATATAATCGTGGTAACGTTAACAATCATTTTAAACGCAATCGATGCCTATAAATGATTTTTCAAGCGCGATGCATTGCGAAATTTTGCATGGACGATCTTAAAAAGAAAACAGGTAGCATACGCGGCAAGTAAGAAAATTTATACATCGTGTACATACTTGACGCACTTGTTTGTTTGCTTTTTTGTTTTTTTGTTTTTTGTGTACTTCCGCATTTATACATTTTTTTACTAAAATCTCTATCAATCTTCTTAACATTTACATTTTTTTTTTTTTTATTTTATTTATATCACTCATGTCAAGCATCGCTCACGCGCGAGCGGATGCGCGCGGCTACTTTGTCTGTATTCTTTTTCGTTTAACCTATTTTATCAATTTCTTTATTATTCATTTCTTTATTTATTTATTTATAGATTATATCCCTTTCTTTCTTTCTCTCTTTCTCTCTCTCTCGCTCGCTCTCTCGCTCTCTTATACTCCATATAGTCAGAGAATACAAAAGCTACATAGATTTACCTTAGCAATTATTTTGTCATCCTATGTCTGCCGCGAGTGCACAATTTTTAAATAACGTACAATTTTTATTCTTCTAAATATACCTCTTCATATCTTTTCCTTATATAAGATTTTACGATACCTTTCAGCTGTATACATCATTAACGCACATTCGGATTAGATAAGAATTAACGCTCATGTTATAATAAGCCTTAATCAATTAAGAAAGAATAGAACGATTCGTGCATATTTCTCTTTCATGACCAATTTTTATGTAATTCATATACATAAGTAATATTATAAATAATGTAATAAATTATATAATCAAAGTGAAAATAATGTTCTTTCGTCTTTTGAATGATATTCTAGATATACTATTATATCTACACTGTGCCGAGATGTACACTATTATTCTATTCTTTCCAAAAAGATTTAGCTTTTTTCTCAACCTCCAGATTTAAACGCATGTAAAAACTTATACACAGGAACAATAAATGAAAAATAAGAACTGTTTACAAGTACATGTGCCCGTCAAAAATAATTTCTCACTCCATGCAAAACCCAAGTAATTTCATATTTTTATTTTTTTTTGTCTTTCTTTCTTTCTTTTGAAAACTTGCAAAGCATTCTTTTTTCTTTTTTTTTTTTTAATGGTAATTTGCATGGAAAAAAAGAAATAATAACTATGATCATAGTGGTTACACAAATAGAACGCGTATACTTTTACTAACATAATAGCGCGAAAGCAATTTATATCGCTATAATAATTACAGTTATAATGTCACAGCAAGGAAATGGTTTCTTTCTTTTTTTACATTAATAATAATCGTGTCATAATATTATTATAATCCAAATGAGCTATAAATGTGCATATATGCACATTATTCTGTATAGTATAAACGCATTTTCAGTCAATAATATAAATGCATAATATATATTACTATATATATACATACATACATACATACATACATACATACATACATATATATATATATATATATATATATATATATATATATATATATACACATACATATATATATATATATACACATACATATATATATACATATACACATACATATATATATATATATATTTATATATTAAGCATGTTATTTGATGCACTCCCATTCTCTCTCTCTCTCTCTCTCTCTCTCTCTCTCTCTCTCTCTCTCTCTCCCTCCCTCTCTCTCCCTCCCTCCCTCCCTCCCTCCTTCCCTCTCTCTCCCCCTATCTCTTTCATTGCCATCCCTCCTTTTTTTTACTTATGCACTCTAACTTTTATTCATTCATTCATTCACTCCCATTCTCTCCCCCCTCACTCTCATTCCCTCTATCTTTTTCATCCCCACCTCCCCTTTTTACTTATGCACTCTAACTTTTATTCATTCATTCATTCACTCCTATTCTCTCCCCCCTCTCTCATTCTCTCTCTTTTTCATCCCCACCTCCCCTTTTTACTTATGCACTCTAACTTTCTTTCATTCATTCATTCATTCATTCATTCATTCATTCATTCTCTCTCTTTCTCCTTCTTTTTCTCTATACATTCCTGAGTTAATATTTGTTCTATCAGTACCCTTTGTGTTCCTTTGCATATATAACTTAGAACGAGAGTAATCAAAATAATCCTAAATGAATTGAGAAAATAAATAAAATTAATACGGTTGCTATACTATCAATAATCAAAAATCAAAAGACCATTACACGAATAAAATATACAATATGCAATTTATACACAATCCTACTACTATATTTATTAATTTCATGTTAAATTAATTGGCAAATTAATTTCGCGCATTAATTTTTATCTCTATAACTTTAGTCAAAAATTTTTCTAACGCTTAGTCTATACATATATACCACATAAACTTTCCTTCTCCATATCGTTAAATATGTTTAGACAAATATAAAGTGTACTTAACCGAGCAATTGAACGCTCTGATGATAAAAACTTAATTGCAATTATAGAACTCTTCTATTAAACAAAACAAGTAAATAATATAAGGATAAATTTTTAATACACCCAGTACCCTATTTTGACTGCCTAACTCTTACTTCTTAAATTGTTTAAAACACTTAAATATATAAATCGTATCCTCTTACGAAAGAGACGATATATCAGTCCAAGTATTAAATTTACAATGGTACACACGTATTAAATCATTATAATTGGTGCAGCAAATGGTAATGGTAAAAGGAAGAATCTAATACAAATAAAAACTGAGGAAAAAAAGCTGCATTACAAAATAACTAAGTACAAGAAAAGATATCATATGTCATATAGTACTGACTTTTCTACAATCTTTACGATCTAAGGCATCTTTATACGTGTATGCGTGTAAGTGTGCATATATATATATATATATTCATACACACACACGCATATTTATATAATGTTTCTCAGGTGATATTACATATTAATAATCTCATTGCACTAAATGTGATGTTCGTTTATATGCATATTACTCTTTCCTATTACAATAAGAATGTTCTTAGAAATGCTTTTACATGATACAATGGGAAAGGGAAAAAAAATTATGTAACTTTACAAATAATTTCTTAAACTATTGGTTATTATCTTCTTTACAAATGAAATTTCAAATGATTTTTTGTCGACTTTCAATAAAGAATAACTCAATCATAATTTTTCACTAAGAATAACTCAAATAATAAATATAAATTGATACAATGAATAAATCTTCTGTATCTGTATAATTTGCCATTAAATAGGCATATAAAAAACTTGGATAAATTGTTAAATCGGATAAAAAATTGTAGACCATTTATGAATATCTAAGTTTTCGAACAATTACTTAATTAATTATTAATTTACTCTTTATAATTATCATCACTTATACCGCTTATATCATTTTTCATAAGCAATTGATTGAAAAATTATCTAATTTGTTTATTTTTTACATTAAATGTACTAGTTGTTACACGGTAATGTATTTGTTAGAATATTCTTGTTCTAAGAACATCTTGCTTCATGACCCTTTGCCAGCAAAGGAAAGTATTCAATAAGCAAAGTTATTATTATTTTTAAGTATCCTCACGATAATAAGCTGGTAAACTCTTTTTGAATTACTTTCATCGACGTCTCGTCATACCTCCTAATCAAAATGTAAATATTAATAAGAAATTAAGGAAAGCTTAATTATTTCTTTGTTTTAATTACCATTTTAATATATATTAATCCCTTATTGCCTTTAGCAAATTTCAAAAAAAGAAAAACAATTAAGCACAAAATGAAAGAAACATGTAATATTACTTTCCTCTCTGGTATCTGGCAGTGTTTGGTATGTTTCAAATTTTACAACTTTTACTACTTCTTTATCTAAAAACAAAAAAAGGAAAAAGAAAAGAGAAAAATGAGAAAAAAGAAAATGAAGATCTAAACTAATACAATTCGAAGTTAAGCTACAAATAAAAGCAAATATTTGTATAACTTCAATTAGTTTCTATTTTTATGTGAAAATTTTTTGCTGTAAAATATCGTTGAAAACTTTTAAAAGCCTAGCCGAGAATTTTCATCTCTCAAGGAACATTGTTTTTGTAATGAAAAAACCTTAAAAAGGTCATATATAGTCTTTGTATATATATGTTCATAAATTCAAAGTAAATTAACACACTTAATATTCATGTTCGCTATTTTCGTTTTTTTTTAAACTCTATCTAATTAAAATACCTTCTTACACACATCTGTCGTAATCTTCCTATTGTTGTCATCGTCCTCTGAATGATTATCTTCAGATCGAATAATAATCATTTCGTATATACTTTAATGAAGTCATATGCTTGCAAAGTACTCTAAAAAGATATGCTACAGGTACAAAGGTGGAAAGATAGATGTGGTAGTATATAACAATAGGTAAAAGATATTGTACGATGCCATGCTGCTACATCTACCATTCACAAACTTCAGGAGTCAAAGGGATGACAGAGGCAAGTAGAAAATTCACTCCTTCCGTAAAAAAAATGACAGAGAGTTTACTTCTACAAAATAATCAACCACTCTTCTCCTATCCGTGCTATGTCGAAGCAAGAATTTCGTTAACTCCCGACATACTCATAGATTTATTATCTAAAAATAATTGATTATATTTAATAAACATTCTATGTCATTATATACCCTAACCTAGTATGATGTACAAATAATATTAGATATTTATCGACAAGAAATCAAAAAAATATTGACTAATAGGTATTTTCTTAGATTTCATAATTAATAATGTACATACACTGTACAAATAATAAAAAAAAATATATATATATACAAAAGATTCTCCGAACCTTTGATTAAAAAGTTTGCCGACAAGCACGGATAACGGATCGGAAAGATAGTTCTTTTATATACATACATACATACATACATACATATATATATACATATATATATATATATATATGTATATATATATAAGCACTACCTCGTGAGCTACATATTAAATTCACTACAGAAAAAAGAAAAAATTGAGTGCATTCGCAACTACTCTGGGGGTGGGGGTGGGGGTGGAGAAGAACTCGGGGGTGGTCCGGTAGGCAACGGAGGCGGTTTGTCAGATTCTTGTTTAGCAGACACGCCCGACTGATGAGTCGGTCGTACAATCGTAATAGGACTTCGACGTACATTGGGAGGTAATGAGGGTGGTGGAACAGACGTATCGATGGCGCCATCCGGTGTCATTATGACATTGCCCGCCGGATACATGGAATATTGCTGCTGATATTGTTGATAATAACTCATAGCAGGGTCATACATGTATCCGGTAGCAGCGGCGGCAGCGGCGGCGGCGGCGGCGGCAGGATTGTATATCGAGGGCGGTGGAAAATTGGTGAAGTTAGCAAAATATGAATCAGCCTGGGCGACGTGAGCAGCCCTGTTATAGGCCGTATCAGTTCTATTGGATGACGAAGGATGATTAGAGGGATGGTGGGCATTGATATTACTATAGGTATCTTGCTGATAGTAGCCGTCACGTTGACCGGCTATATTGAAATTGCCAGCCGATCCTGATGGTGGTAGCCCGCGCTTGACATACTGGCGGCCGCCTCTGCCACCTCCACGTACCTTGTTATTGCTGCTTGAACTATAGTGCCTGCCGTTCTGCCTTTCCCCAGGACGATGTTGACCGTAACCACCGGCAGCCATCGATGAAATCTGCTGTGACTGTTGTTGTTGTTGTTGTTGTTGTTGTTGCTGATGGTGGTGATAGTGATGATGGTGTTGTTGTTGTTGTTGTTGTTGTTGTTGTTGTTGCTGCTGCTGTTGTTGTTGCTGCTGCTGTTTCTTCGTCGGCGGAACAACGTTTGATGTACTTTCGTTGACATCGATCCTCTCTCTTTTTCGACCATCACTCGAATAATCCGGCACACTACCGATCGTCGAAGCGCTTGTCGTTGTTACCGGCACGTTACCCGTCGAACTTCTCCAGATCGCGTCCGTTCGTATTTTCATTTTTAACGGTGCCTGTGGCACCGGTTGAGCCTGCGTACTCGGTATACTTTCCGCACTCTTCAGACGATCTTTCAAAATTTTCAACTTCAAACCCGTACCTTGAGGTGATTTGTTTTTCTCCGGTATGACGATAGTACCGCCACTGGTAACGGCCGTTTCACCACTGAGATTTAGCTTCTCTTTAGGTATTGTTATCTTGATCGGCGCAGCCGGTAACGTCTCCTCATTTTTCTCTTTATCTTTTTCACGATGCCTCTCTTTGTCCTTATCCTTATCCTTGTGTTTGTGTTTATGTTTTTCTTTAGTCTTATCCTTATCTTTATGTTTATGTTTTTCTTTCTTTTTTTTCTTCTCGCTCTTATGATGCTCCGTTTTCTTCTCTTCGGCCACTATCGGCACTATTGGCTGTGCCGTTGTTGGTACGGTCTGAGCTACTCCATCTGTATTATTTTGTACCGGGGCAGATAAAACACTAATATCGACCGTTGAAACTACAGAAGTTTCATTCACTGATGAAGGCAATGTCATGCACTGTGTTTGTACTGCTAATTGGCTATCAGGAAGTAACGATGAATGAGAAGTTATGGGCTGTTGGTGTTGTTGCGAATGTTGATGCTGATGCTGCAGTGTCTGTGATTGTACTTGTAATGGCATCTGTGCTTGTTGTTGCTGTGGCAACTGTTGCGGCTGCTGTTGTTGCTCTTGCTGAACAACTTGCTCTTGATGCGCTTGTTGTGGTGTTATTTGACTAAATTGTTGCATTCCTTGCAGTAATGATGGCAAGGGAGTTAAAGGTTCCTGCAATAGAGCACTTATACTTTGAGCCGATTTCATTGGTGACAAATATTCCATTTGCACTGATTGTTGTTGAGTCTCAACACCTGTGTCCAACCCATTTGTAACCATATTACCGAAACGAGGAATCACAGGTTCCGGTTCAAACGGTTTAATTAATTCTGGTGGTTGTAAATCGCTAGCCACCGAAGTACTTCTACCATTTGACGAAGGATTATCTCTAATTGGTTGAATAAGCTCTGGTACTCTACCAAGCATCTTCATGGCCTCTAAACTCGACGTATCTTCCATCTTGATTTTCAACTGTGACTCGTTTTCACTAGAACTTGTAGTCCGATGCCTTTTATGAGATATCGTTGACGCATCGCTAGCCGAACGTTTCATTGACATTGAATCAGTTTGTTGTAAACCTGGCGGACTCGCGAATGGTGACACTAAATTAAGACCAGTAAGTGTCTCTGGCGCACGTTCTTTAGGAACTTTAACAGCCGAAGGTGGCGTTTTTTGCTTCGATTTAGGCCTTTGAGAGTGAGACTCTCGACTGGTTTGCACTTTTTCCGGACTAAACAACGATTTATGTTTGGTTGTTGGTGTTTGTAACAAATTTTGTTGTTGTTCGATCAATTCGTCGTGTCGCGGACGTTTTTCAGCTTTTGGATCGTCTATATTATTTAAAGGCGTTAAACATGAGGATTGAGAATTTCCATTCTTAATTGAATCTTTTAATGTTTGTGGAACACCATAAGCAGAATGCTGATTTATCGTTGGCTTAGAAGATATGCTTTTTTGAGAAATTTGTGGTAGAGAAGATGCGAGGGTCGTCGGAGATTTTTCTTGAGAGAATGCGTTTTGAGACATAGCGATCGGTTTCATATCACCTATAAACGCACTGGTGCTTCCTTGTGGCTTATCCGGTTGACTATATTTACCATGATAAGACTGTTTCTGTATATTGGCAGCATGTTGTACATCCAATGCTGGTTTTGGAAACGGTAAAGGTTTCTCTATAAGTTTACGTACTTCTTCGCATCTCTGTTCCAAAGTATCAGATTTCCGTTGTCTATCTCTTGACGATTCAGGATATTTATTATAAGCTTTTTGTTCTCCATCTTTCCTATGATCTGCAGTTTTATGCCTTGGATCATAAACCCTTTTGTCGTGAGATTGATGTTTTCCATCCATTGTATTTAACCTTTGTAAATTGTGGTTGTTATTACTGAGATTGTCTGGTAATGTAGTAGCGTCAGATCTGTGTGATGTAATATCTGGTAAAGTGTTGTCTACGTTTGCATCCTTTGTTTGATGTATTGTATGACCATGAGAATGCACTGTACTACTAGTTGAACTACTACTAGAATTGTATTCCCTTTGTATCCTCTGTCTACTAGGATCACGATTGGGTTCTCGCGGCTGATTCCCTGTAGAATGCCTTTGTGGTACTGGTTGATTAACTTTCATCTCTTGTCTATGATGATGATTATGATGTAATGTAGTTTTTTGCCCCGGTGGCACGGAATGTTTATTAGGTATATTGGTTCCGGACACAGGTTTATGATGATGTGAATGATGCTTATTAATGTCAACTGCATGACTTTGAACACTTGTAACTGGAGTTGCTGCTTTTTCTCTCTCTAAACGTTCACGTTCCTTTTTCTCTCTGTATTCACGATAATCAACAGGTGGTCTTGTGTTTGTCTGAGGAAGTTGTTTCTTTTCTTCTTGTTTTTCGGTATGATGTGGCCGATTAGAATGAAATGTTGGCCCTCCATCCGCCGCCGATGCTGGAGATTGAACTTTTCGTGGTTCAGCATCCTATAAAAATGTCAAATATTTTATTAGAATATATACTCAATTGGAAAGAACAAATTTTGTATAATAGCTGTTTAAAAAATAAGATATTTTTTTGTTTACAATATTATATTATTGTATAGAAATACTCACAAATGGTGAATTTGGCAAACTTGGATGATTGATACTCGGGCTTTGATTAGCAGAAATGCTCATAATTTTTCTTTTTAATCTCGATGGACATTTGTCGAATATATGCAAAAATTCTGCTGTAAGTTGCTGTAGCAGCTCTGAAGTTACAGTTCTATCAACGTACCAGAACCAATGTTTTCCTTCATTACTCTGAGGTATCTGAAATAAAAGATAACGATATTATCTCACACTTTTTATTTAATATATATAAATATGCAGTTATTTTGTAAAATGTATATTTATCATTATAAATGATCAAAAATAAACAGTAAAAATAAAACAATATAGAAATTTGTAGTACATTATTACCTCCCAATTGGACCATTTACATGCTAAATGGATGCAGAAACAGGCGACTACTGTAGGTTTGTATTGCAGACACATTGTTGTTAAGTGCAAGCTGAAAAAAAATAATATTGCAAATTATTCCAGCAATTTTATTTTTCTACGAAATAATTTTCTAACAAAATGTCATATAATATACAAGAACATTTCATTTGTATATTAAAACAAATAAAAACTTGGAACAATATTACAACAGATAATTAATTCTCTTAAAAACTACACATCTTAATTAAAATTTATTTATAATTGAAACAAAAAATTTTTAGTAACGGTCTACTTTCTTGATGTCACAAACTATTATATTAGAAAATAAAGAGAAAAAATAATAAACAGCATATATTGTAATCTATGTTCCTATTCTTCTACCCCAAACTCCACTCTGTCAGAATAGATTATGCCATAGTATAACACATATGTACATACTATAAAGTAAATATGTCATATAAATTAAACTGATATATAACATGGTACAATATTGCACATTTGTTATAAAAATATAATAATCTAATTAAATTATTTATTATTATCACTGAATCTTTAGACTTCATTACATGACATAGTCATGTATATTGATACAAAAAAAAATATATGTAATGCAAATATAAAATTTTCACAAATGTCAAGTTATTTATATGTGTGTAATTATAATTATAACATATTTAGTTGTTTATTATACCAAATTATTAAACATTATTATGTAGTCATATGTCTACTTCGCTCACGATTTTTATGCGCTATCTTTTACAAATGCATTTGTATTTATATTTGATAATTTGTTACAATTTAACACTTTTACGCCCGCACATTTCGCTCAAAAACTTTTACATGATCACAACTTTTTGCAATCATTCATAATATAATTATAATATACTTATTGAAAGAGAAGCATTGAATCTACTATTATTTAAATTTTATCGTATTATCTCAATTTAGATGAACATCAAATCTACGACCTCAAAGCATTTGTCAGTCTAAAATTAATAATGTGAAATCATATATACCTGACGCCAGTTGACAACTGTTGACTGAGCGAAATCACTTTTGTCACAGCGGACGATAAAGTGTTAAAAAAAAAAATAGCACTAAACATCAGGAATATTTAATTTACCTTTACATAAAAATCCACATCGTGAACTTAGTTTATGATATGAACCTCATTTTGTTTTGGTATAGATTCTCTTTAAAATCAGACATTACCACGACAGTAACGCAACATTCCCACCTAAAGATACTAACTAATTGTATTTTCCAAATAATTTTGAAATCACATAAACAAATATATATAGTCAAAAATAATTAACTTATAAAATAAAAAATATAAAAAAAAATTATTTGTATCAAAATAAACTATCACCTTTTATTTTATAATTATACATTTATACCTTTATTGAATTATATTTTCAATAAATGCGATATTAAATAATCTTAGTTATAGAAAATTTTCTTACTTTTTTTTCTAAAGTTACCTGATACCAAGAATCATTTTCAAAGATTATTAGTACATTATGTTTCCAAATATGTTTACATTCAGAGAAAACATTTATAGGTCAGAATGATTGCGCCAGTGCCTGACAGCCTATTGCCTGACAGCCTACTGCCTGACAATTTTAGCATGGAAATATACTTCTTGACAACATCTATATCATTTCTAACAGTAAGAGATACTACAAAGTAATGTGTATCCACCTGTTAGATGCCATGAAGTATGACGTCTGGGCTAAGTCCTTGCTCGCTGAAAAATAACAACAACCATTTATTAATCCAAATATAAACCAATTTAAAATAGGATTCACTTATAAACCATAAACATAAACATAAACATAAACTTACCTTTAACCAGTTGGCAACACCTAACAACATGTGTGTGAGGATGATCGATGGCAACATCAAACCCCAATGTCTGTAGTAGGACATTTTCATTAAACACCAAGTCTTGAGCTTGTTCAAGGTATTGCTGAAATAAAATCATACTTGTTAACAAATGGGAAAGTAAATAGTATTGAATATAATTTATAAATTAGAAAAATATTTACAAAATTATATATAATACAATTTTTACAAATATTTTTACAAATTTTTACAAATTTTTACAAATTTTTACAAATTTTTATACTATCTATTTGGGTAAAAAATTGTAATACCTACCTCAGACCTGATGTCAGGTGGCGGCTGATCTCTGTGCAAACACATGTGTGCCATTTTGATAACATGTTCTAGTTTGCGTGGTTGTTCTTCTACTTTCGCTGCTAAAAAAAGGGCTGCTGCTGCAATTGAATTTCGGTGGAAGTGTGACAGCGAATGGAACACATAGAACCTGTGCATGTAGACTATCGCTGTGTTGATACATAATTGTGTACTATACATGACTAGTTAAGGAAAATTCTTTTGTGATGGTAATTTCTAGATACATTAAATCTTTAATTATAGATTATGGTTATTATGAGTTATAAACTTATCAATTTTCATTAATCTCAACTAAAAAACATCGCTTGCAACAGACAAATATTACAGTATCAAGGACCAAATGTGTAGTACCAACCAATAATATCTAATTACATGAAAGTATAAGTATATGGGTAATAGGATATAAGTATACGTAAGAATAAGTATATAAGTAATAAATATAATACAAGTTGCAAGAAAAATTATATCAAATTACTATGCTTCTAGAAAAATCAATGAAAATGAAAGAATCTTTAATTTCATAGATCATTATTAATCTGAACAAGATATCGATAACTTTATAAAGTTTATATATTATCAGTAATACAAAATCGTATAAAATTTTTGAATAATTTAATACAATAACACCTAAAAGATAAATTATATCATTGGAATTTATTTTAATTTATTTATTTGTTATATATTTAAAAGGATGATTTAACCAAAAACTATAAAACTAATATTATATAAAAATTATTGCATTATATTAAATCATAGTAATAAGAAATAGAATATTTTTTTATATTAAGAATAATTTATTTAATTTATATATTACATTTTAAATATTTTAAGTTATTTTAGCAGGTAGTGATAATATGAAATTCAATTTTTATCTAATCTATACAAATCTAAAAAATAATAAGGTACTCTTGAAGAAATTAAAAAATATAAGGTAATCAATATTCTGGATGCTTAGAACTTCTTAAATCTTTTATTATGTACATATTTGATGTCATCGATAAAGAGATTTATAAGGCACAAGCAGTAATACATAAACATTTTAAAAACATTTTTAACAAAAATATATATAAAGGCATTTACCATCTTATATTTTATAAAGATTAGAAAATAATACAGTTATGTTGAAATGTAAATACAAAACCATAGTATAGATATTTAATTTGATTCTGTTTTGTATACATCAAATATCAATACAATACATTACTTAAGAATCAAACAATAAATATAACAAGTTATACGATACAGAATGTAAATTTTCTTTATAGAAAATAATGCTTAACATCAATATATAAACAGAGGATTGTTATAAAAGATAACAATGTTTAATCCATTGTACCGAATCTAAACAAAAACTTAACACAAAGTATTTCAGATCTACAATATACCTACAAAAAAAATTGTGGTATAAGTAAGTTAATTCTTTATAAGTGACATTTTATATAATTAGAAAAGTATCCAGAGTACTGCTTTCAATTCTACCTTAAAAATCAAAATTTTCATATCTTTATCATTTTTATCTATTATTAAATAAAGGTTTAAATAAATGGTTTGAGCATAAAAAAATAATTTCATTTTCATCATTCATCTAGACGTATAGTTCAATTTCTTTGTAGTATTAAAATTTCCTTAACCGTTTTCAATAAATTATACAAACACATGCGATATACCTTAAAAGAGTCCATATTTAAACATACAAATTCCATCAATGTATAAGATGAACAGTAATATGAAATTGAATGAATAACAATCGATATTGATATCGAAGAAACGTTAAATCATTAGTATTAGACTTTATAATCATAATAGGAAAAATCAGAGAAACTATTTGATCGTCAAACCTACACACTTTAAAAAATTTGCTCGACTAGATGGCAAAGGAAGCGATATATCTTGACAATCCTTTTCGTATCTCAAAGGCAAGCAAAACTGCAGCTGTGGTAGGATAGAAAATAAGAAACCCATACTTGCGTAAGGATAAAACAGCAGAAAACTTGTTTATGGTTGGTACTACTGTCAAACTTGGTCCAGGCAAACAATGTAAATTTCAATGTGACCCTATTTCATGCCCTTGTTTTAAATTTCACACAATCGTCGGACGGATTCGATGATATAATCCGCGTGGTAACCACGATCATGCATAGACTGATATTCCGCGCAAAATGAAGGGAAAAAAAAGGAAAATAAACGTCTCGTGAGAGATGTGTGATGCAGGAAACATCAATATGGGGAAATGTAGACGACGACGCGTGACCTCCGCGCTCTCGCACGTCACACATGTTTATAACACGTCGCATTTCGCGACTTCGTGGAATACTTGAGAGGGGAAAAGAAACAGTTCCGTCGAATTCATGGAACATCGAATAGACCTATGTAATCTTTACGTCTCGCGATAAGAAATTAATATATATTTAACGATTGGCAAAAATGATAAGAGAAGATTCGTGGGCAGAGAAAAAGTTGAAAAAGAAAAAGGCATGAGATGCAAGTAAACCGATAGGACAAAACCACACGCCTAAAGACGAGGGGGACGCGGAACGGGGGGAACGAAAAGCACGCACTCATTTTTGATAAAAAGGATACACCACGAGTCGCTGTCCCATGTCCTGGATGAAATTCGCCGCCTGCTGCCTATAACTTAGTTCTTTATCCGCGTCGATGCCGCATCTTCTGCTCGGCGTGTTTATAAGCTGTTCTTTTGTAAAGTACCATTTTTCGTCAGCCGCCATTTATATGTACACACAACTCGGGCACTAAAGCGATGCACACTTCACGGCGTTCGCTCACTCGCGCGGCGGACGGGCCAACGGCGTCGACTTTCGCGTCTCGCCGTCAACGTAGATATATCGAAAGTTCTGCGAGCGATACGCCGACAACTTCGCGTCACGCACGAATTGGAAGAACAGATTGACGCATAGGCGTCGATATGTAAAATTCGAATGCTGCTACTGTTGTCGTCATTACCACCACTGCCGCCACCACTACCATTACCACCACCACCACTTTCATTTCCACCTTATGCGTCAGAACAAACAAACGCACAAATATTTTTCTTCCTCTGCTATCGAAAACGCGCGAAGTTTTATCACTGTTACGATCATACCGTCCAAGCTTTATTCTCATCGAACGATATCCCGGTCCTGTAGTGTTTTTTTGCGATCTTTTATCAAAATCGAACCATGAATTGGCGACGTTCCTTCATCAATATTCTTATTTCGATTGAAATCACACTTCGTTCTCTTCAATGTGCCTCGTGTAAAAATGATAACTCCGCTCACCGAACTTTAACGAAAAATTAAAATTATCTTACGGTGTAAACTAGCAGGTCAGGCTTCCTAAATAATTTTTTGATCCATCATTCGTGAAACCTCAATTGTATGCATGAACAACCATTTGAAACTCTTCTTCCTCTCTTCTCGAAAATGCGCCAAGTTTTATCACTATCACAATCATATCTTTCGGATTTTATTCTTATCGAACGATATCCCGTTCCTTCGTGTTTCCTTGCGACTTTCTATCAATATCAAACCACAAATTGACGACGTTTGATCAATATACTTATTTCGATTTAAATCACACTTTGTTCTCTTCAAGATACTTCGTATAAAAATGAGATCTTCACTCACCGAACGCTAACGAAAAACTGACTATATTTCCGTGAAAATTAACGGTTTTGTACCTTCACGACGATTTTGGTATTTACGCAGGTCAAAAAATGTATGCCCTTTGGTCCCTACTTTCACTTTTTCGCAAACACATGTAAATTATGACTCATAAAGGCATTGTCTATTTAATACTATTGTTTGTAACACAGGTATACGCAAATATATGGGATAGTCATAAGATAACAGAAGAAAATTCTTTTTCTTTTATATTATTCCTTGGTTATATTCTTTAGCTCCACTTTATGTAAAAATTTATTACCGATATTAAATACCGTTGAAAATATTTTTTCTAAAGTATCTTTATTATGTCTACGTATTTATTGAATTTTAAGTTGTTTGTAAGAGATTATTACTTTATGCGTCGATCGTTCGCTTGTTCGAAAGTCCACTCCTGCGTAAATTCACTGCAAGTTTAATCGCACATTTTTTTTCTGATGTTCAGAGAAATATGCAGTCAAAAAGAGGATAAAGATAACCTTACAGCATGTCTTCTTTCCAAATACATACTTTTGATTCCACCATTTACGGAAATATTAGCACGACAACGTATTTCGTAATATGGTCATATATTAAAGGGATGTTTATATTGTTATTATTAATTATTATCGCAGAAGGAACGATCGACTTACAAATTCGCCTCAATTTGTTCTTTCACGACCGCGTGGATTACCTAACCACCTGGATGTGTCAACACCCAGCTATTCGATCAAGGAATATTGCAGCAGCCAACTTCACAGCATATCTCCGTTCTTTTCGTTTTCTCTCTCTTAATCTTTCTCTTCTTTGATTTCTTTATTATATTTATTTTATTTCATTACTTTCCCTTTTATTATTTTTAACCTTTATTGTTCATATGTTTTTATCGTTAAAATGCATCGTTAAGATACGATAACCATAAATCACGTAGCTCTCATGGTGTGTTTGGCAATTTAAATTTCCGGAAATGACGTACCTCGATATGAAAAGTAAGCAGGTAGACGAATACAATCCTCGTCATAAACAGTCATAAAAGCATTATCTATTGTGTTGTGACAAACATTGTAATAAACAAGTATATCCAGCCCTTTCCAAGGGTGATTCACTGGATCGAATAACACTATTGTTTGTGTT
Source organism: Dolichovespula media (assembly GCA_911387685.1). Lineage (NCBI taxonomy): Eukaryota > Metazoa > Arthropoda > Insecta > Hymenoptera > Vespidae > Dolichovespula > Dolichovespula media. Next base: position 10,206,778 of record OU426851.1, on the reverse strand, counting down.
ATTGAGTGATATTTTTTTGGACTTGGAAAATTACCGAACCATTTTCTGACGTCAACTTGCTCTACCGCGAAAGTCTAACGTGACAAATCGCGGTAAGCGTGTAGACGAAACGAAAGTATACCGATTTCTCGTTTCACTGGTGCTTTTATATCACTGTGAAAAGTATTTATTTATTCGCATCATTCTGTTTATATTCGTGCGTAGATCAGTGAAATTTCGTTCAACGTTTTATACAAAATGGCGACAAATTCTCACTCCGAACGCGTGTGTTTGTCAAAGACCATTTACTGTCATTTATTAATTAAAGTGATCGTTAAAAAAGTATGTCTTACGTTATACCCGTATAGTTTAGAGGATCAACAATCTAGTATATCATATTGTGAAATAGTTGTGTATGCACATTTTTAATACCTTGTTCTACTGAGCCCGTATGTTAAACGCCATCTTTATATTGCATTATGGCGCTAAAATTCAATTCAGCATTCATATTAGAGAATTTGAATTAATTAGAGATATTATTGACTCAATCCAAACTTAATTTAAAATTTCATCTAACTTATATTTATTTTTAATTGGAATAATTTCAGAACTAGTTATGTTTCGGATTCCAAAGTCTACAATGTCTACAGCTCTTTCAACGATTAATACAAAACCTTCTACTCAAACACGTAAATGTTTGTATGCATCATTTGAATGTTTACAACCTTGCCACGAAGGATATTCATACTGTTTAAGGCACATTCTTGAAGATCCAAATGCTCCTTTTAAACAATGTGCTTTCATATATAATTCAAATGGGAGAAAATGTCAGAATCCTGCACCCAAACTTGATAAAAGAGATACTTCGTAAGTTTCTTTTATGTAATAACATTAGGTATTGTGGTTATCATTAATTTAAAAAAATGTTGAAATGAAATTTTTTTAATAGATACTGTATAGAACATACTAGGAAAGCACAAATTGCTCGTATTAAATCAACATCACGTCATTCATTACCACAAACACCTGAAATATTACTATTAAATTTGAATCACTACGTAAAGGCAACTGATTCAAGTACAGAAGATACTGAAGATGAAGAAAATAAAGTTAAAGCATTAGATCCTTTTAGTATGTATATACTTGAAAGTTTTTCCCTTATATTGAAATAACCTTTTGTATGTATATCATAAATTGAATTATATCTAATGTATAATAAATAATGAATTCTTATTTTTAGATGAGATTGATGCTTATAGAGTGAATGCAAGTGGGTGTGACATTTTAGATTATGCTAGCTCCTCAGATAGTGATGTTGAACCTACGACAGTAAATGATACTTTAAAAAATGCTTGTCTTGATGACAGTGATAATGAGAGTTTACATAGCCCACAAGAAGATCCATTGAAGTAAGTTTATGTTGGTATGTTTGAGTGTCAATCTCTCTACAAGATATATTATACTATGCACGCTAGCATGCTTCAGCTTGTGCCATCACCTATTAATATACATATATGTGCATATATATGTATATATAAAATATTAAACATCTCAATTCATTTTTTATACAATTTTTAAAAAACTATAGCTGATTACTGTTCTTTTTATTTTCAATCATTTCCTAGTAGTTGCTTTATGCAAAGAATAAGATACTATCTACCTATTGAATCATTAGTATTAATTTTTTAAGGCATGCTGGAATATTTACTGCAGAGGAGGTAATTTATATCGCAAGAGAAAAATTAATCCGTCTTCAGTCACTTTACATAGATCAGTTTAGGAGATTACAATATACGTTAAGAGAAAGGAGACGGAAATATTTACATGCTTTGAAAAAAGAAAAAGAAACTGTGTGTAAGTAAATGACAATGGAAAATTTTCATATTCTGATTACAAGTATATAATGATGAAAAATTAAATGAAATATTAATTATATATATAGGTAGTATACATGATCAACTTAAAGACACAGCAAGGGAGAAAAAGATATATGAAAAATTAAAAGCATTAAATCGGTATCACAGACGTAGTGGTATAGAAGCTGTACTTTATAGGAAATCTTTAGAACGCAGAGCACAGGTAAATAAAATATTTCCTATAAAGCAATAGTGTTAATGTTTTATGGAATTTACTATTATGCAAATATTTACTATAATGCAAATATTTTAGGTATCAGAGGGACCAACGCACAAGCCACCAAATATATCCAAATGTATATTTACAGAAGGTGGTGTAAAATGTGGCGAAAGAACACTTCCTTCTGCTAAACACTGTCGTAAACATATTCTTAAGGTATTATTTTATTCTTCATTTTAGTTAATAAATCACAATTATAACAATAAAATTATGAAAAAAGAATCATTTACTTTTGTTTTCCAGGACCAGCATCAAGTTTTATTTAAAGCTTGTGGTGCAGTACATGCTGACATTGAATGTCATGAGCCTATACCAGTTATATTTGATTCCAATTGTATATTCCATATGAACTTACCACAACAATGTAAATTAGAACCAATGAAAGTAAGTTCATATTATAAATTGATATTGGCATTCTCTAGCAATGTATTTATTACAATTTATACTTTTCTCATAAAAAATATTTTTCTTTATAGTTCGAAGAAGAAAAATCCACTACACAAGAACTATCAATGATTGATAATCAATCTATGGAAATTGATGTAGTTGGTGAAACTCAAGAAATAGATCCAGATGATGATATGGCTGGATTAATGAGAGAAATGAATGATACTAGTCACATGAAGCCAACATTCAATGAAAGTTTGAACAGTGAAGCTAGTACTGATACAGCATTTAGTTTATCAGCCCAAATGAGTGACAAGGATGAACTAGTTTCAATGTGACATGAATTTTTATATTAATTTGGAGTCATTATTGTATTAATTAACATTCATATTAAGTATATATTTGGATTTAATCTTTATAATTAACAGCATAACAATTTCATTTATATAGAACTGAATAAGCTCTTATGTTTCAACTTCAATCATTTGTTCTACTAGGAGTGAATGTAGTTTATATTCACTACTATGTTTGTACATATTTATATTGATAAGTATAATCTTAATGAGTGTATATAATTAGTAAGTATGATAATAAATTATTGCAAATGTGCATTACAAATGTAATTTATTTTACATTTCATATAAAATCAATTTGATTTTATTATAAGACATCTAAGATAGAAGGTACCTTATTTTATCAATTTTGTTATTTTGCACAGTATCTGCGAAATGTAAGTATATCATATAGTATACAAATGCTGATTTCGAAACCATGTAATTTATGTTTATATTTAATAAAAGAGATACGCATGTTACAAATTATTAATGATTTCGCACAAAAACTTATCCAATTACAACTTACTTAATCATTGTATATAAATCATTAGGGCAATTCCATGAAACATACTATACATTATCTATAAAACTTACATACTCTCTTGTAATAATTTTGTATTAAACTTATACATGAATACTTCTAGATATTTAGTTTATTATCAATACTATCTATTATTATCAAAATAATAATTTTATGAGGAATTATTTTTGGTAAATAAATATTTTAAATCTACCGTTAATTAAGTATTTAATAAAAAATTATTTCTTAAAAATAAAAATACTAATAATATTAGTAAAATCATATTTGAAAGAGAAATACAAAAGCATAAGTTTACACACATGCATATTTCATATACAAATAGTTCTATACAATGAAGGTAGTATCACAGCAATTATGACCGCATACAATATGTGCTTAAATTTATTTAATTGCTAAACCTTACAGTGTTGATAGATACATGTAATGTGTGATATTTTTCAATGGTATACATGTTTATAAACAAGTAATAAACATAAATGAGAAATATATACGTTATACATGTGTATCATTGAAATTTTAAGTATGACTTTATGATAGTTATATATTTAATTATATATCTACTAATGGTAATTATAAAATAACGTTGTGGCACATTTATACCTTCTCAAATTTAAGTAAAAGTTGCATAGTAGCGTTAACTTTCAATTAATCTCACACTGAAAGTGATTGAAAGTTTTTTCTACTTTTATTGGTGGGATATTTAAAGTTATTAAAGTAACAAAAAAGCATCTTTTTAAAGTAAAATATGTATACAATAAGATATATTAAGTTTATATTTAAACGTTTATATTTATTGCTACAGGCTTTTTATTGTTTCAGATAATTAATCACCTGTAGATATAAATTATCATAATTCTAGTTTTATTTTTTTTCTTATTTCTATATGAAGATAAATAATTATTCAATTCTTAATATACGATTAATGCGAGTACATATAAAATTCTGCTCTTCATGAAATTCAGATATACCATGAATCTATCAAAATATTATGTTTTCAGTATCATAACTTTTACTTTATTTGAAGATAGATAAATAATAATACTACACATTTTCTGATATAGTAATTCAGTTTTTTTCCTCTGGTACATTTGCACAAAACTTAATAAATAAATGTGATCTAGAATGATACCTTCACAAAGTAGAAATTCTTCTAAAACATTTTAATTTATTTATTTCATCGTTATTTAATTTCATTATTTATGCTACAATTCTCATACCTAGTTGTTTGTATCACTGATAATCTATTATGGCTAAAGCCAATTTTATTTTTATTTATCAGAATAATCTTACACATAAGAATAAGAAATATGTTAATAATGATATATATGAGAACCAGTATAATGGAAATAAAATTATTTTCCGATACTGAAATACATATAAATGAAGATGATTACATTGGAATTGAATAGATAAACGATTTTGTAATTATGAATATATGTTATAATATTATTTTAAAATCAATTGGATAATTGAATTCTATTTTGTTCAAGTTTTATATATGTTCATAACAAAATTAATTCTATTCTTAAATATCATTTGATAAGTATACGTAATGTAAACATTTTAAATTAGGAATCCTTAAGTATATAAATCTTACATGAAACACCTGAACATTTTTATTGAAGTGCAATGATAGGCATGATGATAAATATCCAGTGTTACTGTAATACCATAAGTAAATACAATTGCAATTGTGTCTATTTGTCTCTGTATAATTAATACGTAGAAAAGATAATTTCTTAAAAAATAGAAATTTATATAATATCGAATAATATATTGATTTAAAAAGCATTATTTAAATTATAACTTATCTTAATTTATAAGCGACTTTTAAATATCTATCTTACTTCATAAATGTTTAAACTAACTTCTGATTTAAGTATCAGATTACTTACAAAATAATGGAAGCCATCTTAACTAAATATTATTATGTAATTGCTGCTATAGGTTTCTATAAATTACTTATAGTAGACTTAAATTAGAAAAATTATCAAGATTTTAAAGTATATAAAATGATGCACGTCGATAGATATTCAACTTATATCTGAAACAGATTAAATATATTGCCTAATATTTTAGACAACATTCGCCAAAGTAAATGTATTTTTTTTATTGACAATAATTAATTTCTTGTATAAAAAAAAAACGCGAATTGAATAAAAGTGAATTTTGTAATAAAAAGTGTTCACAAATAAATCTAAAAAGCATTTAATGTTTAATGAATGATTACTTTAACATTAATATTTTTTTATGTGCTTGCAGTCTATTCATATAACAGTGGCAAGTGTTAATTCTAAGGCAATTTTCATTTAATATTATATACTTAATATTAATTTAAACACGCAATATTTTTTAACACAAAAGCGAACGTATCATGTAATTTATAGCAGCAATTACATACAATGACTTTATTTAATATCAAAGTAACAGATAAAAGAACTAGGTAATATATTATAAAGTTCTTTATCTAATTACTGAAAATAAGGTTTCATCAATACATTCTTTGTAAGAACAGTATTTCAATAATTAGAAGTATACTTTGAATACTTGATTTTGTAAGTATACTTCAAATATTGTCGTTGTGTTTAAATTAACTAAATTTTCTAGTTATTTAGTTATTCTCTTAGTGCTGCAGTATTCATCTTGATATCTTCATACCTTCTGTATTATTTTATCTATAGTTTTATAGTTATCAATACAAGAGACTCCTTTATTATAAATAACGAACTTCATTGGTAAATGTGCTGCAAAGGGAAAAAAATATAAAAATTTTTATTAAACGTAAAGAATATTGGCAACTTACCATTTTTCAAAAATACTTCCAATATATATGTAATTCAATCATTAAATATATGTTTAAGATCATGTTCATAAAGTGCAATAATTAGCATGATACCAAGACCCAATGATAATCCTAATGCTTGTAATATACATTGCCAGTGTGAACTGCGCTCTGCAGAATGACTCGAAGATAACTCTGGTATCTAGAATTATTATAAAAGTAAAATTTTTATTTTACTAGAGTTTTATTTTTATTATTATAAAAGTAAAATTTGTCTTTAAGAAAATATTATAATATTATTTAAATACTTACCATATCTACTAAAGCTATATATATAAACATACCAGCAGCAGCAGAAAATATCCAATTGGTTGCTGCTGGTGTACTGCCCAATAACACACCAACTATCATACCAAATAAGCATAGCACCGATGATAAAAGATTATAAAAAACTGCTTGTTTAGCACTCATACCTGCTTTTAACAATACTGCGAAATCACCTATTTATAAAATTCATAATATTATTTTTATTATTGTTTAGGATACTTGTGTATAATCTATTGTTTATTTTTTATTTCAATTTACCTAATTCGTGAGGTAACTCATGACAAAAAACGGCAATAGCTGTAGAAAATCCACCTGCTATGTTTGCTGCAAAAGCTGCACCTATGGCCATGCCATCTGTAAAATTATGTAGGCCATCTCCCATTACTACCATCCAAGCAACGCTTGACATTGACTCTGGTGCAGAATGTACATGACCTTAAATAATACACATATTGATCTATTACAGAATTAAGACATGTATATAAAACTATAGCTACAATATAAAGATATTAAAATTTACTTCAATTAAATATATCTTACCATGAGAATGTGTATGGCCATGATGTTTAGTCTCATGCTCACGTATGATAACAGTATAACTTTCAGATTCATTTAAAGGTATATCAGCACCATCTGTATTCTTTTTTGTATTATTTACAATGGAATCATCCAACCTCCAATCATCAGTTGTTTTTTTCTCAATATCACTTGTCATCATTTTTGATACAGAATTACAGTTTGCTGTTAATGGTTTTTCTTCATCGATAACAGGTGGTTTATCTTGCTTATGTTGTCGATTATGATGATTATCTATAACAAAATTTCTTATAAAATATTGTTTGAAGTATTAGAACTATAATTTAATGTTTTATTTAAATTATCAGACAACATGCCTTGTGTCTCTGTAGTAATTTCACCATAACAATATGGATATGAAGAATATTTATGTTTACAGAGTTTTTCACCAACAACATTACTGTTAGGACCATCAGATTCCATCATAACTCTCACGCGTGATGGTAACTGAAAATAGATTTTGTATTTGCATTTTATATTCCACACACACACACACACACGCGCGCGCGCAATTATATACAGGTGTTCTTAACATTTTGCTATAACTATTACTACAAAACTTTGTTATAAGTATTATATTATTATATTTACTTTGTTACGACGTTGACGATGTTTTCTCCATTCCGCTAACACTGTTAAAGCTTTTTCAGTAAAAAAGAACAACACTAGACCAATCATAGCAACAAAACCCTTCCACATATTTAGATTATGTAGTTCTTCATGATTTGCTATAAAATGACTTTCATGAAGCTGGTTGTGTTCATGATTATGTGCCATTGGTGACATCATCGCCTAATAAACGTTTTCAATAATTTTTTTTAATTTTTATATTATAATCACCAATTTGTCTTATTTTGTTTAATTATGTAAAAAGAAAGGCTTACATGTGGTAACAAATGTATAAGAGCATCACCACATAATGTTCCCACAGCAAGAGCAACTAAGAATTGTAATAATTGATGATAATAAATTTTTCCCATTACAGGTATTACTGCTACACCAAGTAGTCCACAAAGGCTAATAATTAAAATGCTAATCGTTGAGTATAACCACACTAAAAATTAAAACAGCATATTCTTTGTAATTTGTTATTAAAAAATTATTTTCTTTATCACATTAAAATCACATATAAAATTAAAAGAAATTTTCTTATTGCAATAAGACAGTGTAATATGAAAATATTGTTATATACCTTGAAACATGTTACGAGTTATTTCTTCTGAATGATAATCGATATCGTCTGTAACATCTTTGTAACTTTCTGGTACTAGAACACATCCAGTTCTTTCTAAACTTGATTCTCCTGCTAACTGATAAATAAGAACTGGACAAACACGTTCAAAAAGCCAGCTTGGTAGTGTTGTATCATTATTTTTTGAATTATATGGGCTACCTTGTGCAACCGTATTTAGCAACTCTTTACTGCTTAAGCACTGAAATAATGTAATTGTATATTGTTTCATGCAGTATAATATTTCTGGAGATGTAAAGTATATACAATACTATAATTATATTTTATGAAAAATCCTTAATATCATAGTATATTTACCCTTTCTTTATTAATTCCATTCTTATCATGTAGGCCATTGTGTTGCAGAGTTTTACTCTCTAAAATATATTTTAAATAAACTGAATTAATAAAATAATGTAAATACACATTTTCATTTTACAATAAAAGTTTTAATTAGATTAAAAAACTAAACGTTGTTCATGTATTCAAGGCTCTTAAATTAATAAGAAAAATGTCTTACAATGGATAACATGGTTGACCTAGTAAGATCAAAATGCAGTATAGTATGAAATTACATAAACATATGATAATATATTATTACTAGCACTTTGCTGATGCTAGAAAAAGTATTAAATTTTATTTTCATATCATATTTCGAATAATAAATATTGTTCTATATGTAAATAACTCTCATTTACTTATATTATTTTAAAAATATTTTAGTCATAATTATTTACTATTTTATAGTATCAGTTATGTAGTTCAATTTATGGCTTACTGTGAATACATTTCGGCAAAGATCTAACAGGCAGGTCAATGAAATCAATAAGTGACTTATTAGGTCAATTGGACATATATTCAAATTATTAAACCAAATCATCATGAAATAAGCATTTGTAAGCTTAATCAAGATCATTGTTATCATCAATAGATCATATGTGTATATGTGTATATATATATTACCAAATTACAGTCATATTTAGGTGGACATTCAAACCATACTATTATTATGATGGACAGGTTTATTGTCATAACGATTGGCAATTAATTAAAATGAATACCCAGCTTAATCTTGAAACAAGCTTCCAAAGGGTTACTCAAAAAACTACTGTACCTTATCATGTTTTTCATTTTTTGTATGTAGTTACTGTAACTTGTATTTTTGTGTAATACTTGCCTAATTGGTTTTCGGATCGATTAATTCCCATGTTGTGACCCTCTAATTTAGAGACATCAGTCAAAAGTGTTAATAAACCTAATTTTCTTAACAGCTTTTCAAAACCCTCCATTGTCATACTTTTACCATCACCATAGGCTTCAAAAATTTTTTTCATGAAGTATTTTTCATTGACATCTATACTTCTTCTTTTTCTAAGCCTAGAATCTTTAGTATGATCATTACTAAAATATGTGAATCCTTGTTTTTCATGAATCATTAATTCAATTTGTCCAAGTCTTTCTAAAACTTCCAAATCATTTTTCAATAATACGTTTGTGTCGTTCTTATGTGGTTCTTGATTATCTTTAATGATCTTTTTTTTTTCCAGAACTCTCTTCTCTGAATACGATTTATCAACAGCGACTGGGACAACTTTAGTAATTACTTGTTTATTCTTATTAATTTCTTGCGTATCTATGTATTTTTTAATATCATGTTTTACTTTATCCAATGTATTTGCTTTTATCTTTAAGTGATCTTTAAGTTGCATTAATTGCTTTGATCTTAATTCAGATGTTAATAGTTGGTTCTTAGAATTAGGTATATTTTCTTGATTTGCAATATCATAGGAGCTTGCATCTGCTATTTTGAAGTCAGTGTGCGCTGAGCATGGAGTATGTGCAGCACATAACACACATACTACACATACAGTAACAAAGTGATGAGACATATTGAAGTATCTGCAAAAATATTCAGAAAAAGAATATATATATAATAATAATTGATTTTTTCATTACTAAATTTATCATTTCTTGTCTTTCTACAAACAATATAATTTTACTATAAAAAATAATTTGACTTTTTAAAATATTTACAATAAATATTAAACTTTCAATGAGATGTGGATTAAATAAAAAAACAAAAAAATAACAATAATTACATCCAAACATTAACTGAGAGATTGTATTAAAGAAAATAATATGAAGTATCTATCTAGATCAAATGAGATATATACTAAAGCAAATAATACATACAGATATAAAGTTATTTAGTACATTGAAAAAATATTTTTAAAAATTGTACTTGCTTATTCTTTAAATATTATTTTAAAAAGAATATTAATTTGTAATTAAGCAAAAAACACAACAAATATATACAAATGTAATATATAATATTTTTGTAAAGACAAACATGCATTTGTAATCAAGCTAAAAACAATTAAAGAAAAGTGATGCTGCTGGTTGATCTAAATTTAAATAATGATTAATTCCAAATTTAATGAGGAAATTTAGTAATGGTAAGAGAAATGTAATAGTAGCAAAAATAGTATGCTCAAAACAAATTTTCTCTGTAAATAGAAATTTTTATTAAAAATACTTTAGTACACGCTAGATTATGTAACAAACATAATAAAGAAATTAGGTATTAAATATAGTAATTATAGACTTTATACAATGAGTCATTACATAAAAAATTCACAATATTCATTATGCTTTAATAAGAAGCACCTAACTTTTAAAAATTTATTTACTTCATTGAAAAACTAATCAAAAGCAAACAATATTTCTTTGTTAATTCTTCTGTTTCTTTTTTAAAGCTTTGAATAAAAAAAAAAGAAAAGACAAATTTTACTGCTTTTATTTATTATTAAAAAAGAAGAGAAGAAAAAATAATAAATTCCATAAAATGTACGCAGCGACTATGATAAAAGAAAGCGAATTATTAATTGAAAAAACATTTATTACGTATTCGTAATAAAATGTGTTTTTAAAACTTAATCGACGAACATTTATTTATGAAATAAATTAAAATCATATCGGGTCGTGTGATGTCTGTAACAGAACATTCATAAAAAACGTTAAGCGTTACTCAAAATTCACAGAGTATAAACAACGTGCTTCTTAATCTCAATCGGTATGGTCGTTCGACTATTTGAGTAAATATAGTATCTACAAAATAGCATAAGAGACGGGTAGCGCCTAAATGATGGCATGCCAATGAAAGAAAAGAGCTTTCTTTTCGAACTGAAAATAAAATAAGGATAATAACAAGAAAGATAGAAAACGAAAATGCGTAGGTAGACGACTTGCGTTTTCATCGTCACCGAAATAGTCGCTCACTCGGTCGGTTGGTCCATCAAAAATTGTATTTTTAGCTGTCAAAAAAACGGCATGGAAAGAAAGAGAGAGAAAGGAGAATACTCGCGCGAGCGCACTCTTGCCCTCTCTTTTTCTCCACCTTCTTCGAATAGGGAAGCCGAGCTCGATAAAATACCGGCGACACCGGTACCGGCATTGATATCAGCATCGACATCGACATCGAACGCGATTTCATCGTACGACACGAATGATCGAATTTAGGTTAGAAAAACGACAGTCTCCAAGCTGCTTGCCTTTAAAATAGGTGAAAAAGTATAAGGAGCACTAGCCGAGCGTGGGGTCACAGCTTTTGTTCGTACTACTCTCTTGATTTACTCGAGTCGCGCGTCTCGCGCGCGCGTTATTACCACTTTGCGTGTACATTGCTTGAGGAAAGCATGCCGTTTGTTCTTCCCTCTTCTCTTTTTATTCTCTTATCATAAAGCTTTACCTCTACTATTCGTAGGCTGGAGACAAAATTCCCGCTACGGAATGGCATATGTTAATCGTGACCGACACGCACCCTTCCCGTAACAGACGGAAAACTAGCGGAGTCCGAAGGCGTACTAGTTAGGTATATAGAATAACCAGTCGGTCAGGGCAAACACCACCACCACCACTACCACACTACACTACTGCCACCACTTCCTTTTCTCTCTTTCTTCGTCTCACAATCAGTACACTCTTGACTCTACTTTCTCGTTCTTCGATCTTCCCCTATGCTACAATACGATTGTCTTTTGATTACTTAATTTAATGCAACCTTCGAATTTCCTCAGCTTAAGCTCTGGAAATGTATTAGAACGCATTCATTGATTGCCTGTATGCGCGACTAATAAAAATGCGTACACGTTAAAACAGTTACTCATTGCGCACGCGAAACAAGACGTAATAAAAATTACAAAGAGGAAACGTAGGCGATAATAAAATATTTTCAATCATACTCTTAAAGAGCTTTATATATATATATATATTAAATATTATAATTAAAAAGATAAGGTTATCATATTAGCACGACTGCTGTTCTACATGTGCCAATAGAAATGCTTGCTTCATATATACAATATTTAGAATTGACCAATCTCTGACGACTTTCTGTTCTATCTAAATTATGGACTCGAACCTCTTTCTTGTTACTTCATTAGTCAATAAAACCTTTATCATTTATACTTTTACATTCTAAATATATATACGCAACTTTATAAAATTATTATACTTAATAGAAAAGCATGGAAATAATATCATATAAAACGATTTTCAGGACAAATGTCCAAATTTATTTTATTAAGGATAATAGATTTATACAGGATGTTTTACGCGATACTGCTAGCATTGGATGCAATTCTTGGCCATAAATCTGCACATTCTTTCGCAACAGGTCCCGTAATAGCTGATCCTTTCATTTCACCTTTATTATTCACAATAACTCCTGCGTTATCTTCAAAGTATATAAATACACCGTCCTTCCTTCTAAATGGTTTCCGCTGACGTATGACTACTGCAGGCATAACTGTAATTATAATCAGTAGTAGTTAAAGTTTTTAACTATATAAATATATATATATATATATATATATACAAATTAAAGATAAAAGTTGTTTATGAAACACAAAATTTCATTAAAAAAGTATGAAATATTTATTAAAATCCATAAAATCTATATGTATATCTGAAAATTTACCCTTCTTCCTAAGTTCAGGTTTTCCTTTTTTCACAGTAGCAACAATCATATCTCCCGATCCAGCAGCTGGTAGACGATTTAATCTACCTTTGATTCCTTGAACTGCTATGACATAGAGATTTTTGGCACCTACAACAAACTTGCAATAAAGGCTTTGTACTTGTAAATTTTTTATTTATTTTAATTGGTTAATTTTAAATAAAAAAATCCAGATAGATACAATATATTTTTATTTAAATTTGGCAAGTTGTATTGGATATACAGCATAATAATAAAAATGATTCACCATGTGTTGCAAACGATGGATACACATAACTAAGTTTTGAGGTTAAGATATATAACTTAAAAAATAATCATTTATAACATACCGGTATTGTCTGCACAATTGATGACAGCACCAACTGGCAAACCCAGTGATATCCTAAACTTAGCTCCAGCCGAACCACCACGTCCTTGAAGAATAAAAATTTCACGTTAAATTCAGACATTGATAAACAACTACACGACACTCGTTCCTTCCCCAAGATCGTTTTTCTTCAACGAAAATACAATTCACGCAAGAACTTCTAATATCACAAAATATTTCCGTTAAATTGGCACTCATCATTTGTTTTTATTTCTACCGATGTGTACTTTTACAAGTGATTTCATTGGATTTTTATTCTTCTCACGAAGAAACTTACCTCTCTTCGACATCTTGGTTTGTTTGAAAGGAAAAGACAACTACTCTCACAGCGCAGTACGACTCGCCAGTTCTCACCACTTCGTTTCCGGTTTATTCAGGAAATATATTTAATTGCAAAGTTTATTAATAATATGTTAAAATTTTTAATATTAATACATTTTGTCGTATAAATTAAGTTATATCAGATTAGATTTTGCTATATAGAAAAACATTAAAATAATAAATATTAGTAATAAAACAATCGTCATTTGCTGTTTAAAAAAGGCGGTAAAATTGAATGTGATATATTTTTTTTCATTGTATTTACTAAAATATGTTGATTAATATCAATTAAATCCTATCCATAAATAATAAAATCATTAAATTTCTTGCTATGAAAATATCCATATATACATATATATATATATACATATATATATATATATATATATATATATATATATATATATATATATATATATATATATATATATATATATATATATATATGGAAAAGGAAATCCATTACTTTTACGTGAACGTGAACGGAAAATTAATAGATTTCTTTTTCCCCAACCTAATATATAATATGTTTATGTACGTACATTTACAAATGAGATAAAAACTTTACATACTTAGGTACATAAAATTAAAATCAACTATGATCTACATAGTATATTTTAATCTTATTGCTTTCCCAATATCTAATACATTTAGAGTATATAGTAAATATTTACAAAATTAAAATCTTTTACTTAACAATTATAATTATATATCAAGAAAATAAAATTGTTATTTTATTATTTCAACATATATTTTGTTTATAAGTATCATTTTCTAAAAAGGCATATAAAAATTGATTAGTTATTTAGTATATTATATTAAAATATTAAAAAAGAAAATGTCATTGATTTAAAAAATTTTTACGCGACCTTTCTGATTAAAATACTACATCGTTAAGCTTCCTCTAAAGAAAAAAGATAAAAGAAAGTAGCGCTAGTGTATCTCTTATAAATGAACCTTGTATATCCGGCTTATCTAACTAGTTGCACTTCTTCAAGGTCATTGAAACTTACTATAGAAAAAGCGCAATTATATTAAACAATCGTATAAAACAACATAGTTGTATATTTAATATGAAGTGGATATTATTTAACAGTGCATTCCTAACATGTACTTGCTTCATTTTATGTCAAGATATTGTATTTCCAAATGATGAGGAATTATCTCATGTGAGTGGAAATAAACCAATGGTATGTGTTATTATACAAAATGCATTTTATGTACAAGCAATTTGTTATATTATGAAATGAAAAATATATATCATTTTTGTGTTAAGATAACAGAACGTATTCCTGTATCAATACCGGATCATTGTCCAAACAATATGCTTGTTTATCCTGGTGATGGAAACAATGTTGCTTGGGTGTGCGATTGTAGACCAAGATTTTTGTACGTTCCTTTAAATGATTCGTGTTATGAAGCTTATAGACAAGGACCTTGTCCTTCACAACATTATTTAGTTCTTCCTGAAGGAGAAGCAGTTCCACAATGTGTTAAGAATCCATGTTTAGAAGACGGTTTGGTTAAATACAATAATACATGTTATGCTCTTAAAACAATTGGTGGTCCTTGTGCACCTGGTGTAATAGGTGTCAATGAAACTAATTTTCAACTGGAATGTATATCAACTGATATTGCACCTTTTGTAATAATTAAATCACCTACAAGAAGCTGTCCTCCAGGCAGTCGTAGAACTACACTTGGGTTCTGCAAGATGTCGATATAAATTTCTTTTTATATGATCTATCAAATTTTAGATATGAAGGAACAGAAAAAATAGAATGGCATATTTATTAATGAAAATATAAAGGATATTTAATGAATAGAAATGAATAATGAACATAATATACATTTATATATAATAACTATATTTTATATATTTTATTAATTCTTTACAAATTAAATATTGTAATATTTGAAAATTGACAATTTAATAAAAATATATGGTATAATAAAAAAAATTATATTGGTTTTTTTATTATATTAAAACAGCTGAATAAGTTAAAAAAATAATTGGAATTTAGATACATACATTGTACCAATCATTATTTCTTTCTCTAATTGTTTCTTTGAACCGTTTTATCGTTAATGATACTAATTAATGAGATGCACACTTATTTTTCATGATACAAACAGTATCGATGTTATTACATCATTTAACTTCATAAAAAAAAGAAAATACAAATATTTGACTAACGTAGTATATTCCGGTTTTTAAATTTAAATTTTTCTTTTTTGACAAGATAAGTGAAAATTTAAAAAATATAAATTATTTTGAAAAGATTTATTTACATGATCTTTTGGATATATATAATTTACAATATATTGTATATTTGCGTATGACGTATTTGAAAAAATATCAATAGAAGACAACAAAAAATTGTTACGAACACGAATATTGCGATCGTTATTTATTAATATGCAAACATAATTTTTAAGATTTATACTATTCGAGTTAAAAACAAAATATTAAGCGTTAATTTATATTTAATGAGAGCCAAGTATATTTTTAATTTTAGGATAATTCTTTGATGGCTACTTTCGTATGTACTGCAATTTGTCCTGG
This sequence comes from Dolichovespula media, assembly GCA_911387685.1. Classification (NCBI taxonomy): domain Eukaryota; kingdom Metazoa; phylum Arthropoda; class Insecta; order Hymenoptera; family Vespidae; genus Dolichovespula; species Dolichovespula media. The sequence continues at coordinate 10,190,213 of OU426851.1, read as the reverse complement.
ACAAAATACCAATATTCATGGTTAGTAAATAAGAAGAAATATATAGATATATAAAAAATCGCTATTTTGTTCTTCATATAATTATTATTAGTAATTTAAAAATTATTTTAGAATACGATTGTTCCTAAATATTGATTAATTTTATTAACGAAATTCATAGTGAAAACTGATCTATTTACCTTATAAATATACTTGATATATATATTATCAAACGATATGATATTAAAACTTAATATTATTCAGTTTGTAATTGTTAAAAGGGCTTACTTGAGTTATTTTTTCGATAAAGTATACTTCTCTATTTGATCACATAGATCTGTATGCTTTATGCCGTGCTGTTTCTTAATTTCATAAGTAAATTAATATAAAGTATAATTCAAATAAATTTACTATATTTTATTTCAATATGCCTGGTGAACTAACAGCAGATGTAATTAATTTAGAGCTTGGAGGTAATTTTTTCAGATTGTTTTCTAAAACTTTTATATTTATTATTTCGATTAAATTATTAGAATCTAACCTCACTTTATGGTACAAATAGCCCATCTTATATTTCGTATAGTAAATTTGCCTTAGTGTCGTCTTTTTTTATAAATTTTGATTGAAACATTTTACATACTGGTACATTGTAATAATATTTATTGCTAAAATTTGTATATTTGATATCTTTATTTACAGCTCAGGAACCATGGCCTCAATTGATACAATTATATAGACCATTTGAAGTAGAACAAATATTATTGCCAGATAATGCTAACTGTCTTGCTGTTCAAGCTTTTCTCAAAATGTGTAATTTGGAGTTTCAAATAAAGTCGAGAAGAGATGCCGAGTATATGTCTCCAAATGGTTCTTTGCCGTTCATTAAATGTGGTGCATTTGTACTATCAGAGTTTGATAACATAGTGTCCTTTATTTCAAACAAAGGGACAAGTTTATCCAACCACTTAGAACCTGTAGATAAATCAGATATGAAAGCTTATATTTCATTAGTCAATAATGTTTTTGTGAACGCAGAACTTTATATTTGTTGGGTTGATCAAACAACATTAGAAGAAGTAACTAAACAAAGACATGGAAGTGTTTATCCCTGGCCTCTTAATCATTACCTGAATTGGCAAAAGAGAAAACAAGTTATAAAAAGGCTTACCGTACTTGGTTGGTATAATAGGACTTTAAAAGAAGTCTCTAATGAAGTTGAAAATTGTTGTGTGATATTATCAGAAAGATTGAATGGGAGGAACTTCTTTTTTGGTGACAAGTAAGTAGTTTTAACATGTATGCTAAAAATATAATCCCATTTTTTTTTTTATGTAAATAAGTAACAAAATTATAATATTTACATATAATTTGTAAGGCCTACAGAACTTGATGCCTTGGTATATGGCCATATACATGCTCTTACCAATTTCCATTTCCTTCCATCCACACAAGAAATTAACACAATTATTCACATATTCCCTCGACTCATGGACCATGCTTATAAAATCAATAGTATCTATTTTAATCAAAAGTTAGACCAAAGCAAAGAAGACACACTTGAAGATGATACCATTATAAGAGACTTTGAAGTAATAGAAAAACCATCAGAAAATTCTTTGTGGTATAACTCAGATTCTCCTGAATCTCTTCCACCATTGTCAGAAGATTCATTCATTCTATAAATAGTATTCATAGACTTTCTTCCCAAATTATTAATTTTATAAGATACTAAAATAATGCATGGAAATTTGCATGTAAATATATGCATTTATTTTTAAAACCTAATGTGTCTATAAACTGTATTTATTGATTTTATTATTATATTAATAATATTCTTAAGTATTATTTCTACAATAATGTTAAAAATTATTTAATTAATCATGTAGAAGTCCAAATGAATTGGATGCCCTCGTCTTTGGACATATTTTTACAATTATTACAACACCTCTTCCAAACAACGTACTGGCGAATATTGTCAAGAATTTCCCAACACTCGTGAATCTCTGCAAACGCATCGAAAATAGGTATTTTCAGCGTTCGGATGATTAGACAAGGTTGTACTCGGACTTCAAGTATATTGAATTGAGTTATATTGATTACAGCACAGTCAAGTTCCTATGTTATGCAACAGATGCTACTAAAGATGAAAATATTAGTAGAAATATTTGCAATATACAATAAATATGTCCACGTATATATATGTATTTCCATGTTGTATGGACATTTATAATTACATCAATAATTACAAGAGAATTAACAAATAAATAAAAAAAATCAGTATCAACATACTTAAAGTTCGAGTTAAAAGATAATATGATAGATCACATACTGTTATTGTTAACAAGATAACTGAATATAATTATTAATCAGACATAATATTTTAGTGTTGAATGCAAAATAATACTTAGAAAATAGATAGATAGCTTATAACAAATATAACATTTTTCAGCATTTTTTCTCTACAAACATTAGCAGTCAAATAGATTAACAAAACGTTGGAGGCAAGAGGTAGGTGACACATCTAAGGAGATTTGCAATTATTGCAAGAGTATATAAAAATTTATACAAGGTGTTTTTTAACATTCTGCGAAAAGTTTCTTTTGGGTATTATTAAAACATTAATTATAGTAATACTCTGTTCTCATGTTAAAAAGATGAAAGAGTTATTTTCCATGTACCTGTGCATAATATTCATGCTACTTGTACCAATAATAAGTGTATAAACATATTTGCATCATATATAGCAGTCGTAATTTTGTTGATAATAATGAATGTAAACAGATGATAATAATGTTATGATTCTAAATAGAAAATTGTTTTTATTCTGGTATTTTCTGTTCTCTTTAAAATTAAAATTTTTTCTATTCATCTTTATGCAATCATTGATAAATTACAGGTTATTATTATTTGAAGTTATACATTATTGTGTCTGTTACTGTGTGTTTAGCTAAAATACAATGTGTATCTGTTAAACGTGTTTTTAAATAGCAGAACAGAGTAATATAATTATTTTCTAACAAAGATGAAATATTTCGTTTTTTTCTCACAATTTATTTTACAAATTCATTTTTATCTAGTCAACTCTACTTTAAATCATTTTACATGTAGACATGTATATGATAATACATAAATCACAACCGTTATAAGACTCTACTATATAGTTTGTTAATATATAAAGTAGTGATTTTTATAAATAATATAAAATTTATTATATCAAATTCTTTTATTTGTTATTATAATTATTTTATTATTATCAAGTACTTAATTATTATCCAAGTATTTTGTAAATACATATAATATCTAACTGATTTCTTTTTTCTTTTTCTTTAAGATTTAATAAAGATAAAAGAATTTGAAATAATATTATTAATAACTAATTATTCAATGAGACAATATAATTAATATCTTAGAGTAATATTTATCTGCAAAGTTGAAATATTTGTATCTCATATTTAATTTTATTCATTTTTTATGGAGTTTCCATTTTGAGAATATTTTTAAAATAAATATTATGTATATTCAATATTTGTGTCACTTACCTGGGTAGTAAACATGTATAATAATTAACATTTATTAATGATTAGATACATGTTTCTTGTGTCCAGCGTTTCTGTTATTCTTGTATAAGTAGTTATGTTTTATTAAGCACAAATTATATATTGATATATATCCATTTTTTCTCAAATATGTGTGTGTGTGTGTGTGTGTGTGTGTGTGTGTGTGTGTATATATATATATACATATTATCAGTTTGTTGGAATCAGATATTGTTAAGGAAAATTTATGTTAAAATAGCATAATGGTATATAATGACATTTAATATAAAAAATATAATGAAAATATCTATTTATGGTTAATATTATATATTATTATTCATTTTTGAAATAATAATTGTATAAATGATCTGGCAGAATGAATAATATATGCTCGATTTCACTTAGATTAATCCACCATAGTTTTAATTGACTGTCTGCGTAATATGAACAATGTGTACTTTTATATCTTATATCACAAAATTTTTAAAATTTGCTCTATTCCTTTTTATGCAAATATTTATTTAACGTATATATTGTTATAACATATTAACCTTTATTAATGTAAAGTATTGTTATGTATCTATACAAACGTATAAACAACATGTTTCAAGTGTTATTAAAAAAGTGATGTACCTAAAAATACATATGCATTTTTAAATCTTTCCACGATAAGTCAGTTACACAAATACATATAAATAATGGACGTCCATGTCGTGTAGATGCTCAGTGGGGGAGGGGGAGAGTTTCGATTATTTGACACGAATGCCAAGAGGCACTACTGCGCCTTCATATTTTCAACGAAAACAGCCCAAAATAGGGATTCCACAAAAAATTCTCCTCCTTGCAGTTCTTATTCGATTATGATGATTAAGAAATTATTCAAAAAATAAAAGATGAATACGTACATTTTTTATTTTTTTTGTTAAATATATTTAAAAATGATCCTTTTGGATGAACATTACTTTTAAAAATAATCTTTTTTTAAAAACATTTTATGTAAAGAAAATAATATTTTTTCAAAATTCGTTAAAGACAATCTTGTGTGTTTATCTTCTATCTTTCGAATGAGTGTTTTTTTGTTCATAAAAATTGAATTGAGTTGACCAGAAGAATTTTCAGAATGAACCCATAATACGTACCATCATTCCATTATTCTGGATAAAGAGTAAAATATGGTATATTTAGAAAAATCAAGGTTTTGCACAAATTAATTCATATATCACGATTATTTGAGTATGACATTTTCTAAAATTTTATTATGCATTAGCATTAAAGATTCTCACAATTATTTTCTAACATTACTGGGTGAATGTACTGTTTTACAGGTAGTTAATATTGGTATACATGTTTGTATAGAATAACTCAAAAAATATGTAACAATTGATAATGAAAGAATATACAAATTTTAATGTATATGAGACGTTAATACATGCATATGGTAAGCATATGTTATAATAACATAATTTAAAATTTATTGCAATTTAAAATTTGATGCCAACCATGTGCGTGTGGTTTTTCGTGGAAATCATAAAAATTTCCAAGACAATACATTTCTTGTTATAATGTTATGTATTATCTTAGTTAATTTTTTTTTTTTTGATACAGATTATAAATTACATACGACTTTATAAACCTGCATTTATCTATCATGTATAATTATATAATTATATTACACACACACATACATATAATTATATAATTACTAATATATTCTTATATATAATGTATTCAAACAATCTTCAGGCTATAATACTTTATCGTAACAATGTAATCAACGAAAGATTTTCATTTTATTAAGATATCAGGGCTGAGATCATATTTTTCATGTAACTATGATGAGTATGTGTCATTTTTCTATATATTTATAAGCAAATCATCTCCAAGTTTATATTTTTCTCATATTGAAACAACAATGATTTCCATAATGACTTAAGCTTAATAAAATACATTTATAGTAAAACTATTTCAAAATGTTCCCATAGAAGCATTTACTAAATTTGTGAATACGAATTACTCTCATCTTTAAACAACTACTGCCAAATATTTTTAGTATAATTAACATTTTGTACTTAAGGTACACATATTTGATAGCTCATCAATCATCTCTGAATATTGTACTCTATAATTTTTTCTCCACCTTTTTCCATATGTACTGCAAATTCATGTGCAACTACTTTAATTAGAAGTATATTCTTATATATACTTATAAGTTTTAAATGCAAAGAAAAGAAATATAATTGTATATTTGGAAGTCAGAAAAAGTTTGGAGATTTATTCGTGTATATTTATGTGCTTCTAAACAAATGTTTTCATATTTACTATGAACGGTATATGTATGTGAAAAATAAATGATGCTATTTATTGTTGTAATGCTATTAATTCTAAAAGGAATGAAGGAGAAAAGAGAAGTTGGCATATTATTAAAGAATAATAATATTTAAAGCTAATGAAGTATAATTTTGCTTATTTTGATTGTTGAAATTTATTTATACTATTATTTTACTTCGAAAAAAAAAAAGAAATTTTATACTACATATTCTCTTTTCTCCCATGCTCATAAATATAATTTCGAATTTTCTCTGTATAATTAGTGCTCTTTACTAATTTTTATAAATTACGTGATTTACTAGTATAACAAGTAATGAATAAAACAAATTGATGTAATATCATTACATCATATTTTTAGAAAATATTTCGTATATAAGGAAAATATAATATTTTATAATGTAAAAATAATAAGAAGAAATGCATATTCTTTGAAATATAAAATTTATATGTCCAGAAATTGGTTAAATTTTAATAAAATATATTATGTATAAAAACTATTTTTATGGAATATTATCACCGAGAGGAACTAATTTTTATAAATAATGCAAATATATAGGAAATTTATAAATTATACAAAAAAATCAGATATTATTTCAGAAAAATATTATATAGATAAAGTGTTAAATATTATTTATGGTAATGTTAGACATATTCAAGTGATGAAATTAAACAAAAAAATATATAAAATAAAAACGTCAACTTTGTAAACTAGCATTACATAAGATTGTAATTAGTAATGCTAATGTTGTTATGTGATATTACTGACTTATTAAAACACAGATTTGATACTTAAAGAAATTAATTATTAAAATCGATTAATTTTTAATCTCGTGCGACATGAAATCTTCGAAGATATTCTTAAATTTATGTTGTATTTGTATTACTATATAACGGTAGACGATCGAAAGTGATTCCATTATGGAATTGGAAAGCATGAACTATCTCTTAAGGTTGCATGAAACTGTTGAATGTAATTCACTAATATTTGTTATATTTATGCATAAAGATAATTAGTGAAATATCAATAAATTTTTTGTAAAGTGTTCCTTCCATTAGAGAAACAATTATCCTTTAAACAACAAATAATGTTTTTAGACCTTTTGGGCCTATGAATTTAGTTCTACTCTTCATCAGGCACACTCTCTTAAGACATTGCATTGAGTATAATAACGATAGAATAATCGTTTGCATTTTTCACCACGGATATACACATTGCACACACGCTTTCACGCACGTCTGAAGACTGATAATAGGATTCTTTTTTGATCCTATACTTCAGTCAGTATTAAATTTTAATATGGTACCTTAATTAATCTGGTGGTAAAAAACTGAACAATCGGAATTGTTCTCTAATGTGTGGTCTAACATCTCCACCCTAAAAAAAAGATATAATTTTATTTTTTTATAATTATTAAGTATTATAATACATTTATATTCATAATAATATAGATAAGACATAACATACCCAATTAACTAAATTTTCTAAAAATGGTAATAACTTCATTAATTCATTATCTGAACGGTCAGCAAACCAGCTTTCTATAGGGATGCCATTTTCTAACTGTATAAAAAAGAACAAAAATTGAATTAATATGAATTTGAAGACAATGCTAGTAAGAAAATAAAACCTACCTGATATCCGAATGCTTGTGGGCTATTATCAATGATCACAGTTTTAGATAAATCTCTTCCAAGTATAGACAAATCTTTAATATAATTTCCATTAACACATACACAATGTTCTCTGAATAAGCGATATTTAATTAATTTTCTTGTTGGATCCAAAAGATTCATTAATTTGTTTGCATAAACTCGTTTACTTGCGGTAAAGAGTATTACTTCATATAGCGATGATACATGTTCTAAAAATTCACGAAAAAATGGTCGCGTTCTAACAAACACTGTGTATGTTATGTCTTGAAAAACTACTGGAAATTGAAATGCTGCATCAGATAATTCTTGCAAACTACAATGTACGAGAGTTTCATCCTGCGATAAAAAATTATTATTATTACTATTATTATTATTATTATTATTATTATTATTATTATTATTATTATTATTATTATAATCTGAGAATTGATTATCTATAAAACATAGGTATACATACCAAATCTAATACTAAACTAAATTCTGGACTACTTCGTGTTTTAAGAGGTAAAGCCGGACATCTGGCTCTCATTGCTGGAGTCAAAGGTGGTAAATGTTTGATGAAGACATACGGATCAAATGGCTCCCATTCCTCTTGAACTTGAGTAACCATATTTTCGACATCACAAGTTTCTACTATCTCTTCACTACCAACTTCCATATACTCAGCATCATGATATTCACTGTCAATATCTTCAGCATCATATTTCATATTAATATTACCATTTGTGTCAGAAGGATGATGAGAATCTATATCATATACACTTGTAGAAGTGTTATATTTGGGAGTGGAATAATCCACAGTTCCTTCAAATTTGGATGAATCATTTTCAATGGTATACTGCTGACTTTTTGATATACTACTATTGTTCTCATTGTTATTGATAAATGGATACTTTCCACTTCCAAAATATTTTTCAGATGAATATGTACTGCGAGTGCTATACATTGATGTTGAGTGCATTAAGCTATGATTTTCTTCAGATATTTCATTTGGTAAACAAAGCGTTGAGTAATGTAATGACAGAATGTCTGCAATATAAAGAATATTATTGAGAAGACTTAAATTTATATTTATGCATTACAAAAATTAAAAATAAGATATAATATTAATTTCTATTCATCATACCTGTATTTCTATTTCCTTCGTCATCAAGAAAACATGTGAGGTCTAACTGAGATCCTAGAGATGCTGGAGGCATTAGATCAGTCAATGATGATGTTCCTGCAGTTGAAAATTTAAAGTCTTGCGATGGTGTTGATGTACAAAACAAATCAGTATTCAAACTTGAGGAATAAAGTGACAAAATAGCTATATTCCAGTTTTCCTTGGATTCTTCTGAAATTTTAGATTCTACGGTTTCTTTTGGTGGCTGTAAGAAACATACCATATCATAATATCAATGAAAGTAATTGAAAAGAACAAACAAAGTAATAGCATCCGAAATAAACAAAAAATTATAAAAAATGTCTTCCTCATTGTAACTTACAAGGATAATATCCTTTTGCGTAGTGCGATGTAAAGGAGTTGATGTAACCATGGATCGTTTTATACATTTTCTTCTACGAGGGCCCCTCTCACGTCTACTAGGCGAAGATTTGGCAAAATGTAAAACATTTTCTTTACAAGCCTACGAAGATAATAATCTTGTTTGAGAATACTGTTTATTAGTCCGCGTATTAACCAAACGGCTTCAATTGTAGTTTTAAGTAATTTGTTTTTCTTTATATATTTCAGCGAAAGAATGTTTTAATTACTTAACATTCTTGTCTATCTGTCAGTCACTCATTAATCATTAACCATTAAGTGTTGGTTAGTTAGTAATTGTGAGTTAACAAATAGTGAAGAATAAATGACCTGCAAAGATCATTTATGATAAACACATGAAAATAACAATGTGTTTAAAATGGTAATGATAAACATTAAGAATTGATACTTTAATTCATAGATTGTGAAGTGACTACACATATGTTAAGCTAAATTAATATTTTATGTAATAATTTCATACTTACCTCTTTTAAAAAATTTGGAGATCTATGTCTCCAGCGAGTTAATCTGCTGCATTTACGTAATGTATTTATGCGATGATTACTGCTAGAGATGAATGGTACCTTCCTTGCAGATACTCCTTGGACTCTGCCAGAAGATGTCTTACTTCCTGACACACCGCTTATGTATAAACGGCCGCGCAGTCTTCTACTCACATGTTCACTTCTTAACCACATTTCAAAAGAAAAATTAAATGTCCTAAAATAAATAATACATTTTATTATTTAGTATACTTGGACAATGATTGGTAATAAAATCATTAATAATTATATTTCTTATGCTTTATATATTATAGTTATCAATAATTATGAAATATTAACTAAGTTTAAGCAGTTATCCTTACTCTGCTTTTTATAAATCTAATTCATGCACCAAATCAGCAAACAAGCTTTGACTAAAAATATTCATCTGGTTGCATGTACGATTACTGATTCAGGAGTATGCTATCTTTAGCAAACAGCTTTATACATCATTAAAGAGAATGCCTCAAGCAAGAACATTCTGGATAATAGCTATGTTTTGTTAACCATCCATGAAGTTCTTCATAAATGTTAAATATACATTTTGATAACTTCTTTTAAAACTTGATAATACACTTGAGCACTGTACAAAATATGAAAAGTTCTTACTTACAAAAAATAATTATTTTAAATAGAGAATGTATCAATTAAACATAATTTTCTGATTAATTCTTTTAATATTAAGATGTCTTAAAAATATAAAGTAATTATATTTTCGTTCATTATTGTCTTCTAACTTTAATTAATCATCTTATTGTTTGTCAAAGTTTGTGGAAATTGGACGAGCTGCCAGTCTAAAAGATATAAAATGATCACCGGTAGACCGGGCTTTGACGGAGGAACACGGTTCGAGAAAGATTCGATTAACAAGGTGTTTTAAAGTATCGAATGCAATTATTGACACTTTCTATTTTTCATTTATTTGTATGTTTGTATTGATTAGAAATTGCGCGGGAAACGAATTGGATTGTTCGAAAAAAGAAGCGTCCAAGATCTCTGGAATTTTGTCGCGCGTATGCACACACCTAACATATATATATGTGTGTGATGTGTGGTGTGTGTACACATACATACGTTCAAATGTATAAGTTGACACACAATCAAAGTAAGTACATATTCACGCAAAGGCATATATCGATTTATATGCGGTATGATGCAAGGTTGCGCTCTGTCAATTTTAGCAAGATAATCAATGTATTTCCGCACCTAGAAATTCCCGTTTTATAAACGAATCGAAAGAATATGCGATAAAGCAGACATTTCTGTCGGTCATCGCCCTTAACGAACTCTTCTTGGCTACATACGAATCGATCGAAAGTTTGAAAGTGCAATACTGCGCCGCGGTAGCGGCGTCGGCGGTAGCGGCGGTACCCAAAACGACACTATCACCCAAAAATTTCCCGCGAAAATCTCTCGACCTTGGGAAATTACACAAAATAAATTTCAAATATACCACTGCTTACCATATCCTTTAATTTATTAGGACGCACACGTCAAACGTCGGAGAATTAATGATGTATCCACCCTTGCGCGAGTCCCATTCAAAAGCTTCGTTCGTGTTCACTTTTCATCCCCTCGAAACTAAACAAACATGGCCACAGCATCGCTCGAAAATACTCATTGGTCAAATGTAGTACAGGCTTTTACAATTTATCGACACGTAATACGAAAATTTCACTGATTTATCTTTGATAATTATTTTATTTTTACTGAATAAACTCTGATAATTATCGTTTATATCGTTTTTATTGCGTCGAATTCGAAACTATGTTGTTCCGGTTAATAATGCGCCATCTGCCGGATACCTCACACTGATGTTGTTCTAGAATGATGCGTAGTAGCGGCCATTTTCTTGATGTTTGCGAGAAGAGATGCTATATAATATATGATTATAATTTTCTTTAATATTCTACTGTAGCTTGCTACTGTAAATAGCCATTTTTTATTATATTAAGATAAAATATTTGACAATCATTTCTTTTTTAATATTTAAATAAATATGATAACATATTTTTTAATATGCTAAGAAAATTAAATATGAAAATAAAATTATATATTCAAAGGCATTTAACAAGTCAATATCGTTCTATTTCTATATATTTACATTATGAGAATGTATCACGCGTGCGCATTAACACCTCTCAAGCTATTAATTTAATTTCTTAATATGACACATATATTTATGTATAAGTGTAGTTAAATGTAAATATATGATACACGATAAATAAATATCCTTACACAATCTTAGAGATTCGATCAAAATTGATAATATGTATGAATATTTTGGATGTTTTAAATTATATAGATTGTGTTTACTTGAATATTCTGAACACTGCTTTAATTTTTATTATATTTTGTGATGAAAATGCGCCTTTTCTCTACCAATGGTAAACGTAATTTCATCACGTGATTTTCCCGTCGTGCATTGCAATGAAGATTTCCCGCCAAATCTAGTTGTACCAGACGCCAACAAGTGGTGATCTTGCTGACAGTAGTGATCCATCGAGATATGATCATCGTCCTGCTTATGAGAGTAGGGTCTACCTCATTGGAGTTAAAACACGTGAAAATTGATCTGATTAGACAAGCGAATTAAAATAATAGTTATATCGCGTACACTTCTAAAATTAAGTTTATCAAGATGTATGTAAAAGTAAGAACAATGGATGGTAAACAGGAGGCGATATTAACAATTTCTAAGTTAACTGAAGTTGAAGACTTTAAGGTATGATTTTTCAAGTCATTACAATAAATGAAAATGTTTTCATAATCTTATGAATATTTGAAGTTTAATAATTTCATGCTCCAGTATATGGTCTTAAGAGAATTCTTATCACTTATCATATTAACTTTTTTATATAAAACCATTATTGGCAATAATTTATATTACTTTCAATCTTGTATTATATCTTCAACCATTTGTTTATATTGTTAGAAGTTACTTTTGTAGTTTGTTCTGTATATTAATTTTTTGGTATATACACATATACAATAGATTATAAAATTAAAAGTATAATTATATGTAAAAGTAATTTCTTTCATTATTTTATATTTTTAGCGTGAAATAGAAAAGGAATTATCAATAGAAGTTGATATGCAACGGCTGTTTTTCCGTGGCAAACAATTAGAAAATGGTTATAAATTATATGATTATAGTATTAATTTAAATGATGTTATACAATTAATGGTAAAAGTAAAACTAGATAATATAGATAATAAAGATAAAAATAATAAAGATAATGAAGATAGTAATAATAAGAGCAAAAATAATAAAGTCAAAGAAAATACTGAAGTAGAGGTTAATGACGAACCAAATTTGGAAGAAGCGGAAAGTTTATATTATAAAACTGGAGATGCTGTGGACTGTCTTGATCAAGTGCATGGAGCTTGGTTCGAAGCAATTATAAAAAACATATTTAAACAAGAAGAAAAGATTATTTATAATATGCAATGGGAATTTGACAATCATGCACCTGCATTTAATGTACCTGAAGCATTTATTAGACCACGTGCTAGAAAACTTATACCTATTGAGGATTTGAAAATAGGTCAAAAAGTAATGGTAAATCATAATGTTGATGAGCCCAAAGAGATAGGGCTTTGGTATGACTTTACAATATCAAAAATTGAAAAGAAAAGAAAATTACAAGAGTTAACTGGAACTTTATATATTGGCAGGTGATCTTTCAATTATTTTTATTTATAAATTGTATCTCCCTAATATATTTAGATACTTATATTAATACATATGTTTTCGTGTGTATAGAGATAATCAACTTGAAGGCCATAAAATAAATCCCAAAGATGGAGTATATAACATAGAATCTCCAAAACTTTTATCGGAAAGAACATCAGAGGAAGAGAACTATATAAGCAATGGTACACGAAGACGTGTTGCAGCTTCTTGCACTAACTGTATGGATGATCCTAATGAAGATTGTAAAGAATGTGGATGCAGAATTTGTGGTGGTAAAGAAGATGAACATAACCTACTGCTTTGCGATGAATGTAATTTTGCATATCATTTACGTTGTTTAAATCCACCTTTAACATCAATACCAGAAGAGGATTATTGGTATTGTCCTGAATGTAAAAATGATGAAAATGAAATTGTTAAAGTAGGTGATTGTTCTTTTATATATTAATTTATTTTAAAAATAAAACAATATTTTTATGTAAAAATATTTAATATATTCAAGGCAGGAGATAAATTGAAACAGTCCAAGAAAAAAACTAATACTAATGAAAGTAGTAATAAAAGAGATTGGGGAAAAGGAATGGCTTGCGTAGGAAGAACAAAAGAATGTAGTATAGTTCCACCAAATCATCGAGGTCCTATACCAGGTGTAGAAGTTGGCACATGTTGGATTTACAGAGTACAGGTTCATATATATATATATATATATATATATATATACATCATATATATACACATATATCTATAAGTGTTTGTACATATTGTAATTTTCTAATCTTTTTACTAAAGGTTTCTGAAGTTGGTGTACACAGGCCACATATAGCTGGAATACATGGCCGTGAAACTGATTGTGCATACTCCATTGTCTTATCTGGAGGTTACGAAGACGATATCGATAATGGCGATGAATTTATGTATACTGGTTCTGGAGGCAGGGATTTATCTGGTATACAAATGTTCTATATATTTTATTGTATATATTTGATGATTTGTAAATACATATGGATTTTCTATTATTTTCTATGATGATCATAGGAAATAAAAGGACTGCCGAACAAAGTTGTGATCAAACATTAACAAGGATGAACAAAGCTTTAGCAGTAAATTGTAATGCTAAACTTGATCCAGTAAATGGAGCCACAGCTGAGGATTGGAGAGGTGGAATCCCTGTAAGAGTTGTACGCAATTTTAAACTTGCAAAACATAGCAAATATGCGCCAAAAGAAGGTAACAGGTATGTATGATATTAAATTCTTTCTCCTCACTTATATTTTAAGATATACCAATTCATGAATATTAAATGTACAATTTTTATGAATACTAATATCATACATTTATTATTTTGAGAATAGATATGATGGCATATATAAAGTAGTAAAATATTACCCAGATACGGGTAAAAGTGGTTTCCGTGTATGGAGATACCTATTACGCAGGGATGATCCTGCTCCTGCTCCATGGACTCGGGAAGGTCAAGCAAGAATAAATGCACTTGGTTTAAAACCATTATATCCTGATGGTTATTTAGAAGCAATGAAAAAGAATCAGCCAAATAAAAAACGTGTTATTGAATTGGAAAATGAAGAATTACCAAGCTCTAAAGAGACTGTACAAACCAGGAAGAAACAGAAACGTGAAATTTATAAATTGGATAGTAAACTTATAAAATTCATAGATGAAGATACTGCTAATGCAAAAATTTGGGACGAATGTCGTTTAGCTTTATCAAATGGAAAAGCCACTTTTTTACAACGAGTTTCAGAAAGGTTTGCATTATAATATAAGCCTTGGTAAATTAGTTAATTAAATACATGATAAAAACATATGTTTTCTTCACAGATTTACTTGTGTTTGTTGTTTAGAAGTCGTTAATAATCCTATAACTACTCCTTGTGCTCATAATATTTGTTTTACTTGTCTAAAACGAAGTTTTTCATCTGGAGTTCACAATTGTCCATCGTGTCGTCATAATATGGAAAAGGATTATAAAATGGATGTCAACGAGTCTCTTACTTCTGCATTGTTAATGCTTTACCCAGGTTACAATGTTGGCAGATAGCATCATAAGTATACAAAATATAATGGAGCATATAAGCCACAGATACAAATAATTAAATTTATTGCTTTTATATACAATAGAAAATAATGTATCATGTGGATCCAAAGCAAAAAGTCTTACCTGGAGAGATATTAGGCCAAAATTATTATTATATTGTTAGTAGAATTGGTTACACAATACTAAGGTAGTTATGTATATCATGTTAAAAGTATAATTACACATGCTGCAAAGATTGAGAAGGTTTTGACAAAGCAAACATTTTTACAATTATTTTCAAAACATGATCAATTATATATTTGGCATCACACAATCATTATGAAGGTGTCATTGATTTAATTCAAAATAAATTCTTGTAAAATAATTATGGAATTAACTTCATTGGATATAAATTACTTGAAAATATGTGTGTGCCTTGTAGAATTAAAAAAGTTGGAACTATTTAGTATAACAATAAAATGGGATTCTAGAAAAGTTTTATTTACGATTTATTTCTAATACCATTTAATAAAATGATCGATAGTAAAATTACTTTAAAGCGAATTTACATTTATATTATTTGTAAGATAATTGTTATTAATATACGAAGATAATCAATTGACGTTGTAGCTGTTTGTTTTTGTTATATTGATTTCTTCTGTTTGGTATATATAAGCATATTCATGTAGTGGATAATATGGTTATCATCAATAGTGATCAAATAGTTCTAACAATGTTTTATTACAATATAAAATATTTAACGATCAAACTTAGATTGTTATATATTGCAGGCATCATTCCATTTTCAAATATTCTTTATTGTATTACATTATTTTTATAATATTAATTTTATTTATTTATATATTTATCGTATTTCTTATAATTTCATATATAGTAACATTATATTATTTTATTATTAAATAGGTAAAATGATTAAATACTGTCTTTTTCTTTTTATTTATCCATAGGAGGTACTATTTCACCGATCCACTTTAGATATTGTTCATTACCATTTTGTATCTAAATTAAATTTTTAATTTAAATAATGTATTAATAAATCCACATTTTATTTTACAAAAATGTAAAATAAAAAAATATTTATTTATGTAAAGTAAAATAGACAATAAATAAAATGAAATTGAATAAGTTTTACTTACAGGCAATGAAATTACTTCACATACTTTATAAGGATGATGACTTCTAAATGAAAGAAAGATTAGTTTATTTTTTTCTGATGCTACATTAGGTGTTACATCGTTAACTTACTTAACATATTCTGTCAAAGCATCCACTGTATCTGTCCTTGTTTTTATCATCTATATAATAATTAGATAAACATGATATATTATTCTTACCGAATAATAACTTTTTTATATAGATAATCATTTTTATTATTCTTACCAATAAAAGCTCAGAATCCTCATTTATCTCATTTTCCCATTCATACCTATATATAATTAATCAATAAAAATTTAATAAATAATTTTCTTAGATACAAAATATATATTCTATGTGTAAATAGATGTTCTATCTTACGAATGCTTACACTGAAGTAATTTGAGGAATAATATTAACACAAGCAGCCAGTTTATTCTTTACCAATCCACTGTAGATACAGAAAAAAAAATTTTCTTAAGTTTTATTATAATTATTCATAGGATAAACATAAAGTTAGCTTCGAATTTTATAGAAATATCTTACTGTGCCAATTGTTTAGCCACTAAATTATCAGGAACGGTGACATAAGCAACAGAATGTATTCCCGTAAAATTACTCATTGTTCGAGTACCGTGAATATAAAAGTTCCTTAAAAATCCAAAGGTCATCAATAATGTCAACGCAGATTTGCCGGTCATTAGAACTGTTTTCATAAATAGTTGTAGTACAGGTGATCAGGGGTTATTAAACACAAATTTAGAAAAACATCGTTGAAAGGAGTTCTAATTGGTTAGTTTTAACCAATGTGCTATCTTTAACCAATAGAAGTGAGGATTTCGACAACCAATGAAAGCGAAGAAAGAGACTACAAGAAATTACCCAACATGCCATAAACAATTTGAATCATTACAGTATAAAAATGATAGTATATATTCAAAACGATAAGCGATTAGTTTATTGACGACGAAAATCAATAAACTAATATAGTTTATTAACTAGTTTATCAACGACGATGACGGCGATCAAAAAGGACCAACGACGATGACCGAATGGTCCGATGACGATCACATCGACGGTCGTCGTCGTCGTCGTTGAATAAAGTAAAATAGCTTATTGACTAGTTTTATCTAATTTATAGTCAAATAATCCCATTAGCGTACGTAGAACTTTGGTACACTTTCTTGTTTCCTCGTTTCTTTCAATGGCCCCCACAATTGCCATATTTTATACATTTTGTATCTATGAATTTAAAATAAAACTTGATTTTATCGAAATAAAATTATTATTTTTATTGAACTTTAAGAAAAGAAAAAATGAGAAATATTTATGTCTCGATTCCGGAGACGGAATGTTTTGGTAAACTTCTGAAAATAACTCAGCCTATAGTTGCCCTCTTGAGTCAGAGTTTGTAAAAGACTCTTCTTTTAGCAACCTAAACTAACTGCTGCAGGATATTTCTTACATGCAAGCAAAAACCTTATTTTTACGGATAAATTATTCTTGAAAAAAAGAACATTTTTGACATGATGTTTTTCAAAGAAAATAAAGCTTTTCCCGAGATTTCAAAAAGTCACGTACTAGCTTAAATCTTTAATTTTTAAATGAAACAAAATTTGTTAAAAATTACGTCTCGACTTATTGTTGGCGTGGACTATTATAAAACTAAGGGTGATGAATAGCCTTAAGTATGGAATATCAGGAAGAAGAAAACATCATTCGGATTAAGACCTATTTAGAAGTGAGAAAAAATCTAGTATATGGCGGTGTTCGTACGTACATGTTTATTGCATGCTAATGAATAAGTACATTCAACATTCAACTAAACACAATTTTCTTTCTACTTGTCCAAAATATTAACAATATGATCTGTACGCTATTAGCAAATATTAAAAAGATTTCTCGTTAGTACATGGACTATATAAGTTCATTAGATAGATGTAAAAAGATTCATGTAAAAATACATAAAAGGAGAAAAATAATGGACCGTAAAAGATAAATACATTTGCAAATATTTTGACTATATATAGTATATATAAACTCGTACATAATATGTTCAGACTCGTACATAATATGTATAGACTCGTACATAACATAATCGTTCGTCATTTCATTAATACTGTTTCGCACATACAAGAATATTAATTTTTTCTTGAAATATTTGTTTAACTCGTCATTAATGTAGTATTCATTCGCAATATATATTCGCAATGTACTGAGATATTCTTTATCATAGACGAATGTCATATATTATAATATTAACAAATACAAAAACTAAAATGAACTTATGATTTGATTTTAGCGCCAAATTGAGAAAGATGTTTTCTGTATCTTATTCATAATCTTTCATTCGCTTAGATTATTTTCTCATTATTATTCATTCCTATAGACCATTATTGCTGGAAACACCGTTTGGATATAAATATCGATTACAGAAATCCGCCTGCGGATACGAATTATATTATGATAAACTTAATCGACATTTTGAAAGATTTATTACATTCGTATAGAAGATTGTATATTCTTATTGTTAGTTTATCGTTTTATTATAATATATTATTATTATTATTATTATTATTTTTATTTTTATTTTTATTTTTAATTTTATTATTATTATTTCTATATACAACCGTAATATGATTCATTTGAAAAGTTGAAAATCATTCGGAAATTCAATTCATATAATCATCTATTAATACATAGGCTTTCTGAGGTATATAAAAAATAATGTTGATCTTCGTTTATCAGAAATTCATATAAGTAATCGGCATTGATAAGTTAATATTTCTTAAAATGTGTGTGTGTATATGTATGGATATGTAAATCGATCAATGAAAATAGAGTTCTTTTATTTTTGTATCGATTTGTTTATATATTTTATATTCTTATTAATATTTCAATGTATATCTACGCATTCATTCTTACCTAATGTATATTTATTATAATTTTTTCTATTTATTTTTTCATTTTATTTTTTCTTTTCCCGTTGTTTTTTTTTTTTTAACAAATTATGTATTTTTGTATATGAGTATTAATTTGACACACTTGGGGATACCAGTCACACGTGTCTTTTACGAAAAAATAATATCTATGTGATATGCAATTATATTTAGGAAACTATTATTGTACCATCGCATAGTTAATTCAACCTTACGACCATATTAAAAAAAAGTCGTAAATAGGACGTATATTTATCGATAATATATTAATTTTCGTTTTATAATATGTGTTATTACAATCATTATACCTATAGTTTATGGTTCTTTTATCGTCTTTATCACCGCTCAGAAATTATCGCACTAAGATATAAAGATTATTCGACTGTGTAACTGTTATCGATTGACGAAAATATTTTCATAAAAAGTGCGATACGAATATAAGTATACGAGATAATATTAATAAATATATGGAGTTATTTCATTTAAAGTGCATAGAAAAATCGTTAAATAATAATCTATAAAAAGATAGTTAAAATATAATACGAGCTTATAAGATTTAATGTCATTATGTAAAATTACAAGTAATTAATATTGTATGTTGATATATATGTTTTTTTTTTTTCATTTACTGGAACATAATGATACTATGACGATTTTTAAATATAATTAATCATGCAAGAATTGGTAATATAAATATTTTTCTTTTTTTTTTTTAAGGATTTATCTTCATTTAAATCTTATTTACAGATTATCAGTGCGTATAAAAAGCCACGTATTAATGTATTTCATAGCATTATTTTACCTATAAGAGTTTATTATAAGGCACGTATACGATAGGATTTTAATTCACGATAATTTCTTTGTGATTTTATGCGAGTATATATAAAAAGAAATAAATATATACATATTGATAAAGAAAGATTTATCTACTACGTTAGGAATTAGGCGATATTCTTCGCGTATTCTTCGTAACGTTATATATGGAGATTTTCTTGGTATCCTTCCACCTCGTTGTACATTTTTCTCAAGGGATCTTTCGTATTATTAGGTAAATAATTTTGTATACTCGGTGCTACCTTATTGTTACCAGGAATTATTCCGTTCGCCAAGTGTGCCACACCATTTTGTAACATATGCGTCGTTCCATTGGTTATTCCATTTTGTCGGATCCCACCATTTTGTTGGATCCCACCATTTTGTCGGATTCCACCATTTTGATTTATTTTCTTTGCATTGTTGAGGACGCCATTTGTCATGTTGGTAACACCTAAGAAAGTATAATATTTAACGTAAACAACAAGTTAAATATATTTACATGTATATTTTTATGTATGTATATATTCGCCTTCATTTTTACTAGGCTAGAAAATTTTTTTATAATTATAACAAACGTATGAGAAGTTTTGTCTCGATAGAGAACACTGTAATCTGACCTTGAACTACGACGCCATTTAAGTTTTCCACTTTATCTATCGTCTTGCTCACTTGATCAGATACACCGTTGTTAATCATATGCCTAGCGAAACCATTCGCTATATTATGACTACGTCTCTGCTGTTCTGTTTCCTGGGTCCCATTGATGTCACTGGGGACTGGTAAGTTTGGGTCTATATCGTCATCATTTTCTTGAGACTTTGGCGATTCTGGTCCACGTGGGTTATCCTCCTCTTTTCGTCGAGCACGTCGCATCAGTTGAAACAAAGCTTGCGAGAAGTCTTCTTTTACACTTGGCACGTCCGTGTCACCGTCGATCTGATCAAAGAAAACAAAAAAGAAAAAGAAGAATAATATCTTTGTTAAAAATATTATCACTTCGGATATTATTAGATCATTGCACATACGATTACTAATCGGTTCTCATTATCCAGTGTTTTCAACATCGGCAATGACATTTCTCGGAATAGTTCCAATCTTTTTCTGAAAGCTGATACACTGTCATCTAGTTTCCCTTTACCAAGTTGAAGCTTCGAGCAGTCCAATAATACTAACGGTGGTTCCTGCCCAAACTGAAATAAATCATTTCAATAATGAATTATTTGACTCGTAGAAAGAAATAATTAATAAATTTTGTAAAGAATTTTACTTTGTTCTCAAATTCTTGAACCTGGTTCAAATCTCTCGGATATCCATCGATGATTATACCATCTGTGTCACGATTCAAAAGAACCTGTTGTTCGACCAATGGCATCACAATATCTTGGGATACCATTTCACCAGCTACTATTGCCTCGCTAATAGTCGTGTTCGTTGATGCCATTCCTCTTAACAATCCACCGATACTCACATGAACCCATCCTGGCATATTTTGAACCGCATGACTGCACAGTACGGCTTTATTGCTACCTGGTCCACCTTAAAAAAAAATGAAAACAAAAATTCTTTGAAATATTAACAAAGATTATACGTTTTGTTTAAATAAAATCAATCCATTAGATATTCTTACCTATTACCCATATAAAAGTTGGTAATCCTTTCCGAGGTTTCACCGCGGTTTTAGATGCTTTTGTATCTGTATCAATAGGTGGTTCAGTCATTTCGACTACAACCACATGATCTTTCGGCGTTGGTGTTCTAGAAATTGGTTCTTCTCTCCTTTCTACCTTCACCTTTTTAAATCGTATCAAAAAATTTATTTAACCAATACATTTCTCGATATATTCCATATTTATTTATTTATTTATTTCTATTATTTGTACACTTACTTCTGCCTCTAACGATTGAGCCATTTTCTTTTCTTCCTCATCTGTAGTCGGTAATCCTAAAATTTTCATAACAGCTTCTCGGAAATCAATGAAAACTTCATTGGGATTTCGTTCTCCGTTCACCTTCGAATCATGAAAAAAAAGAAAGAAAAAAATTGTTCGATTTTATCTAAAATAATCAGATTGATTTATCCTATTTATCTTCCTACCTCATATAACATTCCACTTTGATCGAAGTATTCCACAACAGGCATAACGTTCCTATAGAAATTATGTAGTTCCATTCTTGCTAATCCTATAATTACGTGACCGAGCTGAGCTCCAAAATCAATTTGTCTTTCGAGAACTTCTTGTCTCCATGAGACGAGGATCACACCGTTGACGATTTTTATCTGCGGATTTAATTATCTTGCTGATATATAATAATTTGTAAGGAGTGTTACGACGAAGGAAATGTAAATGAGCTCTTTTAACGAACGAAAGAAAAAACAAGGGAACTAAGAGAAAGGAAGTTTATAATATCACGCGATTTATCACTTTCAGTAGTACTTGTTGAGCTCGACTTTCAAACAAGTGTTAGGTTCTCACTTAAATGGTAATTAGTTTACTATAGGACAGTTCATTGATCACTAACACAAGTTCTTGTTTGAATATATTACAATGGTTTACAGTAGAATCATAAGTTAGGTCAATAGGTCAATATGTAAGGAAAGTTACAGAATAAATATTGCTATCGACAGGTAGATACTAAAGCAATAACCGTTAAGCTCCATTAAATTATTCATTTTTATTTATTATCTTTTTAGATCATTGACAACAAGAGAAGACAGACTTTACCTTCTCGGCATATTCGACTACGTCCCGCATATTTCGGGGATATCCACTGACGAGAAAAACTTTGGCCTCTGGAGACATTTTCATTTCGAGCATGAGAACTTCCGATACGGTTTTACTGCTTAGTTGACCGAAATCTTGCATATCTGTGATGGAGAAAAGTTAACGAAGAAGGAAAAACGAATTAGAAATAAATAATTGGTTTCGTAGGGAAATTTGTTTGGAGAATATTTGTTCGAAATGTTCATTAAAAAATTTTAATCATTTATTTCTAATCGATATATTTCATTCACCGTTTCCAAGCGCATATTGTTGAAGAAGGTCCATCATGTTGATGTGTGTTATGCCCTTCCTCTCTTGCATCAGATTATCGCAGTGTGTCACCTTACCACTACCTGGACCGCCTGATAAACAAACGATCGATTTTTTTTATCGATGCGTTGTTTAAATGCAAAATGATAAATAATTCGCGTAACTAACCGAGTACAAAAATGACCGGAATCTTCGGCATTTCGAACTTAACAGGACCCACGTTTTGCTTCGTGAAACGTCCATCAGGCGGGGTCGCCAACAAACCAGTTTCTCCTCGCCATCTTCCTGTACTTCGAGCATCGGGATCCTCGAGCACCTGCGATCCATTTTGTTGCTCTGCAAAAGCATCGCCACCGAACGATGATAAATCGTAGAATAACTTTTATTTTTAACGTTGATTTGCATTTTTCATGATATATGCAATATTTCAACTCTTTCATGAACGACTGTTTCAAAACGTTATTTTTTTCTCTAAAAATAGACTCGTAAAAAAAATAGATATAGATATTGTCATTGAAATAATTTTTATTTTTATTCCTCTTTTATGAATGTATTTTTTGTACAAACTGAAACGTTCACATACATAGATAATATTATGTATGAACAAAGTATTAAAGGTATGACAACAAATGTTTCAAATTATCGTCTTGGTTGTCGTTTATATGCATACATGTGGTATACAAAAGAATTAATATTGAAAAGAAAAAGTGATAGTTTTGTTAAACAATAAATTAACAATTAAACTGACCTACTCAATGAAATATGAAATGGCTTATATGTTTTTTCGTTTTTATCGGTAAATTAAGCCGGTAAATGTATAGATTGAATGCGTCATATGCGTGAATGATCGATATTAAACATTATATGACGTATTAAAACTTCAAGGTAACGTGCATCCTTTTCAAGGATATTAAGAACGATAAAAAAAATATAATAGAATCTAATATCCATTGAAAAATTTCTTTTTACAAAATGTTACATAAATTTCTTAATATCCGCTGTTAAATGAATAAAAAATTCTTAAAGTCAGTACATTCTTGTGTTGTAACAAACTTTTTGAAATTAATTCATATACGAAATTATTTCATTCATAAATAAAGGAAATCAATCTTTATGTGAACTTTTGAACTTTTTATGAAAAGTAATTTCATTTTCTAGATTATTCGTTTCATTAATCTTTTCATACGAATATATGCAATAATTGTCAATTTTTATATAAGTATATAAAAAAAATTGAAATTAAAAACTTATTATAATATGTTATGATCGCAAGCGTTTCATAAATGTGATGTTTGAAAATTACTAAGAAGTTAGATATTTTCTTTTCCAGTCGATAGAAAGTATAGGGCGGGTCAAATGTTCCTAAATGATTATAAAAAATCTATTACTCTTTTTTGTGAGACTTTTTAGGGTAAATTGTAAAAAAGTTCGTAGGTTTGTAATTTATCCAATCTGGAAAAAATTAATCCGAAAAATCTCAAAAAAGAATAATCGATTTTTAAACTTAGTTAGAAAATTTTTTGTGGTCACGCCTAGGATATTTTGGTTTATTCTCTATGAGCTCAACCTCATATCTACGATTTCATTCGTAAATCGAGAGGAAAACAAGTACAACAAAAATGCAGTATAAAATATTCTGATGTGTGGGATCATGTGACAAACTTTCGTTATCAATATCGATATTTTTCATCTTTAATTTCGTTATCGTAAGATCCGACATTGAATAGACGATTCTTTGCGTTAGATGTTATTACCCTCGTATCATATTTTATGTATATGACAATAACGATTTATAGTTGTAACGTGTACCTACTATCTTTCACACTATAGTAGTCATAGATAATTTTCCTAGAAGTATAGAAAATTCAATACTTACAGCTACACAATTCTTCTCTATTTAACTTGTTTTTGTGTGGTTTTCTTTTTCTTTTTTTTTTAAATTCACTATTGTATTTTTTTATTTCACCTATAATTAATAATAGTTTAATATGGATAATTTGTATATAAATGTAAATAAACGATCTTTTATTAATCACAATTCATGTCATTAATTTTATTATAATTATGATGTTTTATGATATGATCATAATAATATAAAAATTAATAACGATAAAGATACATTATGATATTGTTATGATATACCGAATTGTTATAATCATTTCTCATTTTAATCCAATGTTTTAAGAAATATTACGTAAATGTCTTAAGAATAGAAAAGCACATAAGGAAATTGAAATATCTAACGTCATCGTCTTCCTTAATAAATCATGGTTAGAATATTGATTAGTTTATGTGACTTGTTACTCTTTACTTAGGTCATACGAATGTAGAAAGCTGAACAACAATTTAGATTAAGATCGATGATTGATTAATTTTTTTTCAAGTCGTTGACTCGATCGCCTTAATGAAATTTTTTTGCTTGATTGTTCTCTCTCTTTCCCTCTCTCTTCCTCTCTCTCTCTCTCTCTCTCTCTCTTTCTCTTCTCTCTCACTTTCTATCTCTCTATTTTTATGTCACACGTATGTTTTATTAGAAAATGTTTAGGTATTTTCTTTACGGTCTTAAGAAGGTCTATTTTCTTTGACATTACCTTGACACACGATCGACCTAATATTTTCTATCATTTTAAAAGATATTAACAATTAATTAGAATAATTCTAATTAGATTATAAGTATGATTATTTCGATATTGATAATCATGAAAGTCGAGTTCTCAGCAAATTCTATATCTCAATTTTTGTCCGGCATACATGGATATGTTTGTGTTTACCAGTTGCGACAATGTTTTAATGAGAAGTGTCGTGGAGGGAAGTTACTCGGCCAGTTGCAATATTGATTCCTTAAGGTGACTCATACCTGTGGAACTTTCTCTTCATCGTATAACCGTCTTAGAAAATAATATGAAGAATGTATAATTTGTGATATTGAAAATTATAACAAAAATAAAAGAAAAAGAAAGAACAGAGGAGAACAAAGATTCGATTTTATGTAAATAAAGGGAACTTCAAGATGGATCATTTTGTTCAAAGATGTTGAAATATTGGAAGTAAATTTCAGACAGTACATTTTTTCTTTCTTTTGTATTAAAATAAATTTTAATCGGGAACACATCAAATGAATTATTACTATGACGAATTACCATTTTTATGAAAAAATAAAATGAAAGAAATAGGTATGTATTCACATTAGTGAAATTAAAAATATGCA
Organism: Dolichovespula media; assembly: GCA_911387685.1. NCBI lineage: Eukaryota > Metazoa > Arthropoda > Insecta > Hymenoptera > Vespidae > Dolichovespula > Dolichovespula media. Next base: position 10,163,768 of record OU426851.1, on the reverse strand, counting down.
TATAGGAATTAAAAAGTCGAAGGTTAGACTCTTATTGATATGTGGCGAGCGTTTATAAAGTAAAAATGTAATGTCAAGTGCAACCATTGTGTTGCATCTTTTATTTCCAATATGCAACTTCCTGTTTCCTTCAGAGAAAGACACGAGATAATTGCAAATTTGAAAACGTATGTACTGATCGATGAAAAGTAATCGATGAAAGAGTTGCCGTAAAATGTAAATGCTTTGGAAAAATATATTTCTTTTAGATGTTTTGTAAACGAGTTGATGAGATAAAAATGATTGAAATGTAGGTTGTGACAATACTGACCAGTGTCCAGGCAGATGCCCATAGTAGGTCGTTCGACTAATCCTTCCACGGCCATTTACTCACATGCTTGCAGCACACGCGATCACTCTCCGTTAATAAATACTCCCAACACGTGGAGATTTCTTTAAAAAAAATCGAAACACTCTGAACGTTCACGGATTTCACGGATTTCACATTAGAAATAACCAAAGTCATCAGGTTCCTTTGAAGGAAAAAGAATTTATACGACCCTATCAACTTTTTTCACCACTTTTTCTTAATTATTTCTAATATTTGTTTTTCTTTTTTTTCGATAACATTAGAATAATTATCCAAAAATGAAAAGAAAACGACACATTTCCTTGGATCAACCGTGAAATTTAATTTTCCCACCAACGAACAAACGTCCGTAAGAAGGTGGCGTTTCTATTTGTAAATTTCCTCTACCCTTTGAGTCGATTTGACGAAGTTTCTTCAGTAAGCTTCGCAGAACGTAACTTAAGATCAGTGCCATCCACATGTAGTAGATTTTGAAACAAATTTCCTTTATAGTCGAAATAAGATCATTGTATCTTTCACGATTGACCTTCGTCGTGGATCACTAATGTAAAAATAGTGATTAGACTAACTTTATCTTGATCTCGATCGATGACACTTTTCAAACACGTAACATAATATAAAAAGGAGGGATAAATGAAGAAAGAAAGAAATATTTTAGAACGTTTTTTTGCTGCAAAAGAAGCTTAATCAGCACGATTTTACGTCACGTTCTTCCACTGGGTATAGGTAGAAATTGTGTATGTGTTATCCGTGACCCTGAATGTCAGTTGAGCTTTAAAAGTACACCGAACTTCCAATGGTCTACTTTGATCTTAGGAAGGATCTATGTGAATCGTGGAGCAGAGATTAAGAAATATTCAACGTTCTCCTTGATGTCCGAGCTTCAAGTATGACCGAGGGTAAATTACCACACACACTAGAGCTTTTTTCTCAACGAATACCATAACACGACTTTACATCGGTACAAATAGAGGTCGTCGCAAGCCACTTCGCATCGTAGCCATGGACACCGCGCAAGCGCTTGTAAGCTCTCATCGTATTCACCCTACCCTCTTGTGTATACATATGTATACATACATACATTGACATACATACTCTACATATGCTTACGTTAATGGACGGTGCTTTCGGCGTGCTCGTATGTATTTGAGCATCCCCATTCTAAACGTTTGTATCTCTCTTGGTCTTTTTTCTTTCTTTCTCTTTCTCTATCTCTGTCTCTGTCTCTTTGTGTGTATGTGTGTCTGTTTCTCAGTATAGTTAGGCATGCGTGCGTGTACGGGTTCAATGTCAAGTTCTCCCTGTCGCCGGCATGCGACTATTCTCGAACAAAGCTCACCGCGAAAGTCTAGGGATCTATTATAACTGTCTAGGTATTTAAATGAAATTGTTAATGAGATCTTGTTCTTGACTTTCTTTTTATCCTATGCTTTTTATACATATTTATGTATATACATGTGACTGAGTGACGTGAGAATATTAATTATTATACGATTAACGCATAAGTATTTTAATATGATATTTGTAGATCACTTTTATTCCTTATAAAAGATTAAATTCTCTGAATTTCCGTTTATACTATTGTATTTCAATTTCTTCATTTGTCCTTTCTATAAATTTAGTTTTATAAAAATTATACGAAGAAAGGGGGCCAAGGTAAATTTTTTTCCTTTGAAGTGGCTGAATGAATTTTGAATTTATTGAAATCAAGGATTATACGGTAACAAAGTCTAACTCACATCGTATGTATGTTAATTATCTATGATTGCCTATCTAAAGACAATTTAACCCACTTTATTGAGTTACAGCTTAGAAAAACGATTGCTGAATATAAGATAAATTAATGTGCCTTGTATAATAATTTGAAGGTTAGATATATGTATACATAGAATTAAATTTAGCCTTGAGGAAACAATCTTAGAATTTTTTAGATTCAAGCGAATACAATTCACTATCCTTGTGCTTTAATGTTTCGATGATTATAAAAGCTTTCGTCAATGAAACTTTTATTCGAGAGGCAAAAAGAAAAGAAATTAAAAGAATATATATTCTTAGACAAAAGTACAATAAATTTATTAAAGAATAAAGTATATTTATTTTTTATCTTTTTCCTGATTCGAAGGGAAAAATGAATTTCTAATCGAACATGATCGATATTTCGATGATGTCCGATGTATTTTTCTAGGATAAAAAAAGTAAAGTAAATGTTCTCGTATTTTTTTCTTCTTTTTTTTTAATTTCTTTCCTCATTCGACGAGAAAAATGAATTTCTACTTGAACATGATCGATATTTCGATAATGAGTTAAATGACTCTAGTATTTAGTACGCAAATCGTACACATTCAAGATTCGTTTCAAATAACGTTAAGATGTTCATGATCGTTTAGTAATGATTTGACAATGATGGATTTCACGGTAATCGGTCGAATCATTATTATGCGTAATGGTATATCTCGAAATATTAAACGATATGATGTCGTACGACTTCGATTATCCTTTTGTATGTTTTCTACATTGAATAACAAAGGAGGTGGATGGAGAAACCCTTTATTAGAACAGATAAAATATTCAATAATGGATAACGTAGCTTGAAACATTTAGCGGTTCGGTATCGATTGTTCGTAAGGATATCGAAAGTTATTTATGAATATATGCACGTGGTATGTGTGTATATATATATATATATATGTTATATGTTGAATCTTTAAATGAAATTTTTTTTTGTTATCATTTGATGCGACTGAATAATAAAGCGTAGATATGGAATTAAAATGAATTCGTTTCTTGCGAATCGATTCAAAGTAAATGTTTAAAAAATTCGTTGAAGTAATCAGAGTACAGATATATCTATATGTATATGGTAAGGCCATATAACAACCGATGGTCGCCATATTCTATTAACATATATTGACGATTCTTAAGAAGCTGATGACCTTAGTAATGACCCTGATAAATGCTAACTTTCTTGGTTCTTAGCCGATGGATGAGAAACCAATGGCGCTGACAATGATAACCACGTATATCGGCGGAATGTCTCTAAGGTTAAATTATTTAAAACTGTAATTCGCTTACAGCTGTCTCTGTCCCATATATCTATGTATAATTCTTGCTTGACGAGCTAAGTCGGCAGCGACGTTGTTCTCAATGACGCTATTTCTTTTTCTTCATCATCACACAAGTCTTTTCTGATAGGTAAAAGACTGATCGGTTTATCAGAGATATTAATGGCACTTTATTATCAATAATTCATTTTAAATCGTTTAGAAATCGTATAGCTAATAACAAATATTTAATTTCTCTCTCTTTTTTATTTCTTATGCATAAATTGACATCTTCATTGTTAAGAGATACACGAAGCATTTGTTAATATTTCTTATCTAAAAAATTCTTAGGAAAGATAGACATTTTTTTTCTAATCGATCAAACTATTATAGATCAACTATTATGAATCATGTTAAATATAAGATCGATTCGTAATGCGTATTAAAAAGCGTAAGCATTTACTAGAAATGGAAGAAAGTTCTATGATTATATCCAACTAGTATTGCGAATTGTTAAAAAGGTCAAAGATGAAACAAAAAATCTATTAAACCGTCCTCGGTATCATGACGTATGTAATTTCCATGAAAATATTTCGTGGTGTATGGTTAGGCTTATAAAAATTATAGATGATAGAAAAATATACGAATATTTTTTTGTTATACTATAAGATATTATTGGTATATTGTTTAATAAAAAAATCTTATTTTTAAAATAAATATAAAGAAAAACAGTATTAATTAAAAATTAATAGTTAAGAAATCTTCGCTTTATAAGAAATCCATTTTGTTTATACGATCAGGTACTGACAATTTTAAGATTTTCATTAACCAAAAATGTTAATATGGTTAGTTAATTATATTAACACGATTCTTCTATATTCAAATAAAAAAATCTTTCAACTCTTCTACTAAATCGACGTGATCCTTAGTGAAAGATAACAGAGTATTCATTCTTAAGAATAAAAAAGGAATCACAGTTCGATAAAAATAGTTTCTTCATAAAATATTTCATATCGTGGAAGAGTTCTCACATTTTTTTGCAACTTCTGTAGTCTTTCCTTACTACATTTGCGATTATACATATTGCTCTATCGTTTGAAGATTAGTTCTTACTTTTTCTTTCTTTCTTTTTTTTTTTTTAATGAAAAAATTGCACTTAAACGCTTAAACGAATGTCATCTGTTGTTGTATATTGTAAAGGGAATCGTCGTTGTCTCCGAAAGTGGTGAGAAAGCATGTGAAAGGATTGTTATTAGGTCTATCGTTGTTTCTATCATTACTGGTTATCCAATAAGCTTTTATATGATTCGTTTGCGATTTATGTTTCACGACTAGCTTCACATCAGGATTTCGTTTACGCCATTGTATTAATGATATACAATGAAACCTGCAATTGCATACAATGTTCATCGCATATAACAATCCAATATTTGTAATTATATAATATACTATAATTATGTATAGCAATGTTTATAATTACGTACAACATTAATTGTAAATTAAAACAATGTAAAATAATATTTTAAGCGAAGTTAATTTTATTATTTGAATTCACCTTATAGTGATGATTAGCCATAAAAAGAATGTAATGACAAGCATACAGCAGAGTACAGCGAGACCAATACCTTCCCAAAAACCGAGTCGTGTATATGCACTCGCACCAATTCCACACAAATAAGTAGCGACTACGCATAAAGGCGTGAGTACTACCAAACAGATCACATCGCCCGTGATTCCTTGTGGTCCATAAGCAGTTTTACTTCTCCACCATTGGTAACACGACTAAACAATTTTTACATGATTTTCAATAAAATTTTCATCGATCGAAATTATTTTATCTTTATAAATATATCGATGATAATTGTAAGAATTACCTGACATAAAGGTTTTTTCTTTTTCTCAATCACAAAAGCATACTTGCAGATTTCACAGTGATCGGTATTCGACGAAGATAACCATTTTTCTAAACAACTTGCGTGTATCAAACCTAAACTACCGGTACAATCGCATGGATCTATTAATTCCTCGGTACTGTCGTCTGCTTGATAACAAAAGACTCTGATTTATTTTTATGTAGATATTTAATATTGTTAATTTACCATTAGAAAAATAGAAAGAAAGAAATTAAAAGGTTTGATTAGATTTGTCAAGTTAGATGTATCGTGAGTATAATGATCGATAAAAGATTATTGCTATATCAAAAACTTTTTCATCGAGACAATGAAGATAAGATTACAATGCTCGTTAAGTAGACAAATTATAAGTAGTCTCATATAGATCCTTTGTCTTTATGCCGATATAAAAGTTTATCATAAAGAAATGATCTCAAGACAAATTAAAAATAAATACCTAAGTAAGTAAATAAATACATAAGAAATAATAATAAGAAAAAAAGCAATACCTTCGTGACAAATTCGACAATAAACAATAGAATGGCAGCTTCGTTTATCCGGCGTCATGTTAGATCGGTAGAAAGGCGACAAAGTTGACATCGACGAGACGATCGTTCTCGGTTGTTGGTCCGTCGCTCCGACGGCGACGGACGACGTAGTTATTGTTGGTGCGTTGCTTCGTTTGGATTCCATCATATACGTATACGTTAGAACCGTTCGTTATCATGTATATTATCATGAAATTATCGCGGGAAACGGCAACACGTTCGAGACGCAGGATGTTGCCGAATACTTTCCACGTTTACCACGTAAAAACAGTCGTGTTTCGAAATACTGCTTTCCCTTTAACGTCTAACTATTTAGTAGCTCCTTACTTTGCTATACCTTTAACGACACAAAGTTATCCTTGACATTGATGACAATGCCAGGATGTTTTGTTCCGTTCGCTAATAAACGTTCGGTCTTTTGATAATATCGCGATGGAATTCTAACATTCCTCTTGGCGCATTATGTTAATAAAAATTATTATATTATTATGTTCGTATATATTTTTCCTATAATCAGAGTTCCTAAGATTTTTCTTAATGAAAGTCTTCCTTTATAAGTGAGAAAGATTCCTGTTAAAAAATTCGCGGTTTAAACTTAGTCCAATATGGCGTTTGTGCCAGAAGAGTTCATTAACCGCGAAGACCGATAATGGTCTAGACGACAGTTACTACAGGGACATAGTTAAAAGAATTCTGAGAAACTGTGTATGTATTAATTAAGAGTAGACATATGCATAAGAGTAATAAGAGATGTGAATTCGTTTACGTTATATATGTGATCAACCTAATAAAAATACATGAAAACAATTAAGAATAGAAATCGATAGATAAATAGATTAGAAATCGATAAGTCGTCAACAATACGATAGATTGCTTAATATTTATATATATATATATATATATATATATATATATATATATATATATATTAGGATTTTATTTATTTATATTTAATTATTTGCATAGAATAATATTTACAATGTTGGTTAGTAATTTGGAAGGTATTCTCTGGTATTTCTCATACTACGGAAAATGTAACCTGCTGCGCATTATCGCATATATCTTTACAAAAGAGGCAACTTAACCTCAAAATCGTGCGTGCGGCGAATTTTCGGCCGAGTATTTAACGTTTTTGATTTTTAATTATTTATCATTGTATGATATCATGAATAGTCCGGATGTGATTAGTGAGGATGAATTATTAGAGAACGACGATGAAAAAGACTTGGATTTTGATATTCGAAATTATGTAGATGAAATCAAAAACGATGACTCCTACGATGAACTCTTAGATAATCAGGATGATAATGTAAATATAATTTGTAAATACTCTTTATGAATATTGTTTTATTTTAATTATTAATTTACAAAATATGTCTTATACAGAAGGACAATGATAATCAAGGTGGAATTGAAGAACAAGAAGAAAGTGAAAGCGTTGGTCCTGTCTTACCAGAGGGGCATAGGTTTGATAGAAAATTTATATGTATAAAATATCCAGGAAACGTAATTAATCCAGACAAAGCAATCAAAACATTAGGTGGCATCAATGCAATTTCTACGGTATATATTATATTTGAAATGAGATTTCAATTTTTGTATGATAGTATGCTAATAATTCTGTTTTTGTTAGGCGGTAGATACTCCCAACAGACGTCTAGAATTGCGATTCAGACCTGACGATGGGTATAGTAAACCAACATGTGGTGATAGACATTCTAAAACAGCATTTTTATTGAGAGTCAGAGTAAAAAAGAATAGGATTAACGAAGTACAAAAAAATGTCCAGAGATCTGAGGCAAATACAAATATGGAATCTATTAAGAATGATTTTAGAAATGTGTCTTTAAATGATGATAGTCAAAAGAATAAAGGCAACCAAAGTGACATCCAGAATCATGGGGACTTAAAAAAAGATAGTGTTGTAATAGATCTAGTTGAAAAAATACAAAACTGTAATGTATCAACAAACATTGAAAGTTCTAGTAAAGTATCTTCCAGTGAAATTTTTAAGACAATATCTGATACATCAGTAGATATAGGCAAGAATTTGGTTAAAGGCAAGAAAAATATTGCACCAACTTTTGATCGTAATAAATATGAGGATCTTTCACAAGACGAACAGTATGAATTACCAAAATTAAAAATATTAGGAAGGATTGATACAGAATTTCAGTTTACTAGTATGTATTTTAATAATATTATCAAGATTTATAGAACCACATTTTTATCTATATAGTTTATTCTAAAATATGCTAAATATCCATCTTTAATTTTTATTTTATATTATTTTAATTTCATTTGTACAACTTTTTGTTTTTAGATTTGTGTGATTTTCAATACTTGACCATGACAAAAAGTAAAAAAGATCCAAAAGTATTGGAATGTATATACGATAAAATATATCCTACTGGAATTCCATCTTTTTCGTGGTTAAAAAATGAAGTGCCTTATTTCTTACCACCAGCTGCGTTCAGCAGAGTGGACAGTGTACAACAATATGTACCAAAAACTGAAACTAGTTCACTACCAGAAAATATAATTGGGAAAAATAAAAAACGCAGAGCAGGCTTTGCCAATTTTATTTGCTTTACGACTCAAGGTGTTCCTACTAAAGCGCCGGATGGTATTGAGACTGCTATGAAAGTGAAATTTCTACAAAATACGCATTTGGAAAAAATTCGTCAGATGTTCGAGGAACGACCGATTTGGTCTAAAAATGCTATAATGTATAACACAAAATTCACAGGAGAACAATTAAAGATATTGTTACCTTCAGTAGCATATTACTTTATGACAGGTCCTTGGAGAATTATGTGGGTTCGTTTGGGTTATGATCCTCGAAAAGATATTTCAGCTAGAAAATATCAAACTTTGGATTACAGATTGAAAGCTATGCGTAAAGATTTTTTTCTTTTCTGGTCCTTTGTAATTTGCAGTTACGCTATTTACTCTGGAAGTTTATGTATCTTTTATATTTTATCTAGGTGGATTGGGATCTACAGTAAAATGTAAAAGAAATTATTCGGAATATACATTACCATATAAGTCTGCCCCAGCAGCTAAATCAAAGACTACTATACTTACGCCAAACTTAAGTATGGAGCCAAATCAAACGAAGGAAACTGAAATGAATGAAAATATGTATGTTTATAGAGAAGGAATGGTCCCTCCTTCGAGACAGATGTTTTATCAGGTCTTTATTGTATTAGATTTATTTATATAAAGTTATTATTCCAAACATAATAGATTTGTTAATAGAGAAATTTTTTTCTTTTTTTTTTTCAGTATTGTGATATTCTTGTGGACGAAATACAACAAATGTTGGCAAAACTTCCTGATCCTATGCCTGGTACAAGGTGTCACGAGAAAAGGGGATGGTTACCAAGTGGTTTCGATGTTCAGTGCAGAGAAATAATTAATAAACAAGTTCGAGCTGTTCTTAGAAAAAAAATGAATATACCGGAAGATCGTGAGTAATTCTTTTTTTTTTACCGCGAGAGATAATACTATAATTCAAAAATGCATTTCTTACGTACGACATATATTTTTTAGATCCTACTACACTTCCGCGAAAACGAAAATGGGGAGCGGGTCATAGAAAAAATAGACTTAAAAAAAAGAAAACAAAGACAAATGCTGAACCATCCACTTCTAAAGCTCGTTTAAACACTTGTTCAGAATCGAGCGACGGAAGAGAGAATGTTAGTTAGAATAAATCAAATGTATAATAACTAGTAATTTCTTTTGATATTATTGTTGTGTACGTACTATTACAAACGAAATGATAAATAAAATATGAAAAATAGGATAGGCATTATTCCGTTTTTTTTCCTCTGTAAAACAGCAACGAGACACGAAAGGTCAACACACAATAAAGCTTTCTTTCTAGACCTACGTTTACGATTTATTCATAAATGTACAGAAACTGTCAGCCAGATATCTATCAATAAATACGTGTACATAATGAATTACACTTTATCGGAAATATCATAATTACACATTGGACGAAGTGCAAGAGTTATAGCTGAACTTCATCGGATAATGAGAAGGAAGGAAAAAGTTGCAACGACGAGACACGTTACGTTAATACATACAATTTTTTTTTTATTAAAAGATCAAAGTTTCGTCTAATTATGTTAAAAATTAATACTCGTTTTGTTATCACAGACAATAGAAGATAATTAGAGCACGTAATTGCTACCGACGTTATGAATAATTCCCATATTTCTGGGAGAAAAGAAATTCTATATGACCAATTAAGAATAATTAAGTGAGAACGAGTTTCTTCACGAAGAAAATATTAGCATTATTGAAATCGTATTGTTTCATCATCTGTACACCTGTTTCATTGAAAATTTTATTACGTTTACGTGTCTCGTTTGCAATGTAAAAGCAGAGAGAAGGAAAAAGGGGTGGGTGTTGATGACTCTGATGAGAAGGACCGTCGTGATATCACGTTGGCCTGTGGAGGCGTAGACCTCTCACAGACGGATACCACGGTTGGTATTTGCGACATAATTGAGGAGCTCCTCGGAATCTTCGCAAACGAAAGGTTTCTCGTGGTAGCAAGCAACATCATGCCAAGCGATGCCGTCGTTATAAACGTTGTTAAGTACAGACAAACAGGACTCGTTGGTACCATTGATATCGAATTCCGCGTTATCAGGCTGCCTAACTTTCTTGTGTCCAGTTTGGGACCAAGGATTGAAGCCCCAGCCAGGTGGTATTTGATTGGTTGGTGCCATTTTTTCACGATTTGCCGACCAGAACCAACCGTACAATGATTTAGGTTCCAAATCACGTCGATTTTCGCAACCCTTGAAATCACAAAGACGACCGGATGTCCAAATATAGGGGACATCATCTGAAAATAAATAAAAAAAAAGCACAAGTAACAAGGTGTTAATGAGTTTGATAAATACATTTCTTTCTTTCTCTCTTTCTTTATCTTTCGTTTTATTCGTTGAAGAAAGAAATTGTTGATTGTGCGAAAGAGATCGAGACGCGAGAACCGCACAATACTATTGCATAAAAAGATGAGATCGCAGCCTCAACCCACTTAAAGATTCTTCGCATCACCTTGAAAGATCGACGTTATATTCATCACAAATATGAGATTCGCTTGAAGATTTTAGATAGAAAAATTATGCGATATCTACTTGTTTACTTTCGAAATCGAGGAGGGACATCAATTTAATGAAATAATATTCTAATCTTACAAACGTTCAGAAAGAGAGAGAGAGAGAGAGAGAGAGAGATAGAAAAAGATTAGAATATTTGTAAGAGTTAAGAAATTTGTTCGTTGCCAATCAATAATTAAAGCAGCTTCTTCTCTCGTTAATCATTAAATGGTTGAGTCGATGTAACATGTTACGTCGTTAGGTCGGTTGTTTCGAAATATTTAAGCCGTCAAGAATGATGTATCTGGTGAGAATGAAAGTTACGACGGGCGTATAAATCATTTTAAAACTCCGAGAGCTTCGTTATTAACGACATTTTCTTCGGTGGCTTGAATAAGTTGTGTAGAACTTTCTAAGGTTATCGTGTCACGTCTTGTCCGTTATTGAAATTCTTATGTAGTACCTCATTGATGATTTTCATAACTTTACATATTTCTTTATTTAAATTTAACGTCCACAGACCAATGACTTTGTTTACGATCTTTCTGTAGGATCGATTTTTCTTGTCATTGAAAAAAAAAAAAATTCTCTTAACAAAAACGAATGAAGAAATTGTGCCAATTGCATTTGAAAACGAATCCGCGTTCACGCTACGAAGGATAAATATGATTCATTAGGTCGCAGGTATATAATTATCGCCCATCCCGATTGTTATTTCGAGACATTATACTCACTCTGTTGTATAAGTCTGAAGATCATATTGTTCTCCTCTTGAGTTTCCATAGATACTAGATCCATACAATATTCTCTGCAAATATTTCTAGCATCTAGCCAATCGACTTTTTGATTAGCGTGGGCGGGCACATGTCCGCTATAGAAGTAGTTGTGACCACGGAAATTGAATTGTTTGGGTCCTAAAAAGATACACATAAGCATTAGAATTAATGAAGGCACGAGAATAGTATCGAAGATATTTATGTTAATAATTATTAATCAGTAAATGGGAAACTATCGTTTGTTTTGAAATTAAAAATATTTGCTTTGTAAAGATAATAAGAAGAATTTATATACACAAAAGGGCTCGAAGCTTTCGTGCAAAATCGATATGGGTTATTTCAATAAAGAGAAAAGGAGATAGAGAAAGAAGCATTTGTAACACGGAATCTCAAATAAAAAAATATTTGCCTCGTAAAAATAATAAAAAGAACGTGTATATATATATATATATATGTATGTATGTACGTAAGAGAGCTTGAGGCTTTCACGCAAAATTGATAACCGTTGTTTTGATAAAGAGAAAGAAGCACCTGTAACGCGGAATCCCAAATAAAAGATATTTGTTTTGTGAAAATACTAAAGAAAATTTATATACGTAAGAGGACTTGAAGTTTACATACAAAATGGATAAGGTTTATTTTGATAAAGAGAAAGAGTGATAGAGAGATAGGAGTACTTGTAACACGGGATCCGAAATAAAGTATATTTGCTTTGTAAAAATAATAAAGAAAATTTATATACGTACGTAAGTAAGAGGGATCGAAGTTTACATGCAAAATGGATAAGCGTTATTTTGATAAAGAGAAAGAGAGATAGAGAAAGAAGCACTTGTAACACGGAATCCCAATATACACAGGTGTTTCGTAACACGGCGTTAGGTACTCATAATGTAACACACGTCGTAAATTGTCGATGGGAGAGGCATACCTGCATAAATACCGAGAAAAAGTATAAAACCGTTGACATTTAAAGCGAACGATAATGACGCGCCGCCGATTACAAACCCTCTTCGCCAGAGCAACGGTGCTCACGACGAAGATGAAGAACGAAGACGAAGAACGAATAACGAAGACTAAAATGAAAACGAAGAAGAAAACGAAGTACAACGACGACGACGACGACGACGACGATGATGATGATGTTGATAATGGCGATGATGATAATGATGATGATGATGATGATAATGATGGTGACGATGCACGTGGCATCGAATCACCGCCCCACATAAACGGTGAATGCTTTTGTTGTGAATACTTCGTACGTGGCGAACTGGTCACGTGCAATTTTCTTCAATTGTTCGGCCAATTATCAGAGTTAAGGTGGATAACTACTAAATCTTTGACACGATGCATTAAGAAAAGTGCGTTGTCTTGTGTAATTCAATTATCTATGAATTTTTCTTTCAGAGTTACGTGAAAGTTCTTCCGTTGTTGGAAATACAGAGAGAGAGAGAGAGAGAGAGAGAGAGAGAGAGAAAATAAAAAGACTTATTTTCTTGACAAACGATAGTAAACTTTTGGCATTTGATCTTTACGCAAGAAACACATCGTGTCATACATCTTTATATTTATATGACATTATAATAACGAAAAATGGTATCGCTTTTGAAATTTAATCATTTGTATGTGTAAGTGTGCGCGCGTGTTTGTGTATGTGCACGCGTAAGATTATTTTTGTATATATATATATATATATATATATATATATATATATATGTATGTATGTATGTATATATAACAGGTAAATAATATATATTATTTATCTGAGAGGCTTTAGAGTGAAATGAAATATCGTGACAGATTCGACGTTGAGATCACGAATAAGAGATAGTATTGAAATTCCATAGATGTTGCAAATTCATGTTCTCGTGCTTCTTCTCGACATATCACGGTAGTCGATCGAGACTCCGAGTTCGCGCACGTGTTCAGCAAGACATTGACCGCGGTTAAACTATTGTAACGTTGACGTCCTGTACGTGATATAACGTAGCATGCATAGTATTGTTTGACAACACGCAAACATAATCTTTTACGAATAACTCGAATAAACCGATATACGAATAAGCATGCAAATGATCGTTTTCTAAAGAATATTTCATAAAGATTAGATTCTTCGATTCGTTTCGCGTACGTGGGATGACTCTTTCAAATGATTAAGCAATCATTGATCGAATCAATCTAATAGTCCCGAAGAGAAATCGTACGGGGATTCCTCATAGACTGACGTAATCGAGGATGAATCTGCAAATCTGTGTAATTCTTATAGAAAGGAAAGATATATTGAGAATAAGAAGAAATCAAGATCAATAATCATTATTTGATGTCAAACGATTTAACACGTACGCAACGACCCGCTCTAACGTAATAATATAATCACGTAATACTCTGAACTAATAAGAAATTGAGAACACACATATTACAAGTGATATTTATTCATTGGTTTGTCGAGAAATTCGATGATCCTTGTTCGCGATAGAAAGGCAAAGTGCAGGACCGTGCAAATTCAAATCGACGCTATGGTGGAAGGATTGCGCACACCTTTCGCGCTATATACGAAGAACGAAGAAGATGAAGAAGGAGAAACAGAAGAGAAGAGGATCCGTCCATCAGATGGTGCGTTACGACATAGGACAGAGTCGTGATTCTCGATGTCGGTATAAATTTAACGAACAGTGGAACAAGAATTACGACTGTCAAGGCACACCGGAGATGTGTTCCCAAGGCGACCAAGGCACACCTTAAAATTATTTACTTTCTTTTCGTTTTCTCTTTGAGCAACTTTCTTACTTTCGATTAAATCCAAATCGAAATTTGAGAGAGTGCGTTTGCATCGATGATTATAAAAAGAAAAAAAAAAAGAAAAATTAGAAGGAAGAAATTGTATGATAAAGATGCGATAAGGATCACTATTATTACTATTATTATTGTTATTATTATCATCATCATCATCATCATCATCATCATTATTATTTTTAACGATTATTTCTACGAGTAATGATGAGAATAGAAAAGGAAAGATAAGAAAAGAAAAAAATTCAAGAAGAAAGGAAACAAACTCGATATCCTCGAACATTCGCAATTTACGATCGTTATATCATCGTTCATTAAATATTTATACGCTTTTATAGACGTCCGCTTGTCTCCCTCTGTGTCAAGGAACTCGCAACGATAATCGTTTTGCTCGTGAGTGCCGTTGTTACAGACGATAATTGTGTAATCGTATACAAAGACGCGTTGCTTCTTCTTCTTCTTCTTCTTATTCTACTTCTACTTCTTCTACTTCTACTCCTTCTTCTTCTTTTTCTTCTTTTACGGATGCTTGACACTTTGACAGGATTTCGTTTCGAAAGATCAAGTTTGACTTTCGAAAAACTTGAATTGAATTTTATGTCTTTCGGCGTTGATGAATATTTCTCATTATCTAATCTTTTTTATAATCAATTCGAAAATAAAAAGATTCTAAACCCGGAACTTGTTTGTAAAACAAGTTATATTTCCCGTTACTTAATAATGATATGCATTTATTATCGACGAACAAGATCTTTCCTAGAATATGCAGGACTTTTTTTTTAGTTTAGTCTACAGAAAAAGTGCATTCATGTGCATCATCGAGAACGTAGTCGTTATGAAGCTAAAAAGAAACATTAGAGAGAGAGAGAAAGAGAGAGGGGGATACAATATTCGATCCTTCTTTTTACACGTGTTTATGACGTCTGATATCCATTTGCGGTGGAGAAAGTAGATTTCATTAATTTCGAGACATATATCGATCTCATTTTTTCTTTCTCCTTTTTTTTCCTTTCTTTTTTAATCATATTCACTTTTGGAATCACCGTTATTCTCGTCTACTCGAAATATATTATTGATAAATAAAATACCTTTGTGTATATACATAAATGTATAAATTTATATATGTACATACATATATATCTATATGTATCTATATATATGTATGTATAATATAAAATACTACATGAAATTTATCATTTTTCAATTTATCATCTATTAAAAAATATTTTTTTGTCAAATATGTATTATATATACATAAAATATATATATATATTATATATGTAAATATATAGTCAACGATCATACTGCGATCTAAAGCAACAATTCTTGTTCGATATATAAATATATATGTATAAAATGTGTAATATATTTTTGATAAATAAAAAATAAATAAAGTTAATGAGTTAATATAAAACGTTCACGTATAGTAAAGAATAATATATATATATTTGGATATATATATATATAAAATAATAAAATAGAAAAATAGGAAATGTGGAAAAATAAAAGAGAAGAAACAGAAAAAAAGAGAAAACCAAAAAATGAATATATTTTTTTTTCGTTCGACTAGAATCTCGTAATCGGCACTCAGTCAGCTAAGTCTCACTCGCGATGGTGAAATTTTTCTCTCGCACACAGGAGGTCAATGGGTCGACACGGCTCGTGAAGTGAATAACGGTTTTTCTTAGCTGTAGACTCTTCCTTTCCTCTCTTGGCTCTCAACGCACGCGATCATCGTTTCGCGAGGAAAATCGAAAGTGTAAGTTCGTTCATAAGCGAGAACTCGTTTTAAACTGATACACACTCGACCACTTTTTCTTGGATTAAAAGTTTCGAAAAAAGAAAGAAAGAAAGAAAGAAAAAAAGGGGGAAGCAAATAAGATTGCTATCGCATTTGCATTTGTTCGAACGAAGAGAACTTTTTCTATCATCGGATTTAATCATAGATCTAAGATAACGTAAGATCCAAGATGAAAGATAATGTCGAACTCGTTTATGTAGGTTTACAAGATTTTCGTTCCTTTCCAATTCCTTTTTTGGTCTTTTTTTATTTATTTGTTTATTTATTATTATTATTATTTCTTTTTAATTTTCTCTCTCTCTCTCTCTCTCTCTCTCTCTCTCTCTCTCTCTCTCTCTCTCTCTCTCTCTCTCTCTCTCTTTGTAATTCTCGATATTCTCAAGAAACGATGAAACATTCCGTGAGAGAGAAGGTATAGAGTCTATTAACTTGTTCGTCGATCGTGGATTTATAAGAATATCATCGCATCATCTCGATCGAGAGAAGATACACTCTCTTTCGTACCATTCACGTTATTAAATACCGTGAAAATACGACTATTTTGAAACAATCTCATATATATATATATATATATATCCTCTTCTACTTCGATCATAGATTCATCACAAATCGATCGTTCATAGAACTATAAACCAAAGCGATAGACTCTCTTAAAAGTGTACGGGATAAAATGACAAAGTTCAAAATCGAGTCGTTAGCTTCTAATGTCAGTTCGTATCCTTCAAAATCTCATAACATATATATATTTATATATATTTTAATAAGAAAAAAGTTTTTTTGAAACGCCCATTTCTTACGACAGTCCGATTCTTACGACAGTGACTTCTGAACATTTCACTTCCTGATCATCCCGCACTGTAGAAGGGAATGTATTATGTAATCTTTTAAACGTTCGACTTTTAGAAAGAATCATCGACGCAATCTACCATATCCATTTATACCACAAACAAGCAGCTTTACGATTTTTATCCTCACACGGTGATGTATTTACGATAATAGCAATGTTTTTTTTCTTTATTTTTTTTCCACGGTCCATTAATAAAATCGTTGAATCATTGAATCTGGCATTATTCGAGAGTCACGAGAATTGCAACAAAATAATATTTCATTTTTTATAAACATCTTACGTCGTTGAGATGTACCTTGTAATATCCTAAGTACATCTTTAGAAAAATAATAATAAAAGGAAACAAAACAAAAAAATTACAAAAGAAATCGAAGAGGAAGAAAGAAAGAGAAAAGAAGAAAAAAAAGATACGAACGATCAATTAGAAATATTACGATAGGTACCGTATTGCGTACGTCATCGACAAATAGCCGTTATGTTATTAAGAAGAATCAAACAAATCGATTAACGGAATTCTTCGATAATTAACCGTATTCTCTTATGACTGGGTATCAATATTGAATTTATCTTTTTATTTTATTCATTCGTTTAACGTGACAGTTCGACAATTGCGATGATTCACTTTTTTTCGTATTTATTACGTATTTATATATGTCATACATGTGAGTACTCGTCAAATTAGTTTTATTGGACATTGTTGTATGATCGATAAGTTTGTAAAATATTAATATTAACCTATATATTTACGTACCAATATGTGTACTCGTGAACGATTTTTAGACAGGTACCTAAGTATTTATACGATATATAAATAAATTCGATCGAATCGATCGAAGCTAAGAACGAAAAAGATGTTACAAACAGGATTCGAAAATTTACGAAGAAGAATTTAAGTCACTGACCGCTGGTCGGAGAATCTCTAAAGTAAAACCTCGGGTGTGTTGCTTGCATAAGAGTCTCCGACGATCTCGTCTGCTTTCAAAGCATACGAAAGGCCTCTTTAACGCGTGCGCCAGTACTTTAACCTCGTTTTCTTAAAGTCGCTAAAACGCGCGATGCTATCCGATAATAAAGAGTAACCTTCTTCGAAGTTTTATCCTAATTTTTTTTCCTTTCATTTTCTCCCCATTACATCTTTTTCTTTCTCCGTATTCTTTTCTTTTTTTTTTTTCATTGTTTAAATCGATCAATTAAGTAATAAGAAAATAATTCAAATTGTGTTTGTACTCGTTTGAAATAGGAACTTTAAATATCTATGATATGAATCAAGATCACTGTTCGAGGAATGATCATTCTTGCATAGTTTAGATCCGAAATATTGAAAAGATACAATTCGTTTCGTCCCGAAAGGAGAATTCTTAAAAGGCATGAAACACTTACGGTTCGAACATTTTTGCGGAATCGGAAGAGATAAGAATCTTCCCGGTCTGTTACTGTGTGGTCTAACTTCGTTAATCGCTGGTTCTGCGTTGCAGATCGCTGCGAGGACCAATACCAAGGTCAGTGGCAGCAGGATCATCTGAAATAGAAAATGACGGAATTAAAAAAGAGAGACAGAGAGAGAGAGAGAGAGAGAGGGAGAGGGAGACGGACCGAAACATAAAAAAAAGTGTTAATTCAAATCTTTCTCAAGTTATATGAATTTCGAGATATAGGAGGTTTGTGCGAAGAAAAAACACATTTATCTCCTTAGAATTTATTGCCATAGCTCGGTGAGAGCTGCAACGTCCTTCGTACATACGAATCTCTTAGCAATCGATTGGATGTTTCTCTTAAACGAGTATCGATAAAGCTTCTTTTTCTTTTTTTTTGCATTTTACATTGTGAAATACTTTATTGCCTTTTAAAGAAGTAATCACTCACGTCCAGAAAAAATTTCTAGAAAATTTTCAAACACTTTTTTTACGACGCATTAAGACGATCAAACGTCGTTTTAAATGAAAAAAAAGGAAGGAATAGAGAAAAAATATAAAAAAAAGGATTATGTTACGATAATATAAGAAGAAGAACAAAATGCAAATCCTCCATGCTCAACGCATTCGTGTGACACTACTGTACGCAGTAAGAGAAAAGAAAAGAAAACAAAAAAAGAAAATGAAAAAAAGAAAAAAAAGAAGAACGGATGTTCATTTCGACACTCACCTTGTCTCACTCGTTGGTTTTTGATTTTTTATTTTTTATTTTTTATTTTTTTTGATCCTTTTTCTTTTCCTTAAGGTAAGCCAAGAGGTTGACGGTTAAAGAAACGTAACTGATAGGATGTGGAGAGACGGGCCCCATCGTCGACGATTATATAGAAACGGTCCCCACCAAGTCCCTGAGCTCATCCCACCCTGGATATTGCAAGGACCCAACACAACGCGACGACGTCTGAATCGATCTTGCTCATCATTAGAGACCTGTTATTAGGGGTTAACCACTCGTATACTCGATTTTGTTCATTTTCAAAGGTCAAGCGATTCGTTTCACCCTTCTTCCTTCTCTCTCTCTTTCTTCTTTTCAATTTTTTTTTACATTCTTTTATCGATAAACGATTTCTATGTGTGTGCACCTCTCGACTCGCATGCTCGAGCACATCCTCTTTGTGTAATTTTTCCCGATTTTCTAAATGATAGTATTAAAAGTGACGCCTAGAGTTTCTTCTATTCCCATTGAAAGTTAATAATAATAATAATAATAATAATAATAATAATAATAATAATAATAATAATAATAATAATGATAGAAAGATAGAGATGTTTTTTTTCTATTGATACAACATTAAAAGCTATTACCACTATTGTTGGAATATTTAACGTGTCTTACATTACAAGAGTATTATCCCAACAAACCAAGAATGGGAAAAATGAGCAAAGAACTTTCCATTTCTTTCTTTTGGCTCACAGACAAGCAAAAAAAGAAAAAAAAAGAAAAAAGAAAAGAAAAGAAGAAGAAAAAAACATGCGCCCATTCACATTTTATCCTGTTTTATGTGCTAATACACGTTCCTTCCGTGTAATCGCGAGGTTTTGATGGGGCTCTCCAAGAAGTCGTAAAAAGATTCGAGTCGCGTGTGATACGTCCTCATTGTATTTAATACAGTAAAACAAAAAAAAAAGAAAAAGAAAGAAATATCCTGACAATTATGGCATAGGTCATATATGTATTTATATTATGACCTAGTCCCTATTAGTTATGGATCATATATACATATACATACATACATATATATATAGATATATATTCATATCATGACTTAGTCTCTAATCATGACCCAAGTATAAGTTTCTTTACACAAGTTCTTTTTTCTTCAGTTTATTTTAATTGATACAATTAATTTTCCTAGATTAACTTATTTCTCTTTCTATTTGTCTTTGTTTTTCTTTTCTTTTTTTTCTGTCTTCCGTAAGAAATGACATAAGTCGTATTTCCAATAACTAGATATTTTTATCGATCATTCTATTAGCAACATTCTCTCATACATACGTACATAATTCATAGATACCCATATCGCAGTTTTAGCGAATAAAAAAAAATAAAGAAGATCCGTGCTTGTAATTGGTTCTCTCGTGTTGTAATATATATATATGTATGTATCTTTTTTCTCCCTCTCTCTCTCTCTCTCTCTCTCTATATATATATATATATATATATATATATATATATATATATCGTATTTTCACTCATAATCGCATAGGCACGACACGTACGCTCACGTCTATCGAATAAAAATACACAATAGAGTGATTAACACTTAGAGCAATTTAGATATCGATCTTTTCTCTCTTTCTCTTTCTCTCTCTCTCTCTCTATCTATCTATCTATTCTTCTTTCCTATTTTACTTCTCTAGGCACCCAACAATTACATTTTTTTCACGAGTATTATGGACTCTTTCCTATAATATATCTTCGTGTACCATCAACCAGGTCCACCGAATTTTAAAAATGATCACGTGGATCCTCCTCCATCTGTACTCATACTCTTTTTCTTTTACTTCGACGATGACCTTGAAGATGCGCCTCGTTAACTTTCACCATGGCAACGAAGGTGCCGACGAGGAACGGGATAGTCAATGTCATCCACGTTGCAACTTGATTTGTACTTTTCTATGTTTTTTTTTTTAAAAATGTCAACCTTTGTTTAAATTATTTGAAATAATTCATGAAATATATATATATATATATATTTATATATATATATATATACATATCATCGATTTTGATAAAAAAATAATGTGAATCTCATCGTGTGAAGTGATCCACAAAAAAAATGGAAAAAAGAATTTATTTCATTATTTAGATCTAGTGAAATAGTTATTTCATAAAAATTATTAATTATTTTTCTTTGCTTATCCTTTTTCTTTCATTTTTTTTTGTTTTGTTTTTCTTTAAGTTAATTCGATAATTGTGCAAATACTTTGTGATTAGCAAACTTTCGATACGAGTACGCAGACGATGACTGCACAAGGGAATCACTAATGCATATCGTCTCACTCCGATACAACGTTTACATATCGATGCAATAACTATCGGTTGGAAGGTTGGTAAGTTCTCGAAACCTGTTACGTGCACTCGTAATGCGCCTTCGCTTGTGATAATGCACAAACGTGTACACGTAATATACGTAAATACACACACACACATATATATACGTGATATATTTATTGAAAAGTTTATTCAAAAGATTTTATATACGATTATAATTAATAGATATAAATTTTTATCAACAAATTTCTTTTTCAATCGTATTAAAATAAATGAGATAATAATTCGTAAATGCACATATAACTGGTACAACGCATATAAAAGTGTAAATAAATGAGATAATTAAAAGCTTTTATTATGTGAACAGGATTGAAGCAGAGATCGATGGAATGCGAAAAGAGAGCGGGAGAACGGAGCTAGAGCAGATGGAATTAGATTGGTGATGATAGAGGAAAGAGAGAGTAGTTTGAGAGAGTTTCAACGGAGGCGGATGTAGAGCAAAAATAAGAGCAATAAGTATTGAAGAGATTTTTCGCTGAACTTTGTTAAGACGATTACATTTTATTTTATTTTATTGTTTTATTTATAACGTATGAAAATTTAAGAAACAAACGACACGAAAACGAAGACCGGATTTTTAAGAATCCTCAACTATCTCAAATCTTTGCCATTTGAGTTCATCGACACGAAAAAAGAAGATTCATTTAATAATAACATTTCACTTTTTTTTCCTTCTTATTTCTCTCTCTCTCTCTCTCTCTCTCTCTCTCTCTCTCTCTCTCTCTCTCTCTCTTTCTTGCAACTAAAAAACGCGAGAGAAAAAACGAACAAAAAATATTTTCCTGCGTTAACAAGGGATGTAATGAAATTATGTAAGACTTGAAGAATGCAAAAATGCGTGGCCCACAGAATATGATCTTGAATCTTGGTTGACCTCGAAGTTGTCAAGGTTGTATTATACTAACATCGTGTAAGTGATTCGATTAGAAAAAATATTACTTTGTTTTGAAAACAGATATTGAAATCCTAGCTGGCCTTGAAGTTTTCAAGGTTCTATTCTATAATCTTCATGCACGCACACATAATTCTATTAGAGAAAATGTTAACTTTGGTTTTTTTCTGTTTTTTTTTCTTCTTCTTTTTTTTATTTTTAAACGGGAGAAGATTTCTGAATCTCCGTTACGGGATGATAATGATAAATGAATCGTGGCGAGATAAAGATCGTTTCTCTTTGAGTAATGTAAACCTATTTGTACATACATATGTATATAACAAGACACGCGATGCAATGAAAAGGATGCAACTTTTCGATGCGAATACGATATATTTATTTTCAAATGAATAATGTCCAGTTGCGTTCTTGTAATCATTTTTGGATGTAACGAAGAGAAGAGAACGTTTATCTCTCAAGGACGATTATTCGTATAAGATGGTGAAAGAAAATTTCAGAAAATGATCGTTAAATGTCACCCACATCTTATGCAAATAAAATTACTCGTGGAGGATAACATCATTCAATACAATTTAATATTCTCGAATAATATGTAAATAAGATCGTGAAAGGGTCTTATAATATTTCTTCTTTTTTTTTCTTTTTTTGACTCTGCTCATCGACATAAAATATTTTCGTTTATGACGTATAATCGGTAAAGACGAAACGATATCGAGTCTGACAATCCGTGTGTCGTCAGAGCTGTAAATTATTTCCCCGTATACGGAATTTGCACAACGTATGTTTTGTGTCCATTCGAACACAATGCAAAGTAGATTGTTTCGAAAGATTCGTGCGAGCGTTTGTAATAATTCTCTGGGAAGGAGATAAAGTGATATATGTATAATGAATTCTCGATGATGAACTGTCTTTTTCAAAAAGCTCTCTTCGCTGGAATAATCTGTGGACTGATTATAAACAAAAAAAATAATAAAATATACATATATATATATATATATACATAAAATTAAAAAAATAATAAAATAAAGGTATCTATATTTTCTTAAATTTACATCGTTTCTCAAATTTACATATTTATTTTTTGATTACATCAAGAGAAGTTCGTAGATCTTGGCCAATTAACGATCTTTTTCGATACATTCGTATGAATAATAAATAGACCTATTAAAGAAGAAAAGAAGTCCTATTAGTGAAAAAAGAAAAATAAAAGGACGAATGAACAAACGTTCGGAAGAAAAAAGAGAACCATTTGTACGATGTTATTACCGAAGAGGCTAACAAAATCGAATGAAACGTGAAGTACGCAAGCAACATAATGCCTAGGTGTCCGTTGACATATGACACCACGCGATTCTGCAATTAATCTCACTGACTTATCTGTAAAATCTCTGAAGCGTGTTATACCTGGAGCGTTGTTTTGTATTGCAGAATCTTGAATTATTACTGCGAAGAGGAGGAGGCTGATTCTTGGAGAAAAATTCGACGGAGCGGAAGCGAGGGAACGTATCGATCTTACGCGACCAAAATTTGATGAAAGACAATCAAGGTTGTTAAAGTCGACATAATGTGTTGAAATATAAAAAATCTTATCAATTCTCCGTGAAGTTGTATTTTTATTTTCTTTATTCTTCTTTTGTTTTATATTATTTTTCTATTTTTTTTATTTTTTTATTTTTTTTATTAGATGCGACACAACGAATAATTTTATCGTTTTTGCGTTGCGTATACTTTTGAAACAATTCATTTTTTTTCTTTTTTTTATTATTATTTATTATTTCCACTAGAGTTTAACGGCTTTATTCAAGCACCGAAAGTTGCGATCCTTAAAAATGGCATGTCACAACAATAAACATTGTCTCGGAATAATGGTGCGAATTTTACTAGGATGGATCTCGATAACACAGTTCCATTCGTTGCTCTACGATCTTACGAAAGTTCACCTAATGTTGCTTTACGTTCCCTTTTAAGAGAATGATGATACCCATCCAGAAATTTTGGAATCAAGCTCTTCGAAGCTACTTTTTATTCATTCATTCATTTATATCATTCCCGATATATTAAAGTCGGTCATACCTATATATTATATTAGACGAACATATGTATATGTACATATATAATATATAATATACTCCGTCGTTTGAAAACTTTCTTCGATTTTTTTCCTCCTTTAAGTAAATAACAATAGGGAACTCGTGTTGTTCATCATTGTACGAATAAAAGCGTGTAAATGACATCTGCTTTCTCCTCGATATCTACGAATGGGCGAAAGTTAACAACCTGTTTCGTGGGGCCTAGAGTAAATAAGAGTCAATGAGTTTCAAGTTTTTCCATTCGTGTCGTCATAGTCGTCGTATCCGAAGAAAAGGAAGAGATGAAGAAAGAAAGAAAACAAGAGAATGATTGTTCCTTATTAGATGACACTGGCCTTTTGCATTCCTTATACAAGATGAAACTACAAATAATTTGTAAATGGATATTAAAGACATTTTACAACCCTGACATTAGTTTAAGCAAAGATCGTAATGCATTTCCTTTATTTGATTAACCTGCAACGACGACTTTCGTCGAAGAAGAAAATAAGAAAAAAAGAGCAAAGCTTAGATCTTTGCTGTTTTCAAAAGGAAATACAAATAGCCACGTCGAATTTTACAACAGCAAAATTTTATAATAGCGCGTGGGTGTAAAATAAAATCGCGTGAGATTAAAGGCATGCATTAATCTTTCGATTTTCTCTTTTTCTTTCTTCTTTATGTTTGTAACGGGTATTATCGAGAGAAAGATGTTGTGTCGAGTGTCATGACGTATTTGCAAGCACAATTCTTCTTTTGAAGTCTTCGCGACTTTAACTCCTAAAACAGTCAAAGAAGAAGAAATAAGAAAAGAAGAGGGAGAGATTATGAGGAAAAGAGCAAGGATTCAAGGAGCGAGAAGAAACGTTCTTTCTTTCTTTTATTTCTTTCTCTTTCTTCGGAACTGACGACCTCGAGAAATGGGTCGAAGCGTCTCTCGTATGGTTATTATCCGTGGCTTCTTCTTCACGGATCGCAATGAGAGTCTGATGCCTACGAACAAGGACAAAAACACGATTATTACGAAGAAACTCATCCGAACGGATTGAGAGGTACATAGACATAAATAGTAAATTTATATTTACCGGCCTTTCGCGAACGAGAGCTACGAAGAGATTATGTGTTTGGCTTTGTTTCAAACTAAAATGGATAAGATCTTACAATCTAAAAATGAAAAAAGAAAATGAAGAAAAGAAAGGAAGGATAAAAATAATAGAATGGCTTCGAATTCGTCGACGTTCAAAGAGAATAAAAAAAAAAAAAAGAACGGGTCGTCGATTGTTGAAAATTTCGAGAAACGTAATATCGTCAAAATGTTGCGAAGAAGAGAGAGAAAACAATATCGAGATTTGGCCTTGAACCATTTCTAAATGGCTCCACGTAGGAAACCATATGAAGGTTTAACACGAGGATTACGAGTTTGGTGACCTTTCGAGGATCGTCAATGTCATATTCGATAAAGCGTTAAATTTGATGGTCGGATTTGCACATTTCGTAACTACGTCACTGTTCCTAAAAAAAAATAAATAAATAAAAATAAAAACAGAGAAAAAAGGAAAAAGAAAGAATATAAGTAGACACGACGTAACAACTCAATTATGTGTTCTTTCCTTGATGAGCGATACTCGATAAATGCATTACATCGAAACATACAGCTTTAAACTTAATAGCAATGTTTTTTTAAATGATTGGATCGGGAATCTTCGATGATGCGAAAAGTTAAATTTCAGATGCTTAGTTTCTCTCTTGTTCATCCCGCGAAACAGGTTACATCGACATAGTGTTTTGTGACAAACCCGATCACCATCTATCCACATTATCATCGTCGTCGTTGTCGTCATCACCAACATCATCACCATCATCACCATCATATCATCATTCAGAGACGATTTCAAGGTGTCCTTGAGCTAGATAGTTGAGCAGTAAAAGTTTTGATCGAACTAGCGCTGCCTCTTGATATAAAAATTCCATTTCGTGGATTATTTTGATTAGAATGTTTTACAAATGCCGTGTCTATTAGATTCGACCCTGACTTCGAGTTTGCTAGAAAAGTTGATTTTACATGATCGTGTATATATGTATATACGCATATATATGTACGAAATGCCTAATAATTTGGAATAGTTGTCGTTAATTAACGAATATTTTGAGAAATCGAAAACTTATCCAAATTTTAAAATTTTGTCATCTTTCGAAGAGCACGATATTTCTACATTTCTTTAATAAGTAAACAAAAATATTTTCTTGTCATCTTTAATAGTCACATATGAAGCAGATTGTAGAATCTAGGATCTAGAGTGCGAATGTTTCAAGGTTGTTTAGTTCATTGTTGATCCAGGAATGCCATTGTCAAGGGAATCTTCTCGTTACTCCAACGATCTTATCGGTTAAATAGTTACGAGAAAGACTCGATCGATCTATTACGGATCGATATGCTGATATTCTATGGTGCGATATTATATAATCTAATCATCAATAATGTGTCGATAACTATCTAATAAAAATCTCTAGAAAGATATTCTTTACCTGTCGATACATCAATCGTTATTATTTAACATACAATATGTATATTAGTTAGCACGAAGTCTTAGCAAAATCGTTGCTGTAAATTAGCTAAGGAATGCTGTGCAAATGGCTTGAAACGAAACTTTTAATAGACGACATAGATTATAGCTTTATAAAGAATAACTCAAACAGGGTATTATCATAAAAAAGGCTAATCATAAAGAAGATACTCAGGAACGTATAATTTTTCATTAATATATATATATGATCTCGAAGCATACTAATAATTTATTAATTATTCTTAAATTTCACAAAGCAAAGCTTTTATTATGACTGCTTTTAAATAAAGTGCCGACCTAATTTTTCGTGTCTAAATAGAGAATCATTCATCGTATACGGACAATATATATTTTCTGATAAAAAATTACAAAATCATAAAAAAATTATCAATACAAAATTAGTGAAAGTATATCGTTGAAATTATTTTTTCTTTCTTTTGTTTTTTTTATCAAACGATTACACCATGTGCCTAATTTGTAATATATTCATTTGTAGACGATTAAAAACTGATTATTCATTAGAAAATATTACATTAACACTATTTAACACGTATTGAGTATTGTGGTACATGAAGGATCTACTACATTATATTTACATAATTTACAATTATTCAATACTTCTAATTTTTTACTATGTCTAATGGATATACATATGCGAATCAATGCGATTTTCTTCTTTATAACGTAAATAACGATAGTTTAATGAAACTATTAAATATAATATACAGTGTACATTTGTTTTTCAGAGAATCTATCAAAACTTACGATTATTTAATAACACTGTATGTAAAACCTCATGCTTGGTCTACGATCGTTGAGAAATATCGACATATTCTGTCACTTGCATTAAATTTAAGTCATAGTTTTTCTTTAATATATATATATTTCACATAAAACGTATTTATACTTCTATTATAGAATTATTCATAACGTAATATTTTATTTTACTCGTTATGCTTTCTTCATCTATTTTGTATAATTCGCATTTCTTACAAATATTGCACAATCACAGCTATGTGTTCTACGTTTTGTCAAATGGCCAAAAATGTCAACAAGTTTACTCATATGTTTAATTACATAATCTATATTCGTAGCTACAAAAGATGTACTATCTTAAGAATGCTATTTTACTTTTTTTTTTTTTTTTTTTGACAAAGATAAGGCTTTTAATTGTGACGGTAAAAATAGTATTATGCAAATACAATGTATCAACATTCCATAAAAATTTGTTTATGACACAACTCATTTAACCATTAATAGGAATTAATCTTATTATATGTACAGTGAAGAGACTAGACCAAATTATAAAAATTTTCATTCCAATAATGCGTAAATAACATTGCATTTATAATTTATTTTTAATGCTTCTAAGATGCAATACGTTATCTCTTAACATATCCTTACAATATACAAAGATTATATGAAAGAGAATAAAAACCCAAAATATAGAAGATTTAGTAGCAGCACTTAATCGATAAACTGTCATTTTTTTATATAATGTTACTTCTGTTGGTAAAAACATGTATACAAGAGATTACGATCAATTAATTCAACATCTGTACTAAAGATTTTCTGAAACACAGATTTTAAGAATTATTAATTTCACATTATTCTTTTATGTGATAATAATTCCAAGCATTTATTTACGAAAACACTTTGTAACTAATAAATGTTCTTCCAAATATCACAGTGTCGAATTATAACATTAACGTTTATTTAAATAATAAAACATAATGAAATTTAAAATGTGGAATGCTTTAAAGAATTAGGTTATTCAAATACAATACATAAGTATATCAAAAAGCCAAAATTACAATCTAAAATGAAAATGCTCGAAGAGACTAAATAAATTACTTGTTCTTACGCGTTTTTATATATGCACTGTCGCGTATATCTACAAATATAAGCTTACGTAATACCAAATTCAATACAAAGTCAAACGTAAAGCATTCATTAAAAACCAATGTTCTTTGGCTATTTCGGGTAATTTTATTTAAATAATTATAATATCGTAATATTGTACAGCATGAGTTAGAGTAGAATGTGAATTTTCAACGCGTAATTTTTACTTATATCATACGTTGCCCACTCGATGGAGCATATTGTGGTTGATGGTTAATTGAAGGTCCTGTCGATCCCGGTGGACCATATTGAGCTGGCACAGGACCAGTTTGAGGCGGAAATCTGCTACATAAGATTGCACACCATTGATTTATTCTTTTAGTTGGAAACGAGCACGTTGATGGTTTCACTTTGTAGTCGATAACATATGTTTCAAAAATACCATTTTCAAGCTCTAATAAATCGTTGAAAACAAAAAATCTCACTTACTATGCTTTCACATAAGTTCACAAAAAATGTTTAAAAGGTCATATTCATAAATACACATACCCCTGTTGTTGATAGGGATGTGTTTGTTCAGGCACTGGTGGACCTTGTGGATGTCCTGTTGGAGGCTGAGGACCAGCTTGTATACGAAAATGAGGTGGTAATACCATGTTTGGTATACTAGAAGGTCCCATGTATTCATGTGAAGCTGGAGGTCCACCTGTATTTGAAAAAGGTACCTGATGTGGTGTTGGCATTCCATTATAAATCTAAAAGTAAGGATAAACAAGTGTTGTTATGATTAAATATTAATTTAATTACATAAAGAGAATATTTGCTCTAATTAGTCTTACATGAGGAGATGGTGGTGGTGGTCCCTGATTAGGAAATGGATAAGAGATATGTGATGACATTTTAGGCATTGTGTAATTAGATTGTGCCGGAGGAGGAGGCTCCCGCATTAATGTATGATACATATTCAAAGCTTCTACCAAATCAGAACTCAATTGAGTGAGTTGAGCATGTCGTTTATCAACTTTTTCTAGGGCTGCATCAATCAATGGACCCATTGCAGTAACTTGTTCTGTAAGGTAATGCATCATGCATATTATCATTAATATATATATACATATATATATATGTGTATATATATATATATATATATATATATATATAACAGTTAATTATAATTATTGTTTTATGTATTATATTTATTATACCTTCTAAATCAAGCATTTCTTGAGGGTCAGATGAACTATCACACTGCGGATCAGCTTCATGTAACAAATGTAAAAGTCTATCCATCTTTTTCTCATCTATTTCCACTTCTATCACTTCCAGTTCTCTCTTCAGTGTTTTTACCTCTACTTCTTCAGCAAACTGAACTAATTTTTTATTACTATGTTCTAACTCTATAAATAAGTATAAAAGTAATAAAACTTTTATTGCATTTGATTTAATAAGATAAACATGGGCTTTGGCGAGTTTTATACTTACTTGTAAACTGTTCAGGTTCCACTGATAAATCTGCAGTAACAAAATTAGAAGGAAAAAGACCTTCTCCTCTGTGATTACTACCTTTCCACCAATTCTGATCAGAATCATCCAAAATATTTACTGAAATATGATTAATAGTAAATCATAAGCAAATAACAATATGAAATGACTTAAAACTAGAGATATATCTATTTAATATTAACATACTTATTTCGCCAGTTAAGAATGTTAGTTCATTATCTTCAGCTGCTTCAAAGTCATAAAGAGCTCGAACCTTGCGACCTTCTGAAGTACTCGAGGTAGTAAGCACAGAATTTACACTTGGATATAAACTAGTGGTTTTTTTGGATGCTGGTGAACCATGAGAAGAACTCGCTTGAGGCTTACTTTCTTTCAGTGAGAGCTCGATAGCTATTTATAAATATAAGCATTAGTTGTTTATTTTATTTAGATAATAATTTAAATTCTTATATTTACAAAATGATTACCCTTTGCTAAATCTTCTTCCTCTTGAGAATTTGTTACTACATTTGGATCTTTACTTAAAATGGTGGAACGTTTTGGCTAAAAGTTTTTACAAATGAATATATATCAATCTCAAATAAAAACTTTAAATGAAAAGTAAAGAAATAATAGTCGATATATCTAAGATATTGATTTCTTATAAAATATTAATAAAAAATTGCTATATTATAAATTACAACTTACGGTCTCTGATATGCTAGAAAAATCAAGTCCTTCATTTCGAAGTTTATTATATAAACTTGGAATCAAATTAAGTTGAGGATCTGTTTTAAAATCTCCTTCAGCCCATTTTTTCAAAAGTATTTTTATTTTTTCCACAATCTTAGGTTGAGGATGATTAATTATTTTTTTCAAATCATTTTCAAAGTCTCTAGATGCTATTTCCAAATGGAAAGTTTTTCCACAATTGCTCGAGCATGCATCCAATAACTAAATGAAAAGATACAATTGAGATAATGATCTCAGTATAATTATACCTTACTTATACAAATGATAAGGTACTAACTGTTATGGCTTGTATAACAATATGTGGATCTTGAGAATTTAATCTTTTAACAATAGAACGTAAGCAGTCTTTGGCATTCTGAGAAGAATTACCAACTCGATCACAGATTTCCAATATCTTCTCCCAATCTTCTGATGTATTCTTTTCATTCGTTGCTTTCTCTGTACAAACAGACGTATAAAAGAAAATATTAAATCCACTGTCTATAATAATTAATATATTAATATAACAATGATAGATTAATCCTCCGTTAGAGCCAAATAAAATAAGTATATAAAAAATATACAACGTAGGAAGAAAAAAAGAAAAAGAAAAAAAGAAAAGGGGAAAAAAAGAAGAGGGAAAAAAAAGAAGTACGAAAATAATGTTGATGTAAATTAAGTTTTATATCTCATTTTATTTATTTCAATGAAGACGATGTATTTTGACATACGCAAAAATGTATCATAATCTCGGTAAAAAATAGATTGCGATAAAAGGCGGGTCATAAAGCGATCGTTGCAGAAACGTATGCGCTTTTGAAGCCTCGATTAGAGGTCAAACGTCAACAACCGCTTAATGCCTTCATTACAGAGTTTTGATTTTTCAATAATTTCATATGATAACGCATCCTCGATACGATATATCAATGTATTCGAGAAACGTAATAAAGTGAGACACTTTCTCAATCGATGAGTCTCCTGTTAAGAACATTGGTTCATAAACGAATTAAGGCTAGGCTAGAATTGTGCTGTTCACTCACCGACGTCAGCATCAAAAGGCGACGAATTCGGGAAAAGGCCCATTTTTCGTAAGATTCTTATCAGCTGGACTTACTTATAAAATATCCGTCAGATAGACGCCGTCATGGAATCTCCCTTCGTTTCGCTTTATACATTCAGCTGATATTTACGTATAAACACGACACAACGAATGACTAATAACATTCTAATCTACGATCGAGTGCCATTTTACTTTCGAGCTGCCAAAGGAGCTCGATACTATCGAACGAATGTCGACCACAGCAGTACACCACGGAGCTGTCACATCAAAAATTTATATAAACATTGAAATGTCAATTTCACGTAATTGACTTGAAAACCTTGCGATCTAAACGTGAAAAGGAATTTTACTTAGAATGTAGGTTAGATAATTTACAGGTTTCTTTAAGTATGGCTTTTCTGAACTGCGATGAAAAGAAAAGGTTTCGGATGAGGTATAGGACTGTCGAGAAGGAGGACAAAGCTAATCGAGTTTCGATATATCGAGACATTGGGTGCTCGTATTGCTACTGACATCTAGCGGTGAATAAATCGTTCAAAATTTATATGAAAACTCGGACTATTACGCACTCTCACGAGGTTCGAAAATCGAATCATCTCGAGCTCTCAAATATCACGAAGCTCTCTATACAATTGCTCTTATAAACATAAAAGACACGTAAAATTCAATCGTTCGATTGATCACATTGATTTCACTCGGAGTTAAAACAACATTTGAAAAGTCATCGAATTAATTTTTTCACCAAAGATATCTAACATAAAGTCTTTCTGAATTATTACTTTTTTTTTTATCTAAATCACGCATATTCATTAAATTAATTATCATATGTAAATGTTATAATCGTATAACGCTTAAGAATTTATATGGAGAAATACAAGATGGCGTTTGCAGGACGAAAGATATCGAAAATGACGGAATATTCTTTTGAAGGAATGAATCAAATAAATTTAATTATTTTGATATCTATTAATTTTGTCACGTTATTTACGATATGTATATTTTTTGATAGTAGAGGACAGTCTATATTTGGTAAAAAAAACAAGTCATGATATTTGAAGGACAATTAATAATATCCTTTACTTTGTAAAGGAAGAAAGAGAAATGGTCTTTTGAAGGGCAAAAAAAATGAAGTAAGCGAGAAACCTTAGATTATCAGAATTATTTTCTCAACGTTAAAATTATTTTCGTGGTGTTCACGAACCGCGCGGAAATAATTGGAAAGTCCCGCGCTTTTGCGTCGCGTTATTATCGCGATGCAACGTAGCCACGATGACTGCTGACACGTCGGCAAATTATCTGACGATTACCCCAAGAAAATTCGCAGGGAGTCGGACACGAAACTCAGATATTAGAACGCTCGTGTATCCAACAAAATTATTACCTTCTGAATTATTATTCACTTACGTAATCGGCTCATTGACATTCGTTGTTTAGACTTCTTTTGTTTTGTTTCTTTCTTTGTTTATTATTGGCACAAAATTCCAACCATTTAAAAATAACAGTAATAATAATAATAATAATAATAATAATAATAATAATAATAATAATAATAATAATAATAATAATAATAATAATAATAATAATAATAAATGATAATAAATAGATATTTTCTGATTATTTTTACCAATGATTCATACATAAATAGAGCAACCAGAGAAAAGTAATTTTTAATTATCAATTAGTTACTTTTACGTCGCATAGTCGTTAGCTTGTTATAATCAACTTCCGCCCTCTTTCATTCGAGTGAAACGCTTTTTAACGAGATTCGTACTCGAGATGAAAGCCATTTTTCCCATACATGCTATCCGTATACAATACTTTTCGCATCAGAAAAGATGTTTCGATTCTGATAGGCATCCTGAAACTGTGCTCGCTTGCATAATAAACTTTTCTCAATTCTTTCATCATTTTCCTATAATACGTACAAGAAAGTATCGTAGTCATAAGATCGCTACGATTACTTTACTTATTACCTGTTTTACTTATTTTTTTCTTTTCTTTTCTTTTCTTTTTGTTAGCACAGGATTGGCGAGCTTGTACTCTAGAAAGGATATATTCCTGGAAGTATGTATACCTTCACCAACGAAAGGATTCTGCATTATAAGTTCATGTTTAAATGATATCTACTGAAGTACAAAGAAATGTACTGTCTCTCGAAATCTTCATTATACCAACGGAAAGACGAACATTTATATTCTCTAGACGGAATTCTTCTGTTCGGCTACTCGGAAATTGCGTATCCCAAAGAAAGTAATAGCGGTCTCACCGTGCGAAGAAAGAAAGTAGATTGTACGCCAGTAGTAAATATCGCACGAGAAAGAACGTCTATTCTCGGGGATTATACGTTGTAGTAAGTTAGTAAACTTCGCGCGTCTTCACGTATGAAAACGAATAACAAAATCGAAAGGAACATGAACAACGTTAAACATTAATTATAATCATGCATACATTCTAGACACTATTAATTTATTTTAATTATATTATGATCGATGATGTGACGTATAATTTGAATTTTCTTTTGTTCGAATATAGGGTATTCTTATACTGGGAATCCCCTTTCATATGAGAATTGTTCTTCGTTAGGCATATGGTGCCTCGAGTTTCGCTTGAAACTTGTTTTCATCGTACGATTGGAGAGAGGAGAAAGGAAGATGACCGGACCCATTTTCGCAGCCCGAGGCTACATCACAAAAGGAAGCTGGATAATCAAAAAGTATCAATTCGAAAGAAAAAGTGCATTGTATTTTGGCAATATGTAGATAAAATTGATTTTTTTTTTCTTTCTGTGATATTGTATACTACATATATACCAAAATAGGAATAATTCCAGATAAGTAAAAGATTATATTATTACAGGAGTCTTCTGAAGAAACGACCTAGCAAGATATAGAAAGAGTCATAAAACATAAATCTAATCGTTTTTGTAAAAGGATATTGACTTTTTACGATATAAAAATGTAGTTCTATGATTCTTTCTCCAATCCTCGAAGTGAGCGTTTTTCTTGGCAAGTAAGATTGTTCAGCGAGGCACTTCGCCGGTGAATGGAATCTAACGTCCGATACTTTCGCAGGCATCCAGCTCTGTATGCTTTCGTTTTGCACTTCTTAACCGGAAGTCTCGAGGCCGGTGTAACCAAACATTTTCAACGATCGTTTGATCGTTGATGTAATTCACAATTTTATATTTTATATTGTTATTACCCATTTTGATATTTGTATCTATTAGAAAAACGATGAAAGCAGGCGTGGGAGATAGTCCGGTAAGATATCCTCAATTACTGTCTTGACTGTACGTTGTATAATAATTTAATAAAAAAAAAAAATTTCATGAAATTTGATAAGAATATACGTAAGATGGAAAGTACATCGGAACGAAAAAAAATTTTAATGGATTCGTTATACTTAATCCAGGAGATATTGAGAATAGAAGAACACCATTAAAGAGTCAATCATTGCGACAAATCGGTCTCGTAATCTATTTTTATGCATCTCATTGTAATGAATCATTTTTATGGTTCATCGAACAACAACGTCGATCGTGCAGCGTCGATCGGGCCCTATCGATGTTGCAAATTTATGAAAGATTTTTTTATATGTCGAACCATATCAAACTTGTCTACATATTAATTTTATTTACTAACATACATTTTATCCTGTTCATGGGTCAGTGTACAAGCCAACTGATCTACAATGATGTGGCAATCAAATATCCATGACCCATAAGTATGCACGCAACTCCAACTTTATACGCGTCGCTAGATTCGTAGATACTACATGCATATCTTGAACGTTATTCACGAAGCACCAGCATCCTTCGTAAGTAAGAAGAAAATACGTAACGAAGAAGTGGGTTCCTTGGTCGACGTTCACCATTCTACCTGCCCGTCTCCCACCTGACCGACCTGAAGAACTCTTTCCTCCTCGGAGAAGTAAAACTCTCGGACGTTTTCCGATCTCCAACAGTTCTGAGCTCGTCCTCGCCGATGTGCCAAATTATTAACCGAGAATCACCTTCCCGCTCTTAAGAAAGAGCCCAAAAAAATAAGCGTGTGTCGCGAACGAATAAATCAGTAATTTTTTTTTTTCTTCTTATGAAATAGGAAAGAAAGATATCATTTGTCGAAGAAGAATACGCATGTTTGATTTAAATAATTTGATTTTTTTCTTATTAGCACGGTAATGATATTATAACATTTTTATTTCTTTCGTTTCTTTTTTTTTGTCACTTTTTTCTCCCAAGTTTATAAAGTGCTCCTAGTTTGAACAAAAATCGTTTCCCATCGATTCGCAGGAGTTAAAAGATAGTAGATGAACGAACGAGAAAAAAAGTGAGGCTACTTAGTTTAAAAGTTTCACGAAAGAAAATTTAAAGAGTGTATTTGATATTAACGAGTGTGATTTTGAAAAGATCGATAAGAACAATTATTCGTGATGAAAAGAATGAACCTATTGTGCTTTCTGTGGACCTTATTCGTCCTTCAATCGAACGATTTCGTTATTGCTGAAGCTGATCCCACGATTTTACCGGGTGCTGACTTTGGTCATCTTCAACAGGTATACATCAACTATTTATATAATATAGTACATATACGATATATAATATTTGTCAATCTCTGTATCAGTCATAGATAAATATATAAATTTATAAACAATCTTCGAAGTTCGTAATAAACGTACGAAAGGGTTCCCGTTTGAGATCGTTCGTGACAACTTAGAAAGTTAAAAGGAAACGCAATTTAATGATGACACTCTTCTTCTTGATATCGTTCGTGCTACGATTCAGGTGCACCTAGAAGAATTACACTATGGCAATCTCCACCATTGTTTTCTTATAATTATACTATAAGTACTTGGACAATCATTGAAGCATGACACGAAATAATTATATAGTGGACATTTAAAGTTAATAGAAGCAAATAATTAATGAACGATATTGAATATTCCAGTTTTTACTTTGATATTCGACTGGAGCTTAGATATTTTATCACTTATCGCACGATTGATAGGGCACGTTTCCTCGATTAAAAAAAAAGGCTTATCCCTTATTAATCTTTTAATATACTACAAAATTTATATATGGCAATTCAAAAGTTCTCCATTGCTAGACATTTGTCTTACTGTAATGTTAGTATGGTGTCGGAGAGAAATCTAGCAATTATAAGGAGATGCCGTGAAGTAGGAAGTATGTGCAGATATTGAGAAAGGCAAGGATAGATATAAAATGAAAAGGAAGAAAAAGAAAAAGAGAGAAAGAGAGAGGGAGAGAGAAAGGGAGAGAGAGAGAGAGAAAGGGAGAGAGAGAGAGAGAGAGAAAGGGAGAGAGAGAGAGAGAGAGAAAGGGAGAGAGAGAGAGAGAGAGAAAGGGAGAGAGAGAGAGAAAGGGAGAGAGAGAGAGAGAGAGAAAGGTTTCAAGTAGGAAGGGATCAAAAGTTACTCGTTTAGTGGGTGAATGCAGCTTCGGGCTACTTTCGTATGTTGTTTTAAATCGATTTCGTTGTGTCACTGAACGCAATATTTGCTTCCTGTTCTACATGATATGTATTATATATTTATGCATTTACTTCCGCGTATAAATAGAAATACAAAACGAGTCGAAAGTTCTTAGGTGATATTAAAAAACAATTAATTTTTTTCAAGATTTTTTAGACGCAAATTTTTTTTCAAATTGTAAAAATCTTACAAACTAATATTTTACGCAGTGTAAACGAAGATAAGCCTAAAAAATCTCGATAAATGGTAACTGATTTTCAATATTATCTTGACGATGTTTTGGCCCACCCTGTATTATTATAATAATCTCGCTTAATATCCGAAACGGAACAATGTTTGACATAATATGTATCTAAATCGTGTACACACTAAATCACCATTTCCTTTCACTCTCTTATATAGAAAAAAAAAAAGAGAGGGAGATAGGAGTTAACATGCTTGATGTGAGGTGTATTCCGTGTGAGTCAACGGAAGTATCAAGACCATCCAATCGATACAACTTCCGCTCTTCCCTCTTCTTCCTGGATGTTTAACAGAAGCGTACGTTGTACCATCTAATACCTTCTAATATCCATAACAAATGGCTTCCTATACTGTTTTCAAGAATTTCTGAATTTCCATACAAACTACTTGGAAAGTTGGCGTTCATTACTCTTGTTACGAATATCTTACATCATTTACAAGCTTATAGACATCATTACACGACACGATATAACTGTTCCTTTATTTTCTATTTATTAAGTAATGCCATAAGATAAGAGACCAAAGTAGATAGCATGAACCTGCTTGTTGATCACAGATACATATATATTCAAGTAAAAGCTAATCGACTTTCTTCGTTCTTAGAACTTGTTAAAAATTTTCTACCGTAAGGGAAACGTAATAAGTTTAAAATAAAAACGCTATATGTAATAAAGCTCACGTAACGATAGAGCAAGCTTCGATAGAAAAAAAAAATTAAAAGAAAAATATAAAGAAAAGAAGCAGCAGTAGAGACGTTACCAGGTAGCAGCACGATTTCGATCGACCTTAATTATGTGAATAGGTAGGGATACTTAACGCCGTTTCGTAATAAACGTAGTAAGGCATGCTTTAGTAGAAATCGTCTTCGTACTACTTGCCATATAAAGTCCAAATGAAAACGTGGAAAAAGATTTTCCTCGTTTTGTTTTTCCATTTAACGTCGTATTCTATTGTACTTATTTTATTTATACTTCTAATGATTTTATTTTATCCCATTCAGAGCGTATCCAGAATAAGATTAGAATTTAGAAAACTTCAGATCATTTCGTCGAGTCTATGTCGAGTCTAACAATTCAGTCTTGATGGGCGGCAATGCAAATTTTGTTTAACTAATTAGTCAATTAGATAATTTCTCTTTCTCTTTCTCTTTCTCTTTTCTTTTCTTTTCTTTTCTTTTTGTTTTTCTTGGATGTATGTGCTGAAATAAGAAAGAGTACGTTAGATTAAGAGAGACAAGTGTTGATAAAACTGACTTTCTAAATTGTCCTCAAAAATCGTGGTAGAAAGCTGCGTATAAAAGTCCGCTAGGAAATAATGTAAAATACATATCTTCCTGATTGATTCGCTAAAAATAAAAAATAAAGAAAGAGAGAGAGAGAGAGAAAATAACTTACTGAATACCTCTGCTTCTCTCCGTATAGTAGCAACACCGGGCGAGACCCAAGGCGAATAAGCGGTACAATGGGTGAAGGTGAAGGATGCTACGTGCTCTCTCACTTTCTCCAGAAACCTTCGTCACGAACAACTTTGTCCAGGGTCGGATGAAATCTAGAAAAAAAAAAAATTATTAGGTATATCATTTTGAACGAATTGTCATTATGTCATTCTCTTTTACACGATGTAACATCGGTTACAATTATTTTCAAGGTCGATAATACGAAAGTGTAGCGGTTACTTCGGTTCTAGTTATTTTTTTATTTTATTTATTTATGTTTATTTTTTTTTATTTGCCTTTCCTCTCTTATGTTGGAAAATACCCCCCCGATAACTTTGAATTGATTATAAAAGTTATCTAAAGGGGTTATCCAACTTGATCTATTTCATAATTAGCAGTCACTGAGTAACGTGATAAAGCACAGTTAATTCTGATTTCACGTTAATCTTGGAAAGATTTGTACGTCAAAGTGTTACGAAATGAAAGTAACAAGAAACTATTATAAATGGTGAAATACATTTTCAACATAGGGCCAATCTTCATGAACTGGTTGACTATACAATCTTTTATGATATAAAAGTCTTTTTATATTTAATCTGTTATTATATTGAAGCAAAAGTCGGATTATTAAATAATGTCTAATATGGCAAATAGGTAAGCTTTCTACATATTTCAGATCATTCGTAAGAACTTCCAATCGACATATATAATCAATAATGGGATTAACTGTATTAAAGAAAAGAAAAAAATCTTTGAAGTATGATCTTTTAAATTACCTCGAGGATCACGTATGTATGCGCAATGTTACTTTGAACGTAAGGCGTTATTACTACATCGTTTCACTTTCTTTTCGACCTATCCTAACGCGAGTAATTAAACTTCATGATTAGTCGTTGTGTTAATCGTTGAATTTTTAAAAAGGCAAGTCAAACTGAAGAAGAATATTTAACGATTCTTCTGTGACAAATTTTATTAAGAAATATATTTAAATGCAAATCACATCACGTTAATCTCAGTTTAACAAAAAAAAAATCGAACGTTGTGAGATCCTTTTTACTGCTAACTTTCGACCCAACGAATAAATATAAACGTTGAATTTTAAGGAACGATCGTAA
Organism: Dolichovespula media; assembly: GCA_911387685.1. Classification (NCBI taxonomy): domain Eukaryota; kingdom Metazoa; phylum Arthropoda; class Insecta; order Hymenoptera; family Vespidae; genus Dolichovespula; species Dolichovespula media. The sequence continues at coordinate 10,123,153 of OU426851.1, read as the reverse complement.
TCTTTTAAATATTTATGAAAGTGAAATGATAGACCTTTATAAAACAGTATTTTTGTGTTAGCTCTCTTCTGTTAATTCTCCATCAAGTATAACTTTCACCTTTCTTATGGTTTAATGTGTAAAATCGTAGAGGAAAATATACAATTATATATCCGTTATATCTATATTATTAATTCATTTAGTTATGTTATAGCAAAACGTAACACCCTGTACATAACGATATTTAATGATATTTAACATAAGATCGACGAAAATAACAAAATGTTAAAAAAATTGTCCACCAAGTTATACAATTTGTTTAATCGTCCAGAAAATGAAATCACCTCTAGTCACGTGAGAATATACGACAACGTATAATAAAAATGCAAAAAGTAAAGAGAAGACATCAAATGATCCATGACGAGGAAAGTTTCTAATCTTTATGATTCTCTTATATTCTTCGTCGAATATTAAATAAAAAAAAAGTCGAGTCATTTTTTTTTCATATTGAATTATTTCGTTTAGGAGATAGGCTTCCTCGCCGAGATACGAATTCCTTTCTTTAGGAGGAACTCCTCAGCTATTCCAGGGTTAACGACAGCGAAACGGAAAGTGCTAGTGTGTTGGATGACCCCCGGATGAAGTTTCTCTTACCGATTCTGGGCAATAAGGTGAAGGAGATACCGATTCCGAAGGCTGCTGGTGCCGTTTCAAGAGAAATTTCTGATGGGCATTAACCCGAAGAAAATGAATTGCCGATCTGCCTGAAATATCGAGGGCACGACGAATTTATTTAGTGATGGATCATTGACTTTCTTCTCGATGACATCGAGAGTTGCATGCTTTAAATGAATTCCAATTAATTATAAGAGCGATAAAACAAAAGCAAAAAAATTAGCAATGATTTTGCATGTAGTTTTCTTTTTATCGTGTATGATTATAATATAAATGTATGGATTAAATTAAATTTCGTTAATGTATATGTATAAATAGATGAAATTCTCATCAAGATTGACCAATCGCATTTTATTCGATACAGATAGTGATTATGTGTTTGAGAGTTTCTAGTTGTAGGTAATAGTCGAACGTTATTCTCAGAAGTCGCGTGAAAAAGTAGACACTTCTCTATTGGTGATCGGTAACATTCTTTGTAACTAGATCTCATAAGACTCGTATCCCGTTCCGATGGAATCCGCAGTTCTACCGATCAGTAGAGTGTCTATCATCGAGCGATTGCGCCAGAATACCTTAAGCGGATTTACGAGTACGCACTCACCACGGCTGGCTTGTTATGTGAAAGTGAGAGGTCTGCGCATCGGCGGAAGTTAATGAATAGTGTCTGATTTGTCATTAACGAAAACGTTCTCGTTAACCTTTTTCGATTTAGATCTGATCGGAACGTTCAATTGAATGATGTCTTTCATGATAAAATCCTATTGTCCTTGCGTGTTTCATCACTTGAGACAATATTCCATTTCAGAATCCATCTCCTCTCGATTCTCGTCCTCGACTTTCGGCCTCCCAGCAAGTCCAGATTCTCAGCGATGTTCAGCAACATCAACAACGATTTCATCGGCCAGGCCAAGAGAGTTCACAGTCCAGTGCTCCTTATGCGTCCTTGGCGAAATATAAGATCGATAGGACGAAACAACAGCAAATTCAACAGCTCCTTCAACAGCAGCAGCAAGTACAACAATTGATTCAGCAACAACAACAAAAAATCGCTCAACAATTGAACTCGAACGGTTTTAACGGTCCTCAAGCGCAATATTATCAGCAAGCTAACAAACAACAACAATTTCAACAACAGTACAATAATCAATATCAAAACTTACCGAAAAATATACAAAATATTCAGCAGGATCTTTCGCAGCCTCTCTTCAGCGAACAGCATACAATTCAGTTACAAGCTTATTTGGAAAAGCAACGAGAGTTGGAAGAATTGCAAAAGCAAAGACAACAATTGATATTAGAGCAACAAGAATTGAAAAGGAGGCAGGAATTGTTGAAATTGCAACAACTTCGGCAACTTACTTCGACGACGTCATCGCCATCACCTCTACCGCCATCATCCTCGTCTCAACCTACGACAACAACGATTCCATTCGTTAGTACAACTAATGGACCGACTGTTTTAACGTCTCAGGCGGCTAGAAAGATCACAACGTCGGAAACAGAACTCTTTTTAAAGGCTATAGCTAGTCATCAAAAAAAATATTCTACAACCACTAGCATACCAGCAACCGTAAGACCACTCGTTACCGTTAAAGAAGAGCATCATGAGGAAATTCGAGAAGAAACATCCACTATTCCGGAAAATCTATCTTCTCTTATCGAAGAGCACAGAAGGCAAGCGATACAACAAGGTAAACCAAGTCCTGAAATAAAAATTATTTATCAAACTGAAGCACCAACAAAACAAACTACTGCGAAAATCAAACTCGCTGAATCTTCGGATAATTTGGAAAGAGAATTATTATTGAAACAATTGAAATCGGCATTATCCGAAACATCTGAAAGTGACGATATTAGAAACGTAACTACTAGAGATTTGGTTCTTCCAAATGGGAAAAAGCTTCAAGTTATACACGCTCCCAATGGTTTGTCCTCTATTATACCTACTGATAGTTCTACATCTCTTCGAACTTCCACACAAATTTTATCTTCCACTACAACTACCATAAAACCACCTAAAGTGATCTTCGATGAATTGACAAAGGGTGTGCTTCCGCCTGGTGCCGATTTTAAAATAATTCGACAAAAGAGCGATGGAAAATTAGAAGAAATAGGCAAAGCACCTATTCAAAACTTACCTGCTAAAAAGGTGACGTTTGTGGTGCTGGAAGAACAGCCTGACGGTAGTTATAAGGTTCAGGGTGTTAAGGGTAATACAGATAAGGAAGGAACTGACGTAGAATCTATCGTGGAAAAAATTAAGACCGGTGAATTAAAACTACCGCCGAGTTCTTCGAATCCTACAAAGGCTTCGTCTGAAGAGGAAGCCAATGAGGAAATTACTGATTTTTTATCGACTAAATTATCATCACCATCGTCGCGAACTGTCAGTATTGTACCTACGACATCTAAATCCACTACAACAAGATATACAACTCCATCTTCTAGGCTCAGTGGAAGGTATAATAAAGATAATAAATAACACTGTTCAATAGGAATTCTGTTAATCAATGAATGCAATTAGTAATCAGATTGGTGTTACATGATAAAAAGTTCTTTTTTGTTGAACAGCGTAATCAATCTTGGTAGATTTCTCTTAGTTAAATTATATAAACATTTACAGTAAAGGAACATCAGAGTACTACCCTTACGTCACGGTATCTTCAAACTCGGCCTCAACCGGAGACAATTATGTTACATCTGCTTCTAGTCTAAGCAGCCACGTCTACAACACTGTTGGTGCAACAGACATAAATTTGAAATCGAAAAGTCAGAATATACCAACAACAACAAGGGCGTCTATAGGAACGAAGAGTCATTTTGTCCCAACTATGGCGCCCGTTAATGAAATCATTACGACATATTCACCCCCGATCAGTACTACTTTCTCATCCACGTCATCCTTTTCTTCTCACTTTACTCCTAAACAACATTCCGAAACTTCACCAACATCGAGGTCGATAATAAGTACTACACGACCACCCGTTTCGCACAACAAAAATCCTATTTATCAGGATGATATTGAAAGGACTACGATCCCTTCTATTGAATCACACGTTAATAAAAATCAAGTACAAGAGAGTCTTGCAACATTGTTAAGAAAGGAAGGACTCTTCGCTATAGCCAAATATCTAAGACAATCTGGATTAGATACTGTGTTGAATGAAACTGGTAGGTAGAAAGTAGATAAAAACATTATAATTCATAAGAACTTCCTAACCTTCACATCGCACCTCTCAATTGTTTGTTTAGGTCCATATACGATATTCGTACCAACGGATAAAGCATTTAGAACATTGTTGGTGCAACTTGGTGGGCCAGAAAAAGCGGAACAAAAATTCCGTGATAATCCAAGATTATTGAGCGGGGTATAAGTGTGTTCTTAATTAATATAGTAACAATTGATAACGAAATAAAATTTTTTTTATTTTTCTAGCTCCTTCTTCATCATGTTATACCTGGAGCATTCAGAATTGATTCTTTGCAAGATGAAATGACTGGTGTAAGCCTCGCTGGAACTCAATTGCGAGTAAATGAATATGCAATGCATGATCATGAATGGAATGACGTAAAGGTATTTAATAATATTGACATTACACAAACAATGCTTTCGAGAATGAAATATCATTGTAATACAAAAAATTATTCATTAAAGTAATGTGAATATTCATAAAGATATAAATCCTTTTCTTGTTATATTTCTTTTACATCAACGCAAGCAGGTAACTACTATTAATGGAGCCAAAGTGGCACCAAATAAACGTGATATTGAGATTCCTCAAGGTATAGCTCATGCGATTGATAGAGTTATGTTTCCACTTCCCGTTGGTGACTTGGTACAAACTTTACAAGCCGATCGTGAAAGGAGATTTACAATGTTCCTTAAAATGTTATACACTTCTGGATTAGACACTACGCTCGCAGGTAAATCAATAAATTAATCGAATCTTTATTATTTAATCACTACAATTTTTCAAATCAATATGGCAAATCCTTTTAGGTCCCAAAACATTTACGGTTTTCGCACCTACGGATTCTGCCTTTACTTCAGCTGCTTCGAAAAATGGAACACCTGTTTGGACAGAAGAGGATGGTCCAGTTGCTGCAAAATCTATAGTATCAAGACATATCATACCTACTACCTTATATACCGCTGGTATGAGGTATTATCTTCAAAAAGATACATTGCGTGTTCAGTCACCAGTTCATATTCATAAAAATGGAGGTAATTGTTTAATATTATATTTGCGAACGTAACATGAGCGCGCGTGTATATATATATATATATATATATATATATATATATATAAGTGTGTGTGTGTGTGTGTGTGTGTTATAAATTTTTTCGTATTATTCAATAACAGGTCGAGTACGAGTAAACGAAGTAAATGTAGTGACGCATAACGTACCAGCTACAAATGGAGTTTTACACGCCATCGATGGAGTGTTGTAAATATATTTTCTCATTGCAACTGAAAGGTTCAGAAAAATCGGTAATATTTATATTTTGTATATACAAAAAAAAATATAAGGATTCGAAGTAAACCATGGTATGTATAAACTAGTTCAGTAATTCTCTTTAAAAGAAGTTATTGATGAACCTTTATGATCATAAGTTTCTTCAAATTATATTCCATGAAGAAAGCAACTTTAAACGAGAATTAAAAACATTTCTTGCCATTTGTTAACATTGATGTCTTGCGTGTAAAAAAAGTAACCTACTATCAGGAGCATTATTTTTACATGTACGTACGAAATGTAGCATATCATCAGGGGCATACTAAACAAAAATTCATCATTATAGCTTCGCCTTTTAAAAAGTATTAGAACAAAACACTTCATTTATAACAGGCAATAAAGGCAGCTACTTAATTTAACAAAAATAATAGTAATAAGAAAATATGCGAAACGATAATTGTATCGACTCATTTTATAATAAAAATTTAATTTTTATAAAAAAGAATATTGATCATGATCACAGATTATCCAATGTTTTAGGCACTTGATATAGTTACAAAACAGTTGATATAATTATATAAATATCATTTTATATAAATATATAACCAATAGAGGTAACGCGTTTGTGCATATATCACACAAGAGTGTATTGATTTAAGATTATTATTTTATAAATAAATGTACAGAATCTTTTTCATTAAATATTTGTATACACATTTCTTATTAATTCGACCATGGAATACAACACGCAGATCATTTATGACTGATACTTTAATCAGTATATGAATTTATTGCAGATCTAATAATTCGTCTTATACTTCTTAACTTCTATCATTATATGATGTATGTTGGTAAGTTGCGCTCGTGCGTTTGGTGGTAATATTTTATGAAGTCTATTATAATATTGCACTAATTGAGTCATTGCACGTTGAACTAATGCATTTCCGATTACTAGATTTGGAAATGATTTCAATATTTCATCATTGATACCTTTTAAAGAACATTTCCAGGTATTTGTAAATAATTGCACAAGAGTCAATGCTTCACTGTCTTGTCTTTTCAAATCTTCATCTTGATTTTTTTCAATTAAATTTTCAGATTCCTTAATCAATTGAATGATACCACCGAAATATTGATTTAATACTGCTTCTACATATTCGGAAGAACGTGCATTTAATTGTTCTCGAAAACTTTCTGCTTCTTTAGAATTATCGCGTGTTCTTTCCTAAAAAGTAATGGAAATATGCATTTTTTGTATTTCGTTAAGAAATAGCAAATTACTATATAATATTAAAATTTTTTAATATTCTTTTTTCCTTACCATGAGAACACTCAACACTAAATCATAATTATTGATAAGAAAGATTAATTGATCAATTCTGTTAGAAAAAATAGCTGCCATTCTTAATAAAAAAAATTGAACAACTTCTCTAAGTTCTGCCAATAATTGAGTTGTATCTTCGCAAGGAAATCCCTCGAGTATACTGACCATTGCTGCACTAAATTCAGCATATCTCCTTGTAATCTAAGATGATCTTATTTTAATTTATCTTTTTTCTTAGTAAAATAATAATTTCTTTATTTACATAAACTTACGTAATGTGGACCAGTCTCTTTACTAAATTTTAATGGATCACAATTTTTTATACTTTGAATATTCTGTCGAAAAATAAAATCAAATCTGAAAAAAAAATTAAATTACATAAATTAATGTTATAAAACATTGTATTTAAATAGATTGCTATTGTCTACCTTGGCCGTATAATATCTGTCAAATTAGCCCAATATTCATCTAATGCTGGAACTGCTCTTTTATGACATGTTAATTGATAACGCATTACCAAATGCAAACATAGAAATAATGCTATTGTATCATAACAATCGTCTACAAATGATTGCAAATTCTTTGACATAAGATTTAATGTTTTCTCCATAACCTGTAAGAATCATTATTATTAAAAAGCAACAAGTGATTACAAGTCATTGTCAATTATGTATGCAGTGGTATATAAGAATTTTCTGTTACCAAAAATTAATTTACCTTATTAAAAATTTTCATAGCTTCATTACCAGATACTTTAAAAAATTCTGTTAAAAATAAATATTCTCTGCATGCATTGTCAACAACTGCATATTGTTCACTTCTAAATAGAGCTTCATAGTGATACTGAAAATACAAAATAAGTTAAATTTTATAATTTATTAAAAATTTCATTGAACAAATAGAACTAACCCTAATGTTAGAAGCTGTAAGTGGCACAATGATTGAAGCTTCTAATTCTGTGGTAAGAACTGCATCTCTAGTGTTTATAGAAAAAACAGTTCCTCTATGTTTCAATGTAGTTTTATGAAATATACTATGTCTTGCTGTATCTTCAATTCCCATTAAATCATCTTTAGTTGGTTTTTCTTCAAACTGAAAAGAAGGCAGTATTAAAAGTTATTATTGTATTTTAATTTAAATTAAGATAATTTTACCTGTAATTTCATTAACTTAGATGAATATGCTTTGAAGTACGAGTAATATATTTTACTCATAGTATCTATATATTCTTCACGAATTTCATCTGCCACATTATCTTCATTTGCCAAAATAAATTCATAGAAAAACTTATACTTCAGCATATTATTCTGTAATATTTGATAATTTGCCATTGGCTTTCTAAACCTATAAATTTGCTCTATTAAATAAGATCTAATCTTTGTCATTGCTTTCACTTTCAATTTTTCTAATATATCTTTTACATCTATACATGACTTGGCTCTTGAGCTTTGTTCTCTCACAAAATTAATTTTGTAGTTCAATATCTGTAACTGAGTCAAAAATTCTTTTTCCATCACAGAACAGTCCATAATTCCACTGAAAAATAAGGATTATAAAATAACCTTAAATCATAATAGCATACTCTAATAATAAATAATGATATAATTTTTTTACATTATAAGAGCTTCTGAAACAGTCATATTTTCGATGAATTGACTTAAAGGTTTCCGTATCGATTGTCTATTTGATAATTGTTGGCTCATAGCAACAGACTTTCTTTGTAATGAAAGAATCTCAGAGCTGATACTTCCAAGATCTTTTTGGAAACACATAAGCATCGATTCCATCTTCTATTAAAGTAACGCAAGAATAAATAAAATTCACAGAATGAAGCATATATAAATGTTTCCATAATAAAATAAAATGCAATTTAACCTCTAGAATATTATCGCACGCGGTAATTTGATTATGTAAATTCACTATATTCTGACTCTCCTTGATATAATCTTGTATGGATTTATTTTCGACCTCTTTTAATTCCTCCTCAATTTGTTCAGAGTATTGACGGAGATCCATCCCAGTTTTAAGCACCTCTTGTACAACATCATCGCCAAGATCTTGAGGTAACTGTACTTGATTGTCAACAATATCTGTTTCTCCTGACATTTTGACAAGAAAGTCTTTTATTTTCGTTTGTTAAAATTTACGTGTCAACTTTTTGTTTGTAACTCCAATAAATTGATACATATTATCATAAAGTGAAATAATATATAAAAATAATAGTTAATTTTCTCTCTATATCAGGATTATAATGATCATTTGGTAACACCCAGTTTACATATATTATTTATTGTACTTTCTTTTATATAATAAATATTTTTAAAATCATTGTAGAGAATAACAACTATACAACAATTTTCCACGATGTCAACAAAAGTCAATGAGGAATCCTTGGTGACATCGTTGAAGATTGGAATGCAACTCAGCATCTAGAGGAATTTGTGACGTCATTCGATCAAGTTAGGTCTGCCAATGCAGTAACGTAGTTTTAAACTTGCTTTAAGGCTGCTGTTCGCTACCTTTTGTTCGAAGCGTGTGTAACTTCAGCGACAGGTATGGACAAAATATGAACTACGAAAATAAGCGGGAACGTGCCTCACCATACATCTATCGTATCAGTTTATAAACTTGTTTCGTTATTCCCTTCTCACGCGTACATAACGATTGATTTCGTGTGGGTTAGACTAAGTAGTTTAATAGAGACTATGAAATCACACTTTTCAGTCTCTCATATGTATATTTGTTTTTTTGCAGTAGTTCCGTCTTGCATTAATCCGTGCTGGATATGATGTCGATATGCATTTGTTTCACGATAAGAGCGTGAAGAATAATAAATATGGCAATTAGTATATAAATTTGCGATTTAAAAAAAAATTATCTTTGAATTAAACTATATCTTATCTATTTGCCTGTAAAAGTATTATTGGCAATACAAAGTGCCAGTACTTTAATGTTTGATCAGAATTAGTTCGATAGGATTTTGAAAATACATCGAGATATGCAGCCATTCGCCCGATAGTACTTACGTTGCGTGATTTACAATTAGATTTCAATGTAACGTAACTACCAACGTACTACCAACCCAGGTCTCACTACGTGGAAGTTGTGCATTTGGAGACCCACGGGCTAAAGATGACTACTCTAAAATCCTCGTTCGCGAGGTAATTACGAGCATACAAAACGAAGTCCCTGGTAGGACTTTTACTCGAGTTCGCGAACAATTACCCGCGCGAGTGTTAGAAAAACGGTGGTTTTACTCTAAAATCCGCGTTCCTCGATACCAATCCGCTATGCCTTTCCGCTTCGGGATTCAGGCTTCTTAACTAACAGAAAGTTTATCAGACTCCGCTTACGGATAGCTCCACTTTCCGACACCCTCAACTTCAGACATAGCGGATTATTAAGCATAACTGTTCGTGCGTTCCGAGTTTCAAACCATAAAAACATAATCCTCGGTAAGACTTTAATTCATATCCGCGACACTCACGTGAGAGCTACAAAAACGGTAACTCTACTCTACAATCCGCGTTCGCGAGATAATCTAATCGAATTTTAGAGCAAATAAAGCGAATTCCACGGTAGGGTCTTTAATTGCGCCCGAACATCCGAGTGAGTGTTAAAAAAACGATAACTCTATTCTACAATCCGCGTTTCCGAGGTGGCGAGCAATCAAATGAAGTTTAATCGCGCCCGCGAACAACCACGCCTGTGCCAGCCGACACATGCGCGAGTGTTCTTCCTATCCTTCTCGTATTCTCGCGTAAAAATCGATGATGAATTTACCCCTCGATGATCTCTCGATGATTCTTGAAAAAAAAGAACAGAAGATGAAGAAGAAATATGAGATATAAAGGAGATGAGGAAAGTTTGTCTAACCTGGAACAAAAAAAAACAGTAAAAGAAGGAGAGAAAGAGAAGAGAAGGAGACGGAACGTGTGCGCACGTGAAAACGATGAAATGCAGGACAAGAGGTGGACGTATTGAATATCGCTCTATCCGACCAAAACCGGAGTACCAAAATCGAAGATGAAGAAGAGAAAGAGAATAAATATGAGATAGAAAAGAAAGGCGAAAAAAGAGAAGGAAAAAGAAAAGGAAAAAGAGCCGCAGAAAGAAAAGAAAAGAGAACCCCTGAAAGAAAAAAAAAAGCCGCAGAAAGAAAAGAAAAGAGAACCCCTGAAAGAAAAAAAAGAGAGCCGCAGAGCAGCATCGTGTAGAGCCGTTCCTATGGAAGGAATAGGAACGCAGCTCCACATGATGCTGAGGTAGTAGCCCGCACAAAGCCACACCCATGGGTACCACCCGAGATTTATAAGTAATAATTAATAAAAGTTAATATAAATAAATAGAAATGACAGAAAAGTTTCTATGCGTTTCATTTTAATTCGATAGTGTATGATAGTACATGTATATAATCTTTATAACGTAACTAAGAATGTCCTGTTGTTTAAATATTAATTAATTATACTTTACATATATCGTTCATTGTTTAAATGTTAGTAAAATAATCTTATTTATTAATTATTCTTTTCTGAGTTCGCGATCCCATAACCTGGAACTAGCTGAAAAGAAATAAGGAAAGAAAAAGGAATTATATTACTTATGTGAAAGATAAAATTCTGAATTTAATTTAATTTAATTTAATTTAAGAAAAGTAGAAGAAAATGCAAAATTCTGGATGCTGATCTAAAAAAATATTATTTTCTCTGAAAGAAATGTATTAGTAACGCTTGGCAAAACTTTGAGAACTTGGCACTCACCCCGTTCTGCTTGTTTCAGCTCCACGTGCATTTTTATTCGGTGTACTTTTAGTGGTCCCCACCATTGCCATATCTTATACGTTTAGTAAATATATGACTTTAATATTGTTCTCGATTTTATTAAAATAAAATTATGAATTTAATTGAACTTGAAAAAAGAGAAAATTTGTCTCGATTTTAATAACAAAAATGTATAAAATATAAAATAATCCTATTCGCGTAGGCGTAGTAATGTGGGACCGGTGACGGATGTTACGTAGTCTCAGTTTTTTCAAATCTACACCCCATACACCCATAAACTTTCAACAATAACTCAATAGCCTAATAGTTGCCCTCTTGAGCCACTATGATTCTATAAGTCTCTTTGTCTTTTATTAATGACTCTACTCGACTTTTTTTTTCAAAAGCAATGACTATCGAGACTTCTCTTTTATCAATTCATATTGATTAAATATTTAATTAATGATTATATAAAAATATAATGTAAACCTTTGGACGCTCCTTCTTACAAACGACTGTTTTAATTATTATAAGAAAATTATTGCACAATATCGTTTGTAATCCAAAGACATCGCAAATATCGTCTAGTTCATTCTTTATTAAAACTCATGAATATAGATAATTTAATATTTTCGCGCGAGTAAAATATTCAAAAATGAATTAACATTATGATGTCAGCATACATTTAGTGGCAACTTTACTATGAAGCCGGTGTTTTCTTGGTAAAAACTACGTCCGGAGTCGGTAAAAAACTTAAGTCAATATGGGAAAATCGGGCTTTGATATAGAGATATAAAAAGAAAACAAGAATTACATTCAGACAAAAAACATTTTATTTCTTAAATATTATAATCCTTTTTCATTTTTTATATTTATTTATAAATTACTATAATAAACTAAATAAACTTAAATAAAATAAATTAAATAAAAATAATGGAAAATATAATATATAAACTAGATAGATAGATAGATATTTTTTTCTCCCCCTGAGGGATAGAAGGCGCTTTTCCAGAGGAGCGTACCCAAACCTTTTACTACACTACTACAACCATACATCAACTTTCTATTCTAACACCAATCTTTCTTTACTATTTTTTATATCTTACTTATGACTAACGTATTATTACCTTAAAACCAACCTAATAAATTAACTTAACCACTAAATAACTGTTTAATATTTTAGAATTCTCATAATATAACATAAAATAGAGCAATTAAATAACAATATAACAAAACGTCTTAGCAACTAAAATAATTAAACTATTGTATGACTACATATAATATATAAACTAAATGGAAAATATAATATATAAACTAGATAGATAGATAGATATTTTTTTCTCCCCCTGAGGGATAGAAGGCGCTTTTCCAAAGGAGCGTACCCAAACCTCTTACTACACTACTCACAACCATACATCAACTTTCTATTCTAACACCAATCTTTCTTTACTACTTTTTATATCTTACTTATGACTAACATATTATTACCTTAAAACCAACCTAATAAATTAACTTAACCACTAAATAACTGTTTAATATTTTAGAATTCTCATAATATAACATAAAATAGAGCAATTAAATAACAAAATAACAATATAACAAAACGTCTTAGCAACTAAAATAATTAAACTATTGTATGACTACATATAATATATAAACTAAATGGAAAATATAATATATAACTAGATAGATAGATAGTTATTTTGTTCTCCCCCTGAGGGATAGAAGGCGCTTTTCCAGAGGAGCGTACCCAAACCTCTTACTACACTACTCACAACCATACATCAACTCTATTCTAACACCAATCTTTCTTTACTACTTTTTATATCTTACTTATGACTAACGTATTATTACCTTAAAACCAACCTAATAAATTAACTTAACCACTAAATAACTGTTTAATATTTTAGAATTCTCATAATATAACATAAAATAGAGCAATTAAATAACAAAATAACAATATAACAAAACGTCTTAGCAACTAAAATAATTAAACTATTGTATGACTACATATAATATATAAACTAAATGGAAAATATAATATATAACTAGATAGATAGATAGTTATTTTGTTCTCCCCCTGAGGGATAGAAGGCGCTTTTCCAGAGGAGCGTACCCAAACCTCTTACTACACTACTCCTCACAACCATACATCACTCTCTATTCTAACACCAATCTTTCTTTACTACTGCTTATATGTAACGTATAAGTAACTTATAATTACCTTAAAACCAACCTAATAAATTAACTTAACCACTAAATAACTGTTTAATGTTTTAGAATTCTAATAATGTAACATAAAATAGAGCAATTAAGTAACAATATAACAATATAACCAAACGTCTTAGCAACTAAAATAATTAAACTATTGTATGACTACATATAATATATAAACTAAATAGTAAGACGCAAGTGAAATCGGAGTGTTATATGTATAGAATATTCATCTAATGTTTCTCCTTCAAATGGTATAACACAAAGCAATCATTTAAATGTAAGGGAACTTTACAAATTTTACAGATAAGATTGGTGGTTTTTTGTAATTTATTTGCATAGCATACCCGACATCTTCTTCTTTTACGTTTATTAGTTTCAGAAATTAGAACCAATTGGTGATCCTTTAGTTGATGACTGGATAGCTGTTGAATTAAATCCTGATGAAGACCATTAGACATCGTTGGGATATATTTATTACGTTTGGGTAAATTATCCTGAATCCAAGCTTCACATAACTTCAGTAAGAAATCATGAAATTGTAATGTTTTAGTAGAATTTACATTGGAATATTTATATTTATAAACTCTGAATGAATTAAATAAAGCACAATTAAAAAGGTATAATACTGCTTTTTTTGACCATTTTATAGTTTTTCTGTATATGGGATAAAAGCGGAGATATCGATCAGCTCGAACCACTCTATTCATATGCTTATCATAGTCAACTATACATTCTGGTTTTTGTATTGGATCATTACTTTTTCTATATTTTTTTCCGGTATTAATTATTTCAGCATTGTGAATAGTAGAAATCATTTTTATATCTTTATTTTTCGATGATCTCCACATTTGAAAAAGTATTTCTCCTTTCCGTTTAAATGCAGTTTTAAAAGTTTTCAACTTTTTATTTTTAAAACTATTTGGTAATCCTCGATTCTGTCGTATTGCTCCACAAACTCTAATTTTATTTTTAAGTAAAATCTTTGAGAGTTTTACACTGTTGTAAAACTTTTCCAAATATAGATGATGCCACTTTCCTACAGAATTTGATAATAATTCTAAAATTGTTCTATTCAAACTCTTTTTAACACCAGAATACAATTTAAAATTCAAAATGTATCCTGTATTAGAATCACATAACATCCGGATAAGGATACCGCATGATGAGACTTTTGTAGGGTTATAAATTTTGAAATTCAGTTTTCCATGCCATGGTATTATGCTTTCATGAATGAAAATATTTTGACCAGGTTGGAAATTTTCTTGAAATTTTTTCGAAAAATAGTTTATTATATGTTGAATTTGGAAGAGTTGGCCAGCATTGTCAGGAATATCATCATCATCAGAAAAATGTAGAAATGTTAATATCTGGTTAAATCTATTACGGGCCATGGTTTTAGGAAATATCTTTGTTTCTATCAAAGAATTTTTGGTCCAATAATCATTTATCCTTGATTTTTTTATTAGACCCATCAAAATTATCAGAGCAAACCATTGTTTGAGTTCGGGTACAGTGACATCAAACCATTTAGCAGTTTTTTCACAAGATTTGTACTTACAGATATGTTGTCTATAATATCTGTTTGTTTCCGTAACAATGAATTCAAGTAAATCATCTCCAATAAACATGCCGACGAAATCTTCTATCTTCTCTATATTTTCAGGAAATATATTTGGTTCCAATGAACCTTTGAAAATGTCGTTATCTTTAGGTGGATCAAAATCCAACCAGTCAGTCTCCATATCTTCATTGCTTTCTTCTGAATCACTGAACAAGAGTAACGTTCGACGATAATTTCGCACATATTTTTCTGAATGACTTGAATGTTCTGAATCACCTGCATCCTTTTCTGAAATTATTGAGTCTTCACTTTCAACAGAAATTTCAGATACATTATCTATGTGTTCATCTATACAAGCATTATCTCTTTTGTTTGCCATTATCAAGGGATAATATTTAGAAAAACAAAAAACAGGCGCACCAGATTATTAGTCGATTAGACTAAATAAAACAATAGACTGAATAAAACAGTAGACTAAATATTATATTACCACTAGACCTCTTTAAATACTGTATTGCCACTAGACTAGACGTTACATGAATATCAGTTTGCGCCGAATGACGTCAATGCGTTGTCAATGGCAACTGATATTGATTTTCAATAAAATCAACTTGTTGCCAGCGGCACCTGACGTTCGGTTTGCAAGTGCAACATGTTGGTATTTTGAATTTTGTATCAGTACTATTCTAAGTCCAACGCGTGTTTCCATCTTTTTAATGTTTATGCGAACGTATTATTGTTTAAATAATAATTCATTGTATTGCATGTACATTAAAGATTGTTTAAATAATAATTTATTGTACTGCATATACATTATTGTTTAAATAATTTATTGTACTGTATGTACATTAAAGATTATTTAAATAATAATTCATTGTACTACATGTACATTAAAGATTGTTTAAAAAATTGAAAAATTACCAAAAGTATTAATTTTTAAATTCTCGTGTTTACAAAGAGAGAATACCGATATACACACGTCGAAATGTAAAAGAAAATTTATTCGGTAATTGTCAAAGTTAATCGAAAGATCGTGTATGTTTACATTGTACAGACCAACTACCTCGAGATAAAATTTTGAGGTATAGGAATCATATCAAAATTATTTTTAGTAGATAAATAGTTAGATAGATATATTTATTTTTCTCCTCGGTGATTGAGGTGCTTTTCAGAAGAGCGTACCCAACTTCTTAAAACATCTCACATACATTTAACTCCCGTAACACATAAACGTATTCATTTACAACTATCTTACAACTATCTTACAACTATCTTACATACGAGCTTAATTAAACTAAACTAAAAGATTTAACGAGAAAGAAAGAAAGAGAGAGAGAGAGGGAGGGAGAGAGAGAGAGAGAGAGAGCGTACCGTCTATCTACCGTCTCTGCTTCCAGTCACATACACTCGCTATACTCAACCATACTCACACTCTCCCTCCTCCTCCACCTTCCTCCCTTCTCCCTTTTTCTCCAATTCCCTAATCCTTCACTCGCCTTCACCTTTCTACCCTACAACTCCCTCATTCTTTCTTCTAGCTCTCCCCTTCCTCTCTACACTCCTCCACCGCGGTTTCCATGTCTCCTCACTTTTCCCATACATCTATACCTCCTCTTCTCCTCCGCATGCCAATACCATGCCCCTCTCATCTCATTGTTCATCTTAAACCTCATAACCCTTCTCCATCTACTCTCCTCACATCCTTCGTCGGCTAATTCTTATACCACTTATTATATCTCGCCACCCTAATCAATCCTTTTCCATCTTTCTTCTTTTTGCAGTTCTCTGTCCCTCTGCTCCCACCCGTCATATACTCCCTCCCCTCTTCTTCTCCTACCCAGAATCTCCTTTAGATCCTTACCCCTATCTTCCAAGAACATCTTTCTCTCCTCTATCCAAGATGACAACTCTTTTCCCTCAATTACCCTATTTATCATTTCTTCCCAAAATTTCTTCACTAAAAAATTATTTTAAGTATCTCGCGCATTACCTTATTTGTAATGTTTAAGCGAATGTACTATTGTTTAAATATTAATTTATTGTACTCCTTGTAGATTATATATTGTTTAAATAATTATAGAATTATCGAAAATATTGATTTTTAAATTTTCATATTTAGAAAGAGAGTGGGTCAATATGTACTCGTCGGAATAGAAAAGAAAACTAACTTGGTAATCGTCAAGGTTAATAAGAACACGTATTTTTTTTATATTACACAAGACCAAGTTTCTTGTGCGTTACAATATTTGTGACATTGGACACGAATTTCCTTATTTTTGCCATAGAATCATTTGTCCAAAGAGTGACCGAATAAATTGTCGTAGCTTCTCCGTGCAATCAGCATGAAACGCATTTCTTTGCGTTTAGAATAGTTCAAAAAATTTGAGCATCAACTATTTACGTACCAAAGATAGCTATTATAATAGTATATAATATAATGTTCCTTAATATATAGATATATTACGGAACAAAGATATCTCATTCAATGGTGATATGGGAATCAGTAGTGGCGGTAGAAACTTCTCCTCTATTGTCACAAATTTCGAGGGGCGCCACAGTACAAAACTTTTTCTTCGCAAAAATGTCGATAACAGCATTTAGGTCAACAATGATAACAGGTGTAATTCTTGATCAATTTTAATGAACAAGATCTCACGTTAAAAACGAAGGTTTAATCTAGGATCTCGCTTTTTCGAATTTTTGAACAAGCTTCTTATTCGTGCACAAACTATTCTTAAAAAAGTACCATTTTTTAATATGATTTTTTAAAATAAAATAAAACTTTGTCAAAAATTCGAGAAAGATATCTGCCAGATTAAACCTTCGTCTTTAAAATGAGACCTTGTTCATCAAACTTGATCTAGTATTACGTCTGTTCTCATTGATGCCATAAACGATTATAAAACCGAAGGTAGTGAACAGCCTTAAACTTTCATTTTTGTCATTATTCGCCAGTAATACGTAAAGAATGCGGTGAGTTAGTAACGCTTATAGAATCTGCATCGATTCATAGACGCGCTTTTTCATTTCTATTAACAAAATACAACTTCTATGCTCGGTGGGTTATAAAATTAATTATCGCTACTTTTATATAGCGTCTCGTTTATAATTGTTAATGATGTTCCCATAAAACGTGCTGTCAATTCTGACAGTATATCAATTACGAGCGTCAAGTTCTTAGTGTATCGATATCAAGAAATAGAAATATTTTAACGTGTATTCTCCAAGTTAAAATATTTGCAAATTATTTATCGTAAAATTTTTGAAATATATAGGACAGCTAATTTTCGAAGAAGTCATCTTTAGTGTGACTTTTTATAAATTTATTATCTATTTGTAAAGAACAAATTGATATTCTTAATCCAATTAATAATGGTTCTTATTGTCTATAAAATAATGAAATAAAAATTAAAATCGAATTTTTAGAAACGTGAAAGTTACTTTTTCAAACGTTTGTACTTGCAGTAAAAAAGTGATACCTATCTAACCTATAACACAATGTGTTTTAATTTCAATTAGGTACAGTTATACCTATTATAATAATTATTTACATGGTTTCTGGATAATGTAATTATAAACATGTATTATACCTTTTAGGTAAACAAAACAAGTTAATGAAAACGGGAAAAGATAAAGGAGTTATCCAAATGGGTGTCACAAAACCATTATGGCCCAGCATAGGCAACAACAACAAAACGAATTTTTACCACTATGTGATGTTTTGTTTAATATAATTTCCCTTGCATCATATTTCTGTGACATTGTTTTTGATTTTGCAATGGTTTATGCACTTGCTCATCATTCGGTAGGACAACCTACCGTTTTTCCTTTAAGCATTACTTTTATAACAACATCTTTGCTTGCCTGCCAGGTATATGATTAAATAAACGATATAATAAAAACAAGATATTGTGTAATATTATCATATTATACTTATTATTTTATTTGTTTATAGATAGTTAGCATACGTTGGTATTTATGGGGTGCAAGAGGTAAATTAATAGATAATGATACAAACAGGGATTGTAATGTAAACCCATGTAAAAAGACTGGTAATTGGACTTTGGGTTGTGTATTATTACTTCATACAACACAAGCTGGAGTACTCTGGAGATATTTTAAATTGTTTATTCCAGTTGATTTAGCTTATGTTAAACACGAGGTAAATTCTTCAATTATAATTTATAAATTATTACAATATATAATAATGTTTCATTGTTTTGTGTCTACATAACATTGATATTTATGCAGGTGCGGGAGTTGTGTGTATTGCGTCTTATACATGCATTCTGCGAAGCTGCACCCATGTTACTATTACAACTATATTTATTGTCTATTGGAATTAATGACAATTTAGGTATAGAAAATGAAAAAATAAAAAGTGGTGAAGTGAAGGACAGTGAAAAGTTAACAAAATTGACAGCAGTGTCAGCTGGACTATCTTTATGGAGTGTTTGTTGGGCGGTAGCTAGTTTTAGTAAAGGTGCCGCACGCCTTCGTAATCTAGAACGTTTGGTACTTACATGGTTAGGTGTATTAGCTCAATTATTTTGGCGCCTTGGAACTGTAAGTGCACGAGTTGGAGCATTAGTTGTATATGCATCACTTTATGGTGGACAATGGCTATTAATTGTGATGGCACTTCATTGGCTTTCTATGTTAACGTGGTTATTGCTTACACCTGATGGACTCTTCCATGTAGGTGAGCGTCTTCCACTTATGAGAAAAAGTATTTTGGCCTCTATGTTGGCATTTATTTATATATTTGCATACGTAAATCTACATGAGACCAATCATCGCCAAAAAATGGTAAGTGAAAGTACTCAATTATATTGTCTAATTTCAATAACATGTTTTTTATGTAAGGAAACAAAAAGTATGTATCTTATAAAAAATGTTTGCATAGGTAATATTTTATACCGTAATGTTATTGGAAAACAGTTTACTTACTGGAGTATGGGCTGTAGGCATAAATAGAAGTGATCTTCATCTCCATCAACCAAATCCAGTAAACTTAGTACTTACACTTGTAGCATTATTTTTTTGTGGTATGTTCTTTATGGCATTGTACTATAGGTAAGCATTTATTATTATTCTTTATATGATTTAATTTACTTTTGTAAAATGAAAGAACTAACAATAAGATAAAATAACTATCATGAAACATAATACATGATCTAGTTGTTTTTGTTCCATGATTTCTATACAGTTTAAGACGCTCTTTACTTTTTTCTAGATATAACTCTTTCTTGGTTTGGATGGGTGCAAGTTGAATGTTTAAAGGACACTGAATATTTGAGCAAAGTATTTATTATTTTATAAATTGTGATAAAACTATTTATGCAATTTATATGTATGTTTCATAACTGACAAACTTGAATAATATTATATCTTTTTTGTTTTATCACTGTTATCTTTATAATTAGTTTTATTTTTGCCTTGTTTTTTATTTATTTCAGTTTGTTATGTCTGAGAAAAAATTTATTTTACTTTTTTTTTATGAAGAAATTTATAATACTTATGCTCTGTATACAATTATAGAAAATCCTTATCACATCATTAATTGCTGCACTTGTTTGAATCTACCTATATATCATATCAAAAAATTGTGATCTTGCTTACCCAAATGGCTTATATTTTTTTATCAATTCCATCCATACTATTTTATTCATAATGCATGTACATACATATAATAATTTTTGTTTTAGATGTATTAATCATTTAAATAACCTTCACACGTTTCGTAGAAATAGATGTATATATATATTTTTTTCTTATGTATATAATTTTTGTGTTTTTGCTTGAAGCAGTTCATGTGCATGTATCACATATTGTGATCATTGTGATAAGAAATACAATATCAATACTTTATCTTTAATTGTGTAAAACACTTAATGTATATTTACAGATTCTTTCATATAAGAAGATTAACATATGAAGTTGGTGGTAGAATGACTACTTCAAACCTTGCGATTATGTCTAACCAGGTTTGTGGTTTATTAGAAATTAAAGTATTTTTATTAATAATGTAATAGTATTCAATGAAACTTATACATTTTTATTTTCTTTAAACTTGTAATTGTGTAGGACAATTCAGAAGAAAGGAATATAGACTATGTAAAGGAAAAAAAAATTGATAAAGATGTAGCAACAAGAAAAGTTAAATTGAATAATAGCGGTATACCTGGTGTATTTAATTGTCGTTTTGCTAATGCAGCGGTAGTAAATCCAAATCGTAAAAAGAAAAAGCCTACCACATTTGTACCTCCACCACCTCCTCAAGATCAGTCTACATCATCTACTACTGTAACTCCTACTACTGCAGGTGAAGATACTAAACAGTGGATTAATGGGAACAATGGACACCAACAAATAATACCGTTTTGGAAAAAAGCTGCATCATTTTCCAATGTCTTACAGGTAAAATTGTAATGTAAAATAATGTATTTTACTATGTTTGGCAAAGAATAATTCAAGCATCACATCGAAACAGAGTGATGATTCAAATATACAGAAAAATACAACAGAAGCAGAGACAAGTAGTTCTTTGAGCGTAAATTTAATACGAGAGAAATTAAGGCAAAAGAAACAGCAACAACTTCGCGAGCTGAAAGCTATACAAGAAGAGATAAAAGAAGGAAAATTATTTCCACCTCTGTCAGCATCTCCATCTACGTTTTCATCTTCTCCATCAGTATTAAATCAACAACCACCGCCAAGTAAGAAGTTACATACTTCTCCAAACACTATATTATTTACATCACCCTCACTAGCGTCTGATGGAGATGAAGGTGTCACATTAACATCATGGCCACCAGTTAAAATGCATTGTTTATTACCACCACCACCAGTATCACCGTATCATTCTAATTCCCATTCCTCGAGTTTATGGAAAGTATCACAAAGAGAGAAAACAAATGTACCAGAAATTTTATTAGCACCTAGATGTCTTCCCATACATTGTGCTCATTGGACGCCTCCTGGTCATCTCAATCATAGGTAACGTATGAAATATTTATCATTGATATTAAAATTAATATAACAGAAATATGCAGTCAATCAAATTTCATGTTAATATTTAATAATATTTATATAAAAGCCGGAATGGAAAAGGAGAAAGTTCCAAAGATGAAAGTGAAGAAGGTGAAATCAGCGATATGGAAGGTAGTCAAGTATCATTACCTAGAAGTTATACACTTCCTCGGGAATTTAAATATTATCACTCCGCTAATATGCTTAGAGATAAAGATCGATGCTGTGGTACTAGTAAAGTACAACCATCTAGATTTTATTTACCTTCTACTTACAGTTCTGATGGTTAGTATATATTTTTAGTATATATATTTGTTTAACTGAATAGTATTCAATGTTGCATATTACATTGTTTTCAGGAGATGTAGATAGTGCAGATAATGAGGAAGAAACAGATTCTGAATTACAAGTTGTTATGAAGGAAGGTCATAATTGTAGTTCTGATAGAACTCAGCAACGGAAATATGCACTAAAAAATAATGATGGAACAGACTTATCTAGTAATAATTGTGATGCTTCTACTGATATTGCAATATCTAATAATTCTCATCATACTAACTTATATGGCATTCTACGACCAAATCAACTTTTTAAAGCTAGAGTAAAACATGAAACAAAATTATAAATGTCATTAATGAACATCAACAAAAACGTTCAATAAAAACTAATTACTTTAAGTTAATCGATAAAAATATTTCAATACTATTATTTTGAGATTAAAATCAATGTAGATCTTCGAATCGACTGTTTATTTATATAAAATATTAAAACAATATCAAAACTAAATTTATAATTAAATAATCAGTAGTCGAGTAATTATAAAAAATTTTATTATTTTTTTAATTTTCATATGATATCAATTGTATTCTATCAGAAGAAATAAATAGAAAAGAGTTTCGGTATGTATAACGAGTATTAAAGAATAATCAAATAACAATGAGCAACGCGTAAGTTTATTTAAATTTCCTGGATTAGTACAACGCGAAGGCGCCAAAAGTAAGTGGCGCTATCAGTTAAGCAAAAAAGAATAGTATTTATTTGTGGGTAATAGATGAGAAGAGGTATACATGTTGTTTTGAATTTCATTGAATCGTGCGAAGTAGATTATTTTATTTGGTTTTAATAATATGACCTCATAGAAAAAACTAAAAACAAATGAATGTTTAGTAATACTAGTATAGCTAAAAAAGCTCCTGTTTTTATTACTACTGAAGAAATGGAGAAGAAAACATTTCATATTCTAAATGAGGTAACAAATATTTGTTTTAATTTAAATTTCAAAAAATATATATATATTATATATATATATAAAATTTTAATATTATAATATTCATATATATAACTAACACTAACATAATAAACAATTGTTTTAGCCATTGTTCTTTATTGTCATGAATGTAATTATTTATTGTAATCATTATAAATGTTCTTATGTATAGGATACAGAGATATACTTTGAAGGCAACAAAACATCTAATGAAGATAAAAAATATACAGAAGACAAAGCAAATCGTGTGCTAGATGCATGTGAAAAAGGAAATTTAGATATAATTGAAGAGTATCTTAATGGTAATGACTATATTAAATGAAATGATTCTATGTTACAAATTAAATTCTACAAAGTATTCTCCTTTTTACTTTTTTTTAATTTTATGTTAATGAATTATTTTATCTGTTTAAATATATTTAGATCATGATGTGAATAATGTTGTGAGTTCTGGTTTGACTTTACTTTTACGTGCTGCATTATCTTGTAATGTAGAAGTTGTTAAATATCTTTTGACACATGGAGCAAATGCTGATCTACATAAAGGTATTAAATGATTTTTTTTTTTTATTGCATTATTTACTATAAGTTAATTCTTGTTATATAATTTAGATGGATTTACACCACTAATGGCAGTATGTTCTTGTAAAAAAGGAAAAAGAGAAGATTATTTAGGTTGTTTATCTCTGTTAATTGAAGCGTCAAATAATGTAGATGCATCTGATAATCATAAGTAAATACACTATCCTAAAACTTGTAATAATGATTAGAATAATATTAAATATAAATATGATAGATTGTAATATTTTAGTAAGCTGACAGCTTTAATGTATGCTTGCCAAAACAATAATATAGAAGTTGCGAGGGAACTAATAAAACATACCAAAAATATTAATGCTGGTGATTATAAAGGTCATACTGTAAGTTTTGTAATAATTATAAATGAAATTAATCATCATGTCTAATAATATATGAAATAAGTACCTAAAATAGTAATTTTATGTTTCATACTTTCTTCAGGCTTTAATTTTTGCTGTCCGAAGCAATGCTATTGAAATAGTAAAATTACTTCTGGACAATCAAGCTGATGCCACAATTAAAAATCATCACAATGAGAGTGCTAAAGACGTGGCAGATTTAAAAGGATATGACAAGGTATATTGTTATATAGAATTTCTTATTTAAAAACTAATTTATCTAATAAATATTTTAGATCTCATCATTATTACCCAGTGAAAATGGTATATCAATTACATATGAAACATCTGAAATATATGAATGGAAAGATATGTTTTATAGATTGTGTCCTATCCAAGATCACATTGTTGATTCTGATATATCATATATTTTGCAAGGAATGGGACTAGAAAATTATATTAAATTTTTCGAAGGAATGGAGCTTCCAACATTTTTACAGTTAACTGAAGAAGATCTCCTAAATTTAAAAATGAATATTAGTATTCATAGAGATCGATTTTTAAATAATTTATATAAATTTCATTGTAAAACATGGGAAATTAGAAGCATAGGGATGACTTATACATCTAATTCTTACACGTATGTTTAAAATTTATAATAATTTAATTATATAATAGGTATTACTAAAAAATTATCTATTTTTTTTAGACTTTATAATGGGATTACATCTATGGGTATTATTGCTAAACAAACTTTAGTTATGACTTCTACTTTTCATTATATAAAAAAAAATATAAATAATGATTCTTGTGAAAATATGTTTGTCAATGATACACAAATATCTGAATATATAAATGCAATTAAAAATATTGAAAAGGAACTTGTAAATATAAAAAAAAAACTTTTACAAATAAAAACTCTTGCAAAAAAGGTAAACAAAAAAATAAATTTTATGTATTTTACGGTATTGTAATAATTAACGTGTTAATTTTTAAATTACAGATGGACGTAGAAAAATCTTTACACGATCCTCCGTGTCACATCAGTCCAAAAGTAGCAAAAAATTCTTATTTTAAACCTATAATGAGTATATTATTAGCATGTGGGATATATTTAACTAAAAAACAAGTTAATAAATAAAGTATTGTCAATAAGTAAGTAGAAAAGAAGGAATCAATAATTATTATTTGTTTTTTACTTCATATTATTAAAATGTATAGTTTTTTGTACAATTGAAATATGAATTTCATATTTTTTATAAAATCTTAATTACATTTACACCTTACTTTAATATATTATTAGTTTTACTTAATGATCATATAAATTAGCTAATTTTGTCATTAACGGAAACAAAGGATGGAAAGATGGAATATTATTTTGTTGTATAGTTAACTGATAACGTTCCAATGATCCCTTACTGAGAGCTATTCTATCCTTTTCTTCTGGATGACTATCCATCCATTGAGATAATCGTCCAATAGACCAACCTGCACTCTATAAATTAAAATATATACATTTTTTAAAGATTTGTATTATTTTTTCAATTATCTTAAAAATGTATAAAGCGATGATTATAGAATTAAATAATTTACCTGATGCGGAGATAATAATTCAGGTGGTGCAGCAGAAAATAAATGTAAAAGGATAAGAGATGACGGTACACTATTTTCTGATGGATCTTCTAAAACTTTTTGTACCATATCTTCTGGTTTTTGTAATATTAATGCTTTTAAAGCTCTTAATCTCCTATATTGTTGTTGTTCTAACAAACTTAACTGACCTCCACCACATAATGGTGATACAGCAAGCTCCATCTGAATATAAATCAATGCTCTTATTTTAGCAGGCTTCTTATATAAATAATATTTGTAATGATATTATTTTATCATACCTGAGTGAAATCCATAATTAATTTTTTTCTTCCAAAATCTGTTAATGGCCTCAATAAACAAGCATGTCTCATAAATAATTCAATGCATCTTGAAGCTACAGCCTTACAACTTAAAAATTAAATTCCAATGTTAGGAAATAAAATGAAGTATATTGTATTATAACAATTATAACAGAACTTCTTACCATTCAGTGACTACAGCTTGATTTTTATAAGGGATAAGGAATGTATTTACAGATCTTAAAATAAAACCTTGTAATTCACGCATGTATAATGAACAAGAAACATCTTTTCCGATAGGATTGTTTGCACTATAAAAACAGGATAAATTTAAGTCTAGTTAAATATATAAATTGCATTGAGAAAATAATTTTAACTCACTCTCGAAAATCAGGGTCATCATGTATCGTTAAAATAATACTTTCGATTGCATCACTGATGGAAGCTAACAATGGTGAAAATATACTTTTTGTTAATACATCTGATTCCTTAATTGCTGATGAAATAATTGTTGATCCTTCAACTGGTAAACCAGAAGACAAGTTGGCAATTACACGATTTATTTGACTAGAAAGATAATGTAATAAATTTGCTAAGGTGACATTGGTCTGCTGTCCAGCTGTGGGTGAATCAATAACTTGGCTTGCTTCTCCACCTGTTATTAATCCTTGTTCACATTTTAAGCAAAATAAACGTATAGATTTGCTCACATTACGTGCCACCACAATGGACAAACAATCATCAACAAGTGAAACACTCAATTCGCTAAATATAAGAACAAAGTTAATTAGTAAGCTTCTTGATAAAAAATAATATTCAAATTATTTTATATAAATATAATTACATACTTTG
Organism: Dolichovespula media; assembly: GCA_911387685.1. Classification (NCBI taxonomy): domain Eukaryota; kingdom Metazoa; phylum Arthropoda; class Insecta; order Hymenoptera; family Vespidae; genus Dolichovespula; species Dolichovespula media. The sequence goes on along the minus strand of OU426851.1, from coordinate 10,096,219 downwards.
TTACAGTGCGAATTAAAGTATCAATTTCATCTTGGTTTGGTAGATTTGTCCCACAGAACATAGTATGTACAGGATCCAAGAGACGAGATACAGAACGAGAAAGGTACGCATTTTCAAATGATGACAAAACATTACGGCTACACAAAAAATTAATTGTTTATCATGTACATTACAAAAGAAAAATTTGACTTTATCAGATTAGAATAATTGTTCACAATTACATACTTAATGTTATAAGTACCAAAACTTTGTGATCTATCCTTCAAGCGCTTACTTAAGTCCAAAAATAATCGCAAGAATTTTGGATATTCTCCTTCCAAGGCCTGTTTTACAAGCGATGATTCTAGAAAATTTTAATATAATTATTACATCATTTAAATACAAATAAAAACCAAGAGAAATCTTTACCTTGTGCACGTGCAATAAGTACTTCACTCAATAGTTGATTAACTTTCAGCCAAAATGTTTCAGATAAGTTATTGAATTCTTTTGCATGATTTTCCAGCAATGTTTTTTGCAATAATTCAATCTACATGAATAAGTATTTGCTTCAATACTACTGAATATTTATATATATAATGTTAAGTCTAATTAAATTATTTTTTTACTTGTATACACTGTGAAAACAAAATGTCTTGAAAAAGTCTTTCAAGATTTTCCCAAATACGTGTACGTAAATTTCCTGACGTTCCTGGTGTAGGTGTTGAAGCACGACCTGGAGCTACTTTCTTTATTATATCTTGACTCTTAGATAGGAGAACATCAAAAGATTCTATGGTATTTTTCTTGATATTTGCTAAATTGTTTTCGATAGTTATTTCTATTGCTTCATTTACAATCCCTAAGTTCTGAAATACCTGTACAGCTGTACTAACCTATTTATTACAAATTTCATAGTTAATATCATGATTTATAAAGTATTTTTTTTTTTTTTGATCACATACCTTAACTCTATCCATTGTCTGTAAACCTTGAGTTAATGTATGAGTAGCTACTCTTTTCACAACTGCCCTATGAGCTTTAACAGCTTGTTGATCGTCAGCAATTATATCTAAGCCATTTAAATCTGTATCTGACATTAATTGCTCTGTATATAAATTTGTATAGAATTAATATATATACTAATTTATTTTTATTAGAAAAATTAAAGCAAATTGTTTGAAATCTAAAGTACCAAGTTCATGTAAATTATTTGCTACTTTTATTATATCTGGACCTTGAATAACATTTGTCATTTGTGAACTTAAACGTTTGGATAAATGTTGCATTCTTGCTACTCTTCGTAAAAGATCAGATGTTTCATGAAGGCGTGACAATACTATTGCTTGAGTTTCAATTCTATTAAATGGTTCTATTATTTTTCCACGTAAACGTTCTACAGCTAATAACAAATTCTGGAAAACAATATTCAATTAACAAAAAATGTCCTTTTTAAATTTCGTTTTACATTAGTTTTATTATTCTTCTACTTACTTGTACATGAGTTTGCATTATTGAAAGTACATCTTCTAATTTTTCAACCCATGTTGCTTGTGATAATAAATCTTCATAATTTGCAAGTACTTGGTTTTGTAATTCAGATCGTAAAACTTCAATTGCTAAAAAATAAGTAAGTCAGAACATTAAAATTTATTTAGTTATAAAATATAGTTATAAAGGCAATTTATTTTAATGAACCAACTAAATAAACACTTCACCTTGTCCTAATTTATTTAATTGTTGAACAACTGACAATACTTTGTCAATCTCTGTATTCTTTAAATCACCATTCAAGAATTGTTTAAAGAATTCTAAAAAATAAATAAACGAACATATTGGGTTATATAAATGTAAATAATCAAAAATACGAAATATTTAAGGCACGCACCGTCACTTTCTATAACTTCTAAAGTCAAGATTTTTTCACTCATTTTAAATCACAATAATACATAAATTAACTAATTCCTTTAATTTCTATATATTTGTTTAATATATGTTAAAGTTTATATCAACTTCCACGTAGAATAAACTGATAGTACAATGCGATAGAAGTTAAATTCTAGGAGAGGAAAGAAGTTTTACGCATGCGCAAATTACGCATAAATATGGCTGATGCAAATACCGCCAAAATCTACAACCTGACTATGAAAGTATTTATGTGCTTTCTTTCTTTCTTTTTAAGAATAATGTAATATTGAATTAGAAGTGAAAATTTTATAAATTGTACAGATAAAATTCATATTTTAAATATATATACATATAAAATAATTTATACACCATCCAAATTTTATAAAGGTATACCAAAATAAAACTTCATATAGTTTTTTGTACTTACGTCGATATATTTCTTTCAGAGAAAATGGATTTGGATACAACATTCAATTGTTGTGGAAAAGTAAATTCGAATGATTGGCAATTAAATAAAACAAGTCTATTGTTAAGCGGGGAATTCGATAAAGTATTTTTTCCATCAGGAGAATATCCTTTCTATGCTACTGATATAGAACTTTTCAACAATATTGTACCTGCGAATACTGTCATATTAAATATTAACCACTTTGTGAAATGCATGGAGTAAAATACTAAATATTTTGTTATTTATTTTTCTTTGTTTTTTTTTGTAATAATAACATTATATTTTTTATAATAGAATGCAGTTAAAGATATTCAAGAGATACGAAAATTATGGTCATACTTTGGACTTAACTAATAGCATAGATTTTTTTTCTATGAGAAAAGCAGTATGTCGACTTACTTTATATGTGCGTACATACATGAACAGGTAAATGTTTCTTTTGAATTAATTTTTGTTTTTTATTGTATTATTTTAATTTTTCTCTTTATTACAGTATAAAATGGGATTATTATAAATTAAGAATTATAAATCCTACTATTGAAGAAGATTTAGATACATTATTTTCAACTATAAAAAGATTTCTTACCAGACTAAGAAATATTCCAGAATCTATATTTCATTATGCTGCATCCAACTTAGGCAATAAGGTAATTATTTTGAAATATTATATTCTTTGGATATATACTAATGTTATGCTGCTTTATTTTAGTGCGTGCAACCAGAATTTCATTTGTACCATCTTCATTTAGATTTAAGGTGGTTGTATATAACATTAATATATATGCGTAATGTACATTCGCAATATTCTGAAGAAGCTGGCATAGATGATATTGAAAATGTTTATAGATTAATTATCAGCGATCTTATTTATATTTCATGTAAAATATTCGAAAGAGTAAGAAAATTTATATAACAAATGTATAAAAGTCACATTAATATACACTATTTATATTTTCTTAGATTCCTCTAACAGATTTACGTCAAAAAACACCATACAGTTGTACTTGTATGCGAGAGCTATGGCTTATGCTTCAGATTTTTATTGATGAATTAGCAAATAGAATGCAAGTTACAGTAATTATTTTTTTAATCATACAATAATATATTAATTATTGTACATTAATATATTAACACATTTCATTTATATGGTTTTAGCCATTTTGGGACCATATAAACTTTTGTATAAACACTATGCTAGATGAAAGCAAACATCAGAACAGTTTGATTTATTGGTATAAAGGTACAGACTGTTTTTTGCTTACTTGCAAGAATCCTGAATTATTTTGTATTTGGATCATATATCATTTTACTCTTCTATATGGCTATAATAATGATGGTATATATTTGCATACTAATTGTTCCCGGGTAATGTATATAAATTTGCAAATATGTACAATATATATTTATAAACAAATACTTTAATATAATTTGTTGGTCCATTAACTTTTTTTTACAGATTCGTTTTAACTATGAACAAGCTGAAAAAATTTTGAAAGCTTATGTTTCTAAAGGTGGAAAAGATGGTGAAAGAGATGAAATAGATGAAGAATTGCAAGTAATGATACCATTATTACGTATCCTAATTACAGATTGGTGGCCATCACGAATCCCTATCGTTTCTCTTTTATGGGATTGTTTCCATAAAAGATTAGATCAACCTTTTTTATTACAAACATCTGGTCCTTGGACTTTATCTCTTGAAAAGTATATCACTAACTTCATTATTATACATCTTATTATTATATTCGATTTATTTTGTTCCTTAAAGATCTGAGAAAATTCTTTTATGATAGAAAAACTCCCATGGATATATTTAAACATATTAAGGACAGAATTGATGGCAATTTTGAACAAGCAAAAGAGTCTAGTTATGGAATGTTTTTAAGATTATTAGGTAAAAAATATTTAATATAATTATATATATAATTCTACAGTATATATATCTACAGTATATATATCTATTTTATATATAAAAAATATATATTTTTTGTAGGCTCCTTTTTAAAAAAAAATTATGATAGTAATGATACAAAGTATTGGAATCAAATCAAAGGTCGTATATATTCCAAATTTTCTAAAAGTAAAGTCCAAGAATTCTCTGAAACAGGTCTATATAATTTTCTTTCGCTATTTCTTACCTTAGCTGTAACTGCAGATACTCTAAATGTAGTAAGTCTTATGAAGAATACTATTATTATTATTATTATTATTATTATTATTATTATTATTGTATTTTTGATAGTTTAATAATTCAAAATTTTATGATTCTTTATAGTCTACAGTAATGCTTGATCTGTTACCAACTGTGCACAATTTCAATAATGAAAATGCCAGGAAATCTAATTTAATTTGGAAAGGAAAATTAGTTATCTTATTATTATTCAACGAATTTAGGCTGAATTTCACCCATATAATAAATAACATTACAGAAACGGTAATAGATGGTGAAACGTTATAATATAATATATTATTTATTATATTTATTCTTTTCTATAATAGGTAAATATCATAAGTTGTCATAAAGATGAAACGTCCCGTTCCATGATGATAAATTTTGTTGATATATTAGACATTATCTTTTCATCTGACACAACATTGGAATTAAGTGAACATTTATTTATTGGTGGTTGGATCGATCGTTATTTATTAGAATGTTCAAAAAATAGAGTACATTCTGTAATCAAAATTTTGATCTGCATTTTCAAAAAATGCAATTATTTGAAAATGTTCCATAATAATTTAGGTATGTTCTTTTATATCGTCGTGTTTTAATTATATTATAACATACATTGATTAATTCAAATTCATTTACAGACCATGTTTCTAAAATGCTGGACGCTTTGTGGTCTAACGTTGCTTGTAGAGTAAGACAACTTGCTTTTGATCCATTACTTATTGGAGATAATTATCATGATCTTGCAAAACTTGCAGTTGCTTTTACATTAAACGCTCTTAAAGAGCCAGGATTGGCAAAAAAGTACAAACATTCTGCAGCATCCTTGTTTCAACATTTTGCAATATCTTTAATTGTAAAAGATATAAGGTAATTTTAGTTTCTGTTTATATATATAAATTATCATAATAACATATATTTTTTAAATAAATATAAGATTTATAAATTTTTTCTAGAATCACACGATATTATTTGATGTTAATACTTCAAGGAGAAGAAGACATACAACATTTAAAGAAAGAGATTAAAAACCTTGATCTTATACTTATACAAGTTAGTATAAAATTTTATTTTATATTATATTTTTGTCTGAAATATAATATTTATTTTAAATATTTGATGATTAATTTGTATACTAGGCATGGGTGAAATGTTCTATTTTGGGATATGATGAAAATTGGACAGAAATACAAATTTTACAAAATTATATAGCTCAATTAAATGAAATTAGAGAAATTTTTCTCACAAATCATGATTTTAATGAATTCAAGAATAGTAAAGAAGCTATATTAATATTTATAATGTCTTCAATGAAAAAACGAAAATCACTACAGGTAATTTAATTGTAAGTTTTGTGTTAATATTATTATTTGTGTATTCTAACTACTAAAATAATATATATATATATATACATATATAACATATATATAAATATATATAATATTTTAGAATGAGCAACAAAAAGTTCAATTTGATATAAGGTATAGATCGTACTTCAATAATTTAGATAAATGGATACTCTCATCTATAACAGAAGAGTCTCAAGAAACGGAACTTGCTTTTTGGATTTATAGATGTGTAGGAACATTAATTCTGTGTTCTTCACCTATGTTTTATGTAAAGGTATAAAAATATGTTTGAAAAATTACAATTTTTTAGTGATTCTTGGTAATTTTCTAATTAATAAATATAATTATAAATGAATATCCTGTTTGTATATAGAATCAGGCAAACAGCATGTTGAAGGTTTTATTACATAAAATTGCCCTTCCAACAGAACAATCTTCACAATGTTACATCAAGAACTTGTGTAAAAGAATATTTTCTATGATAATCCTTGGATTAGAATCTTTGAATATTAAAAGTGACATTTCATTACAAGTATTAACTAGAAACTTATTTGATCAATATATTTCGATTTTAATAACACAAGATAGTAGTGGAAATTTTAAAATATCTGATACATTACTGAAGTGTTTCCAAGATGCGAAAGCAGATTTTTCACATCTTCTTTTTGAAATGCTTATGACGTTGTTCTTTACAATATCTTCTGAAAATAATATGCATAAACATAATCATTTGGTATGTATATATTACAATTTCTATGAGACTATTAATTAAATGATTTTACCTAATTACATTATTCGTAACTCTTCAATTTTTAGGTATCATTACTCTTGAAAACTTTATTAAAAGGAGGTAAAATCTATCCAATTAACATAACAGAACTGATTGTAACAATTTGCGTACCTCATGTCATTACTTCTTATTTAAAAGTCCATGATCATCATCCACATAAACATCATGGTATTGATTTCATGAACAGCATTTTCACGAATCATTATTACAAGGAGAATGCTTTTATAAGGTATAAGTCTATTATTTAATTATAATGAAGTTATATTAAATGATAATCTCAAATTTCATTTTTATTTACAGAGAAAAATTGATGAACATCTTATCTGATATTATACAGAGGTATCTTACAACATATCCTCAGTCTTTGTTTGAATTTATGCGTTCTATTGCATCTTTAAAGATTGGTGTTATAAAGGTTTTACTTCCACAAATTGAATCTATTATAATTGATCTTGAAAAATATAAACGTCCTAATGCTGCATCTTTAAGGTAAAAATTGAAATCATATTTTTTCACTATATTGTGATATGACTTTTATATTTCAATATATCCCTATTAAATGTATTTTTTTTTCAGATATACATGGAACCAATTTCAAAATTTCGTACGGAACATGGAAAATAAGCAGTAATAAGATTGAAAATTTATTAATAAATAGTAAGTAGTACAATTAGAACTATTTAAATTTTGTACCAATTTTAAAGATAGATTACTCTAATATCTTTTTTTTTTTCGAAACATAAGATAAATCTAATAACTTACATTTTCAAATATAGCAATTATTACAATATGTTAAAATAATGAAAATAAGTAACTTAAAATTGCCTGAACATAATTGTTTACATATATTAGCGATAGAAAATCAGCCTAAAAAGATGGGCAAATGTCGTATGCAAGATTCCACAATAATAAGTGAACTATAGTACCGACACAATGTTTCTTACATAATATACAGTAATTTCATTTAATATGTAAATTAGTTATAAGGAATAACTAAATTATTAACTGAAATACATATACTTTTTCTGTTCGTATAATTCTTTCAGCTATTTTCGATGCGAATGTCTCGAGCGATGATGTTTTAATGGTGTAGTTGTAGCGCGGGGGGGCGATCGTCATCCAATTAATTCTAGCCGAGATACAGCGTTACGAACGGCATTACGTAAAGCTTGTTCAGTATTACTACTCAACAATGACTCAAGCCTTTCAACATAATTATCAATATTTTGTAACGTTGCACCTTCGTGTGTACCTAAAATTTATGTAATAACAATCATTAATTGTCATTAATCACCTCTACTATATTTTTTTTATAACGTAATATTATACAAATGAAATGATTAATTAAACAACAACCTGGTAAAGGAATGGTTGCAAAACACCCTGCTAATTGTGCACGTAAAGAATCTAAATGGCGTTGTAATGCTTGATTTGTTGTACGTTGTTGATTTGTTTCAGATTCTAAACGATTTACAGCTGCATATAAACTATCCACATGTCGTTGTAGTACAGCATTTTGTGCTTCATAATCTGATGTAGCTTTTCTTAATTGCCTTAATTCAGCTTCACATGCTAGTTAACATTAAAAAGATATTGATGCATACGCAACATAGATTTAGTCAAATATTTATATATTTTATGATACATTGGTGGGTGATGTATGTATACTTCAATCTATACTATTTACCTTTATTGTGATCTAAAAATTCTTCTGTAAAAATGGGAATATCAAAACCTGTGAAATCATTGTCCTTGTCTTGTTGCACATCCTATATAATAATACTTTTTAAGTATTTGTTAAAAATATAACTCTTATTGTCATCTTTGGGACATATCTATATAATCAGAACTACATAAAATTTGAGTAGGTGTAAATACTCACATTTTGTTCAGTATTTATATCTGTTCCATTCCGTTCTTTTTTGTTTTCAGTATGTTTCTCTGAAGACTGTTTCTCAGAAAAAATACGGTATGCCTCTGTTTGTTTATAATCACTAAATTCACGATTATAACGTTCCTTATCCTGTTCAGCTGCATCTAAGTATTGCTATAAACAATATCTTGCTTGTGAACTGAATTTTTTACATACTTAATTTTTTTAAGTTCAAAAGAATAATATTCTAACCTGTTTTTGATCTGCTGGTAATGTACTCCATTCTGAAGCAAGAAGTTTTGTAATCTCAGCAAATGATAAAGTTGGATTGTCATTTCTTACTTTTTCTCTCCGATCATTTAAGAATCTATATAAGTCAGCAAATAAGGTAAATAACCTTTGATGATATTTCTAAAAGTGACTGATATTAAATTACCTAAAGTAGCCCGTAAGAGGTTGTTTTGGAGCTGTAGCATCTCTTGGAGTTTTTTTACGTTTTTTTGCTCTATTAGTAACATTGACATTACTATTTCCAGTACCTATGATGGCAGTATTTTTTTTAACATTATTATCGCATAATGAATCAGGTGCTTTATCTTCTGCACTCCCTGGTGATTTGTCTGATGTATATAATAATTTGATATATAAGTTAATTTGTCTTAATAAATATATGTTATTGAATGCAATTAAAATAAAAAAAATTACTGGCATGTTCTTCAGTTTCTCCATTGTAAGTCGATTGTTCTGTTCCACCATTACTCTCAGAAATTTCATTCGTTACAACCGTTTCACTCATTTTGTTGAAAATATTCTCATTGATAGATGTTATATCGTCGATATATGTTTTATTAACTTTTTTCTTTCAGGTGATGACTGTTTAGACCAATATCGTTTGATTCATGCTGTTTCAACATCACAATAAAATACAAATAGTAAATAAAACCAAATTTTTCAATACACGTGTGTGTACATATTATGGATAACAATCACAGAATAAGAGTAGTTGTGTGTATAGTAATCACCTCATATCACATACTATTTTAGAATAACTCGCATACAAACCATGTATTAGGTTATGCCATAGTAACATGTATCATTTCGTTATTTAGAAGTGATTCCGCATCAAACGACATTTAAAATAAAATGTTCTCACAAATATTATGTATGATAAAAAGTATATATTCTTACAAAAATGTTCACACTAAAAACAGAAATACTTTAGATTTACTGATCCGTATCGCGTCAAAATTGTCGCGCCGCGTCATTATTCATTCCATACAGTATAGCCAACATTCCGATATATTATCCAATGTCATAATATTTATGTTAAACATTTTTATTTTAAAATGTTACCAGTCTGATTTCTTAATGTGTGTTTTAAATGATGAAGTTGTTTCGAACGAATAAATTTTTGTTAGTGCTGCCAAACGTAACTGTGATGAAGCTATCTATAAAATTTCAAAAAAGATTTACTAACTGGTCGGGTGATTTATGAATAATGGGTTCCTTCATGCTGAGAACCTAAAGTGATTTCTAATTAGGAATTATAACAAATGAAAAAGTAATTTTACGAACAATAATATTAACTTATGGTTTTAAGTTTAAAAAATTAATTGTAGTGAATACTGCATCATTTTGAAGAATATCCTGTAATCATGAAAGGTAAATTTATTACAAATCATGGTTATGTTAAATTTCTAATTACAAATCATACTTTCTTATACAAATTAATTCTCGTTAAATTTAAAAATAAATAATTAAATATTTGAAAATATATTTCATCATTTTATTTATAATTTTTTTATGATCTTATTTGTTCAAATCAAATTTACACTATCTTTGTAGTTTTTTATCTTGTTATTAGAAAATATTTTAGTTTAATTTTTATATGTCGAACTGTTATATTATTTAAAATATATTAATTAAACTAATAGGTAATAAAAGTGTTTAATATATTTAATTGTAGGTAATAAGAACAATGACAGTAAAAGAAGAAGCATGCTTTCTATAAAACATACTACAAAGAAACATAATATAAAAAAACATACAATAAAAGATAAAAAGTATTTGCATACAGCTATTGCATTATCTGATACTACGTATTCTATAAAACATGAAGGGATACAAATATGCAGTAGTAACATAAAAAGATTGCAAGAAAGTTTATGTAAGCCTGTATCAGTAGTAATTCAACGTTTATCTCAAGAGACGATTAAAAAATACTTGTATACTACAAACAATCAATATAAATCTAAAATAAGCTATAAAATAAAACGTCTACGATCCAAATATAAACAGTCCGATATTATATCAAGAAAACCGAAAACAAAAAAGTTACAATTAAACAATGACATTGATAATATTTTTGATACAAATGATAAACGTAAAAATACTTCTTTTAATTTAACAAATAATATTTGTGTTGATGATGAATCAGATAATGAAGAAAAGAAAAGTGATCAAAGAATAAACAAGGAAGATGTATTTAAAAATGTGAAATCACTTATAATGCTATCAAATCCAGTAATATTGAATCAAGTAGATGAGAATAAATTAATAAGTAAAAGAAAAGTTCAAAAAACACCAGAACATGTAATTTCTTCAGAAAATATCATAGATAATAATATATGTAAACAAAACAGTTATGCACATGATGATACAGAATCTGTTCATTCTTTGCCAAAGATGAATGATGAACTGTCTTCTATAAAAGAAGTAGATAAAAATGAAAAATGTTTAGACAAATGGAGGTATAAAAGAAAATATATGTGCCATGAAGAATCTAATGATGTATTGAATTCTGTAAAAAATCAAAGAAAAAGAAAGAAAAAATCCAAATTACATCATAAAGATCTTGAACAAACTATACTCTTAAACCATTTAAATCCAACTGATAATGAAGTTACAATAAGTAACTTACATCTTTATGCTCCATATTCAAACATCACTGATTCAAAAGTAGTATTAACTAAACTAGAAGATGTGTATGATAATGAATATATTATAAACTGGAAAAAGAAGTATGCGCAACAATTTCTTTTGTTTCAGAATTCACAGTATATTGAACAGAAGAAAGATTCTTCTATAAATATATCACTTACAAAGATTGTACATAATTCTCATGAAGATGCTACAAAAGATAGTGAAAGTAATATGAACACAGAAATTGGGTTAAATTCATGTATTTTACCATCAAAGCATGAACAGTCTAAAAGTCTAAAAGTCCTCTTAGTAAAATTAGAAAAATTGGGAGTTTCTCTTAAAGAACAAAATTTAGTTTTAAAAATAGAACATTTAACAACACAATATATTAATCACTATAAAATAAACTTCATTAATCATTCCAATAATGTACTTGCTCATAATAGTGAAGTTAGTAGTATAAATTATGAATGTATAGATGAAGCTTTAGCACAATTGAATCCTTCTGAAAAAGAAAATAATATAATGACCAAATATCCTTTATCCAAACATGCTAATCAATCAAATGCATCAATTATTCAATTGAAACAAAACTCTTCTTCTCCAAAAAAGATTTTACAGAATGTATACAATTTAGAAACATCTTCAGAGATATCTTCGTGTTCATCTGAAAAGTCTAACGTATGGTTTGAATTAACAGAAAACATAAAATATCCAGAAGTATGTACTTCTACTTCAATAAATCAAGTAGAAGAAATATCTAATTTATCAAAATCACCACAGATTATCCAGGATGAAGATATCTTCCCAAAAGTATTATTACAAACACATTTACAAAGATATCTAGATAGAGTTCCTGTAAATTCTTCTCTAAAAGAAGTTAATTCATTAACTGTGTCAAATGAAATATTAAAACAAAATTCAGAATTAAAGGAAGCTCAGATATCACCATCATTGATTTCAGAACACATTATTTCTCCAAAAAAATGTTATGAAACATTAAAACTGACAAATGTAATAGATTATGAAAATATAACAATTCTACAGAATGATAAAAAAAAACAGTTTGATGAAGACAAACAAAATACATTAGAAAATGATACAGACGAAGAAAACACATTAGAAGAAGATATAGAAGATTCGCCACTTTCCATTATCGATGAAAATTCTAATGTAAATAGTCTAACAAAAGAATCAGTACTCTCTGTTTTCAAAGAGACTCATACAAAGGGTATGCCTGTAGATAATATTGATATTTCAACTGAATCATCAATATTACATGATGTTGATAACATAGAAGATACTGGTTTATTGAATGAAACTTCAGTAAATAATGATTCTAAAAAGATAATTTCTAGGGTTGATGAAAAAATAGAAACAGATGTTAGTAATATAAACTTATCAAAAAATGTGCAAACAAAAGAAATTAATGCACTTCAATCAAACATTACTACATCAGATAATTCTATTTTTTATGAATGTGTTGCTTGTGATTCATCTTTCACAGAATTTAAAACACTTCAATCACATTTAAAGAAATGTTTGAAGGAAAGAAAAAATGGTGTAAATAATGCAAAATTTGAAATGTCTAAGGATAATGAGAATATCCTGCAGGTTTCAATACGTAGTGATATAACAGAATCGAATTCACAGGAACACGATAATAATGGTTCAGTATTGTCAACATTTTCGACGATTCCCTCGATTTCTACTATCTCTAAAACTAAAACAAAAAAATTTAATCATGAAAATCGACACAGAGATAAGCGTTCGCGTCGTAAACCATTAAAATACAATAATAAAAATACTCAATGTACTGTTTGTTCAGAAGTCTTTGATTCGATAATAAGTCTCTCAAATCATATTTATGGTCATACTGAAAAAGAGTTGCAACAAGCGTATGAAATTGCCAAAAGAAAACAGGGATTGAAAAATGGAAGTGATAGCAATACTACTACTAATTCAAATGAAAAAACACAAACATCTACCAACGAATCTTCAAGTACATCACTTGTAGATAGTACGATAGTCGAATCATTGCAGTCTGATCTGAAAAATAAGACAAATGAAAATACTGAGAACAAAATTATTTCAATGGAAAAAATGAAGCTAAATGAAAATGAATCGAAACAAGTAGAAAATTCTTTGGAACCATTAACAATAAAAACTAATAAACAAATATCAGAGAAAATTTCTAAAGTTCATGAAAGAAATTCAATCAAATATTGTGCATGTCACAAAAATGAATTTGAAAATAAACCATCTATTGAACTAATTTTACTTTGTAATATCTGTAAAATTTTATTTAAAACCAGGGAATGCTTTGAAGCCCATTTTGAAAACACGGAGACATATTTGTGTAACACAAAACGATTAACTAGTAGAGAACCAAAACTGTATTGCAGTGTTTGTCAAGTAATATTGTATTCTCTTATTGGTATGCGTCAACATATGGAAAATCACTTAAAAAATTTGAATAGTATCAAACTGTTTTGTCATATTTGTAAGATACGTTTTATTGGTATGGGTTCTTTGTTTAATCTACATTGGTTCAATCATGTAAAAAATGTTTGTTATGTAGCTTCAGTTTCAAATTTTCCAAAAATATCGGTTGTGGATTCGACCAGTTTGGAATGGTCAATTATTACTTCAGATCAATTCGAATATCTTATAGTAACAGAACACATTTGCAATTTTTGTAATGCACAGTGCTTTTCGAAGAATCAATTACAAAATCATTTGTCTTATTGTACAAAAAACTCAGATTCAAAGTTACCTAGCATAATGCCTGCAAATAATTATGAAGATCGAAGTACTCAGTCGGAATTGGATTTGTGTTTGTTTTGTAATATTTGCAATCTCACATTTTCACAAAAATCTTTGTATGAAGAGCATACTGCAAGTCACAAAAATAATTTGCAATACATTTGTTCGCCAACGATAGATGTAAAAAAAAAGTATATTTGTAATGTTTGTGCGAATGTTTACGAAAATCTAAGGGAATTCATGATACATTGGCAAGATCATAATATAGTACATGAGGGTTTCACGTGTAATCAATGCAAAATAATTTTCTCCAATCTGAAAACATACCTAGAACATTCAAAGCAATGCGATACATCAATAATAAACACAGATAAACCTTCCTGTCAAGTGACTTATCAAAAAATGGATTTTACTTGTAAGATTTGTAATTTTACTTTTGACTCAAGCAAAGTTTTACATCAACATACTTGTATTCACAATGAGGAGTCACCAAATTTGAACACAGTTCACTCAAATAATTTACACAAAGATTCAAACGAACAAGAAATTTCTTTTATACATCCGACAGAATTACAGCCTAATTTAATAGAACCTATGACTATTTCTACTCGATCAACTGACGAAATAACGACGAACGATAGCGCAGCTCCTGTAAATGAGAATAGACCCGAAGTATCTGAAAACAAAAATGTTACGATCAATCAGTCGATTGATTCATCGAAGTCATCGACAAATTCCAAATCAGTGGACCCTGTAAAAACTGAATTTAATGATATATCTTTGAGTGACTGTCAAAGTATTATTGATCAAGATCTAGAAAGTTTTTTATCTATCAGCGATAAGAAAACTGACGACTCAAATGCAACCGAAATTAATAATTTTGTGAGAAACGATAGACCGTCTGTTCTTATGAATAAATCGGAAGAGAAGGAAAAAACAACTGCTTGTAACGTAAATAATGATTTGGATAAATATGATAGTAGAAAAGATTCAAACGAAAAAAACACTGTGATAGTTAAATCACCTGACTTGAAAAAGAAGGATGTTTTTGATAAGAATCCTCCGCCATCTGAGAAAATTAATATTAAAACAACACAGGATGATGTTATACTGACCGAACCTAAAATCCCAGAGAAAAACCAGAATAATTCCGAGGAAATTGTGAAACCGACGACGAGCCTCCAACCAAATAATTCTACCGCAACGAGTGAAAAGTCGGTAGAGACAAAGAAATACTTGCGCGTAAAAAATATTTCAGAATTGATAGACCAAAAGTTGACACACAATTCTTACAATAAAAATGACCAAGATGGAAATACCAACATCCTAGCATCTTTATCTATGGCCGTGGATTTGTTAAATCATAAACAAACTGAGAATTTAAATATCGAACCACATCCAACTACAGAACAATTAAATGTCAAAAAGAATTCTGTACCGGCTCCTTCGAAATCTTATAAAATGATCATTATAGATCACTCACCTACTGAAAAACAAGCGGTTTACGTTCCTTGTTATGAATCGGAGAGGCCGAAAGAGGACTTTGTTTGTTCAGCGCCAGCACAAAAAACAACGCAAATACCAGCACCACAATTAGGACAAATAGCAACATCAATACCAGCAACACAATCAGAACAAAGAGCTATACCAATACCAGCACAACAATCAGAACACAATACAATACCACAATCAAGACAAAAAGCAATACTAATACCAACACAAAGAGAAACACCAATACCAACACAAAGAGAAACACCAATACCAACACAAAGTGCACTACCAATACTAGTACTACAATCAGGACAAAGAGCAATACCAATACCAGCACAACAATCAGCACCTAAAGCAACACCAATACCAGCATTACAATCAGGACAAAGAGCAATACCAATACTGGCACAACAATCAGTACCTAAAGCGACACCAATACCAGCATCACAATCTGGACAAAGACCAATACTAGCATCACAATCAGGACAAAGAGCAATACCAACACTTGCACTTCAATCAGGACAAAGAGCAACGCCAATACCGGCATCGCAATTAGGACAAAAAGCACTACCAACAATTGCACCCAAATCAGGACAAGGAGCAACGCCAATACCAGCATCGCAATCAGGACAAAGAGTAATACCAGTATCACAATCAGGACAAAGTACAACGCTAGTACCAGCATCGCAATCAGGACAACGAGCAACATCAATACCAGCATCACAATCAGGACAAAAACCAACATTAGTACTAGCACCATATTCAGCACAAACAGCAACATCAATACCAGCATCATATTCAATACGAACAGCAAGTGCAATGCCAATATTACAATCATCATTATTATCAGCAACACCTTTTACGGCTTCTAACACAGTTCAATCACAAATTCCTAATGTACTATATTCAAGTATCAAACCTGATACTATAAACTCATATTCAATGAATTCAAGAATAATTAACGCTGCTACGTATGATCCATCGATAATAACACAACCACAAAATGTCTCTCCAAATCAAAGCACATTAATTGCTTCATCGTCATCAATCATGACGAATTCTTCAATTAATAGTTACATTAATAATACTTATATGGCTCAGAGTGATAACACTGTGTTATGTAAGACTGCATCTACATCCATGATATGCAATGTACAGTTAGCAAATAATTTTTCTAACCAAAATTTGCAGGTAAGACAACCGCATGATACTCATAGTACAGTAAAGCTGCAGAATGCAGTTCATAATACGTATAGCAATAGAACAGCCAAAGTATTGCCTGTAAACATGAGATCACAAAACGGTACAGAGTCATACATGAACAATGAAGCCTCTAGTCTTCCAGTATCATCTGGTTACAATTATTATTATAATACTTCTAATGTCAAGTATCCTTCCATGAATGTAGGAAATTTGGGTATAATGAAAACGCAATATTCTAAGCAAGATAATAATCTGACAAATAATGGGGCTAATATGCAAAGACAATCGAATAATCTATTGCAAATGTCCACTTTCCGTCAGTCAGTTGTCTCAAATTTCCACTCTGTGATGTCTTCTCAACAATCGCATGTTCATTATCAGCCTAGCACAAGTGTAGGAAATTCTCAATTTATGCATTCTTTATATGTATGCCGGTTTTGTCCAAAGACTATACAATTTTCAACGATAGAAGAGCTTGAATGTCACTTGAATCTTTACCATAATTTTTTCTGTAATATTTGTAACATACGTTTGTACAGTTCAAACGATATGGATAGTCATAAGTTGAAGCACGACTCATTGTTGTTTTAAAGTATATTTCGAAGTTGAAGCTTAAATGATATCTTTGCAAATGCGCGAAGAGGTAAAACATAGTATTATTATTCTGCATATAATCGTTTAAGAATAATCGTTTAATTAATCATTGACATGATTAATTTTTATAATATAATTATAATTAATTTAACTAATTTTTCTTCTTGATATAAATTTGATAATAATTGAAGATCATTTTTTTAATTGTGTAGTTTTTTATTTGTATAGTTTTAAATATTTATATAAAATTTTTAATGAAAGTATTATCATTTCTAAATATAAGAGACATTTTCATTCCTCTATCTTGTATTTAATCTATTATTTAATAAGTCCATTTATTCATTTCATAAGTTCGTATTATTTAATATTTTTTACTTATTTATTAAGAAACCTTTTATCTTAATTGTCCCTTTTTTATGAATCTCTAGGAAAAAAAACTTGTAATACGATCTTACAGATATTTTCATCGATTTTATAGCCATAAACTGATGGAAAAAGTATACAAAAGTAATAGCTCTTGTTTCTTTGAAAAAGTATTATATAAGTATGCATATATAGATGCATAAATATATATATATATATATATATATATATATATATATATATATATATATATATATATATATATGTATACGCACATATAATATGTAATATATATACATATATTACATACGACGTGTAAAAATGTTTTCAAATAAAGGTATAATAACATCTAATCAATGTTTCTCAATTATTGTATATATATATGTATATGAAATTATAAACTCCCAATAAAAATTTTATTCGATATTTGCGCTAGTTATCTTTATTCGGCACTTCGTACGATTTTATCTACAGGAGCGAGTCAGGAACTCGATGCAAGGTGATTATTTTCTTTCTTTTTTTCAGCTCCAATAAAAACAAAAGAATGAATTCTCAACATAGAAAAAAATAATATTACAAGTTCGCGGAATATTATCGAATTAATATGATTAAAGTAAATGGGGTATAAATCCAATATAAAATAAGTCGTGAAAGGAAATTAAATTTTGCCTTCATTCGAGTTCTTGATCACATATATTGTTAGGACAATACTTGCAGAATAACGATTACTTCTCTATGTTGTGTAGGTAATTTTATCCTACAATGATAAGAAATATTTTATTACTGATATTTCCATTTATTCATTCACGTTTTTTTGCTTTTTTTGCGTTTCTTTCAAATAGCACTGTCCACATTTATTTCACATATACATATTTTCATCGATGTATCGAGAATAAATTAAGATATATATATATATATATATATATATATATATATATATATATATATATACACCTCTACATGTGATCTTACGTCTAATTTTAATTATATATATTTATATTTATATTAACTTTGTGTGTGTGCGTGTGGCTGATCTTTTTTATTGTGTCGTACGATCGAAGAACAAGCTCAGTCGTTGTTTGAGAAATAACGTCGGAAAAAAGTGTTGGACGAAGAAAAGAAAAGAGAAAAAAACAAAAATAGCAGAAGAAAATTCATTTTTGTTCATCCAATATTCTCCAACGATTTCATAGATCGACGATGCATTCTCGTTCTTCATACGGCATTCAAATTAAGGCGAGCTTATTACTATATTCGATTATTCGATGTACCGACCAATGCGTCGATAAATCATTTCCAACTTTCGATTAGTAAATGATTTAATCGATCGCATTGGTCAATGCAACGAAGGCATCTAATCGTAAGAGATATAATTTTATTTATTTTCTTTAATCTACGCTTTGGCACGTAATTCACGTAACACAACGTTTTCATCGTGTGTTAATATTGATTTACAAAACGAAAATATGTGTGTGTGCGTGGTGTGTGTGTGTGTCCCTTCGTAGAGAGACATACGATCCTTATTTGCATATTACATTTAAATGCTTTCACGCATATTAAATGTCATATGCAAATATGGAATGGTTTAATATGTAAGTACTTATTAACTAAAATATATACATATATATATACATACACACACACACACACACACACACATATATATATGTATAAATACATATTGTATGTGTACATCGAAGCGATTCAAACTCAATATTTTTTACTTTATGGGATTTTACAAATTATAATAGTAAAAACGAAGCATTCTTTTTGTTTCTTTTTTTTCCGTTTAAGTGATTTCAACGACCATAAAAAGAGGGTTGTTCTTTTATACGTGGAAACATTTACTTAAAAGATATTTTCGAGTATAAAAGTTGAATCCTAAGGAAAACAAAAAAAATGACGCTTCGTATTTCTCTTTTTTTTTGTTTGTGCGCGAACAAAACTTTTTTCTATACTGCTTTATGTTAGGTGTGTGTGTGTGTGTGTGTGTGTGTGTGTGTGTGTGTGTGTGTGTGTGCGTGCGTACATGCTTGTATGTATGTTTTACGTGTCATATATGTCACATATGTATATATGTATATATAAAACAATATAATATATTTGCGTGTATCGTACATAAAACGAACTTCGAGAGATATCGTATTGCGATAAGATTTTAAATAATAATATAAATTCATAAAAATAATACGTTATAGATCATCGAAGTAAACGTAAAAAGGAGAGAATATATGTATATGTTTCACATATACATATGTAAATAAGCCGATATCATTCGAAGTTTACGGTCTGTATGTATCCATCGACGAAAATGGTTCTGTAAAATCAAATTATCAAACAAACCTGAGAAACATTAGAAAGGCTTAATTTATCTCGTGTCTTTCATTTATTCTTTTTTTCTTTTATTACGTAACGATCGTACACGAACCTTTTCGACGATTATATATTTTTAATTTTATTATTATTATTAGTATTATTATAATTATTATTAATATTATTACTATTATTATGATTATTATTATTATTATTATTATTATTATTATTATTATTATTATTATTATTGTTATTATTATTATTAATATTTCCTATAACGTACGGCGATCGCATATATCTAAAATTAATATCGACAATTATTTTACATAGAAACGACGTACTATTGACGAATTTCATGAATTAGAAAATACGTGCGTTTTCACGGAGCATTCTTAATCTATAAAATGATCGAAATCAAAATGATAACTCATTTGAGAAATGAAATTAGCCGAATATGGATATAGCTCGTTTCTGTATGTATGTTTGTGTATGTATGTATGTATTAAGTACTTATATGTTATTAATTATAATATTTAACTACTAATTTTACTATCTTTTTTATTTTTTTAACTTCCATTAACGTGTATTTATATATCGTGTATTGTACTATTTATATCTGTATGCGTTTTATATTGCGTCATAGATAAAAGTAGAAAAATAATTGGTAATCCTAGACCAAGTAATTCATTTTAAACTTGTATAGAAAGTTCTTCTTCTTCATATTTTTTTTTTATTATTATTATTATAAAAGACGGGAATATTTCTTTTTTCATTAGAATTTGACAGTCGAGAAATAGGGGAGGACGCGGTCTCAGTCGATATTATACGTACATATATATTTATGTACGTCTGATTCTAAGTACAAAAAGAACCTTTTTACTTCAGCTTTCTTTTCCATTTTGCAGTTATATATATATATATTTCGTCGTTTCAGGGAAATAAATATTGAATAAATGAACTTAGATATAACTACCGTATATGTATGTATACGTATATCTACTTTAGGAAAACGTTAAGATTGATTACTGTTCTCGGCCACTCCATATTCGTACATACAATATAAAAAACAAAAAGAAAAAATATTCTGTTTTGAATTTTTTTCTCACCTTCTTCTTTTTTTTTCTTTTCGCAGAAAAGGGCAGTATCGTTTCGTTATTTTGATTTAAAGCGAAAACATATTATGTATCTGTGCCAACACGATCGCCGTACTACGTGTACTAATAATATTATTCTAATGGATTAAGTAATTCTATGAAAGACAAGAGGTGTCTTTCACAAGGATTCGCCCATCAGAATTTAATCTCTGACTCACGAATCCTTCTCTACGATCGAATAATACTGATATAGGTTTTTCGACGTCCGACAGAACTAAATCAACGTAATATTATTTTATCTCTGTTTTTGTTGTTGTTATATTCATCAGGTATTTACCCATCCCCTAAGTCTCTATAATATTAATTAATAATTACTACCTTAATTACTATTTTTTTCCGCTTATTATTACTTTACTACAAATTGTTATATATATATATATATATATATATATATATATATATATATATATGTATATATACGAGAGGCGAGTATCACCCTTTTAATTTGACGGGTAAGAATACAAACCTGGCTGTTTATAAAAGTACAGAAAACTCTTAGCTCCAATCACTTTTTAACGAAAAAAAGTAATGAAACAAGCTCGTTTATAACCACAATGAAGCAACAAAAATATCACAATAAGAATTAATGAGGTCATCATTAAAATTTAGTTTAAAAACAAGTAAATAAAAATATCGTGCGTACGTGTGTGTGTGTGCTTCCATTATTTCGAATTAAGTACGAATCATGTGGTAGGGATAATATACTGTGTATTCTGTAAATAATAATAACAAACGATACGATAATCGACAATTCATGGAAAACAAAAGAAATCGATCGAATTTAAAAAGAAATTTTAAAGAAAATATATCTAATCTCACAAATGGATCGGAGCATTTACTCTACGTACATATTTCGAAATACTACATACTTAATTCTTCATTTACATTCGCGACAATCGTTCGATAAAAGGACGATCTAACTTCCACGTTATAATCACACCGATTTATCGTGGACATCCGCGTTCCTATCTACTTGTACAATATTAATCCTACAGACCTTACGATTTATCGGTGGAAAAATATCGTATATTTTGTTGTCAGAGTATCATAAATTTGCACCCAATTTATTGGACGTTCTTTTACAAGCGGCGTAATCTTCGCTAATGAAGATGAAAAAAAGAAATAACCCCCCCTCCACCCCCAAAAAAACGACGATAAAGTAATTACAATTTAACGTAAATTGTTCAAAATTCCCGCCTTTAAACCCTTAAAGAAAAAAAAACAAACGAACGAAAATAGTTTCGCAACGTCATCTTTTGTTTTTTCTTTTTTTTGGGGGGAACAACCTAATTATCTTTTCGATATAATTATCTAGAAATGATCTGTCACAAAACGAAGTTTACGCTACCCATCTTCATGACTATGCTTATCAACTCTCATATCTTTCATTCGATTGTGAAAACGTTAAGATTGCGTAAGTACGCCATTCTTATAATATATATGTATGCTATTACTCGGTAACCTACTCTTATTGATTAATAATCTATTGCTTATGTTATATTTAATTTTCGCAAGAACGTATGTGAAGATTTTATTATGTATGTAATGTGGTAAGTGTGAAATATGAAATACTAATTAAATATAACATTATATACAGATGAAATTGGACACAAAAGAAAGAGAGAAAGAGAGAGAGATAAAGAAAGAAAAAGATAGCCTCTTTGTTCCCTACTAACGACAAGTATTTTATGTCTATATCTAAAAGGACCTTTTGCTAAAAAGATATTCGGTTTTCCTCCTCATTCATTTTTTCCTTCTTTTCAATTTTTTTTTTTTTTTTTTTGTATAAAATTCATTTCTTTCAGTCTGAAATAGGATGGATATCGAAAACTAAAGGACATAGAAACTCCAGTCCTATTAATATCTTAAACGTAATATATGTATCAGTTAAGAGGTATATAGTAGTGATTAATGGACAAGGTCTGACTAGTTTCGATTTGAACTACTTGACTTAAGTGATACTCTAAACGGTTCAAATGTATATAAGTTATACAAGAAAATTTTTTAATCGATCTCTCACGATCATCTCTCCTTTCGCAAACACGTTCGACACGTGATTACGTGTTGTCTTGTTTGAAATAACATCGTATAATTATAAATTGGACGAATATGGGCTTCGAGATCGAGCACGCGAAAGTAGACATTTTCGTAATCATTATAAATATTAAATTGTTATGTACAAATGTGTAACAATTATTGCAGGCTAGCGAGTTGTACGAACACAAGCATTTCCTTGTATGAATATTTAGAATAGTAGGTATCTTTCTGATCATCAGATTGTCTTTGTTAGCTTTTATACGTTGACGATGAACAAAAAAAAAGGACGAACGCACCTATATCCTAGGATTATTTGTTACATGTACGTATTTGTTAAATAGAAATGCTCATGTCACGTGCTCTCTGCTATATGGCGCAAGCCACCCTGCCTTCGCGTGTGCGCTTAATGTCTTTTAGAACAAAAATGTTCGTCGTCAGCTTCGTCAGCCGTGTTATAAACGCCGAGCTATCTGTTCCATCTATAACCTACGTCCTACCTAATGAACAATGGAACGGAAAGTTGTGTTGTATAGGATATACCTATGTATGTATAAAAGAGAAAAAAGAAGAATAGATATGACCTTTCTCATAGAAATTTTCTGAACAAATCAATAATGAAAAATTGGGACTGAGATATAGAGGTACGAAGGAACTGACCTATCATCTACGAGAAGATAGCTACGATTGTCATCGATTCTCTTAGTCTCTTCAATTTTCCACTTTGACGTCCTATCTTCTAAAATCTGCTGACCGCTTCATCGTCGGTCACAAAGTAATTCGAGTTCTTAACGGCTGAACCGTACATACTGTAACTTGGGCTGCAGATGACGACACCGGTGGTCGTACATCCACCGAGTTCCTTTTCATTCGTCACGGAGGAATGACGAGCAATCGTACCCGTTCTTTTGTCCTTCTTCACTAAGGTCATACGACAGTCCTCCGGTCGTAACGGCATCGAAGGATAAGTCGGTTGTCTGGCCAATGTTGTTAGAGCTCGGTCTCCGGTGTCGTTAAAGCTACGAAAAATGTGTTAGGGTAACATGAAAGAGAGAACCATGCGATTAAAAAGGAAAAAGCAAGGAGATAATGTAAACAAAAACGATTTTATGTCTTCTGGTATAACTTAAAGATTCCAATGTTCGTAAGCTGTTGGATCAGGGAAAAACGTGTTTCAACATAATTCCAAACATAATTATTTATTGTAAAACATAAAATAAATCTCTTTATTATCACGTCACAAAAAGAACAAAAAGTCAAACGGTGATCTCGATTCAAACTCTTTTAACTACCTGTGATGCCTGACGATGCCTCTTTTTATTCTGCAATGTTCGTTCCCGCTGTGTCCTTCGGGTGCAGTACCGTGAGTCTTACAAGCTTCTATACCCATTGGAACTGGGGATAAAGACCCTGGACCGTAAGATCCACTACTTTGTCGTCTATCCAGAATGTGAACCAGTTCCACGGATGGTGTCGGAGAGAATGTACCCTACAGCATTAATAATTAATTAGTTATGATGTTATTGTATAATACTAAGCGAGCGACGTTATATAAAGACAATGATGTCTTACTTGTAACGACGGTCTTCTCAAAGTTCCACCATCCATACCGACCAACTTGACACCCTTAACGTTCTTCTTACCACAAACATTTGTAAGCATGCTGTCCTGAGCATTTAAATTAAATTCCACCGGATTTCTGTCGACAGTTCTCTCACAGTCTCGCGATAATTTATCATTCGTCGTTGTGGTCTCATTACATATCTTGTTATATGGTGAAACGATTGACATGGATGCTGGTATTGTAGTATTCGAGGGAATCGCATTAATATTTCCAACGTCATTACCGACAGACGAAGAAACATTGTTGTCGACTGGTAAGAGCACTTGACCTAATGAATCTCGAAGATTGCGCACTCCAAGAATCTGACCTCTACACGTTGCATTGGCCTCGTTGATCGGTATTGGAACGTATTGATTAGTTGCCGTTTGTACGTGCCTACCAGTTAATGAGATCGGTTGGGTTGAATTTCTTGGGATACCGTGAAAACTTTGACTAGTTTGATTAGTTCTTTGTATGACAGATGCAACGGTGTTTCCCCTTATCGTTTCATTGTTTGAAAAATCGCTGACAGCAACGTTATTTTCGGAACAACGTTGCTCAGAACGTGGATCCTCGTTCAAACTGAGAGCTCCCGACCTGTCAAGCTCATAATTGTAACCACTGACACCATCGCATGCATCTATACCCGACAACGATTTCTATAAACATAAATGTCATCGTTGGAGTTAGATGATTGACATCTAGATTCGTTTATCGTTAACGTTAGAATATAATCTTGTTCGTACGTTTACTGAAGAGGAATCCATTAGAGCTGCGCCCGAGTTACTCTGTATCACCCCTGATTGGTCTTTCGTTTTTCCAGGTGAATAAACGCTAAGGACGTCGCAACAACGTGGGAAATAGCCCTTTCCAAGAAGATTTCGCGTGAAGAAGCTAGCGATGATCTGCACGATGAGAGCCGACAACATCGCGGCTGTCCGGAAGGGAAATTTCTGGGTTCTGGTCACTTTGTCGTAAAATGGGTACTCGATCAGTGCCGGTATACCCAAACCCTCTTCTCCTCCTAAAGGATTCAAACGCGTGTGAGATACTGGTCATTTGCACTTGCAATTAACGATGTACATAGCGTGAGCGTACACTCGAATGACTACGATACTCACCACCGACACGTAATACTACAGCAACAAAGTATCCCGCGAGGCATCCATAAGTATCGACTAACGAAGGCCAATAGATGATCGCCAATAACTGAGGGAAGAGTACGACGTACACAAGATCGGAGGAGAGATACCTGTAAGGTGGAATATTCATAGCAAAATGTGAATACTAGAGCTATTCGAACGTCTTTTTATTACTTACGAAAGATAATAAATGCTGTCAATTTTCAAAGCGAAAATAGTCGAAAGAACGGAGACCATTAGCACCGAAATACGTAGTATCCAATTTAATTCTCTTTCGGATGCCTATTATAGAAAAACAAAACAAAAAATAGATGAGGTCAGGATACATTTGTTCCGATCGAAATGTTTTTACCTTTGGTCTAAGGGTGAGTCTATAAATATTCCTTGAAAACATAGTACTGCTGGCGAGTATGCTGGAGTCTGCCGAAGACATTATTGCAGCTGAGATCGCTCCAAGACCTGCCCCAAGTCATAATCAATAACCAAGCAAGAAATATTTCTTCATTAATAAAATATTGATTCTCACCTATGAAAGAAACCCATGGTGGAGTCAAGTACCTCAACACGAGAGGTAATGCAGCATTAGCATCGAAAGACAGAGTCTTGTTCGGACCCTCGATCATTGTCCAGTCCGTTGCTCGTGCCACAACACCGATCAAAGCGCAAGGTACAGCGAGCATTATACAGAAGAACATCGAGACTACCGACAGCGTTGTTGCAACGGTCGTGCTTCGAAAGCTCAGTATTCGTTGAAAATATCCCTGAACAAAGCGTATATCTGTGATCTTTTTGAATCTACATAATCTGATACGTATTCACGATCGGTTACCTGCCATGGTATCCCACCGAATACGAGTAAAAGCATGCCATCGATCCACGTCGCTAGATCCTCGTTTTTAATTTCGCCGAGCCACTCCCTAGACGATAAATTCTTTTCAAACGATGTAGCCGGATGGAATATGGAAAACGGTGCTGTGATAGCCAGTCCTAGAACTATGCAGGCCAATTGGAGAGCGTCTGTACACGCTACAGAATAGAGTCCGCCGAATACGGTGTATCTGCAAAAAAAATATATGAAAAGTGGTGTCTTTCTGACTCGAACAGACGATTAAAGTTTGCTCATCCAAATCGTCTACATTCGACTATGCATGCCTTGCAACATACTCTTCTGTACTAACATGGCTGCTAACAATGCCGATGCACAAATGCTCAAGTGTGGATCAACGTCAGCAATGACGACCAACGAACTTCCTAAAGCCTTCAATACCGTTCCGCACCAAAACAAATCACCAAATAGTGCCGGAATGAAGAGTAGCCCACCAACTCCGGCACCATATCGTTCTTGAAAAGGATCTAGCATCGTCACGTACTCGGCTTTTCTCATTGGTCTCACAAATAGTACAGCACCTATGAAGATGTCATTTGAATACATGCGATCGTTGTACGTCGATAAAATTTTATTCAACGATATTCGAGGACCTACCAAAGAGAAGACTCAGACTGTAACCAATCGGCGGCTGACACCAAAGTAAACCCTTCGTGTACATGACTTCAGCAGTTCCGTTCACGTATGCACCACCCACCCACGTGGCTAGATGGAATAGAAAAATAATAATTAATTCACGAGATCATCCTGGAGTTGAACAAGATTTAAAACAAAATTTTAATATAAAGATGAATTGAACACTTGGAGAGGATGTGGAATTATTTAGAATCTTCAATTATGAAAGATAAAGGGGTGGAAGGGGGATTAAGAAAGAGAAAAACAAAGGGAGGAAAAAA
Organism: Dolichovespula media; assembly: GCA_911387685.1. NCBI lineage: Eukaryota > Metazoa > Arthropoda > Insecta > Hymenoptera > Vespidae > Dolichovespula > Dolichovespula media. The sequence goes on along the minus strand of OU426851.1, from coordinate 10,068,332 downwards.
ACAAAGATGACATTTTTGTTTAATATGCTGTAGAAAATTTTAAACGTGCTCCCTTTGCTTGTAACGTACCGAACTCTTCTTTCAGCGCATTGAATACTCAATGAATACGAGGCCGCGAACATCGTGCCGTGAATAAACGGTGTAACGGACACCGCAACCAAACGCGTTTCTTGGTCTACCCATCATTCAACAACGAGAGAAGCGGATAGATAAAGGGAATACGCGAGCGTAGAGCGTACTTGCCACTGCGTTTCTCTGTGTCTCCCGAGGCTGTTCATTACCGTAATGGAGGGATGGAAAAGCCGCAAAATGATTTTCATCGTGAAAGGGCAAGAGAAATAAGAGAGGAGGAGAAACTAGAGGGAAAACTATAGAGAGAGAGAGAGAGAGAGAGACAGACAGAGAGACAGACAGAGAGAAAGAGAGAGAGAGAGAGAGAGAGGAACAAGAGGATACCAGTGAAGAGAATAGAAGCTGGTAAAGTGAACTGAATAAAACTGTACGTGGAGGGTAAAGCGAATAATAACGCACGTTTTTAAGTAGGCCAACTGGGTAACAACGAATTCGCTAGAGAAAGCAAAGTTTTCCGATGACGCCCGTCAATTTCTCTCCCGTCCCGTTTTAGAACGGAAATAAAAGAAAGAATTCACGGCTGATAAGCGAACGTGTCTTCGTCAGCCGATTCCCAGGAGTCGAACGGTTGTCGTCTGGTATCGTTTTCCAATTTAGACGAACCTTCCCTATTCCCCAAGTATGTGCACGTTCGTATATTACCTAAATCCTTTCTTATATACCCACACACACATACATACATTTATGTACATATTTATGTTTGTTCGTCAGGCAGGACTATGCATATTCATTAAATTCGGTTGATAATTCCGAGCTTCTATATCAGGATCACAGTTCAGGGAGCACGTTATCCAATCACTCGTCGTACCTACCTACGAGCGTGAAGACACCAAGCAATGGTCCTAATCGACGATTCGCCAATATCATGTCGTTCTGGCCATGCTGCTGTTGACTTTTCTTTCTTTTTACAAACGCAGCCCAAATACCAACGCTGAGTACAGCGACGTAAAACACGATAACGCCAACTATACCAATCACATAGACACCCATCCTCGTGTCCTGTTCTCTCCGCCCCCTTCCCCTCCGACGTGACGGTAGCCTGTAATCAGAAAGATGGAAAAGAAAAAAAAAGAAATTCCCGTTGTACGTGTTCGAAAGTTTATTTTTCATGATAGAGAGAAAGATATATATATATATATATATATATATATATATATATATATATATATATATATATATATATATAGGGAAAGAGAAAAATCTGTTTGCCTTCATTAAGTGTGTACTCCATAAAAAATTCAATCGTCATGTTTACCATCGGTCTGGCTCGTGATATATTTACGTTCACCAGAAAATTAACTCTTAACGTATTATTACGTTCCGCTTTGATCTATACATTTATTAATTAATTAATAGATAATTAATGTCAAGCAATCTACTCATTCGAATACAGATGAATATTCTTTTTTTTTCTTTCCTTTCTCGTTTCGAACGTTCAACGTTTTATTTGAATAATCAATGTCAATAATTGGTAAGCGTGAAATTCTTCGAAAGTAGAGAAGATACGTGATACTATTACCAATATCTCATGAATAGGAAGACATTATAGTCTGGCTTACATAGTTCGCATTGATCCTTCCTATCCGTTCATATATAATTAATCCTATCATCTCCGTTATAGCTGGTACGCATTTAAGCTTCTCGGCTGAGAGTCAGAGAGTTTCGTTGTATTATCGTATATGGGATTTGAGTAAATGAGAAGTACGTACATACGTGCATGCTTGCATACATACATTCATACGTACATACATAGACATATTCGTCGTTCTATCGAACTGAAAAGCGTATGAATATAAGAATAGGTTCCAACTTGTATGGGATTTAAACAGGACCATCATGGGACTTCGGTTCAGTGATGTTCGCACCTATTCAGCGGATCATGTTAAATGAAAGATAAACATTCGTCGTACACCACGTTCGAGACATGAAAATGAATTTCTTGAAGCCATGGAACGATCCAAATATATTCGCATAAAATTTGATCCACATATTTTTTTTGAGGGGGGAGGGGGTTTCTTTCCTTTTCTTTTCTTTTTTCTAGAATATTTTTTCTCTGAATATAGAACTGAATTTATTTAGGAGAGAAAAAGGAATGCGTGAGTATTTTAATTTGATGTTGTTTGTAAATGCATTGTTTGATTTTTTCTCGTACCGGTATCAATATCAAAGAGGAGGCCAAGTAAAATTTCAATGGGCTCTAAGCCGAAGGGTGAAAATAATATTGTCGTGTCGAAGTAGATGAGGAGGAAGAGAAAGAAAGAGAGGGAGAGAGAGAGAGAGAGAGAGAGAGAGAGAGAGAGAGAGGAAGGGAAGGAGAGAAAGAGAGAGTGAGAGAGAAAGAGGTAAATTCAAGTGGACCGACATGTGGATGTGGACGATGTTAAAGCTCGGTACACCTCTATCGCTTTTCTGCGATGCCGAGGCTAATCGAGCTCGGTGGCAATTGCGGCACGGATTAAAATTCAAGAATGGCCTAGATGTCGGTCCGGGATGGGTCGTCAGGTCATGACCTATGCGGTCCACGAACTCACGTAAAGTTCAGCCGGTTCGTTTCAACGGCCAGAGAAAGAGAGGAGAGAGAGAGAGAGAAAGAGAGAGAGAACGAAAGAGCTCCTCTTCGTCCGCATTATTAATTCGTTCGAAACGGCTTTTTCAGGCACTCGAGATGCAACGCCAGTGTGATGCTAGTCTCTTGGTGTACGTGCATAGATATACGTACACACACCACGCGCGCGCGCGCGCGTGTGTGTGCATTATGTACATTGTACATATCCCTGGATAGAGTTTGCGAGTACGACGCGAACGAGGGCAATTCGCGAGACCCTTATACGATATTTAAGCGGGAAATACGAAATGCGAGGCTATACAAATATTGAACTATGTACGAATCTACTTAATGTTTGTTCACTTTGTCCTTCCGATCCAAATGATGGCTCCACTTGTATCCCTCTATTTCCTTTATTTTTTATTACTCCTTCTTGGGAATCCCTTTACTCATTTTATTCGTAGATCTTTACTCCCTCGCTCCTTTTGATCCTAAAAGACACCGATACTGCCTCCTTTTTTACATTCATCATTTTGCCCTTTCGTCAATCAGGCGAAGCTATTTATTTCCACTTTCCAGGCGAACGAACATTCTCAGTTATACGTGCTCTTTGATAAATAACAGCAGCGTGTTCGAACTTTGATCGGGCTGCACTGATTAGTTATCCAATACTTTGCTCAACATCCTTGGCGATAAACAATATCGAATATCTTATATTAGTTACTCGAGGATATAAATAATGAATTATTTCGATCTAAAAACAAAATGCTATGACAAATTTCAATTTAGTAATCGTTCGACTCAATTTTGAAGTTTCGAATATATAATTATAACATTTTAATTAAGTTTTAAATAACTTATATGAACGTGCATAGGTGAAAGGGTGAAACCGGTATTAAAAAGGGTATAAATTATTTGACCTTTCTGATAAATACCAAAAGGACAAATTATATACTGACCGTTGCTAAACATGCAACAAAACAAATATACATATATATATATCTATATATATCCTAACGTGTTTAACATTCTTAAAGCAGGATATCCTCAATTGGTTGCTTGTTTGTCAATCGAAAGGGACGTGATAAAAAATATGGGCACTTATAGTATAAGTTCCCTTTAATATGTATTTTATTTAACAAATTAGAAATACGATCGTATCATTCAATAAAGGAAACTACGCGAGCTTCTTAAGCTTATTATTATTCCTACGACTACAAGATTAGGCGTAATGTTATCTCTTCACGGATTAGGTCTGAAATGCAAAGTACAAAAGGAGTAAAATCAAATAGATCGTTCATTTGAATAATATCTACATTTGTGATAAGGTAAATGCTCTTTACTAGATGATTACACTTAAGTTGAACTGTAATGATTACACTTAAGCGGAATACGAACGAAGTAACGCTTTTAATGTCACGCCAAGGTCTTTTTTCTTAATCTCAACAAAATTGATACCTTTTGTCATTTCATATCCCGACAGAGCTACGACGTTTCTATTGAAACGATAATATTATTAAACGATAAAAAAGAAAAAAAAGACAAAAATCAAATCGCATATAGGAGAACATAGGATTGCCTCGAAGAAGGAGGAGGACCATCTTGTTGACAGTCTCGCGAACTTGGCGATCTCTTTGCGACAAGGTCCATCGGCACACCCACGCTCCTCTGAGCGATTTCTTTCTCGTAAAAGGATTAATGTTTAAAATGATAAATACTTACCGTGGATGTTCGGTACACGCCTTTCTTTCACAAAAAGTCCATTCCTCGTTCGATCCGACGGCGAGATGAACCCCGGAAGAGAATGCGATGCAATGAGATGAGATAACGGGGGAAACTTGGAAAAAGGAAATTGGGAATGATGACGGTGAGAAAAGGAGAAAGGAGAAGTACGAAAGAAGGAAAAAAAGAAATAAAAGATGGAGAAATGGAGCGATAGATAAAGGTGGACAGAGAGAGGGGGGGAGAGAGAGAGAGAGAGAGACAAAGAGAAAAAGAGATGATAAAGAAAAGAAAAAAAACTATGTCGTCTAAGGTTTGACAGCTTTCAACTCAGAGAAAGAAGAACGATATAAAACGCGCACAGAGTGCACAGTGGCAGAGCAGCCAGGCGTACAACTGAATCTCCTTCGGATTCAGCATCCCGCACGGCTGACGCGCTCTGCGCTCTGGACCGCCACCTCGCCAAGGGGTAGCAGAACGGAGAGATGTTGGTAGAAAGGGAGGGAACGATCGGTAAAGAGAGTAAGAGAGAGAAAGAGAGAGTGAGAGACAGACAGACAGACGGAGAGTGAAAGGAGGGGGAGAGAGGGAAAGATGCGTTGATAGGGTGGGAGAGAGATGATAGGCGGAAGAGATAAGTAGAAAGAGGGAAATATAGAGAGCGAAATAATGACGATGACGATGACGATAGTTGGGACCATTGTGAAATACGATCGAAACGTGCTGAAAAAAGAAAAATAATAAAAGATGGAAAGATGCAGGAACGATTCGAGATGAATGAGAAGGAAGTTGTCTGTGCGGCATCACCGAAAGACAAAATAAGAGAGAAATAGAAAGAGAGAGATAGAGGGGGAGAGAAAGAGGGAGGGGGAGAGAGAAAGAGAGAGGGAGAGAATGAGTGAGAAAAGGGTGGGGGTGAATTTAGAGAGAAAGAAGAGGATAAGAAGTCCGAGGGGTCGAACGGAGGATGATAGTATACTATTACATATATATGCATTGTGTATGCTTGTGTGGGAGAGAGCGAGGGAGGGAGAGTGGCAAATCCACGTGCAGGGGGCAAGCGTATTGATCTGTTCGCGCAAACTCCTGGCTCTTAGCTTTTCTCCGCAACCGGGTCCATATCGTCGTACCCGTACCATTCCTCTTTCATCCTCCGAATACACGCGGCGAACTTAAATACACCTTGATAGTTTCGAGTATGGTCATCGTCCTCGTAAGAGAGCGGAATATATGAACGAAACTGTCTGGTACATTCAGTATAGGACGGTATTAAAATTCAAACTTATTTTATTTTCTACAAAAGGGATGTAATATTATCGAGCTTTTAGAGTGACTCTTCTTTATTACTACGTATCATATTGCTAAAGATTTCTTTCGATATAAGATAAAAATATTATAAATTGTAAGATCGAATTCGATTATATTTTAAATTCGAAATGTTCTCCTAAAAATCCTCGCAGATCCTTGTAAATAAAAGCGAATTTTTTTGGAAGAGATAAAGAATAACTCGAATCGACCCTTTCAAACTCGAATAAAGAATTGTTCGGTGTTTTTTGAGCGAAATAACGATGGCTCGAAGTCGAGAGCCAATTAAATCCTTAAGGGGCATTGAAAAAAAATGGAAACGATTGTTCGCCGTAGAATCGATAGGAGAAAATATATCATGCGTAGGGAAAATAGGAGAGGGAAGTAGAAAGAGGAGAAAAGGGGGAAAGAGAGAAGGATTAAAATCGGCAAGCGCGACGAGGGTACAGACGAGAGATACGATGATACTGGATGAAAGAATAGAAGAGAAGATATGCATAAGTGGACGGATGAAGATTTCAAAGAGAACGAAGTCTTCTACCGGTGTGTATAGAACTCAAGCACGCGAAAAATAACTCTCGCCTTTTCCTTCCTTCCTTCCTTCCTTCCTTCCTTCCTTCCTTCCTTCCTTCCTTCCTTCCTTCCTTCCTTCATCTATTATCAAGGAAGAGAAGAGTAAAACTATTCATTAAGCGTTTCGTATTTATATTTTACACTGCAGTAGGTAGTCTTAATGATAGATAAAACGACGTCTGTATCGAAAGGTAAAAGTGCAATTATTTAAAGAAACGAGTAATGGCAGGCTTTATTTATCGAATAGAAAAAGGCAACATAAATAAAAGCGATTAAGATTCAAAGATGTAAATTCAAGTATAGAATATTTATTAGAAAAGTTTCTACTATATCGTAGACGATATGCCTTTCTGTCAGTTCCACATGAAGAAAATATTTCTCTATCGACTGAAACCCCCTGCCGGATGTAATAAAAAAATCAGAACACGTACCGCTTAGTTGTTGTAATATAATAATAATTACTATCTGAAGGGGAACTTCTCCCTTCTTAACAATAATGACAATGAACAATTGGTCTGATTATACATATGAAAAAAAAAGATATAATTTATTTAACACAATATATATATATATATATATATATATATATATATATATATATATACATAATAATATACATATACATATACATATATATATATATATATATATATATATATATATATATACATACATAATAATAATGATAAAAAGTGCTCACATCAGACTCCTGTTAAGTACTCCTGTCGACTAAAAGTAGAACAGCTTTAAGCTTCGCAACGAGTGACCTAAACTTGTCAACAGTAAAAGCTTTCTAAACGCGCTAAAGTTTATATACATGTTATATACTTCGTGTATAATATATTCTCCTTGAGAAGAGATAAATTCGGTTACTGTCAATCCTTAATAAATACAAAATTTATACTATTTTTCATTCTTTTATTTTACTTGTAAGACATATTTAATTGTAAACTGATAGATTTAAATGTTGAGAAAAAAATATTACAATGACGAAATATTATAAATTTATTAACATAACTGAAAATATATGCTGTATATGTGTTTATTCTGTAAATAAAATATTTTTTGTATATATATATATATATTATATATACATCATACATACATACAACATGCATATATATATATATAATATATATACACATTTTCAAGTGATCTTGATACATGATGTTACAGATGTCGCTACTGTGCGATTATTTTTGAATAACCGCGAAAAACATTCCTAACGAACGAATCTGTTCGATCTTATTCATTTACGACAAAAGTATCGAATTATATAAAATTATAAGTCAGTTTATTAATTTATAGACTGTATTATAATGAAGCTCCTAACGCGTAATTCGATATCTTAAAATTACGTGAAATGATTACTCGCAATTTACACAAATTGCAACCTAATTTCATTACTATTGTGTATAAAAATGAAATATAACGTACGATGGATGAAGATGATAGTTTACCAGAATATCAGGAGAATACTAGGTAATATATTTATAATTATTTGCAATAATAATATATAATAATAATAATAAACTTTTCTTTTTACAACCCTTTACAAATCAAACAATTAATTTGCTCTATCATATTTACACTGATGATTTTATAGTGTTGCAGAATCATTATGGAAATTTATTCATTGTCCAGTGACTACAATCTTCTCAGACTACAGAAGTATAACAGCCGAACAGATTCTATGCTCTTTACTAGAATCAATTCTGAAAAGTTCATTGAATTTAAGAAATGTTTTAATTCCGCCTTACAATGTAATTCCATATGACGACAACTTATATATACAGTATGAAGGTAATTAAATATGTGTGTGTATGTATATGTTATTAACTTGAAATATATTGACCAAGTTTTCATTATATCATTTTATTTTCCAGCATTTACAACATGGCTTTTTGGAGTAATGTTTTATATAATAGGGAATCCATTAAGCAACGATGTTCTTATGAAGAGTATAGAAGTACAAGCATGTATGCTTAGAATATTATCGGCGCATCATAGTATTACATTTACAAAGATAAGCATGAAATATATATCTATACTTGAAGGTATTTATTTATAATTTTGATTATAATTAAATAACTATATAGTTTGTCTTTTATTTATACTTATTCTTCATGCAGAACTAAACAGATTTTATGAACATGCTAAGGAAAATGATGAAATAATACTGCGGAATTTTATGACAATTAATAATTGTATACCAGACTTAGATCTTTCAACATACCCAGTAACTTTAAAATTTAATTTTGTTACGTCTATACAGAAGTCTATATTTGAGGTAGTTTATATTACAATATATCGCATATAATAAATAAATTAGTCCCTTTATTTTTATATATTGTTATGTTCATGTGAATTTCTACTATATAGATTATTAATAAATCAGGAATATCTACATGGGATCAAGAAAAACTTGGAAATATTTTTATACAAACTATCATAAAATCTGCTCCAGATATAAAATTAAATGTCTTAGAACTTTCTCCACAACTGATAGAACTTTGTAATTCAACAAGCCAAGTATGTAATTTTGATTATTTAATATCTATATGAATTCATATATGTCTTGCATCATTATAATTTCAAAAATATATATTTTTTAAGTTTGCAACAACATTAATTATGTATACTACTGAAATTGTAAGAACTATTCCAACATGGATGAATTTTGGACAATTGACAATTGAGGGTCTTAATCGGTATATTAAAATGTTGTTACAACTTACTCGTATGTTAGTACCGTCAACAATTCTCACTAATTTGTGCTTTGAAATAATTAATCTGTTAGGCTTTGATTTCATGGGTGAGTTTTTATTAACTTTGAATATATATAGTTTAATATATATTGTTACACATTACTTTACATTGTTACTTATTTATTATTATTTGTACAATTAGTGGTGGAAATAGAACCGGAATCATTAAAACCATTGAAAATAGAAATTTGTCAGAAAATTAAAGAATATTTAATTTTAGAACCAAGATCATGTACTCCTTTTAAAGCTAAAAAGTTTATCGAACATTGTCAGAACTGTCCGGTTAGTAAAATTATCAATAAAATACAATATATTTTATAAATATGATATGGATTTTACATGTATATATATATATATTTTTTAGGAGTTTATTGCAGTTTTTATGTGTTATATTTACTTTGAAATCAGATACAAAAATTCAATAACTGATAAAGTAAATTTAGAGGAAATCAGTGAAGCATGGTTTTTGTTTAAACAAGAATTAAATGCTGCCATGCGAACCGATAGGTATAATGATGTGTTCTACATTTTACATGGTTCTTGCCTGTTGCAACACTGGATTGTTGAACACAATATCAATGTTATTTTATATAAAGACGATCTAAATGTTATATTAAAGAAACTCATATATGAACTTAATTGTGGTAAACGTGAATGTAAAGAAATTATTTTGAGATGCATAATGTGTGTAATGATTCATAATGAATCTAACAAAGATTTGATTGAAACCATATTAACGCTGCCATTTATGAAGAATATTAAAGAAACAGCAGAAATAAATCAAGGAGGTATAGAGACTCTCAAATCTCTTAATAATGAAATGAAAGCAAAATGTTTCATGACAATATGTGGACATGGTAAAAAAGAAAATAGGTTATATCTAATACGTACATTTATCATAAACAATGAAAATCAACTGGCTATTATAGGTATAAAGTAAGTATTTTATGTAGAAATAAATTTATATATTTTAAATATAAATACATGATATAAATTGTTCTTGTAATTATATATTTCTATAATATGCAGCAGCAGCATTACATTAATGAAAAAATCAAAAATACAATTAGAAGATATCTCTGAATTTATTTTAAAGCCTGCTTTATTATCAAACAATGAATTTATTCAAGCGACTTTAGCAAAAACATTAGGCCAGATTGCTTGTTTTTTATCGGGTGGCTACGATGTAGTCAGGTATTGATATAATATAATTTTTTCTTATGTTATTATAATATTATTGTATATTAAAATAAAATAGATATCTTTTTCTTTCAGAGATATATCACAAATAATTAGTAACAATATAGAATGTAAATATTGTACTAAAAGAGTAAATAATTTTGAGAAAGATGAATATTTAGAATCATGTTTCATAGAGAAACAACATGATCAGCTGTTGAGTCAATACTTCAAGTTATTAACATCGAAATCTGCTAAAGTGCGTTTATATTTATCGAGGAACTTTATATCTTTTACAAGGCATATGAAATCATTTAGCAGCAATATAATAGCACAGCTTTGGTTGCCTTATATACAAGATGAAAATGTAGAAATAAGATCAAACTTTGCCATAATAATAGGACAAGTATTAAATATTCGAATTGAAATGTTGAAGAGAACTGGAGTATGTTTATTAGATAGGATACCAACAGATTTAGAACAATTCGTGGATTTTGTGATTAATGCTATGGTTGAGACATTAATCGTTGCACTAGATACTTCCAATTATTGTTTACATAATACATTACTTAATACTGCAAGAAACTTTGCATGGTATAGAACTAAATATAATTTGAACTTATAAAAATCAATAAGTATAACATGATTTTACTATTAATAATAATTTATAATTATGATTTTAGTGTTCCATTATTCGTGACAGAAAGAAGAATTGTGAATTTACTTTTTGTTACTATACTTCATCCAAATTCATCACCTGCAAATGTGGCCTCTGCTGTAGTTGTGTATCAAGACATTGCTTCTTTTCTTAATATAACACCAAAGATGCTATACATTAGATACAAAAAATATTTTCTCACGGTAATTAGATTATTAAAATATAAGTTACTATACATTCAATTTTTATTACAATATTTATATAAATTATTACAGTTAATAATGCAACGAGCAGTTCATAATTACCTTGAGAATTCTTATAATATTGCAACTTCAATACATCGTGTTGCTAAGTGCATTGGGTATCAAGGATCGCGTGAATTATTAAGGAAAGATGGTCATTATGCAGTATGTTACTTACTTTCTCTTATACTTCAAACACCAAAAGTAATTTGTCTTTTACAAGACATGGCCGAATTATTGTCTGTAGATGAGAAACAAATGGTGATTGAATATTTTCCAGTATGTAAAATATAACATAAATATTTTATCTTTTTAAGAAATTCTCTGATATAAAACTTATGTAATTATTGTATTGTGTTTAGCATATCTGCAGTTATTCATTTCTAAACCTGCCATTGGGTACTGGAATAGAATGTTTAAAATATGTATCAAAATTGACTAAAATCAGCATTTCAGAATTAACAAGGGATTCTTTTGTGGTAAGAAATAATTCTGTAATATTATTAATATTCTTCTTTCATGAATATATTTCATTAATGTATATTCATTTTCGTATTAATAATAGGGTATATTTGAAGATTTAATGTTAAAATTTCATGAGTCACCTGAAAAAATTGTTGGCTTTTTACGTATAATATCAGACTATGATGGCACTACAAGACCAGATTTTAGTACACATGAAAGAATCGTGAGTAGTCTTATTTTTATATTAATTAAATAAATGAATGAGTATTATTTTATATAACATGTATGATTTATTATTTTGCAATAGGTTGCTTACCTGAAACTGAGACTGCATGGTATATTAGTCAAGTATGACGTCAATCTTGGACCTAAATCAGATGAATATACTCAAAAATGTGCATTGGCTTCATTATCGACATTAATACGATACATGGGTTCAGAGCATGTTGCACCACTTAGGTATAAAATTTTAGCAACACTGCGCGTTTCAGTAGGATTCAAAAGACCTACCTTTGGACCCTTAATATGTGATGCATGGGATGCCTTTATTCGCAAGTATGTTTATAATAATTAATAAACAGTTAATCAGATATAATCATTTGCAATTTAAATAATTTTTAAATGTTTATTATTTAGTATGCCAATGGAAGGTCTTGGCCCATTATTGCCAACTATATGTGTTTCTATAATACCACTATTAGAAAATTATTCTACGCAAGTAAATGAAATGTTACAATTTTTGTTTCGTGAAAACAATAACATTTCAAATTATATATCGGAATTGTTTTTTATCGATGATATGAAAGTTTCAAGTCAAATATCAGCTATTGTTAAGAAACATATTTTAGATGCACAGTAAGTGATATATACTTATTTGTTTACTTAGTTAAAAAGAAACAACTTTTTTACAAAGCCCTTTCTGAATTTTAGACCATGCGGATTTGGTAAAAATCTAAAATTATGGCTTAGGCGAATTATTCACGAAACGGATGAAGTACGTATGAGGGCATTGGTATATCTACAGAAATTTTTGGCAGAACATAGAATAGAACTTAATAATATGATATTAAGTGATACGGATGTACATCCATTAATTGTTGAGGTATGATAATTTCTAGTTCTATAATATTACTGATTAAATAAGTAAACCAAATGATGGCAATAAATTTTGCTCTTATAAAGCTTTTAGATACTTTACTTATGGGATGTCAAGAAAAGGATGATAATATTCGTATTTTATATGGAGAATGTCTTGGGGAATTAGGTGCTATCGAACCAAGTCTTCTTCCTCGAAGAATTATTTCCAGGGAAGATAGTAAATTCATATTTGACATGAATGAAGAATTCGCTTGCGCGATGCTTTTCGAAAATGTTCGTGCTTTTCAAATGCAAAAAAGTACTCAGAGCATGGATTGCTTTTCACTTGCTATACAGGTATGTAAATTATTATTAAACAACGTATACTTAATGACTACTTTAATTCGGAAAGTTGCATTATATTTTTAGGAAATATTAAAAGCATATGATATTAGACCAGATGGTAAAAACAGTGGATTATGGAATAATTTGCCTTTAAGAATGCAACAAATAATCTTTCCTTTTTTAACATCGCATTATAAAATAACGGTCGTTAACGACATTACTGAATTTCCTCATCCTGTTTATGGGTACGTCTTTGTCGGATAAATAACTCTATTATAGCTAAAATAAATAATTAAAATATTTCTTATAGATCTGAAGCAGGATCTTCTGTGGCAAAGTGGGCATATAATTGGCTATGTAGTATGTCAAATAATTTAAACCATGAAACCTTAAATAACGTGTTGCATGCTTGTAGACCAGCATTCAAGCGCGACATAAAAACAATGATATTTGCTCTACCTTACATAGTCTGTGAGTCGTGTGATATATCTTTATATTAGTGATTGTTTATTATACATATATATAATCGAATATATTTTTCCTATTAGCTTACATAGTTGCAAATGAAACAGAAGAAACGCATACAAAATTGAGAGAAGAAATGCTAGCTGTAATTAATGTTAGAATACAGCCTACTCTTGATCAAGAACTTACTAACTATAGGCCTCTTCGATACGACTATAGTACGAAAATAGATGATAAACGAATTTCTGATGAAGCTAGACGTACGCGTTGTTCTCAGATCGTATTTTTAATATTGGATCATCTACAACGATGGCTTAGAGAACGAAGATTATTTCAGGATGAAAAATTTAATTCAGTACAAAGTAATAATGATTTAATATAACAGCAAAGTATATATATTTACATAATTTAAATGACATTAAATTATTTGATATTTTCATTGAAACAGCATTCTGTTCGAAACTGGATAGTTTAGTAATAGCAGAAGGTTGCTATCAATCACATGAATATCATCGTGCTTTAATGTATTTGGAACAACATATGGCTTCTAGCGGTAAAGGATTATCAGAAACAACAGAAGGAGGATTACTTGCAGTAAATTAATTAGTGTATTTTTTCAAATCGGAAGATTTTCATTGCACATAATAATTTATGTAATTTTTATTATAGAAAATATATGCCCAACTTGATGAACCAGATGGAGTTTCTGGTATTCTAGCAACTCAAGATCAAACACCCACATTACAACAATTGGTATTAGCACATGAAGTTAATGGACAATTACAGGTATAACAAATAATTTTAGTGTATGCGTGCGTACGTGCGTGCATATTATGTGATATTCATTTTAATTTAAAGGATGCAGCTACATGCTACGAAAGACTCGCGCAAAAGGAAGTTTGTAAATCTAAATATTTACAAGGTATGATCCATTGTTACTTGGGTCTTGATCAGCCTTTTACTGCAAAAAGTATAACAGAGGGTGTATTAAGCAGCAGGTAATAAAATTGAGATATATGTGATATAATTGCCAGATGTATCATATTTTTTCTTATTATAATAGGCCTGAACTGGAGCCATTAATGATTGATAATGAACCTTTCTGGAGGCTTGCTCAATACACTCATCTCGACAGTGCATCACAAAAGAATATAAAGGATATGTTGTTGGAAGATTTTGAGCGAGGCATTAAGCCAGACTTTTCTATTATAAAAAAGAAGTTGTTATCGCTGTTAGAAGTTGCTTCACGTCCAGGGGGATATCAACAAACGTATTCATGTATTATGAAGTAAGTCTTTTGAATATCTAATTGCAACAAAATATGATTTTTAATAAAATCTTTTAACCTTTTCATTTTATTTTATCCTTTTCTTTTTTATTTCTTTTCTTTCTTTTTTGTTTTTTTAGATTACATGTACTTAATGAATTCGATAAAGCAGTTTCTTTGATGATGACTGATGTAAAACAAGTACCATTGATATTGGATGAATGGGATAAACGTGGTCAACTTATACGAACATCACGCGGAATAGAATTTGTTCTTGGTATGCGCAGAGCCACATTAGATTTAGCTGTAAAATTACAAGCTAAAACGAGTGGTACAGAAAATCTAGAGCTTAAACGAGAAATTGGCAAAATTTGGTTGAAGAGTGCAAAAATTGCTAGAAAGTATATTTCATTTGATAAGTGCAAATATATATATTTTTTTTTCGTCAAAATATTACATATTTCTTCATTAATATCGAGCATTATTTTTTTTCTTTTTTAGGGCTGGCTTACATCAACAGTCATATATGTACATTTTGTCTGCTGGTGATTCTTGCCCATCTCAAGAATTATACATAGAACAAGCTCAATTATATTGGCAAAAGGGATGTCAAGAAGAAGCTTTCACAACTTTAAAACGATGTTTTTCAAATTGCTTCAAACCATCTTCTTTTTATAAACAAATGCCACCAGGAGAATGTGTTGAAGAAAGAAAGCAATGTGCCAAGGTTTTTACATTATAAAAAAAAAAAATAATAATAATGAATTAAAGATATATATTTCTTTTAATACATTATCATATAAAAATATAATGTCTTAAAAGAAATATTATATCTCATTCCTTTGCATAATAATGTATTATTATTTTCAGGCAAAACTTCTCTTTGCTAAATATAATGATGAAACGCTTAATGTCGATACAGATGTTAGTATTTGTAATTATAAGGAAGCTATTGAAGTTTGGAGAGCATGGGAAAAAAGCTTGCTTGCTTGTGCTCAATATTACGAATCTGTTGTTAATAGAATGTCCGATGAAGAAAAAGACATAAAAGGACGGTAAGATAACATAGCGATTACAATATATCATCTTGTATAGGCATATTTCATGATTATCAAATGTTATTGTTTTAGAGAATTACAAGTACATATGATGAATTATTATGGTAAATCACTTCAGTATGGTTGCAAATACATTCATCAGTCAATGCCTAAAATGTTAACTATTTGGTTAGACTTCGCTTCACGTGTAGCTACTCGTAGTAGTCTTTATGGACAAACCGAGAACGATAAGTTACGTCAGGATTGTTTATTAAAGATGACCAAAATTATGGGTAATGATATTAATTGATAATAAACAAAATAGTAGTAGCAAAGACAGCATAATAGTATTTTATTTATTGTCTTTTTTATTTAATTTGTAGATGCGTATCAAGAAAGATTACCTATATTTATGTGGCTTACGGCATTTAGTCAACTTGTTTCTAGAATTTGTCATCCTTCTGTAGAAGTTCAAAAAACACTTTGCACTCTTTTGGTTAAATTAATCGTCGCGTATCCACAACATTGTTTATGGATGATGGCCTCAGTTATTAATGTAATTATATCACAATTTTTATTATTATTTTAAAAAATTATTTTTATTTTTATATAAAAATTATATCATTTCAAAATAGTCTTCATATCCTATACGACAAAGAAGATGCCAAGAAATTTTAAATCATTCCCAATTGAAAACATCAGAAATGACTAAACTTATCAAGGATTTTAATAAACTTTGGGAAAAATTAATTGAGCTGTCTAATAAAAATATACCTGATGTAAGTTTAGGATATTTAATATGATGATAATTTTGTAATAATAATAATAGTAATAGCAACACACACACACACACATGAAATATTATTTATTGATTAACAGGGAATAATGAACACAACAGTTAGTCAATTATCACGAAATTTACCACGAATGTTTTCAAATTCAGATTTTAGTCCGATTATAATTCCAGCAACGAAATTTCGGCAATTAATTCTACCTTCTAAAGATACTTCTGTCGAGCATCATCATCCGTTTCCTTCGTAAGTAACATAGGAAACATAGGAAAAGATTGTACCGTTATGTATAAGTAAAGTTGTAAAGATCGTATGTAAAGAATGATTAATACTTTTTATATTTATTCGGATATAGAGAATGTGTCCACATAGCAGGGATAGAGGAAAAGGTAGTTGTTATGCAATCTCTTCAAAGACCACGCCGTATTGAATTGAAAGGATCAGATGGTAAAAAATATCTCTTTATGTGCAAACCGAAAGATGATTTAAGAAGAGATTTCAGACTGATGGAATTTAATGATATTGTAAATAAGTATCTTCAAAAAGATCCAGAATCACGACAGAGAAGACTTTATATAAGAACCTATGTAAGTATAATGCATTATTTCGAAATTATGCATAATGATTATTCATAATTTTCATTATTATTAACAGAGTGTTGTACCGCTAAATGAAGAGTGTGGTTTTATTGAGTGGGTACCCAATTTAGTTGGTTTTCGTCCTATCCTTGTAGGTTTATATAGAGAAAGGGGTATAGCTGTTACAAATAGAGAATTAAAATCTTTGTTGTGTTGTAAGTAATCAAAAAATAATGTTTATATACATTTATACACACACACACACACACACACACATTTTAATTGAATATTTCATATATGGTTTTAGCTTTAAAAGATCCATTAGAAAAGAAGAAATATATATTTCTCAACAAATTGTTACCACGTCATCCTCCAGTCCTCGGAGATTGGTTTCGTCTTACATTTCCTGATCCTTATGGATGGTAAAGCGCAATTATCTTTTTTTATATTTCGCTTAACTTCATTGTACTTTTCTTCATAGTTAGTGCTTACAATTGCATTTTTTTTTTTTTTTTTTTTTTTTTTTTAATAGGTACGAAGCTCGCACTGCATATATTAGAACTACTGCTGTAATGTCGATGGTAGGATATATACTTGGACTTGGAGATCGTCACGGAGAAAATATATTATTTGATTCCAAATGTGGTGATTGTGTTCACGTTGATTTCAGTTGTTTATTTAATCGGGTAAATAATCGTGTCATATATATATATATATACATAACATGAATATTATTCGATGAATTTTTCAAAAATATATTTTCTATATCTATTTTTAGGGTGAACTTTTGGATTGGCCAGAAAGAGTACCTTTTCGTTTAACACACAATATGGTCGATGCTATGGGTCCGTTAAAAGTAGAAGGTCCATTTAGACGTGCCTGCCAAATAACTATGAGAGTCTTAAGACAACAATCGAGTACATTATTAAGTGTACTTACTCCGTTTGTATATGATCCATTAGTTAGTTGGAATAAGAATCAAATAGGAGAAGCTGGAGAGAAAACTAATGAAAAGGTATGATATGTGTATTTTAAAATACTTTCTTAAAAATATTACTAAAATTATTATAAAGGGCAAATAATTAATTTGTTTTTCGTTTTTCTTAGGCGGTAGAACATATAAAAAACATTGAACAACGTTTAAAAGGTTTAGTTCGTTCTCAAGGAAAAAAATTAGAAAATATTGCTTTAAACCTTAGTGTTGAAGGACAAACTAATCATTTAATTTTAGAAGCTATGAATATAGATAATCTCTGCCAAATGTATTTTGGATGGGGAGCATATATGTAATATTTAACAGTACCTGTGGAGTTATTATGTACAAGGCTTTTTATACATTATTATCCTATGTGTTAAAATTCTTAAGAACCATAAAATATGATAGAGAGGTATTCAAAATCTGTAAATTGTGCAAAAATTCATTAGATGATCAAATTTCAAAGCTAAATAATGTGTGTATAAAGAAATATTTTATGATCATTTATAAGAAGATTAGAAAGGTATTTGGAAATTTATACCGCATTAAAATTTTCTAAATGCATCACATAAAATTTTCCAGCTGTTATGTAACTTGGTTTCTGACTCCGTAATATCATCATACATACTTCAGACTTTATTGGTACAGATGTTTGATACCACTGAATAGAATATACAGTTTTGCTAACCATAGAACTCTGTTACATAATATAATGACATTTGTAAAAATAATATATACTTTCTAAGCTTTTTTTATTACCTGATAGATCAGTTGATCACCAGGAAAACAAAACAATAACAATTGAGATAGTGCCATGATTAAATAGGAAAAATATTTCATTGATTTAGTACCATCTGTTAAACCACTCTACAAATGTATCATAATTGTAATATGTGTAAAAATATTAGTATATATATTTTATAAATAATATATTAATTTTTTTATACTTACAGTGCTAACTTGTATGCCTACTAGACAGATTATCATACTACTAGATATAGTTTGCAAAAGTAATATTAGACTAAAATTTTTTTCCATAATTTCGCAAAATCTAAAATAATTCGTTTTAACAATATTTACGTGCATGTATAAATTTATATAAAATGTTAATTACCGAAGGATTATATGATGATATTTAATATTACGTATTAATTGATATTTTATATTTTTTATAATTTTTTTCGAGCTTTTTCGTTGATATCGAAATTTATACGCCTAAAATAATTATTACTTTGTTTAAGCTAAATTTCTGTATATGTAATATTTTTCAATATATTGCATTAAAATAATATAGAATATACCAGATTACAAGTTTTATTTAAATTGGTTAAACTTTTTTGCAATGTTACAAAATGACCACATGTGTGGATTACAGCTGTAGCTATCAAAGTATCTGTTGCCAATAAAAGAAGACCACAAATAGAAGTTGCTATCATCTGAGAGATGTAAGCAATCTATTAATTTTATAAACATACAACTTATTAGAATTCTCCATAATGTTTGGTATTATAATTTTGTCTTAATTTATTAAACTTACCTCATAGAGTGGGAATTTATAAAAGGAATCAGGATATAATGCCATAAAAGGAAAATGGTTGGAATCATTTCCCAGCATTCCTTTATATTCCAGAATAAATACATCAATCAATGGTAATGTGAAAAATACCAGCAAGACATTAAGTATTAAAAACAAATATCCTTTTGTAATATTTTTAGCTTGTCTGTAGAAATGGAACATAAATTTAATACTAATTTTTATCTTTCATTTGTGCAATATTATTTTTTATCAGTTATTTATACCTAGTTACTTACATTGCATATTTTTCTAGGTTTCTATAAAATGAATTATTTATTGCAGATTGCCAAAAGTCCATTAATAAAAAATTAATAAGAATTTCCACATTAGAACTATTTAAAGTGCATACCAGTGCTTTTGACATACCAAGTAATATCATGAGTAACACTGAACTATATAACAATAATATTAATTGATATAAACAATTTTTCTTTTTTTTCTAATATTTTTTTAATTCTTAAATTTAATTCTTTCAAATATATCAATTTAAATTTGCTCTTTACACAGACCTGACTTCTAGAACTATACTTAAATCATTCCAGTCTTGATAAATTTTTATTATTTGTGGTATAATTATAGGAAACATGCACAATATACAGAAGAGACTCCGGACTTTATTTGTTGGATAAAATCCAACTATTTGTAAAATTTTCTTATTTATAGATACATAATGTTCTATATCCATTTCATGAACAAATTGTTAATAATATTTTATTCTGCAGATTGTTTGACAAATCACTTGATATAAAATTTTATGTTTAATAATTTATACACAAAAGTATTGTTACAGGTTTTTTTTTATTCTAGATAGTTCTGCAGGAAAGCTAAAACAGGATAAATGAAAAGATCTACTTTTATGTGTGATCATTATCAATACTTGATCGTTGATCATGAATAAAATATTTGGTATATACACCCTCTAATAGGGGTCATAAGAAAAATTATTTTCTCAGAAGTGTTTTGATAATTATTTCATATTTATTTCAAGAGCTTTTTCAAACCTATATTCTAATAAGTCAGTAAATTAACAAATCAATATGAGAAACTTTAGATAAAAAATATTGAGAATGTTTAATGATTTCCTGGTATCTACAACCACTTAAAAATACCATGTTTTCTTAATAATACCATTTCCCAGACCTACCTTGTACTTACTTGCAAGGTACATGCAGGGCAAAAGAATAATTATACTCTATTATAAAAATTGACTTTGATCGAGATGCAGACTCTTTCATGTTTAAAGAAAGTACAAAGGCAAAAGATCTGTGGAGTAGAAAATACTATTTAATTGTAAACCACACAGCCTTTTAAGGTAGGTCTTTATAAAAACTTTAATACACTTTGTATACATTAAAATTTATAAAATTCTCGCACATGCATCGTGTATTTGTTATAAATAAAAGAAGTAACTCTATTTTCATTGTTTTTACATCTTTAACCAATGGCTAGGATTAATTGTGCAAAACGTACTGTACAAATACAACTTTATGAAAAAATGAATAATTACATGTAATACAAATTCATGGACATTTTCTTTCCACTTGATTTTTACCACTTTCTTCGTATTCTTGACTGGATATCCACATTTGTTGAAACGTACCTATCGAAGCTAGTATTGAACCTCCAATCCACGCTCCAAATCTTCGTTCCGCACAACCATTTGCACTTATTAATTTCAATCTCATACTGGATGGTATTCTCATAGATAGATCTCTATTAAGACGCTCAGGGAAACCCTTGACGAAAAATAATTCAAATTAAATCATACAAAAAACTTTTTCCCCTGCGATATATATCAATGATCTATTAATAAGGACAATTTTACCTGTATAAATGAATTACCACCAGTAACAACTACGCTACCATAAAGTGCCGGTCTTACATCTACATCACACATGCCAACACTAGTTGTAACAATATGACCTACACCTAACATAGTATTGCCAACCATTCCACCACGCATTTGAACCATACTGGGATCAAATAATGCTTCTGGTATACGGAATCGTTCACTTCCAAAATCCTAAAATATCACATAATTCATTACAACTGTTTCAATAATGAATCATTTTATTTCAGAAAATTACCTGATGATAACCAGTGGGA
This sequence comes from Dolichovespula media, assembly GCA_911387685.1. NCBI lineage: Eukaryota > Metazoa > Arthropoda > Insecta > Hymenoptera > Vespidae > Dolichovespula > Dolichovespula media. Next base: position 10,046,525 of record OU426851.1, on the reverse strand, counting down.
AATTCGTATTGAACAGAGGGTATTGTAGAGACTATTTTCTCATCGTATGGTGTTTCTGAAACTTGTAATACAGTAGCTTGAAAATCCTGAATGAGTTTCTTTACCATGTAGTTATGCCAGGATTTAGTAACTTCAGGTAAGCCCTTCTTTTTTACCCATCGTGGTTTGTCATGATCTTTTACTACTTCTTTACTGCCCACCATGTAAGAGGGAGACAAATCAATGTCATTGTCCTATTTTCATTTAAGGAAAACAGTCATTTCTTTTTCATGATTAATAATATTCAGAAGGAATAAAAGGATTTTTATACCTGCAAAAATTGTCTACATTGCATGCTTATATAATCTCCACCAAGAGGAGATTTTACGATAGCTTGCGTTAATACAAAGCCATCTTGTACAGGTACAGCAGAAGTATGAGTTGCACCACTATCAACAACGATACCAGTTGCTCTGCCATTCGCAAATGCAGCTAGTACAGCATTTTTTACAAGAAAATATGCTGGTACATTATATTTTTCAAACATTAATTCAGTTAATTTTTCTCTTTTACTACGCACATTCCATGGGGATTCAGAAAATAATACAGGATGATATTCTGCATCCGATTGAATAACCTTAGAGTATGTATAATCCAATACCTAAATAATAAATAATTGACTTGAAGTTAAATAATTTCATATGCATATGAAATTATAGAATATATAGTATCAAACGTAGAAGACTATTACTTTTTCAAAATGATCCCAATCTTCGATCATACCATCCTTCATATAGCTTACAACTTCCATATTTTTACGTGGGACATGAAGAATCGTTGTGTCAATGTAATACTTGGTCCCTGATTGAGTAATATTGCTGTCTGGTTTTTTATCATCAATGTCCATAGGTTCGGTTTTGGTAGCTGTACTATTTGCATCTTCTCCAATACCAACGACTGCTGGTATTTCAGCCTTCGGCGTATCCTCCTGAGCATATCCAACTCGCAAAGAATGATGTCCTAAGTCAAATACCAAGGCTCCAATTTCATCCCCTCCGTATAACATTCCTCCTGACATTTTAGTGAGTTATGATACCTTTAATAAAATTATTAATCCCGTTAAATAACTATTATTTCATTACAAATAAAATTAATCAAAACCAATTGGTACAATGTGTACATATCTTTTATACACATCATTACAGTCAGAAAGAAACGAAGTTTCGAAACATTGTACGACGTTAGTTACTGTAACATCTATAATAACTTTGAAATAAATTTATTATCATAAAATATATTTTCTTAGCACAACTCACCGTATATTTCTTTAAAAAAATTAAATGATACGACAACATAAACGTTTATTTGTCTTTTTTCTCTCGACGCATTGAACATAACCTAAGATTACTATAAGACGCTTACGGTAGCCATGAAGGTTTCGTACATCTGAACGAATTTGAACGCAACTCGACAGCCATCTACGCATTCAATATTATTTATATAAGTTACATAAAAATAATTTTCCTTAACTAACATTTGGCATATTGACGTAGAACGAAATAAAATATCTATTATTTATTCATAAATTACAAAATTATGATCGTAAGGGAATTTTCTTTCCAACTTATTCTTCTTTGAAATTAAAGGAACATAAATGTGGTGTTTCTACAAAACCAAGGGATAAGTAGTAAATAACGTGTAGTTGATTTTTGCAAGAATATTATCGAGAAGGTATAACTTAATTTAGAATAATTTGTTTGTAAGAAAAATTGACGTTCTACGAAAAGACGTAATAAGAGGAATTCAAATTTAACATCGGCGCGTGAAATAGCGCGATCGCATCGTTTGTGGCGTGCCGGCACATGGTGCTTCGATCGCGGTTCGTCCTACAAAATGGCGTCGGCTAGGTCAGATCGTCCGTGGACTCGAGGCAATGCGGAGGTGTACAGACGTCCGTTAGCCATGTTCCGCCGTGATCGTGCCAGAAGCGGATCGTCGTTCGGCTTGCGACAATGGTGAGGTTTAATATCGCGAGATTAGTGATTTTGACACGCGTTGGACGATGAGTCCACTCGTTCTAACGAGAAATGTGTACCGCAATCGACAGGACGGGGCAATCGTGTGAATGTGGAGAGATTGCGTGAAAGAAATTACAACGGGGTGGAAGAGAGAGAAGAGGAGGAGAGATTTTACACGCGTCGGAGTCTGTGACACCCGCCGTGCCCGATGGAGCCTCATACATTCACCGTCCCGTTGGCTTTGTTGACATTCGTCTTACGAGGTAAAAAAAATCACTTTTTCTCTCTCTCTCTCTCTCTCTCTCTCTCTCTCTCTATTCGAAATTCTTTTATTATAATTATAGATAACTTCATCTTTCGAAAACATCGTATATTATTGATACGTTCGATGATGCACTTTATATGCACTCGTGTTTTATTTTTATGTGTTTTTTCCCCCTTTCTCTCTCTCTCTCTCTCTCCCTCCCTCCCTCTCTTTCGCTTTGGTTCGATCGCGTCGGATAACTCTTTTGACGCGAGAGGAAGGCGAGAAAAGGCGTCTTGCTAAGAGTATAAAGGAGTGACACACGCGAGATGATACGCGTTATATGCATGCGTATACTACGTACAACTTACGTATGTATGTATGTATGATGTATATGTATACACCATGAGAAGCAGATATCGAATTCAATCGGAAAATAGAACGAATCTTCGATTGAATCTCATAGTTAATCGTAAAATTCAATTAAGGAAGGAAGCAACACTTTCGGCATCACAAATTTCTCTCTTTCTCTCTCTCGCTTAACCTTCCTACCCTCACTTTTTATACTCGCTTTCTCTGTTTGCGATCGTCTCGACGCAGTAGTAGGCAAATATTTACGATGCTGTTCCGCGATTTTCTGTTTACTAATCTCTTAACTAGGGAGATTACGTTCGCGGAGGAGGCAGCTTAATTTTCTCTCTCCCCCTCCGCTCACGTTACACGCTTCGTGACTTGGCTAGTGTCGTGAAATGACCGTTTTTTGTTTTCTTACTCTCCCTCCTCTCCCCTGCCTCTTTCCCTTACTTTCTTTTATTCAGCAATAGTAGAGAGAAGACACACCAACATTTTACTTTGGACTCCATTTGTGGCTTTCTCGTTTTTATCCGGGGGAGGTAAAAAAGAGCCGCGTTAGATCGTCGTCGATACTGGGATCGAATGATGCTCGTTGGACAACGATAGAAGAGAGTGGTACACGCGTGCGCACGCATGCACGCACACACAAAGATTTCCTCTCGAAAACGTTTCTCGATTATACCTAGGCGCTCTTTGTTGCGTTCGCGTAGGACGTGATCGAAAGAGCAAAGCACTCTTCGTTCACCGAAGGTCGCGTCGGTTAGCTGAGAGAAATCTAAAGTTTTTAAGTGGCATTTATAACGAGTATGTATCTATATATGTGTATTATACATACGTACGTATGGTATGTATGTATGTACATATGTACGTACGTGCAACGGTATAATACTTCACCGGTCCACTCTTTAACTACATACTTAATCTCGATCGTTCTAACGGCCAAAGAAGAGCCATTATTCGCTTTATCTCACTTGAAAATTACGTTCGACTTTTAATACAACGAGATGATACTATTACTACTACTTAGTAGCTTATTCGAAAGCTTTATGTAATTTATAAACATGTATGCACACGCGCGCGTACTTCTATATTTTTACTCGTTATTTTCATACACAAGTTCTTGATAAGGCGTGAATGGAGAAATGCCTACGTATAATGAATTCTCTATCTCTTTCTCTCTTTATATATATATATATATATATATATATATATATCATTTATAACGAATATAACAAGGAAGGAATGATACGTTATTTCATAATCGATACGATAATAATAAACATTACGAAACATCATTTCCTCGTCCGATCGCAATGCGTACACACACGCGTGCACACACATACAGACAGATAAATAGAGACCTGAAGCGCATGCGTGTGATCATTGCATTCTCTGACATTGTTACTTTTTAAAATACGCCGTTAAACATCGTTGATTCGATTATATTTTGTTTGATGAAACGATGGACGAAATCGAGTTGAGAGACACTGCACATAGGCTGGCTATTATTG
>OU426851.1:9982419-10037419 GCA_911387685.1 Dolichovespula media | reverse complement strand
ATCGTGCGTTAATCCTCTTAATTCGTGGCATATCGAATAAAAATATCATTTATCTTTATCATTTTCGTTGTACATGTGATGCGTTGGCGCGCGCGTATTGTTTTCATAGAAACGCTTAAATTTTTATTGTTCTTTCGATACACCCCATAGATAAGAGGATCGTGAATTTTTTATTTTTTTTCTTCTCTCTCTCTCTCTCTCTCTTTTTTATTTCTTTCCTCTTTTAGTACACAATTTTGTATTTGTCGTTTGGGGGGTTTTATCACGTAAGACGAAACTCGCGCTCGTTTATTTGTAACGAGCTGCCAATATAAGGTTTTATGTCGAAACCATACTCCACACGGTATCGTATAACTGTCCAATGAATTATAATCGAAACCAACCAACGAAGGCCTATATCGTAAATAGTTCACGCGCGTTTGTGTGTGTATTTAGTAGTACTAACGCGCAGTATCGCTTTAACGTGAGTCGTCCGAGTAAGTAGTCGTCCAGTGATAGGACTTAAAAAAAAAAATTGGAGAAGGTGTAGGGAGCCGGGGCGGGGGATGAGGTTAGTTAGGACGAGGGAAGGGTAATATCTCTACGTTATAGACACGTAAATACCTTCGATTTGATCTGCTACACAATGTATTAAATCGAAGGAACCTATGACCGAAGACAAAAAGATCCTATTGATTGAAGCGATTAATGGGAAGGGATTATTAGAAGGTGTGGGTATGCACACATTGTTATGTTTGTAGGGAACTTCGATCATAATTTACGATTAAACGGCCGTAACTATAAATTGTAGAAGACTAGAGAGAGATAGACGGTAGAACGTGTTACATTTCGCGCGCGCGCGTGTGTGTGTGTGTAAAGGGTGTCCCATTTTAATCAGTCCATATTTTTTTCGCTTTTCTTTTCTTTCATTTTTATCATCTTTACGATCGTGTCTCGTACTGTGCGAATTGATAGGAATGGAACTTTACACACATACACTCTCGCTCACATTTTTACGGATAATTTGATCGATCGTACGTTCATCACGTCCAATAGATTTGATGAAGTATCATCCATCCTGCAGGAATATCCTATATCGTGTATGTATAATACACACGCACGTGCGCGCGCGAGAGCTCTTGTACGGATTATATACCATCATTCGCGTTCCTCCCCTTTGCGTTCGTAAGTCCGATTTATGCGAATACGGAGGACTATCACGTTCTGTTCGTCGAGCGTGAATCAAAAGAAGACTACAGTGGTAAATGAGAGTTAAAAGCGTGATATTCACACACACACACACACACACACACACACACACACACACACACACACACACACACACACACACAAGTGGTGTGTGTGTGTGTGTGTGTGTGTGTGTGTGTACATATATACACACCGAATTAAGTACACCGAAATTGCAGCGGAAAAGGACGAAGGCGTTTCGCATCGCGAAATTAATTACAAATGCCTTCATGAGTGTGTCAAATGATCGAGGGAAACGCAAATAGCAGGAATTACGAGTCATTAGGGATCCGATAATCGTTAGACAATTTTTGCCTGTAATTATGTCTCGTACGATAGACTTTGCTGATAGGTGGTAAGGGATGGAGTGGGGAAAGAGAGAGAAAAGAAAGAAAAAAAATCAAAAGATTATTCTGGACGAAGGATCCGTTCGAAGAGCAATTCGTTAAGTTGGCAGTAAAGGAAGAATTTGAAAAGCCTCTGCTATCTTTCCCTCATTGAATAGAACGAGAATAAAGAAAGAATAGCTGAGAAACAAAGGGAGAGTGAGAGAGAGAAGGGGGAAGGAGATCGGGATAGGAGTTCGTCGATCCAATTAGATTGTTTTTCGCGGCGTACAATAATTAACATCGACGGTTCTTCTTCGCGTTTTTTCACTCCCATAGAGCTTCGTGGAAAGAAAGAGAGAAAAAAAGGAAAAGAAAAAAGAAAGGAAAAAAAGCGCTAGAAGTTCTTTGTAGGAACGGAAGAAGGCGTTCATTTGAATGAAAGGAAATGAGAAAGAAACTGAACCTCTTGGAATCGCGTTTTCTTTCTCTCTCTCTCTCTCTATCTTACTTTTTTATTGATCGCCGATAAAAGGTCTCCCTCTACCTTCGATAGTTGCACTCGACGTGAATAATCTTCGACTTATTACGGTTTATTAAATGCTTCCCGATAAATTTTTACGATCTTCATATGCACGTGTCATAGTCGCGTGTTACATTATGCATGATGATGACTCCTTTATGTAAGATATATATATATATTATAATATATTATATATATATATATATATATATATATATATATATGTAATGTCATCGTAAAATGTCCTAAAGAAAATTATTATAATGTTCAAAGTGGAAGGAAGCAGAACGAAGAGTAACTATTTTAGCCATGTTCTAATTTCCTTTAGTTCTCTCTCTCTCTCTCTCTCTCTCTCTCTCTTTCTAACGTAATTTTAATATACACAAACGTTATTACTCGCTAACTCCTCACACGCGAGTAAAATCGAGTACCGTGCGTTGGAGTTAATTGGACGCTTTCAAGCAAGCCGAAGGTGCTCCAGACGTTCTTTATTAGACGTTCGAACTAGGCACGTTCTCTCTACTGCAGAAACTACACGACAAAGGATTTCGCAACGAGAGGTTGCGGATTTTCGTACGGGGGGAAACTTATCGAAAAATGTTCGTCCGTTTTTTAACAATAAAATAAAAACGATACTTGCGATAAAAATAAAATTATATGTATGTGTATATATATATATATATATATATATATATATATATATATATATATATATTGGTTTTTCATCAAGTCGATATCGCGAACTCGTTTTTCGCTAGACACCCCGTAGATCCGGGTATGCCTGCCGTCGGTGTCTAAGCGCGTACCTTGCCTTCCTTCACGGTCTGTTCGTCACATGTCGAGTACTTTTACCGCGTTTTTTCAACATTCTCCTTCTTTCCCTTACCGCGACTTCCATGGGTACGCGCGCCCGTGCGCGAAACTTACATATTAATCAACACGTTGGTGTTTAGAAGGTGTGTGTGTGTGTGTTTGTGTGTGTACACGATAGGGAGAAAAAGAAAATGAAAGAAAACGCATTTGTTAGAAATTTATCGTCACGTAAATAAGAAAAAAAAAATTCGTTTTCGCTTGGACGGGCTGGGATGCTCTTTGATCGTTTACAAGTGTGTGTGTGTGTGTGTGTGTATATATATATATATATATATATATATATATATATTATAGAACCTTGCACCCTCTCGCGATACGTCATTTTAAATTAACCTTTTTTTTCTTTCTTTCCTTTTTTTTTCTTCCCTGTACTCGGCAAGGATAAAGGGAATTCTTATTGTATCTATAAGTGACATTCGCCAAGTTAATTTTATCGATCTATTCTCGAACTCGTCTTCACATATTGGAAACGTAAAAATTCTATATCTCGCGTTAATATTTTTAAAGATAAACTGAGAGATCTCGTGTCCGTATCGCGTAGCGTCGAGTCGCGTTGCGTTGCGTCGCGTCTTGTCGTCTCGGTAGCAAATAAAAATTCACCAAACGCTCTTGGAACGTTCCAAGAGGACGATGGTTATCCAAACGACGATCGTGTTTCGAAAGGTATACGAACTGTATACATATAACTACATGTATGTATGTATGTATGTATGTATGTATGTATGTATGTATGTATGTATGTATGTATGTATGTATGTATGTATGTATGATGCATGCATGTTGCATGCATGCGTGTGTGTGTATGTTTATATGGAGTTAGAGTAGAGAACGACGATAGACGTAAGGACCTATGCTCTAAATTTATGGGAAAAGTCGAGAAGAAGAAGTAATATAGAAGTATAGAAGTAAAAGTAGAAGAAGTGTAGAAGTAGAAGAAGAATAAGAGAAAGAGGAAGGAAGAAGTTTCTTCAACGCGGTAATCGCGTTGGCTACCGAGTACGTACTATGCCACCATTTTTGCACTCATTCCGTGTAAATAACAAACATCGACGGTCGATAAGGAATCTTGTCTGCATGGAAACCGATCCGATACATATATCGTACCTGATAACGCTACAAGTATATTGAGACGCAGACGTAGTAAGAAATAAAAAAATTTATTAATAAAAGACACAAAAAAAAGAAGAGGAGGATGGAGAAAAAATGATGGTGGAAGCCTCGTGTTTCGCGGTGTAAAAAATTAAAGAAAAAAAATAAATAAATAAAATTTAAAATGAGAAAAGAATGAAACGAAAAAGGAGGAGGAAGAAATGAAGATAGGGGGTTTGGTATTTTGCGGTGTAAAAAAATTTAAAAAGAGAAAAAAAGAAGAAAAAATGAAGATGAAAGTTTCGCATTTCGCGGTGTAAAAAATTAAAGGAAAAAGAAAAAAAAATTATAGAAGAACAAAAAAGGAAGGAAGAGGAAAAATGAAGATGGAGGCTTCGCATTTCGCGGTTTAAAAAATTAAAAGAAAAAGAAAGAAGAAGGGAAAGAATATAAAGATGGAGGTTTCGTATTTCATTTGCGTGAAAAATTAAACGAAAAAAAAATAAATAAATAAGTAAATAAAAATAAAAATAAAAAACATAAAAAAGAAGAAGAAGAAATAAAGATGGAGTATAACCGATGAGATTTAAACGAACGAATCTCCCGAAGTGATTCTCCGTTCTCTCTTCCTCTACTTATGAAATTATTCACGGATCTCGATCCCCGATAGCCGTTAACTCTCCTTCTCTCTATCTCAATTATGCTCGTTAATTTATCTCGATCGTGGGAACGATAATGAACCTTCCTACATCGTCTAACTAAATCTAACCTCATCGTTACCATACCGTTGACTATTTTTAGTTTCTCTCGAGGAGAATGGGTAGAGGATGGCGAAACGGAGATAACGCGTTTACATGAACCCATCAGTGGAATAACGAGAAAAGGTAGAGAGTAATCTATATAGGGGACAGAATTTCTTAAACGAAAACGACGAAGGATTCTATTTTTATTTCTTATCGGAAAATAGGCGTGTGTTTGTGCATGTATGGTGTATATATATATATATATATATATATATATATATTATGTATGTATATGTATACTTGTGTATGTCACACAGTGTGATCTCGGATCGACGATGGTTTCGATGACTGACTGGGACATTGACATTGAAAGAGAAAAAAGAAAGTGTCGACACGAGAGACGCTTACGTGCCTTTGAAAACTTAAAGCGCGCGCGCGCACACACACACACACATGTTGAGTAACTAACGTAACGACCTATCCTACGATCGAATTAATTTGATTGACATTCCAAATAGACGTTCGAATGTGCATTAGAATGTATAAAAAATCAAAAAAAAAAAAAACCATTGACCATCACGATTGGTCTTGAACGTATAGGAGAAGAAAGATTGCGTTGAGTCAGTACGGAAGAGAGAGAGAAAAGGGGGAACATAGGACGGGTTGGTGGAAAAGAAAGCATAACAAGGTTCCTTTTTTTCCTTTCTTTCTTTCTTGTTTTCTTTTTCTTTTTTTATTTTGTTTCTCGAAACACCCGTTGGATCGAGAAGGTGCAGTGGTTGTCCCGCGCCAGATTTAAACCAGTATACATATGCCGTATAATGCTTCTACCCGTGATCTATTCTCGTATGCAGCGTGCGGTAGGTTGCTTGTTCGCACTCGTAAATCAAACGGGCCGACGTGCCTAACGTTTATTTTCCTTTACGCCGACGGGAGTTCGGCGTCGCGGCGCTATCGAGCGCCGAATTCTCTACGTGTCTTCTCTTCCGTTCCTTTTTCAGTTTCCTCTCTCTCCCTCTCCCTCTCTCTCTCTCTCTCTCTCTCTCTCTATGTGCGCTTATGCGTATCTGTTTCTGTCTTTCTCTCTTTTATTCTTCTTTTCTTTCCTTCCTTCCGTTCGGTTATTCTCTCTCTCTCTCTCTCTCTCTCCCTCTCCCTCTCCGTTTCCACTTCCCTCCTCGTTCTTCTCCATTCCACTCATTCTCATCTCGTCTCATTCTCCTTCACTTTCTTCCGCTCGATGGACCTCAACGGTTATGGCGATCCACGTTCTCTTCTTCGCCAGCGAGAAACGTTCATAGAGAGGAGGACGACAGAAACATTCCGTGAACTTGGGGGAGGGAGCACAAAGGTCGTGAGAAGGATGGAGAGAGAAGAGTTGCACTCGATGCACACCACATATATATACACACGTGTATATATATATATATATACATACATATACACACACATACATATAGGTTATACACTTTCAACGTAAGAACCACGTAAAACCGACTCTCCAAACTCCTTCTTCTCCTCCTCCCTTTTCTCCTCTTCTTCTTTTTCTTCCTCTTCCTCTTCCTCTTCCTCTTCCTCTTCCTCTTCCTCTTTAAAGGCTTAACGTGTCTCCCTTCAAACTTATTCGATGAAAACTATTCTTTCTCAGCTTCTATTCCTCGGTCTCTCTCTCTCTCTCTCTCTCTCTCTCTCTCTCTCTCTCTCTCTCTCTCTCTCTCTCTCTGTATCTATCTCTGTATCTATCTTTATCTCTATCCTTTTTTTTATTTCTATAAGAGAGGTCAACACTGTGTAACCTGTCGTGCAACTTTAGTCGTACAAGCTTATTATTATATTTCTGTATTTTCTATCTTCGATTCCAATTTAACCTACAAGAGGTTAATTATTACTTCCCGTGCGAAATTTTTCTCCTTTCCCGTTTTTTTTCTTTTTTCTTTCTTTTTTTTCCCTTCTTAAGAGTCAAATTTATGGTTGACTTATTTATATCAGTACAATTGTATTATCGGTACGAAGAAGTTAGATATAATTTGTATTTAAATTATAATATGATTATACTGTTAATTACTGTAATTATGTTATATTAATTATATCAAGTACTGTATTACGATGATAAAAAAAAAGAAGTATAATCGTTATACTAGTCATAATTATACTACTAAAATAATATTATACCTGGGTATAACAAACTACAACTTTGACGTTTTTTGTATAAGCAGGGGAAAAATGGATCGTTAGTTAACTGTCAAAAATTTACGAAAGAAACTATTCATCTATTTTTTCTTCTTCGAAACAATCGATTCCGATTGGTCTTCGAAATATCTTTTGCTTTCTAAATATCATTAGTTTGGTCTTTTTTTGTTTTACCTTCGAAAGATTATATTTCATGGATCAAAGGAGGGATAGAAAAATTTCATTTCAATGCCGGATTGGTTGGTCGCTATAAGGCTTGGTGCGTAGGAAACCGAAATTACGTAGAAAACGTCGATAATTAATTGGTCTTCATCGATTGAAATATAAAACGTTTGGCGCAGAAAGAAACGCCATTTTGTGGAAGGGGAGGCGTGCGTATCGGTGGATAAATGGTCGGACGGATGGACGTAAGTAACTACTTTGCAAAATGTCTGCCGTTCATTCCTTCGGCTGGATTATACCGTTATCATAGAGAAACACGCGTTGTAATGCATCTTGAGAGAGAACTCTCTCTCTCTCTCTCTTTCTCTCTCTCTCTCTCTCTCTCTCTCTCTCTCTCTCTCTCTCTCTCGGCTTTTATTTCCTTCTTTGGTTTTCGCGGCTGCCTTTCTATCCGCCTTCTATCGTTCTCGTCGATACGTGACTTTCACACGGAATCCATTAAATATCGGCTAACACGAAAAATTCCTATCAATTTCCCAATGGATTAATGTATAATTATTTACAAATTAGAATTTATAGTCTTTTTATTTATTATTTATAATTATTTATACTTATATATATATACATATATATACATATATATATAATTTTTTAGATAAAAAAATAAAATTGAAATATTAATTTTTAATGAATTCATCTATTCAAAATCTTTATATTCGATCGTTTTGTTTTTTTTCTTTTTCAAATAAAAAAAAAAAGAATAATAAAAAGAAATGGAATTAATTTTTTAATAAATTTATTTCTAATTTATTTGTAATCATATATATATATATATATTTTTTTCTTTCTTTCTTTTCTTTGGTTTTAATACGAACATTGAAATGAGTTTTGTATAGAATTATATTTTGATCGATCATAAGTCTTCTTTCCTCGTGTGCTAGTACTCGTTTAGTTATCATCCAACGCAAGCTCACTTCATCTCTTTTACTCTATCTCTATCTATCTGTATCTCTTTCTCTATCTCTATCTCTATCTCGCTTACTCTCTATCTCTATTTCTCTCTCTCTCTCTCTCTCTCACACACACACACACGCGCGCGCGCGCGCGCGCGCGTAGGCTCACGGCAAAGGTGACAGACCACCGTGAGCGCGAAACTGTAACCCAATAACCGGGGCCAGTGCTTCTCAGTTACGGCTAGAGTTTCGCCTATGTATGTACATCTGCACACATACTACCACTTTTCATTATCTTGATCGTAGGAAAGTAATCGTTCGAGCACGGTAACGTAAACTCAACTACTCTTCTTATACCGATCTCCCATCCCCGCCCGACCTTCCCTTACCACCATCCTCCTTTCTTACTCACGATAATTAACAAATTTATCTCACTCGGCCGACGTGCTCTCTACTCTCTCGCGAATGAGTAAGATCGAACGTTCCTCGTAATTCTACTGTCGTAAAATAAAATGGAGATACTGGTGAGATCGCATTCATCTATTTACATTTTTTCTCTTTTGTTCTTCTTCTTATCCACACACGTATCTTTATTAAAAGAGAGAGAGAAAGAGATATATATATATATATATATCTATTTTTAGTTCGAGGAAAAACCACTCGAGATATTTGAAATCCAGTTTTATCTGTCGACGACAACGTAGATAGGCGCAAGAGGATCAATGAAAAATTGAGAATCACTGGGTTTGGCCTAACCTTCATCACCTATCGGCAATATTCGATCGCTACGACCAACTACACCCAGATGTACAACTTGTGTGTGTGTGTGTGTGTGTGTGTGTGTGTGTATCCCTTTCGCAGAAAGCAGCAGACCCGACGTCGATAATGTTCTCTTCATTCGGTTTCATATTCATAGTATGTCGGTAAAGCGAAACGTGTTACAGTTACCGAGTACCAATTAATTACTCAAGAACGGCGAAAAACTATCGAGTAAACCAATACGCACGTACACGTCGTACGTTGAATAAACACCAATAGGAGGAAGGGGCAGGATATGCGATCGAGCGTATAGCACAAAGTGCAAACCAGCCTTTAGGCGTACTAACCCTCCTTCAACCACCCACTTACACATCCCTCCTCACTAATACCATTATCACCCTACTTGGTATCTCGATGTTGTTCGCGCGCCATTTTTAAAACTTTTTTCGGATACCTTCGGGCAGTTTTTCTTTTTTTCTTTTTTGTTTTGTTTCTCTAATGCGAATATCGCGTCGCTTTACACACACACACACACACACACACACACATTTAAGAGAAAATCAGAAATTTTCCACACAAAGAAAAAAGAAAAAAGAAGAAGAAGGGAGAAGAAATAGAGGAAGAATGTCTTTACGTGCAAATGGAATTCCATGAAAAGAAGGAAGATTAAAACGACGACGAAGAAGAGAAGAGGCCTCGCGGGAATCTAGTTGCATAAGAGAGTGGAATCGAAGGAACGTTCTTTAAAAGAAACGAAACAGAAAAGAAAAGAAAATTAGATAAAGAAAAAGAAAGAAAAAAACTGTCGGCATTATTGGCTTTCGAGGTAATTTCATCGACGTGCCAACGACGTATAGATAATCGTTTAAATCTTCGAGTACCGATAGTTTTCTTTTCTTTTCTTCTCTCTCTCTGTCTCTCTATCTATCTATCTATCTATCTATCTATCTATCTATCTATCTTTTTATTCATTAAGATTGATCGATCGATCGATCACACGTAAACCACACGCTGTTTCTCTTGTCCTCCGATAATGAGTGAAATCATCTTGAAGTATATCGTTTCACGTCGAATCGTTCTTCGTCTCGTGTTGCATTTAGATTTAATTTTACTTGTCCCTCTTACTAGTATTACGATTGGTCAGCACCAAAAGGGTATAAGTTACATTCTACGTAAGAGAATTTTCTTTATTCTATTATACTTTATTTTCTTAGGTACCTTTTCATTTGGTTTTATGTTAAACGTTTATGCTTATGTATATATGTATGTACGTACTAACGTATGTAGTATATATGTATTTATCTTATCTTCTACACACTTGTATCATTTAACCATCTTCTTGATCATTTTCTACGGTTTTTAACGTTTCTAATCGTTCCAAGCATCGGCTTGTGGACTCTTTAATCTCCCCTACCCTGACAGCCATTGTATCGAGAAAAATACGTCCGGCCTTTAAAGGGAGAGAAGAGCCTCAAGACAAGGAATTATGTTCTCCCCACAATCTCTCGCATCGTACACCATAAAACTGTCCCCGAAAGAGCTGCTCCTCTCTTCGTCTCTCTCTCTTTCCTTCTTCTTTCTTTTTGTTTCTCTTTCTTTTTCTTCCTCATTTTTTTTCCTATCACTATACGGGTGACCAATTCACGAGCGTCGTTGAATTGTCTCGTATGTTCCTAACGATCCTCGGCGTAGGTAGAAATAGAGAGATAGAGAGATAAATTTTATTGACATACTCGACGTAGAAGAGCAATAAAAAAAAGAAAATATTGCTTAGAAAGTTACGTAAAAATTGTCATTAAAAGTAGTCAAACGATTATAATAGATATTAAAATTGGAATTATAGTTAGGAGATAGGAGATATTTAAGTACATGCATTTTCAAGACACACACACACACACACACACAGAGAGAGAGAGAGAGAGAGAGAGAGAGAGAGAGAGAGAGAGAGAGAGAGAGAGAGAGAGAGAGAGAGAGAGAGAGAGAATGGACTAAAAGTTCTTAGGCTTGTAGTTTTATAATCTGAAAAAAAGTTAGCCTAAAAAGTCTCGAAAATAAATAATTCATTTTTAAAATCCATTAACTAATTTTGACCCTCTCTCTCTCTCTCTCTCTGTGTGTGTGTGTGTGTGTGTGTTCAATATGGATGTATTTTAATATCTTTCTGTACACGCGCGCACATATGCAGAGAGAGAGAGAGAGAGAGAGAGAGAGAGAGAGAGAGAGAGAGAGAGAGAGAGAGAGAGAGAGAGAGAGAGAGAATTCAGGCATTTGAATGGTCTAGCCAAAGAAAAGGGCAGAAGGGTGGCGTCGCTATAGGGTCGTCGGCCCTTTGTTTGTCATCTCATCCCCTTCGTAGACCTACTACCACTCGACAAAGGCAGCTCTTTACGCGTACGCCCCTGACACTTCATCCGCCTACACGTGCGTGCGTCCCTGCGTTCGAATAGGTCACGAAACACACGTCTCTCTACGAAATTCGATAGTAGTGTACACGTTGGTGGTGTGCTGCTGCTTCTAATTCTAACGGGTGTCCAGCATGCTCGTTAAAATTCTCCTCCCTTATGGTTGGACATTTGTCGCGAGATATGTAGGAAGACCGATATAAAATTCATCCTTCCCCCACCCCCACCCGTCCCAAGCACGAGCCACCCGCCACCCTCTCTTATCCTGTCGACATTCAATTATAGGTATAGGGTGAGTCAAGGAATTATATTGTCAGGTGAAAGAACGTTTTATTTATCGATTTATCAAACGTAATAATTGTATAATTGTTTAGTCACCCCGATAATACGTATAGCATGGATATTTTTATAGGATTAAGTTATATTGTATCCGGTGATCTTCGTTGTTCTAAATATTATTTTTCCGTTTCTTTTCCTTTTTTCTGTTCATTTTTTTTTATATTTTTTTTGTGTGGTCTGTTTTTTTTTTTTACAGGAGTAAACGGCGGAGGATTGTATTTTACTATTGAGCCACAGGATGTTGTAGTCGAGCAAGGAGGATCCGCCAGATTGGATTGCGAAGCGAAAAGTATTTTTGGTCAGCCTACGATACAGTGGCGTACGGACGATGGCACACCGATTAATTTTATCGGGGAAAACTATCGGTAAACTATTAACCCAACTCGACGAACATGCTCGTTCATCTTCGATCATCCTCTTCCTCTCTCTCTCTCTCTCTCTCTCTCTATCTCTATCTCTCTCTGT
Organism: Dolichovespula media; assembly: GCA_911387685.1. Taxonomy (NCBI): domain Eukaryota; kingdom Metazoa; phylum Arthropoda; class Insecta; order Hymenoptera; family Vespidae; genus Dolichovespula; species Dolichovespula media. The sequence goes on along the minus strand of OU426851.1, from coordinate 10,025,368 downwards.
CTGTCTTCTTTCTTTTCTTGCCATTTCTTCTTCCCACTCTACCTACTTTCCACCCACTCACCCTCCCTTCCTACCAACTCCCTATCCGATGCCCCGAATCTATCTTCTTCGTTCTCTTATTTCTTGTCGTTATTTCTTTGTGTAGATCGCAGCTAGCAAATGGATCCTTGTACATAAATAGCGTATACGCCGGTAGTTCAGAATTAACTGGAAGCTATCAATGCCTAGCATCCGTAGATGATGTTGGAGCTATTGTCTCTCGGACTGCAACGATCAAACTTGCAAGTTAGTAACGTAATAATATATATATATATATATATATATATATATATATATATATATATATAATTTAGTTACGTGTTTGTTCCATTTTTGTTTTATTTCTTTTTTATCTTGCAAATGTACAATAAGTAAAAAAATTTCGATAAGTTTTATATCGATGATTCAACGCCAATATGTCAATGTATTTAAGGTTTGCCTGGTTTTGAAAAAGAACCCCAAGATACTATGGTTTATCCAGGACAAATAGCCTATTTGAGTTGCACGCTTCCGGCCTCATCTAGCTTATTAAAAATACAATGGCTCAAGGACGAACGGCCTATGGTACTCGACGAAAATCGTATGACAATTATGCCGTCAGGTATATATATATATATAAAAAATAAAATAAAATAAAATAAATCTAATACATTACTGGTGGCGGGGGGGCGAGTAGAGGGGGTGGGTGGGTGGAGGTTGGAAGAAAAAGAGGAAGAAAATGCAGGATCCGGGTAATTATCGTGATACTATCGTTTCCTTTTACAGGTGCTTTGGAGATTGACGATGTACAGATTCTGGATGTTGGATCATATAGATGTAACGCAAGCGGTTATGGACAGTACCGTTTAAGTAACAAAGCTCAATTAGGGCTGTTAACTAGCGACATCGGTTAGTAGCAGTGTTTCGTCGTCGCGCTTATTGTGTTGGGGTGGGAGGGGGCAGGGGAAGAAAAAAGAACTTAATTTGTGAAAAAAAAAAGAACTCAAACATTGTTTACTTAGACGATAACGTTTACTCTCAACGATTCACCGTCATTTTTATTTAACAGACCAAGGATCCTCTCCGCCGATTTTTATTGCGCAACCTTCGCAACAAGTAGCCGTTGAGGGTTCCATCGTTACTTTGGAATGCGCTGCTAATGGCTATCCTAAACCTACAATTTTTTGGCTGAAAGATGGAGTGTCTATAGACTTAGGATCGTTCGACTCTAGGTACTCTATGTGAAATTTATATTTTCGAAAGCATTGTTCCAGTCTAATGTTTACATTTTTTTCTTTTTCTTTTTGTTCCCTCTTTCTCCCTCTCCCTTCCCCTACACTCTTCTCTCTCTCTCTCTCTCTTTTTTCCTATTTCTTTTCGTAGGTATCGTAAAATAGCCGCGTCGAGTCTAATGATCACTGATCTTAAAGAAGCAGATCATGGCTCGTATCAATGTCGGGCCGAAAATGAGGTTGAGACGTTAGATTCTGTTGCCGAGGTCATAGTTCAAGGTTATTTTACAATATATATATATATATATATACTTATTCTCATATAATTTTTTCCCAAATGAATTCATAATTTCTTTAAACTTTATTCCGAATAAACCGATTTAGTTCCACCAAAGTTTATAAAGAAACCGGAAGATAAGATCGCCAGTGAAAGTCAAGATTTAGAATTCGAATGTGAGATTTATGGAAAGCCAGAACCGAAAGTTACGTGGTTGAAAAATGGAGAACGAATTACCGTTAACGAATATTGGCAAATAATTAATGGGTATGGATTATAGATTACGCACACACACGCACGCACGCGCATGCGCGCGGTAGGCCAAAAGTTTTTAGGCGATATTACAAATCAATTACACCTTTCGGAGACTTCTAGGCTAATTTTTTTTGTCCTTTTTCCAGATCGTGAAACTACGAGCTTAATAGGTACATTTTTATACTCTGAAAAATAAAAAAAATATTAATTAATCCGAATGGTCGCGAAAAAAGTATAATTGAATTTTTTTAATCGGATAAGAACTTTAGGCCTATCTAATATAAAAAAAAAAAAAAAAGAAAAAAAAATGAAAATGTAGATACTCGTCGACATTGTATGCTTAACATAATATTGACTTATTTCAAATACAATTTACAGTAACAATCTTAGAATCAATGGCCTTCTTGCGATAGACGCTGGAATATTTCAGTGCATAGGAATAAATCCTGCTGGTAGTGTCCAAGCCTCGGCACGACTTACGATTAATCAACCTAGTGAGTTTTTTTCTTCATACCTTTTATCATAGAAAAGTCAAATAGTATTTCTTTCCTATTTCTGTATTTGTTTTATTGCGTGTGTATATATATGTATATTTTTTTTTTTCTTATCACAATCGATAAATTTATTGGTTTTATAATTTCTCAATTATAAATTATTTTTATACATGAAGATATTGCAGTTTTTACATGAAGTCCATTTAATTACATATTAACTTTAATTATCGTTTAATGTGTTATCTGACTTTATGTGAAAACTGTTTATACGATTTATATAATTTCTTCGAATTAAAATTCATTTATTTTTTTATTTGTAAATTTAATTTTATCTCTTTTCTTTTTTTTTCTCTCTCTCTCTCTCTCTCTCTCGCTTTCTTTCTTTCACTCTTTCTTTTTTCTTTCTTTTTTTTTCCTTTTTTTTTGTCTTTCTTTCTTTCACCCATAACGTTTCCCCCTTAACTGTGCTGCATGCTAACGAATGTACGAAGAAAAAACAACCGTTCACAAAGCAACGACTCCAAAGTCCGTTCCAAAAAAAAAATTACTGTATCGTCCTTTATACAATAAAACATGGCAACATCCGAGTACACTGTTAGGGCACACATTATCGGCATTTACACCAAATCCTCCGTTATCGATCAGTCCCTCCGATGATCCAGCCGATCTTCCAGGATTGGTCAAATATCCTAGCTCCCTTTACGACCCAGATACCCATTTTGTAGATGATACAGAAAGCATCGAGTCGATTGAAGGCAGCGTACCGTCCGCGCCTAGAAATTTGAGCCTAATCATCGTTACCGCAAGATTCGTAACGTTACGTTGGCAAGAACCGGAGAACACGAACGGCGATATTTTAAACTATTACATTTATTACAAACAGGAGGGCGTACAAAGGTAATATATTCGTAAAATCTAATCGTATTTCTCAACATTTGTTGGAAGATAATATTGAGATTAAAAAAAAGCGATATATGTTGATAGAGAACGTGTTGTCAATACTCAAAAATTAGAGGCGATGATATCAAGTTTACAGCCAAGTATGACTTATCAGTTTCGAATAGTTGCTCAAAATTCAAGAGGTCCTGGTGCTTCCAGTGAAGTATTACAAGTGACCACTCAGTCTGAGGTAATATATCTTTTTTTTTTCTTTCTTTTTTTCCCCCCCATTTCGGTTTTATAGATAAGAATCTCTCTCTCTCTCTCTCTCTCTCTCTCTCTCGCGCGTGTGTATGTGTGTGTATGTATGAGTGTATGTATGAGTGTGTGTACGAGTGTACATAGGTTCGTATCTCTCGTATATACTTATATTTAATTAAATTTAACAGGCAAATGTCCCAGGACCACCGATGAATTTAGAAGGCCAAGCAACTAGCAGCATAAGCATTGCTTTGTCGTGGGACGAACCGCAAGTTATTAATGGACGTATTTCTAAATATATTATCACATATACAGAGGTAGATAATCGTCCTATTATTATACCTTAGTTTCTTATGTAATTTAATAACTTATCTATCTATCTATCTATCAATTGCTATAATCTATGTTTTCCGCAATCTTAAGGGAGATGTCGAAGAAAAAACACGTGAAACCACAAGTACAACGTACGCATTGGTAGATCTCGTGCCTTATACAGAATACAGTATTAGAGTTCAAGCTGTCAATGAAAATGGTCCCGGTGCATATACTAGAGATGTTCTAGTTCGAACACACAGTGCTCAACCTACACAACCGCCCCATAATGTTACATTAGAAGCAGCTAGTTCAACTGTACGTATTATATCTTAACAATCATTAATTATAATCGTATACGGTGTTTGTAGTGAGAGAGTGCAAATTTTCTAACATGTATTTACATTAAAATATGCTTTAGAGTATTATCGTAAGATGGGAGCCACCGTTGGATGGTCAAAATGGTATTATCACCGGTTATAAAATTCGATATCGCCGACACGATCGTCGTTTCACACCAAATTCAGTTACAACCGAAGGAAATCAACGTTTGTACGTTATTACCGGCCTCGAAAAGCATGTCATATATCAAGTTCGAATGTGTGCCTTAAATGTTAATGGAACTGGACCTTGGACCGAATGGATGACCATAGAAACATATGAGAATGATCTAGACGAGACTAATGTGCCGGGTGCACCTAGTCACATAAGAAGTAAATTTCATTTTATCTCCAAGCTTTATCTTTAATCACACTTATCAATTATAATATTATCATAAGTACTATTTATATATATATATATATATATTTTTTTTTATATATAGCAAAACCTATGGCTGATTCTATATCGCTTTGGTGGAATCCACCGAAAGATCAGAGTATTAAAGTTAGAGGATATAGAATTGGTTGGGGCAAAGGATATCCTGATGTTGAGGATCAAGTTCTCGATGGAAAACAACGATTTTTTACTATCGAATCTTTAGGTATATATTTATAATTCCTTTGAAATATATATTATATATGTAAGTATATTATATATATATATATATTCTTTTTTTATCTAATTTCAATCATCTTTCACTTTTATATTAGAACCTACAACGGAATACGTTATCTCTATAAGAGCAACAAATGAGGCTGGTGAAGGGCAGCCAGCTTATGCAAACGTAAGAACTATAGAACGTTCTGTATCCGAATATGTTGTGCCTTTAATACCACCGGTTGGTCTTAAAGCGATCGTTTTGTCAGCAGCTACTGTAGTACTCTATTGGACCGATACAACTCTGCCAAAAAGCCAAGTATGTCTAATTATACTAGTGTACAATATAATTCCCCCTTCTTTTTCTTATTCTTTAGTACACATAATTCCGTTTTCAAACGAATTGCGAACGATCATTAAATTATTAAATTTTATAATTTGCAGTATGTAACAGATAATCGCTATTATGTCGTACGTTACACGTCATATCATCATAGCAGCAATCCTCGTTATAAGTATTACAACGCCACTGATTTAAATTGTATGATAAATGATTTAAAACCTAATACGCAATATGAATTCACCGTCAAAGTTATCAAGGTATATATATACACACACATATATATATATATATATATTTTATTTTATATTGTAGGAGTTTAAGAAAAAAAGAAGCAGAGAAGCTTTTTGTTTTGTTTTTTTATTTTATTTATTTATTTATTTATTTTTTTGTCATATAATTAATCGTCCTTTTAGGGAAAAAGAGAATCACCATGGAGTATGGTGGTATTAAATCAAACTCAGGAAGCCGCACCGAGTTCTCCGCCGAGAGATTTAAGCGTTCATAGCGTCGAGGATCGACCAACTTCAGTTATTTTACGATGGCAACCACCTAAACAGCTAAACGGACCGATCACTGGTTAATAATATTCAATTTAATTGCAATATTAATAGACGTTACAATTGTGACAATGACAAAATATTCTGTTATCAGGATACATAATCTTTTATTCTACGGATAACAATAAATGGGATCGTGACTGGTTGATCGAAGGTGTGATTGGTGATAAGACGGAATTTGTGATCAAAATGTTACAACCAAGTACGACATATTATTTCAAGATACAGTCTCGCAATTCGAAAGGATATGGACCATTTTCGACAACGGTCTCGTTTAAAACGCCGCAAAGTAAGTTTTTTTTCCTTTTGTTTTCTTTTCTCTCTCTCTCTCTCTCTCTCTCTCTCTCTCTCTCTCTCTCTCTCTCTCATTCTTTTTTTTCCTTTTGCGCCAAATGTTCCTACACTATATCGATGGTCTGTCATTGTGTTTTTATTTAATGGAAGTCGTTTAATGTGTTGTTGAGTATTAAAAATCTGGTCAATGATATAATTATAATTCGGAGATTGTCTTGAACATAAAAAGTATTTATATGTATTATTGTATGTAAGGTATTGTTTAACACGTTCGTCGTCTCGCCCAAGCGTGAAACAATTGAGTTTTTATCGCCGAGCCCAAATGTTGTGTAACTGACGAACGTCAGAACGTGTGAGCACAGAACGATTAGCGGGAATAACCTCAACGATGCAATTCAATTTATGTCAAATTTTGTTGTATCTCCTAACCCATTGAAAAGAGGTTAAGTGATAGAGTACGGGAAGAATAACAACGGGGTATTGCGGTACTAAAACGGAGAGAATGTTCGCGATCTTTAGTTTGTATTATCGACAAAAGCATATGCAATCATTATGACACCAAGCTGGGATTCCATTGATCGCCGTCGTCCTACGAAAATGAAAACCTTTGCCGATAATCGTCTATAATAATGGGTGGGGGGGGGGATGCAAGAAGAAAAAAAACAAAAACTACGATCTTTTGTACCCCCTCCCTCCCTAATTGTCCAAAATCACGACAAATGTGTTTGGACGTATTTTAACCAGTACCCTAATACACACCGTAACATAATATAATATTTTATTCTGAATATAAATCAATAAAAAGTATAGTATAATGTGTATATTTTTAATATTTTTATTTTGTATATTCTTCTATACTTATATCTCAGTGTTTATCTCGGTACATTAAATTTCTTTTAAAAATTCCCATTTAACTTGAACAAGAAGTACGACGTCACTCATATCTGAATGATGGGAATTCCCACGGAAGGCATACCCGTGTCGCCCAAACACGGGTGGCGTAGCGACGAACGTGTTAAAGAAAGTCGTTTAATGTGTCGTTGATTATTAAAAGTCTGGTCAATGATATGATTAACTCGGAAATGGTCTTGAAAATAAGTATTTATATGTATTGTATGTAAGGTATTATTTTAATTATGTCCTTACAAGGTTTCTTTTTTGTCTTCCTTTTTTACATTTTTTTTTTTAATTTTTTTTTAATTATTATTATTATTATTATTATTATTATTATTATTATTATTATTATTATTTCAATTATTTCTTTGTTCAGTATGTTCTGTTGTTCGTACAAAGGCAATGCGTTACTTATAGTGTTTATAATTTTTTTTCTGTGCTAGGCAATGGCATTGATATCTATGATGATTTGCATGTTCGAGGTAAGATATCGTTATCTTTTCTCTCTAGCTTCCTCTGTTTATTTCTCTCATTGGTGTTGCATGTTATTCGAATGTAATTTTTGATTGATACGTTATTTGTATATTATTTCGTTTTTACAAGTAGATATCGTGATATATATATATATATTGATTTATTTAAGTTCACGATATAAATTTTATGCTGCTTCTTATTGGAGTTTTTAATATTCCTTGTATACATATATATATTTATATTTATATATAAAACCACTGATTTCAACATAAAATGTTTATTACAATTAATCTCTTATAAAATAAACGTGTAAATAATTTTTCAGATGACCGTGGCCTATCCAATATAATGGTCTACGTCACAGTAGGTTGTGCAATCGTCCTTATTACCGGTGTAGCGGTAGTCGTTGTTGTAATGTGTTGTAAGCGTAATCCAGATTCGCCGGATCGAAAGAAAGGGTAACACTCGTATTGTCATTAATTATTGTGTTATCTCATGACAACGTTATAGAATAATTAACAATCGTACGTTAATTTGTTGAATGAAGATACATGAAGGATGCGAATCTAAAAACTAATATTAAACCTCCTGACTTGTGGATTCATCATGATCAAATGGAACTCAAAGCCCTTGAAAAGTCCTCTATCAATGGGGAAGCGTCTACAAGTGGTGTTGCTAGTAATACCTTGCCAAGATCAGGAAATCAGGAGTATACTCAAGATAATGTGCATGGAAATTCAAGCTCGTTAGACAAGCGCACATACGTACCTAGTTATATGGGTGAGTTTAGATTAAATCTACAGGGAAGAAACGTTTCCAAACGGATTATAAAGAGTGTTGCACCGTTCAAACAAATATATTTTATTTTTTTTATACGACGAGTGAACTATATTGTTATTTAAACTGCACAAATTGTGGGCATTTCACACGAGACGGACACGATTTTAATGATTTTCTTTTTATTTCTTCTTCTTCTTTTTTTTTTTTTACATGATTCTTTCTTTTGCTTTTTAATTCAATGCTAGCACAGTATGTTTGTTTTTTTTTTTGTTTTTTATCATTATTCTGATTTTGCCATTTGGTTTTGTTTCATTTATTCGATGTTAGGTAACACTGACGAGAAGTGCTCTACCCTGAGCAGACAGCACAGTCGGGGAAGCCACAAACCTAAACTCATAACACTTCCTGTCGACAGTGCACCTGTACATCAGCGTAAGTAGCTTCTAAGCTACTATCTACAATACATGCATACATACATCTCCGCGATAATTCTATATAACGTTCGCAAGCTTATCGTTCTCTATCGTAGTTTATATTCTTTACTTTCTCTTCTTTTATTTTTTCTTTTCAATTCTTTCTTTTCTTTTCTTTCTTTCTTTCTTTCTTTTTTTTTTTTTTTTTTTTTAATTAAAGAAAATTTTTTTTTTTAACACACCCTTCGTTTATCCCATTATGGACAGTGATCTTTTAATGTTTTTCAGCTATAGCAACTGCAACACCAATCGTCAATAGTAGTTTGTCGCAGCCGACGATACACAGCACGTGCGCGGATGCTCCATCGGTTAGACAAAACTATCCACGTACCGTGGCACAATACAGTTTAAGCCGGGCGCACATAACGTTAGAGCCAACACCAGAATCGAGTCCAGATTCTTGTAATATGCCAAGCTCTTACGAACCTCTACAAAGTCAAGTGAGATATTTTTTCGTTAAAAAGTATTTCATGATTTTTTCTTTCTTTTTTTTTTTTTTTTTTTTAATACACGAAATATCGTCTTATTATATTACTTATTCTTATTACGCAATGAAATATTTGTTCAGTTACCATATAGCCAAAGTGGACAGTCATACAGTGGGAGTAGTCAATATGCTTCCAGTCACTATGGTAGTGGTAACCAGCCTACTAGTAGTGCTACGGCGTTAGATAATAGTACTAGTAAAAGGCTTCAAGGACATCCATTGAAAAGCTTTAGTGTACCGGCACCTCCTCCTCAATCTGCTCCTTCTACCCCAGCGCAGCAGAAACATGGAGGTTGGTATTAATATTTGCAATAATATTTATGTTTAATCGATCAATTGTTATTTTTTTTTTACGCGTATTTAAATCATACCCCCTCCCTTTAGTATCACAAGTAACGGTAAGACCAACGATGTCCGGTAGTCCGTACAAAAAGCCTCAAGGGTCTACGTCGCAATTGGCGAAGAACCGATTGGCCTCGGTTTCTAACCCAGCGCATACTTCCGAAGAAGTAGAACGATTAAAGGTAAAGTAAAAGAAAAAGAAAAATAATAATAATAATAATAATATGTTTAAATTATATTCGAGAAATGTGATATAAGATATTTATATTTAAATTTTCTTTTCCAAACTTTTTTTTTCTTTTTTTTTTTTTTATCTTCACAGCCTTCATATAGTACAGAAGAATTGAATCAAGAGATGGCCAATTTAGAAGGTCTAATGAAAGATTTAAATGCCATAACAGCATCTGAATTTGAGTGCTAAAGTAGTAGCAGGTTCCTAAATTTTGTGTGCCATCCGAATTGGATAAAAAAAAAAAAAAGAAACAGTATGACAACGCATCCTCAATGTTAGTACTCGAGAGGTCAATTTACAATGATGATTGCGTTATGTTGTGGCTCTTTATATCGGAGGTTTCTCTTGTGTATTTAATTATCTTTCTTTTTCTTTTTTTTTTTTGTCTTTTTTTTTCGTTTTCCTTTTATGACTTCCCTTAAGTATATATGTGATTGACGAACGTCGATGAACGACGTGAATAACAGTTACTTAAATCGGGCAATTAATATGCTTTTATCAGTGACAAGTTATACGAATTATTAAATAATTATTTTCCTAGTCGACAATTTTTTTTTTGTCTCTCCTGTACTAGCATTATTTTATTTTATTTTATTTTATTTTTTTTTATTTGATTTTTTTGAGTGAAACTCAAAGTTCGTACTTGCCAATGTATTCCAACACTGTCGTGCAGTGTATTTATTAAGGAACTTAAGCATTTCAGTGTTGTGTTATAATATCAAAGTGCCCAACGTGAAAAATCTACGAACAATCTATTGTTTATTTTTTTCTTTCTCTCTCATTTTTTTTTGTTTTTTTTTATTATTATTACTATTATTATTTCTCTTTAACTTTGAGAGAAATACTATTTCGCTGTGCGCATACGGATAAGGACGTAGGATATATAGTAATATAAATAATTGGAACTTCATTATTGATGAGGTTCTCATTTGTTTATAAGAAAATTTGAAAGTCAAAGTACAATAATTCAATTGAATCGTACGATGGGTTTAAGAGAAACGAGAGTATAGAACGTTCAAATTGTTGTCGATCCAAGGAGTGGATTGACTTACGGTTATTATTAGTATTTTTTATTTTTTTTGTTTTTAAGATGATACTTGTAATAATGTTTCGATATGAACGATGATCTTGCCTAAAAGTGGAACGGAAAGAAAAGGAAAGAAAAGAGAGAAATGAAGCAACAAAAAAAAAAGAAAAGAAAAATAAGAGAACGACGACGCTATTATACGATTTAACAACGTTTCACGCGTTTCAAACGAGACTTTTTCTTTTTCTTTTTTTTGTTTTTTGTCATTTCTATAATTACAAAACTAACATAAACTCTCGTTCTTCCAACGACGATATACATACATACGCGCATACGTGCATCTTTCGATCGCATAAATTTAACAGTTTAAAAAAATGTCTAAGACGAGGAATGAAAATATTTTTTCATTTTTCTACCCTGTTCCCCTCTGCCCCGCCCCTGTCCCCCTCTGCCCCGCCCCTGGCCCCCTCTGCCCCGCCCTTGGCCCCCTCTGCCCCGCCCTTGTCCTCATACCGCCGTTGTCAACCAGTACCTCTCTTCCCCCCCTTTCGCGCGTTCTAAAAATTTGCAAACTGTTTTTTACTTGATCGTCGTGACGACGCACGTGTTTTTGCGTGTTGCGATAGAAATTGCACAAAATAAAAATAAAAAGAAAGAAAAGAAGTTTATATATTCTATTGTCAGACTTAGCGTATAAATGAGACGGTGATTATGAAATTTGATTTAATTTTTTCTTTTTTTGTCCACGCATTATTTTTTTTAGGTTCACTCGCATTATTTAAACAAGAACATTCGAATCACGTTAAATGTTCATTTTTTTTATTTTTTTATTTTTTTTCAAGAATAAAAATACTAGATTTTTTCCTTGCTTTCGCTTAATTACAGAAAAAAAAATAATATTGTAATAATTCGAATCCCGTTATTGAAATATTACAAAATGAAAAAAAATATGTATATACAGGAGTTTCAGCTAAAGGAGGCCGCCTATAACATACATAATATTATACTATTATATATATATATATATATATATATATATATATATATATATATATATATATATATATATATATATATATATATATATATAAACTATTCATAACTCTTTAAACCATTTAAAGTATGCCATAAAAGTTTGTCGCATCATAAAAAATAAAGAATGTTTAGGCGGCCTCCTTTAACTAAAACACCCTGTGTATGTGTATATGTATATATATATGGTAGGTTTCACAATTAATTAGATCACTTTCATAATCACCTTGGCTCGAAAAATAAAATGTATAAATGTGTTAAACGTATTTATACATACATACGTGTTATACATATTATACATACACTCTCTCCCATTGATAAATCTTTCATTTGTGCATTTGTGAAAACTATATAGCATAAAAATAATTGAAACTCTTTCTTCGCGATCTCAAAAACTATTTTGCCCGATATAAATGGCAGCTCTTTATGGATTTTTATTGCATTTAAAAGAAGGAAATAGGATTTAAAAAGAAAATAAAATAAGAAGAACGGAAACATGTTGTGTATATGTTGTGTTCTACTTCAACGTGTCGCATTCGTTCGGATAATAGCAAAGAAGAATGTAATATCACGATCTCATTGGGGGACAAGTTTACTTTAGAATTTATAATACGCATAGGTTGTAAGTAGAAAACATAAATGATTTTCACGAGATCAAACATATATTATTTTGCTAAGTTTATATGCGAGCGTTTATCTTGTCTCTTTAGATTCGAAGATTGAAAGATCTCTCTTCGTTTAATTGGTCAGTTAAAAGAAAGAAAAAAAATATATATATATATAAATGATCGAATTCTTTTTCTCTTTCTTTTCCGTTTTAAATGGAGCGACCACGTCTAAAACGCAAAGTATTAACAGAGTCACGAACACGAATACGAGAATTCGCATACTTCGTTTTAGAGATTTATCAATAATATATGTTACAACGAGAGACGCGTGCGCAAATTTATAGTGATAATTTATAGTGAAAATTTTCTTTTTTTTGTTCAATTCGTATTTGATTCTTATATCCATTTCGTACTCTCTCTCTCTCTCTCTCTCTCTCTCTCTCTCTCTCTCTATCTATTTTTCTCTTTCTCCCTCCCTCCCCCTCTCTCTCTATCTATTTTTCTCTTTCTCCCTCCCTCTCTCTCTTTCTCTCTCTCTCTCTCTCTCTCCCTCTCTCTCTCTCTCTCTCGCTCTATCTATCTAATATATAATATTTAAGAAATTTTTATCTACGCTGAGAATCATCGAGATATTTAATAACACCTTAACAATGTAAGATTAATCGATCGTCAGAGATTTATACGTTCGTATCCTTTGGTATAAATAAGGATATCGATCACCACCCTAACCCTCTCATTTTCAATGGCTAAGGATTTGCTTAATAAGAAATAATTTCGAAAGAAAGTAGACTACAATTTTTGATAAATAAAATAAAAGAAGAAAGAAAGAAAGAAAGAACTTTTAGAGAGTGCAGGGTAGTATAATAATAATAATAATTGTAAATTATAATAACAATTATAATAATAATAATAATAATAATAATAATAATAATAATAATAACAACAACAACAATAACAATAATAATATTAATAAGAAGAATAATAACGAACGTATAATGCAGCGAAATAAAGACGCTTTTAGGAATTTCGAATTTATCTACGTCCGACATTTTTATGCACTTTTGTATTTTCTTAAATGCTACACGAGAGAAGAGAGATATTGTACAAAATAAAACGGAACAAAACGAAATAAGAAAAAAATAATAATAAAAAAATACGAAAGGAAGGAAAAAAGAGAAGAGAAGAGAAAGTAGACGACGCATACAAAAATATTCCCGATGTAGGATAAAGTAATAAGAGGAAGAAGAAAAGAAAAAGAACATTTGAGGAAATGAAATAGAAAAAAAAATGAAAACAAAAAAACGAAAAAGTGTTTCGAATGAATGGAAATGTCCGATACCGTGAAAGTTATACAAAGCCGAATAGGTGAACGATTTTATAGATCTTTATTAATTAACTTGTATATCTGCGATCATAAATACAATGGACAATTTTTTCCTTTTTCCCCCGGTCTAATTGTAAGTACGCATCATTATTGCCTTTAACGAAGTATTTAACTGCCACGCAGAGACGATATTATCATCGTCTATAATTGTAATTGTATTTCGAACGATTTTTTAATTATGGTTCATTAATACTGGATCGGGATAAGCTCCTCATCTCAATGTTATATATATATATATATATATATATATATATATATATCTCATATACGAATATACATGTAAAAAACGAAAGAAAAAAAAAGAAAATCAAGAACAATAACAACGACAAAGCAACAACAAAAGAAAGAAAAAAAATATGGCCGAAAAATTCGATCATAAGTGCTCTCAATTTTCAAAGATATTTCTATCACGCAGGACAATTTTATATTTTATCTCTGTACATGTATATTTTTTAAGCTCCCACGAGCGAGGCTGATGTCATATATATATATATATATATATATATATATGTTTATGTGTGTGTGTGTGTGTATGTATTATTGTTTCTTTTTTCACCCCAATAAATTTTGAAATCGTTTAAAGATAAAACGATTTAAAAGCTTTTACGATCGATAACGAGCGAAACGTTGTGCGTGAGCAACATGTATATCGATAAGAGAATGACTAGTACATTAAGTATATACATATACACTCGAATACACACACGCGCGCACGCGCACACACACACACATATATATATAAATACATAAATATTATATATAGAAATTGTAACTATTGAGTTGTTAAGGAAAAAACGAAGCATTTTTAAGTGCAGGGCCTATGGAAGGGGGCCTATGAAAATATTTTACCACAAAAGTATAATTAGTATAGTTATATATATGTGTATATATATATATATATATATATATATATACATATATATTTATATTTATTTAATAACGATAATATTATTTATTGATTCTCTCTCGTGTAAACTGATTCGCATCGAGTCTGAGCGAATATATTTGTGAAATAGTAATCGGTCGCTCTATCCTTCGTCATTATCATTGTCTCTTTTGTTTTTTAACGATAACATTGAAGATACATAGTATTTCACGTTTTAAATTTACTAATTATATTATATTACATTACATTATATTTTATTTTATTTTATTTTATTTCTATGAGAATGTACATACATACGTAGATACGGCACTGCCACTTTGTAAGGTAACTAAGTATTTATATATATTATATATACACACATATATATATATATTATATATATTATATATATTATATATATATAGCCATTATTAAATATAATTATTATATTTGTACGATATATCTTAAGGCAGCCATCTCTAATGAAACATTCATAACAAGTGTGTGATAATATTTGTAAAACTTGATATCCAATAAATAATCTTATGTTCTTTATAAAAAAAAAAAAAGAAAAAATGCATAAACCAAAAACCACCAAACAAACGAAAACCCAGGAAAATATTAAAAAAAAAAAACCCTATACTCGCAGTTACATTTTGTTAAAGGTAATAAAACTAATGGAAATCGCATGAGCGATATAAATTGTTAAAAGCGATAACGAACTGGAACTGAAAATTAAATTTTGCCTTCAGTCTAATCGAGCGCTAGGGAAGGGCGCCACCGTCGCATTTGCTCCTGTCATCGCCATCTGACGTCGAAGTTATGCTGCGAAGCGCAGTCAACGATAGATAGAGCCACGAGTCGGCCGTACGTGTTTAAAAAAAAAAAAGAAAAGAAAGTAGAGGCAAAGGACAACAATATACACGGCCGGGAGTGCGGTGAAAATCGGTGAAATGGTGGAGTTTTGGTGTGGGTATATTTAGAAATTGGGTGAGTACTCTCTCTCTAAAGAGAAAAATTATTTCTCCTCTTGCGACGGATAATTACATTTCGGACGTGTTACGCCAATCGTTGTTATTGAATCGTGCGAGTGATTCTCTACTCTCTCTCTCTATCTCTATCTATCTCTATCTCTATCTCTATTTCACTCTCTCTCCCCCCTTTTTTTCTTTTTTTATTTCCTTACGTTTCTTCGATTATAACCACAGAATGAGAGAGCGAAAGAGATAGAGATAAAAGACAGAGATAAGAAGAGTAAGGGAGAAAAAGAAATGTTTTACGGAGTCCACTAGGTGTCTCTCTCTCTCTCTCTCTCTCTCTCTCCCCCCCTCCCTCCCTCCCTCCCCTGAATTTCATCTAAACGTTATTTCGAAGAAGAATTCGAAGGTGCGCGAGCTGTTGATACGTTCGATGATACCTCGAGTTCATTATGACTATCAAAATATCCTCTATATGTTTATATATATATATATATATTTGTATGTATGTATGCATCATACGTACATACACATATATGTATATATATATACACACACGTATATGACTTTAGATTCCACTCGCTTTCTTTGTTCCATCGTCGAACGAATTTTACCGATCGATCATAACCTCGAAACTCATAGCGCGTGACTTTACGAATTATTTCGCGTATAACATGCGTCGATCGTGCGTACAAGTATATAAATACGTAGTATATTATATACTTAGTACATGCGTTATATATATATGTAAATACATACATTGTATGCAATGTATTCATACAAAAGAATGGGTCGTGTGTGTGTGTGTGTGTGTGTGTGTGTGTGTGTGTGTGTGTGTGTATACACGTGTATATGATTAATATACGGTCAATGTGCTCAGTTGAGCATCCAGTTAGAGATTTCGTTTCATCTTTAAAATCCATGACCCGTTAATGGGAACGTACAATTTTTAATTTATCTATATTTTATCTCAACGATAGAACGTGCAATGGACGCTCGTGTAATATTTATAGGTGCCCGAATTTTTCATGCTTTCTTCTTTGTGCTCTCCATTACGTGTCGCGATTTACATCTCATTTCCGTTCTTGTATCGCTTCGAATATTTGCACTCCATTCTTTTGTCTGTTGTTCTTTTCCTTTTCACATTCCTTTTCTTTTCTTTGTTTCTGTTTCGTGTTTCTTTTTTTCTTTCTTCCTTTCTCTCTCTCTCTCTCTCTCTCTCTCTCTCTCTCTCTCTTCTTTTCCCTCCATTTTTTGTCGTCGAGGTGGGAAGAAACGAGTTGGAAGAGAGTATTCCCTGATGGAAATTTCGAAATTGTCGAATATGTACTTACATACGTATGCATGCATACGCGTATTTACATAGATATAACACACACATATACATATAATACGACCCCTCATATTTGTGATAAAACGAACGTTATATTTTCGATTGGATTTAATTCAACGAAATGTTTCTCTCCTTCTTTTTCATTATATGTTTTTTTCTTTTTTCCCTTTTTCTCGCTGCAGTTCATTTTCAAGATGAGTTGACGCCTGCAGTGCGTGATGTTATAGTATAATACAGAAAGGGAAAGAGAGATAGAAAGTGGATAGAGATGAGATATAATGATTGAAATGGAGATAGAGATAGATGGCTGAGCAATTACCATCTTATCGTCCCCCTCCCGCCATCGTTTTTCGTATCTTCATTGTAGTGAAGAGTAACGTTGAAAACGACGATCCATCTATCCGTCGACCGTACGAAAATCGTCTAATTTTAACAGAAACATATCGATGTTATAGGAGCCGCGTGTGGCTTATCAAGGATATTATCCAAATCTGATTGGTAGATCACTCGAAGTCATTTCGGTAATTGGTTATCGTCCGTCACAAATCAGATCGATACCTTTTCCACAAAATTAGGATTTTTACGGACGACTTCGAGCTCGACACGAGCTCGAATAATATTTTTGTTTCCTCTCTTTTTTGCTTTCTTTCTTTCTTTTTTCAAGTTGTCGAAGGACATATCAAAGTCTTCGAAAAGATCGATCGATCGATCGAGCGAGCGATAGATAACGAACATAATCTTCTTCGTCGTCAACAGACAGACAGATACTGTGGAGAATTTTCTTAATATATTATTAAACGAAAATGACTTGCCTGTCTAAGCTCACTATGGGCCTGTCCTTTGCGATCATAATTATTATTTACAATATGATTAACGTATGCAGCAGCCATTCTTTACCGTACAACAAACTTACTATCATCTTTGAGAGTGTTGCGCTTCGAAGATCTTTTTTTTCCTTCTTTTTTTCGTCATTCCTTTTTCTCTTCTCTTATTTTTCTTTCTTTCTTTTTTCTTTAATATCTAATAATCAAATACTTTGAGGTTAGGTAATAAGGTCAACGATATTTATTTCCATCGTTTTCCTTTGTTACGAACTTCATAGGTATAATAAAGTAACGGAGGAAACCTGATCGTTAACATTATCATCATCATCATCATCATCATCATCATTATTATTATTGTTATTATTATTATTATTAAAAATATATTGTAGTAGCCTAATAGGATCGATCAGTGAAAGAAAATCATGAATAGTTGTATACACGCTGGCTTTTATATCTTGAATAAAAATCTAGAATCGAAAGAGAATGAAGAAACATGGGCTAGGGAAAGTCGTTGATTGTCTCTTCGATCGATACGAGTTTTCCGAAGGAACGCATATCTCTCTCTCTCTCTCTCTCCCTCCCTCCCTCCCTCTCTCTCTCTCTATGCCTTCCTATTTCACTCTCTCTCACTCACTTTGTCATTCGACTTTTTCGACGTTCCACCCGCAAGCCCGAATTTCCACGACGGCTTTTACCATCCTCCTCTCTCTCTCTCTCCCTCCCTCTCCCCCTCTTTCTCTCTATCTCTCTCTTTCTTTCCATATCCCTCGTCCTACTTCCCTCCTCTTCGCCATGATTCAGCCTCTATTGATTGCTCTACCGCACTACTGCCCTACTTTTATGGTTCAGCCTCCTCACCACCTCCCCCTTTCAACCTCCTATCCCTTTCTCTCTCTCTCTCTCACACACACACACACACACACTTTGGCTATACTACCCTCTCTACTTCCAGCTACTACCCCTTCCTCTTCTTCAGGAGCATAGACGCGCAGGAGTCGCAGAGAGGATAAACTCTCTCTCTCTCTCTCTCTTTCTTTTATATATATATATATATATATATATAGAGAGAGAGAGAGAGAGACTCTTCTCCAGGTATCACCTGACAGAAATGCAAAACCGAATGTTACCAGCACGGTTATCACTAGGGGTATTCCCCTTGATCCTTGAAATTTCCCTAGCTTTAGTCGCCTAGGGACAATTTATCTTTGCTTATCCGTTTATATAGCGACTGTTTGCTTATAATAAATTTATATATATTTTTGATAGATTTTTATGCTTGTCCGTTATGTGAGTTTTTTTCTTCTTTAATTTCGTTTCATCTTTTTTTTGTTATAAAAAATTGAATAATTAATTATTAATTATATATCCCTACTAAATATCATTCATATATATATGTATATATTTATATTATATATAGATATGTATGTATATGGGGATTGATCAATAAGTAATGTTGGAATTTGCAGCATATATTGTATATGTAAATAAACAATACTACAGTATAGTAAATAATAATTTTGTATTAGGAGTGTAGTATTAGCTTGGTTAATAAGTTATTTTCAGTGTAAATTTTCCAATAATTCTGAATGCAATGGTGTTTATTTATGCAGATATAAAAATATTGGAAATAGCATTGTTAAGTATTGACCAAACTAACACGCGCCCATACGTAATGTTATAATTTAATATAAGTTTATATTTAGCAAATGATTAATAATAATATGCGGTTTCCCGAAATGTATTTTGCAAAAACGTGATATCATTTATTAAAATCATTCCTTTCGTACCGTAGCTAAAATTATCGTTGCGAATTTGACGTTACGCGCGTTTTATTTTTTCTCTTTCTCTTTTTTTTTTACGTCGTCGTTAAATCGCGCAGAAAAAAATATATCGCCAGATATATTACCATTTTAACCGTACCATTAATTCCTCGCATTTATTTTGTATTATTTTCACATACCCGTGACAGCTCTCGAAATTTTCGAAATTATTGATATAACGATTTATCGATTCGTCGTTGACATGATCGAATTTTGCAATTGAACGAAAGGGAATTTGGGCGTCTTATTTTTTCTTGAGATTGCAGAGAGAGAGAGAGAGAGAGAGAGAGAGAGAGAGAGAGAGAGAGAGAGAGAGAGAGAGAGAGAGAGAGAGAATACAGAAGGAGAAATGCAAACTTGATCGTAAATCGCACGGCACCCTTCTAACCACAATCATAAATCGCTAGTAGTAACATTAAACTGTCGCTTGGTTTCTGTCTATTACTAGAGAGAGAGAGAGAAAAAGAGAGAGAGAGAGAGAGAGAGAGAGAGAGAGAGAGAGAGAGAGAGAGAGAGAGAGAGAGAGAGAGTATGTCAATGTATATTCAAGAAAGAAAACATGTGTGTTCCTGCGTGTCTGACTTCTTACGTTATGTTAAGTGTCACCATGTATGTATGTATGATGTCGTTCGTTTGTGGGTGTGTATGTATGTTCGTTACATATGTATGTTAACACACACACACACACACACGTTGAACGCGGGCGTTGCGTGCACAGGATCAAGGCTATAGTATGCAGGTGTGTTATTTTTGAATAGCGCCCTGCTATAGTACTTTCACTGGAGCAAGGATTTTTTCCCCTTTAGCGTATTGTAACTCGCGTGACATCTCGCGATTATATTTATACGATTTTCCGTTTCAACCCTCTAATACCACAATACAACAAGACATTAATGCGTGCAATTCTTTTCTATTTCTTTCTTTCTTTCTTTCTTTCTTTCTTTTTATTTTTTATTTTTTGGTAATTTTTTTCTCTCTTTTTTTCCTTCTTCTTCCTCCCTTTTATACAGAGAAGGGAACAAGGATTATTTATTTGTTTTATTACATTCGTTGACTATATAGCATTTTCTTTATTTTCCTTCTCCCTTTCTTTATGTTTCATTTTATTTTGCTTTATTATTATTATTATTATTATTATTATTATTATCATCGTCGTCAATCGTCTGTTTCGTTCAAGTTGCAGATCTTCATTAGAATCTCTTTATATATACTCACATTTATTTATATCCCCATTTGTGCGGTATTTCGACAATCGTCGTATTATATATATGCCGTAATTGGTTAACTCCGGTCACAATCAGTGAGATTTTCTCAGTGAGAAAGTTCGATGTTCGTGCCAAGTTTGTCCTTTCACGGGCACACAACACACGTTGTACCTTAGCCTTATCCTACCTACTAATTCACAGTATCATGATTCTTTCTTATTATATATATATATATTGTTTTTTTTATTTTTTTTTTTATTATTATTTTCTTTTCTTTTTTTCTTTTTTATTTCAGATAAGAATCATACCACGCCTTTGCATATAGAACGAGAATCGTTGGAATGCGTTCGATAAAATGTGCGACCTGTTCACCTTTCATATGAAGAGAGAGAGAGAGAGAGAGAAGGAATTGTTTCCGATTACTCGTTCATTGTAATTAACATAGATCGAATTTAGAAACTTGTGTCTTTACTATTTTTAAACGTTCGAAAAGACAAAAGAAAGATACATATGTACATAAGTAAATATACAAATACATACATATGCATGCATACATAGAAATGTAGAGATATCGTTTTCTTTAATCATCGAATGTGGTTACACCCATTTTAATCGGG
Organism: Dolichovespula media; assembly: GCA_911387685.1. Lineage (NCBI taxonomy): Eukaryota > Metazoa > Arthropoda > Insecta > Hymenoptera > Vespidae > Dolichovespula > Dolichovespula media. Next base: position 10,004,094 of record OU426851.1, on the reverse strand, counting down.
ATAGTTTCTAATTTCAACGTTTACATGATTTTCCCGTCCATGACGTGATGGAAACATTATACTTAGGGTTTTAAGGACACGCGGTATATAATTATCACTGCGGCGAGTAGTGTGAGTCAGCAGCAACTCAGACGGAGTTGCTCTCGTGTAGTGCAAGTGATGTGACTGCGTTACAGTCAGCCACACGTTGACCCTACTTCAGTAGTAACGAGTTAACTTGGTCAGACATTATATTATATCCAAGCATGACAATGTCGTAGGAACTGAGGGATTACATTTAACATCTTTACGAGCTATAACCTACTACCAGCATATCTTTTTTCGTGTTCCACAATATAATTTAATAATAAGAGAATTGTATTAGGTATTACTTGTTCTTTTTCTATTTTCTATATTTTTTTTTCTTGCTATAGCGTCATTAATATATAACGGACTTAAAAGAAACGAATGATTAATAACGTCGTGTGTGAATTAACAAATGATTTTAAAACGATAAAATGGAATAATAATTAAGAAATATTGTGTTAGTATATATAAAATTGTTATATATATATATATATGTATGTATGTATATATGTATGTTTATATATATGCATGTATATGTTAACACGGTTTCTTCTTTTATGTTGATTTTGTTTTATTCTTTTCTTTTTTCTTATAGTTTCTCTTGACAGATCTCAAATTTTCCGTAAAAGAGAAATTTTACGAGATAATTTTGTAGAACGACACATTTTTTATTTTTCCTTTTTTTGTTAACTTTCTACAACTACGGGATTATACGCTTGGGTATGTGTATTATTAAAAGTTGGATTTTTATTTTTTAGTTGCAGCGAATATCGTTAGGTTATTATTCGAAGATTAATGTTTGCTATGAAATATGATATAAATTACAATGTATTACAAAATTTCTTCAAATTTATATCGTTCTAGAAAGGGACTATAAATATTCTATCCGAAGCATATAAATTTCGAGAAATATGATATAAATTTTCTCAATTATATTATAATAATACTACGAATAATAATGATACATCCTATTGTAACAATAAATTTTTGAATATACATAATCGCGTAGTAACAAGCAAAAGCGTCGTATTACATAATTTTTTTTCTTTTCTCTTTTTTTAGACACGGAAAAAGAAAAAGAAAGAAAGAAAGAAAAACAGATTGGATTTTGAAGTATTAAAATTCTGTTTCTATTATTTTCTTTCGGCGACAGATCGTATTACGGAAAATAATTTCGCGCAGAATTTTTCTTTCTTCCAACGAGAAGATTTTCTTTAATTTTCTTTCCTTTTTTTTTTCTTCTTCTTTTTTTTTTATCGTTCATCCGACACAGAACGCCAACGCTCTATTCGGTTGTTTATCTTTCTCATGAAAAAAAAAAAAAAAAAAGAAAGAAAATAATGTCGTGGGTACTTACATTACGAAAGGGAGAATGATATCGTTATAAATGTTGGAAGAATAGAATTGATTTTCGTGAGAACATTGTTAAACACTGTTATTACCATAATGCCCGGTGAAATTTATGATTCATCCCTTAGTAATACGAACAGGGTTTCCGAGAGCTCTCTCTCTCTCTCTCTCTCTCTCCTCTCTCTCTCTCTCTCTCTCGTCAGATCTATCCAGAAATTTCAAAGTCATACCAACCGACGTTCCATACCACTTTGCTTGTGCCGAGGCCAAGGCCTACGGAAATTTCGCCGCTCACGCTCACCGACGTTCTCATTGCCAAAGGGAGATGGGTGGTTCTTAAAAAAAAAAAAAAGAGAGAGAGAGAGAGAGAGAAAGAAAGAAAGAAAACAAGAAAAAATAAAAAAAGAGAAGAAAGAAAAAGAATACAATTCAACCTAAATCCTAACGAATCCGTTAAGATTCGTATGTCGACTGGAGAAAACTTAATAGTAAGATCGATACGTTCGTTCTTGCGAAAGGATAAGAATGAATTGCTCGACGATGAAAAGAAAAAGGAGAAAAAGGATGAACAAAAATAATGGGGAAAGAACGAACAAAACAAACAAACAAAAAAAAAAATAAGTGAATCTCGTCATATCTCAATCATAATAATCTCATTATTTTTTTCCACTAAAGAAATTATTCCTTTTGCACAGTTTTATATTTTATATTATATATATATATATATATATATATATATATATATATATATATATATATATATGTATATATATATATATCATATAATGAAAAAAATAAAATTTAATATGAACTTCGACGTAAAAGGAGTATAAAGATTATTTTTCACTCATAGTATATAAATAATAAAAGTATAAAGTAATAATATAAAATGAAGAAAAAAAAAAAAGAAAGATATGAGTCGCGCCGTTAGGAAAAAATTTCCGAGATATCGTTATACAAGGTAAAAGTAAAAAATTGCTCGCACTCGGATAAAAAAATGTTCTGAATTAAAAGAAAAAAAAAAAAAAAAAAGAAAAAAAATATATAGGCATAACAATAAAAATTACTTCGTCGTTGAAAAATTTCCCTCCAAAATTCTCCATAATTCTACGCGCGCGCGCGGAAAAATATATATGTATATATATATATATATATATATATATATATATATATAGAAACACGGAAACAAAGAAATCAGATTGAATTTTACATTCAAGGTGACCGTGAATCGGCCAGGCCCGTTCTCGGATTACCGATGATCATCCACGTTGCTCGCGATGTATGGCCTTTATCAGTGAAGGTCATCGTGTCAAGAAAGAGAAAGAGGAAGAAAGAGAGAGAGAGGGGGGGAGGGAGAGAGAGCGATCGTGTCAGTAACTCGTACGATCGAGATGAGTCACGCGGGAGATTCGTCGAATCGTGTTTGAATCGATCCTCGTAATGTCGTGCTTCTCGTTAGTCGAAGACGGATTACGCGAGTTTTCGGAATACCTTCCTTCCTGCCTTCATTTGGATCCTTCGTCGGCACGCAATGAAGATGAAGAGGTGGGAATTAGAAAGAAAAATGGAACGAGAAATACAAAAGGAGAAGGAGAAAGAAAGTAAGAAAAACAGAGAGAGAGAGAGAGAGAGAGAGAGAGAGAGAATCGTATTTGTTTAATGCGGTATCGCGAGCACACACACACATGCGCGCGCGCGCGCGCGCCTAATTTACATATGTATATATGTACATAAATATAAGTAGATGATCGTACATACATAATTTATATATGTATATACGTATACGTATATAAATACGGCATCACACATAGATAATATACATACGTATATGTAAACGTATACAATACATGATCGCACATACATATGTAGTAGATTTAACATGTAAGTTGGGTGGAGGCCCTGCTAACCTTCTTTTCGAGGGAATTTCCAGAGTGTGCGGTGATTCGATTGGAGGAGGGAGAGAACAGCTCTCTCGTGTACGTATGTATGTGTCGTCCGTCTGTCCGTCCGTCCGTTCGTGTTTGGTGTGTGTGTGTGTTCTCGGGCGCGTGCGTTTGCGTGTGTGTAGATATGTATGTGTCTGTTCGTTGCGAAGCGAAGGTCAAGTTCGTGAACTATGTTGGCTCATCCTCGTAATTCGTTTGAACCGCACATTTTCTCTTTGTTTCTTCTTTTCTTTTTTTTTTTTTAATTTCTCTCTTTATTTTTCTTTTTTTATCATTGTCTTTTTCGTGTTCTCTCTCTTTCTCTCACGCACGCACACACACACACACACACGCACGCACACAACTCCGCATATTTTATATATTTTTTTGTTTCGATATTCATCAAACCATTTAAAAATCAATTATGAAATTTCTTTTTTTGATTGCCTCGAAATATTTGAAGAATTGTTATACTAATTATTTTTGAACGGTGCAGCAATAATAACAATAAATTGTTTGAATTATATATCGCATGCATATATATATATATATATATATATATATATATATATATATATATATATATGTACTCATTTTTTTAATTGATATGATAGCTTTCGAGAATTAATTTGTAGCTTTAATTGGATCTTTTATTTTATTTATTTATACAGTGTATTATTGACAAAAGTTAATGATTCTGTAAATTATATGTATATTTATTGATTTTTATGATTACTTTCGTCAGATTAATTAGTCTCTCTTTTTCTCATTAACTGGACCTTTTATTTTATATATATATACATATATATATTTATACAGTTTTCAAGTAACAAAAATTAATATTGATTCAAATCATATTTGTTTTATTAATCGATTTTTATTATTACTCTTGCAGATTAAATAGTTTCTCTCTCTCTCTCTCTCTCTCTCTCTCTCTCTCTCTCTCTCTCTCTCTCTCTCTCTCTCTCTCTCTCTCTCTCTCTCTCTCTCTCTGTGTGTGTGTGTCCTTTTGATGGTCTTTCAATAATTGTCGAGTAATTTCGAACATTACTTGTTATTATCCTTCTCAATTTTCCTACTCGAAATCATGGGTTAGCAACAAACGCAGAATTGTGCGCGTCTAACGTGACCCATTTTGAAATACTTTTCATGACCTTGACGTTTGATACTTAATAGCATAACGGTAGGGTGGATTTTTAGCTGAACACGTCCGTCTTTTTGAAAGTGAGCTCTTTAACGTCAGAAGGAAACCTTTTTTTTAGTCGAGGATTAACGTGTAAGGAAGTCCCTTTTCATCTTTCAGCTCACTCTCTCTCTCTCTCTCTCTCTCTCCCTCTCTCTCTCTCTCCTTCTCTATCTCTTCTTCTCTCTCTCTCCTTCTCTCTCTCTCTCTCCTCTCTCTCTCTCTCCTCTCTCTCTCTTTCCTCTCTCTTTCTTTTTCACCCTACTTTTCCTCTTTCGTTTGTTAAAAATGAAGGACATTTTCTTTTCGTACGAAGCAGGATATCGACTTTTCCAAAGTTTTCCGATACATTTTTAGTGAGAGAGTCGTGATTTAAATCCGTATTTACAATTCTTGTATTAATATTTATTCATTTAATTATTGATTTTTTTCTTCCTTTTCTTTTCCTACAAAAATAAAAGAACAAAATGTGGAAGAATAAATGCGATCGTACAAATTTTAAATTTTCTTCGTTTCAAATAATAAAAAGGTACTCGTAAAGTACAACGACGTCAATTTACATCTTAAAAAGAAAGAAAGAAGATTATAATTTTATAGTTTCATCGAGCTTCGTTATTAATTCCGTAGAACTATTATATATTTATATTTTTGCCGCATTTTTTAGTTCAACAGGATAGTCGAAACTAATAAGATAGTTACTATTTTTGAATAATATCATTTTATAAGCAACATATAGATGCAAAGGAAAATATTTTTCATGGAATATTTTTATATTATAACTATTAGTCAAGCAATTGTATGAATCTGAAATATTCTTTTTTTTTTTATTTTTTTCATATTTTGTTTCTCTCTCAAAAAGAATGAAAAAAGAGAATAGCCTTCTTAGTTATTAATATTTTTTAATGATTGCGAATAATATAATTATATGTTTGTACGGTTAATCGTATAAGTGTAAAATTCGTTAGGTTTATTGAATATAATATCATTATTTTGTATTATTTAATTTTTTTTTGTTTTGTTATTATTATCTAGACACGGTATTATCATAGATCTTTTTCGGTTGCTCTAACTTCAGAATAATTCAAGCACGTACATATATATATATATATATATATATATATATATATATATATATATATATATATATAAGAAAAAAAGGAAGAAGAAAATATGGCTTCCAGCTTTTTTTATTTAATAATTTTTCCGATAACAATTACAATCGCATCGATCCCGTCGAAAGAGAGAAAATTTGAAATAATCTAGTGATCTTGACTGGTGATTCTCATGTTAACGTTATTGTGTAGTTGTATAAGAGGCCATGGAAGTGTAAGTGCTTCTCGAGAAACTCTAACTATCTCTCTTCTTAGATCTAACGAGCTGTTGCCGGTCGTCTTCGGCGAACGTAAGCCTTTCCTCCTCCTTTCCCCTCCCACCACCCCCCGAAAGTAATCGAGCCGATCTCTCTAGCGTACGAGCCCGACCGATTCTAAGAAATTTATTTTCAAGCTCTGAACGCTTTCGTCTCTAATTCTCTCTATCTTCAACTAGATTTCTATCGTCGTTAGAAAAACGGATAAAAGAGACTCGTTAGGGAGGATGGTGGTACGATAGAAAAAAGAAAAAAAGAAAAGAAGAAGCGAACGAAAGAAACGAAAAAACGAAAAAGAAAAATTTGCCCGCCCAACAAGGGAAAAAACAAAAACAAAAAAAGGAGAAGAAGAAGGAAAAGATTTTGCTTCGACGTTACAACAAATCTCAATAAGACGAATTAATTAGCTTAATTATTATCGATCAAGACGATAAAAACGTTAATTAATCTTGGTAGAACTAACGCGTATGTCGTTTATCGGTTATTATAAATTGCAGCTCGTAGTTGTTTTCTTCGTACTTTCGAAATTAATTTCTTCCGGTCCATTTTTCTTTCTTTATTTTTTTTTCTTTTTGTTTTTCCCTTTTTGCGGTTTGTTTCGTTTTATTTCGTTTCGTTTCGTTTCATTTCGTTTCGTTTCGTTTCGTTTTGTTTTCCTTTCTTGTTTTTCGCAAAGCTTCGTAAATCTAAAATTCGTATTTCAATGTAGTCGTCGTATTTTCTGTCTCTTCGAATCAATTATGATCGACAGTGTTGCTTTAGTTGGTATTATTTCATCGATGAAAATAATAAATTTGCAATTCGGATAATGTGAAAATTCACATTTATTGGCGTAACGAACGGCTTATGTCGTTTGTATTCGATAATTAATTCCGATCGATGAAAATCTTAACGTAAATAAATAGAATATCGTGGAAAAATATGTAGAAAGAATGACAATAACAACAACAACGATAATAATAATAATCTTTTCTATTTAATAATTATAATATTGTATTTAATAATATAATTTTGAACATTGAAAATTTTAGAGATTAAATTTAAATAAATGGAGTATTATATATATATATATATATATATATATATATATATATATATATATATATATATATATATATATATATATATAAACAAAAGTAAAGAAAAAAGTTCGTAAATTTGAGAAGTGCGAAGTGTGTATCGTCAATATCCGGTTTATTTCTTATCAAGGTAGAAGGTAAATCGATTTGTAGGTTTCCTGTAATTTCCTTTAAGAGGTAAACATCATTCACTCGACTTATTGAACGTACACACAGAAGTATATCACAAGCTTAACGTGAGTCAGATCGAACGAAAACGACGATGACGACGACGAAGTATAGTTTGAGAACTCAAAGGGCCATCCGAAGGTACCTGACATTTTCCTCAATTTCACGAACGAAATTTTAGGAATTTCGGAATTACGGGTAACCTAACGAGTTCGAATTTATTCTTGTCGAAGAGACAAAATTAAATTGGCTTCACTATCCAAATATATAATAAGTACGTATGTGTGTGTGTGTGTCTATATATATATGTACTTAATATATATATATATATAATTTGCATATTATATATAAATATATAATATTTATAATATATATAATCCATATATTAGTATTATTATTATTATTATTATTATTATTATTATTATTATTATTATTATTATTATTATTATTATTAGTATTATTATTATTATTATCATCATCATCATTATTATTATTATATCGATTAATCGAAGTTCAAATCGGAGCATGTATAAAACCTCTTTTTTTTTTCTTTTTCTCTGTATAAAACAGTATACGTACGTAACAATGCAGAACGCGTTAATGCGTTTTAAAAGGTTATGGTATCTAAAAGGTTAATCGAGTTTGTTGTCTTCTTCTTGAAAAGAAAACTTCGTTAAATATCGATCATTTGTGGGGAAATTACGTTGGTTATACCCAATGACTAGACATTTTCTTTCTCTCTCTCTCTATCTCTCTATCATTCTCTCCTTTCTTTCGTATTCTGTTTTTTTTTTTCCTGTATTTTTTGTCCTTTTTTTCTATTACGTAGAACTATAAATTATGGATAGAGAACGATAACACACGGTTCTCGTGTGCGATTCTCAACTTAGACATTTTGCATTTACAGAGATCTAACGATAATCGAAATTTGCATGAAGCCTACTCGAGAGAACATTTCTCATTAATAGATCAGATACGTATAATAAAGTTCAATCGTTTCGCTAATGATATCCATTTTTGATTACCACGAACTCGATCGATTACGTTAACGAGTACGTTGAACGTGACTCATGAAAAGATTTCGAAGAATTTTGTACAACTTATGTAGAAATAAAGTTGCCGAAGAATTATTCCTTTGTCGGTAAATAAATATTTTCGAAATATCGAATAATTTAATGAATTTGAATAAATCAACGACGATGGACGATTTATGTATCGGTGTTAAAACGGTATAAAATTGGTTTGACAAACAATTAATAAGTTATTTTAATTTTCAAGTACTTTATATTTGCATGAAACAATAACAGCGGGATTTTGGTAAATCCACGATCATTGGAAAAACGATAATACGGTATCAGGCTTGATCGAGATAGGTAATGTCAATAATTTTATTGAAAGATACTAATGTCTTGTTCGTTTGCAATTGGATATAAGATAGAATAAAAAGAAAAAAATCGGTCTACGATACACAATTATTGTTTATTTAACATTGTGTAAAATATTAAAAATTTTGACATCGCTTATAGGCCAAATCCAACGGAAGACTTTTTCTTTGGACTGTTTTGTCCTCATTGTTAGAAAAACAAAATACAATAAGAAAGAACTGGATAACTCTCGGTTATTCAACTCCAGGTCATATAATACTTCTTCTTTTTTTTTCTTTTTTCTTCCATTCACGTGCGTTGCCGGCATCTTCGATCTTCTATGGATCAGTATCTCCCCCCCCTCTCTCTCTCTCTCTCGCGCGCTTTGGTAGTATGAAGAAAACGTAAAGACTTTCTTGCACGATCCTATCAATTTTTCACGCCGCAAACGGTATGTCTTCACGACGATTATCAAGAAAATTGTACTTTGCCTTTGTCCTTACTATTCGATTCTTCTTCGTTCACTACTTCCTTACCACAAGAGATATCTTGTCTTATAGTTAAAGGTACCAATCGAATTGATCCATTTTCTTTATTCTAAACGTGAATGAATATATATATATATATGTTTATATATTATTAACATTTATATATATATATATAAAAATTAAAAAAGAAAAACAATAGAAAATATTTAAAAGCAATTATAATTAAAATAATTAAAATTCAAGGTATACAATTAAAAGAATGGAAATTAATGGGATCATGGAATTTTTTGATTCTACGCGCGATTTTTAATATTGTAGACATATAAAGGAAAAGAAGAAAAAAGATAAAATATTTAAAGATATGATAATTACAATTAAAGTAATTAATCGTGGGTTTATTGTATTAAGGAAACGCATTAACGGGATAATCGAATTTTATTGTTACCCAATTCGCTAATTAAGATGATAATTAATTAATAGAAATATATTAAATGGGTATATAAGAAGAAGAAGGAGAAGAGAAAATAAATTAGAGGTGTTGTAAACGATTGCAGTTAAAATAATTTATTATAGATTTATCGGTAAAGAATGAAATCAATGAGATAAAAAATTGATCATTATATTTAAATATTTTTTTATTATTTTTATTTATTTTTTGTTTTTCAAATAATTTCTTCATCGTCAATCGTTTTATCTTCCGTTGTGAAAGGACCTTTAGGTCGATTCATTCACTTGAGGGAAACGATGCGACTGGCAATTTTCTTTCACGTGCAAGCTCCGAGTTCCGGTCAATGTGTAATGCAGAGTATAATGTTTGAATAATGTAAGAAACGTTCGAAAGAGAAAGAGAGAGAGGGGGAGAGAGAGAGAGAGAGAGAGAAAGGTATACACGTATACAGATACGTGTATCTGTGAAAATTTACGTGCACACAAACACACAAAAACGCATTCATGGGTGGTTAGATTCTGATCTTTTTCTTCTTATTTTATTTCTTCTTTTTATTTTTTTTTTTTCTTCTTAATATTTTCTTCTTAATATTATAAATCCTCGACGAGTGTGTGGATATTTAGATGTGTGTCTGACTGAGTTTACGCATGCGCTGTGCGTCGTAATAATTAATAAGAAAGATTATTTTGATACAATGAAAATATCGGATGACATTTCAAACGAGAAAATATTTTTAAAAAATTGTTCGAACGAGTTATAGTTTCTTCCGTTTCTCCATCGGCGATTGGATAATTTCCAAATTGAAGTAATATTATACGTGATCGCCGACGACATAGATCAGGTATGGGATCGATGCAATCACGATCATGATAATCGACTGTTAGAAATAATTCGATAGACTTCAATGAGTTCAGAACGTTAACCGTTCGAACATCGCTTTTTTGGATGAATGATTTTCAAAGGAGAGAACCTTTTTGTGTGTCTTACGAGATTGCAAGTAGTAGTAAAAGTATTGATGGTAGTATAAGTAGCAGTAGTAGTAGTAATAGTAATAATGGTATGAAACTTGTGTAGAACATTTTTAAACAAAACGTCAGTTTATTTATAATAATTATTCTTTCATAAATATGTTATACGAACTCTTAGATCTTTTGGATCTTTATTTTTTCTTCTTGTTCCTCCATTTTTATTCGAATCGATACGTACGATATTTGAATCGATTTTTTTTTCTTTTTTTTTTTTTTTTTTTTTTTTTTTTATAGCTAGGACCAGGAAGCTATTTTGAAGGAGTTTCGGTGAAAATTGTTACGACGTTAAGACACGCATGTTATTTTTGGTTCAGAGGCCTACAGAGATATAATTTGTCGACCGAAGACTCTCTATCTCTATCTCTATCTCTATCTCTATCTCTATCTCTCTTTCTCTTTCTCTATTTCGTTCTTTCATTGATGCTGGCGTCAGAATCCGTCTTGACGTAGTCCTGGACCGATTCCAAAAGACTGACCAGGCCTCGTAACTAGGATCGCGAAATTTACTGTTGCTCTCTCTTGTTAAATAGATGTAAGGACGTCTCTCTCGCGCTATAATATAATTTTAATTTCTTCTTTCTTACGACGTACAAACCTGCTGAGAGTATCCAATAGATATTAAAAAAATGATGGAATACGAAACCGTCGTAGTTTATGGTATGAGGGATATATCGGAGAATCTGGAAAGACCTTTTTATCTTTTCTTTATAAATAATTTAGAGGCGAGCTAGATGGCAATCTTAAAAAAAAAAAAAAAAAAAAAAAAAAACAGAAGAAAAAAGAATTAAATGAAAGATTATTTCGGAATGAGCGATCAGAATTTTCTTTCTTCTTTTTTCTTTTTCTTTTTTTTTTTTTTTCGTTTTTCTTGTTTCTTTTTGCAAAATAATTACTAGCGGTATCATCAAAACTGACGTTTATTATGATTATTATTTATGATTTCGTAAAACCCATTATAATGTTTTATAATTTTTTTTTCCCAAAAAGGTAGAAAGAGAGAGAGAGAGAGAGAGAGAGAGAGAGAGAGAGAGAGAGAGAGAGAGAGAGAGAGAGAGATAGAAAGGGAGAGTGAGAGCGAGTGAGCGGGAGAGATAGTCAAGCAGAGGGAACTTTTCACGTTCGATTTGCAAACAATGTGATTCACAAGGTTTGCATTCGAGGAAAGAATCGCGTTTTCTTCTATTACTCCGTCGATGTAATCGAGTCTCGATGGATTTTCGATGTCGATATCGTAGTGGCACGTTTCGAAAATACGCTTCTAGAAGAGACGAACGACAATGGAGTAGAATGGAAGTCACAAAGATACGTGAATTTTTGATAAATTTACTTTGCGCGTTCTTACGTACACATGAACCTCTTTATGGTTTTTTTTTTTTTTCTATATGCATATGTATGGGGGGGGGGGCATATATATATATATATATATATATATATAAAATTTCTATATTTTCAAACACACACGCACATAAATATAAATTGCATTTAAATGTTTACATATATTATTATTACTAATAAATACTGTTGTCAATAAATTATTGTTATTATTAATTTTAATAATTAACAAAAAATTAACAAAAGAAGAATGTTGCCGCATGCTGCACGAAAACAAATACATTATCGGTTATATTGGAAATATATTATATACCCGATATGAAATAAGTATATTTCAAAAATATAGTATATAATTAGAAACTAAATGTGCCATGAATGTGTGTCTATGTGTGTGTATGTTTGCGTACGCTTGCGCGCGCGTGTGTATGTTTGCGTACGCGTGCGCGCGCGCGCGCGTGTTTGCGCGAAAAAAATATTTTCCCCAAAGAGAAAAACGTCGATTTTCCTCTTCAACAAAGAATAATACAAAAATAAAAAAAATAAAAAATACTGGTGTAGCACAATATCGATTTATTTTTTTCACGTAAATTTTTTCACGTAGAACTACCAGATGCCCGGTTGACCGTCCTATTCGAGCTAAACGCATATGCACAAACGCGCGCACACAAAAACATTTTCCTTTCTTTTTTCTCTCTCATACGGTTAATGGATTTTAGTGCAACCCTGTCAGAAGCGAGTTGAGAAAGAACACGAAATGCAAGTGTCAGGAGTGGGAAGTGGAAGTAGATATGGACGGTATTGATCCAACGTGGACCAAAACCAGCTCCTCTCCCCTCTCACTCCCTCTCACTCATTCCCCTTCTCTCTCTCTCTCTCTCTCTCTCTCTTCTCCCCCATAACTCCTTTCAATTTCAACGACGGCCTCCATTCTTTCCGTTCGTCCATCCGCGAATTTATTGTTCCGAGCTGTTCGTCGACGACTCACGTGTTGCTCTTACGATAACACACCGTCGCTTTTTCCACGAGTATCCTCTCGAGACTCGCGATCAAAAGATCTACGAGTTTTCACAAACGAATCTCCCTTTCTCGTTCGAACGATAAGATTATATGATATTTATTTTCCTTCTTCTTCTTTTTTTTTTTTTTTTTTTTATCGCTAATATCATTATTGTTATTACTATTATTATTGTTGTTGTTGTTATTGTTGTTGTTGTTATATTATACGATTGTTATATGATTATTATATAATAATATTAATTACATATAATTGTTTTATATAATATAATTTAATATTATACATACATACATATATATATATATACATATATATATATATATATATATATATATATATATATATATATATATATATATCTATATAGAAAATATATTATATCTGTTAATATATATAATGATAAAAAGTATTATTAAAATATTATTGTTAATGTAAGAGAGAGGGATAGAAGGACAGAGAGATAGATAGATAGATAGATAGATGGGGAGAGAGAGAGAGAGAGAGAGAGAGAGAGAGAGAGAGAGAGAGAGAGAGAGAGAGAGAGAAATCAATAACTCGATATTATAGTACGTGGCGTATTTTTTATATAGACGTCCACAATTCAAAGGAAAGAAAAAAAAAAAAGAAGAGATAGTGATGGTGGAAGGATTTGAAAAATGCGTACCGTTAGCGCGTGGGTGCAAAATCTCCTTTTTATCGGTCAGCTCGAATAAATCTTAACGAGGAGAAACGTTTTTCTTTCTCAAGTTTTTCAACGATACTGTAACACAAATTGTTTTTCTTTATTTATTTATTTTTTTTTTTCTTTGTTCTTTGGTTTCTTTTCTTTTTTCTCTTTTTCTTTTCTTTTCTACCGTTCGATTAATAAACTCCATCGACAATATTATTTGACTAATGATTAAAACGTTGTCCCATATATAAATTAAACACGTAAAACATAATTATCGAGAAAATGAGAAAAATAATGAAGAAAAAAGAAGTATTTTTTTCCGATATCGAAATTATTTTTATTTGGTCTCTGACTTCGTTCGTCCGTCCGTCCGTCCGTCCGTCCGCCCGTTCGTTCGTTCAGTCGATCGATAAAGAGTTTGTAATACAGCATTTTTTACTTTACATATATTTTATACACACACACACATCTCTCTTGTGTATAATAATATATGTACGATATTATACGTGGTGGTCCTTTCGAGAAGAGTGAAAAGAAAAAAAGAAGAAGGGTAGAGAGAGAGAGAGAGAGAGAGAGAGAGAGAGAGAGAGAGAGACCAGATGAAGGGTTTTTGGATGAAGAGTTGGTAGTAAAGGAGGAGGTGGATGACAAAAAGAAAAAAACAAAATAAAAAAAAATAAAAGGAGAAAGAATAAAAATAAAAAAAAAAAAGGAAGAATGAAAAAAGAAGAGGCGTTGGGAGATCGATGGACGTAGGTGCTAAATGCGTGCCCAGACATATATCCGATGGATATACGTGTCGATGGATATACGTGTGGGCAGTGGTCGTCGGACGTCGTCGTGAAAATATTTTCATTATAAATAGCAAACGGCTGCTCTACGGAAGCCGTTTTACAGCTTTGCGAAAGTGAGAGAAAGAGAGAAAGAGAGAGAGAGAGAAAGAGAGGAAGCAAATAGTAACAAACTTCTGTTTTCCTATCAATAAGCGCGCTCTCACGTTCATCTCGTATACTTTTCTTCTTCGATTTTTTTCTTTCGAACGATAAAAAAAATTTAATATATCCGCGGGAAAATAATATGCGTTGGGAAAGTTTTTGTAAGCATCATTATTGATAATTATTGTTGCCGATTAAAACGATCGTTTCCGGGGTGGATTTTATTACGATTTATGATCTTTTTATTTTTATTTTTATAGACTTTCCATAGAAATTATCGGAAGTATTAATCTTTCTTTTCTTTTTTTTTTTTTTTGTTCGGATAATTATTGGATCGAACGAAACGATCTATCTTTAAAGACCTCGAGAGATGACGTTTCAAATATATTTCCATTTCATAGGATATAATTTTCTTTTCGTTTCTTCTTTTTTTTTTTTTTTTCTTTCTAAATTATTCTAATAAAAATTAGTGCTTCGGTACGACGTTTGAATGAAAATTGTCGTCGTGTTATCATTTTCTTTAGACAATTGTTGGTCAAGATTAAAAGAATGTTCGGGTTTCGATTACAAAAAAATTTCACATACGTTTGATCGAATATAATTTGTTTAACTCTTTAAGTTATTTAATGTGTGAGATAATTTTGGATAGAAATGTTCGATAGAATATTATTATTATCGGTATTAAATATTTACCGAAGATCATTGTCGGACTAAAATCATTTTCTTCCCCATTTGTCTAATTCGAAGAT
Source organism: Dolichovespula media (assembly GCA_911387685.1). Classification (NCBI taxonomy): domain Eukaryota; kingdom Metazoa; phylum Arthropoda; class Insecta; order Hymenoptera; family Vespidae; genus Dolichovespula; species Dolichovespula media. The sequence goes on along the minus strand of OU426851.1, from coordinate 9,988,925 downwards.
GAGATCTCAGATATTTATTTGTTTCTTTTTTTTTTTTTTTTTTTGTTAATTTCGTATAAAGATACACTTTTTGTTTCTTTTCTTTTCCTTCTAATCGCCTCCAATTTAAAATAGTTCCCGTATGTGGAGTGAACGATAGAAATTATTAAATTGAGAAATCAATTTTACAGGATTGAAATGCATAATTCGATCGAGTCTGGTTTTCTTCGTTAAGGAGAAGTTGAATACGATAATGTTCGCATTACGGTCGTTTTCCGTTATTATCGAGCTAACTTTAGAGGTGGCGGCGGGTCGTAAATCGTAATTCAAAGCTTCGCGAGCTCGGAGGAGAGAGAAAGAGGAGTAAAGATAGAGACAGAGAGACAGAGAGAGAGAGAAAGAGAAGGGTAATGGAGAAAAGGAGAAAGGGAAGTTAGAGTCGCCTTCGAAAATGAAATTACTTCCTTTATGGATGCAAATCGTATCAGGATGTCACATTGTTGGAACGAATTTTCCAAAGGGTTAAAGCTTCTCCTTTTGTATCCTACTATGTTTGTATTAATTTTCGTTTTGATTTGAGCTTTTATTACGGAAGTACTATAGAAAATAAACGGGATAGAGAGAGAGAGAGAGAGAGAGAGAGAGAGAGAGAGAGAGAGAGAGAGAGAGAGAGAGAGAGAGAGAGAGAGAGAAGAATAACAAAGGAAGATAATATAAAATCGATTAAATGATTATACGAATAAATTTTCAATATTTTTTCTAGAGCATTCTTCTTCTTCTTTTTCTTCTTTTTTCTCTTTACTTTTCCTCTCTTTCTCTTTGTTTTTTTTTTTTTTTCTTTTCCTTTTCCTTATTTCCCGCCATATCCACGATTCTCTTTCCGTCGTCGTCAACGTGCATAAGAAGGAAGAAAAGGAAGAAAGAAAAAAATACGCAAGAATTAGAAGAAGAGGGAAAGGAAAATAAAAAATAAATCCCGTACTTAAAGGATTATTGAAAAACATGTGTAAACAGTGAGCAATAAGGAATTGGTGTGGTCGTGTAGCTGACAGAGACAATACTTAACTCGCCCCCCTCCCCTCCCCCTCCACCACTTCGTATCCTAGAGTGTAAGTCTTTCGGGGGTTGGTTTGGTGTCTGTAAGGGAAGTATGTTGCTCGGAAAATGTGTCCCGCGAGAGAATCTCACCCACGGAAGATCGGATTCTGTTTTCCAGATGGAAAGTCTAGTACGTCGAGAAGAGGGGGAGAGAGAGAGAGAGAGAGAGAGAGAGAGAGGGTGAGAAAGGTGCAGAGAGAGAGAGAGAGAGAGAGAGAGAGAAAGAGGGAAGAGAGAAGGTTTAAGTTGAAGAGGAACTCGATCTGTCTTCGTCGCTTATTCTCTGACCTATTTGCCGATATATGGGTCATGGAGTTCAGCAACCTTCGATTTTGTAGGGGGCGGGGAGGGGGGTGATCGGTCATATAACGGGTGATCGGAAAATTCATGCGAACCATCGCACAATTTCGAACGTTTATAGTATATTTCGACGAAAATATCCCCTATAGAGGAATCTACGAAGTAAGTTCTTTTTTCCTTTTTCCTCTTTTTTTTTCCTTGTTTCTCTTTCCTTTTTTTTCTATTTTCTTTTTCTTCCTTTGTTGTTGTTGTTGTTGTTGTTGTTATTATTATTATTATTATTATTATTATTTCTTTTGTTTCACATATATCGCATACGATCCATCTAGAATCGCGATAGTTTATGCCGACGATCGATAGAGTTGATATTTTAATGCGTTTGTACGTAACTAATACATAAATGCATTGGATTTTGGTGTATTCGTTAGCAGTAAGTAATTCGTTAACACTTCGTGTCGAAGCATTGCACGTTGTAAAAATCCAACGGAGATTCGGATTGTGAAAGAATTGTCCATCGAATTTCAAAATCGTATCACTTTCCTTCCTCCTTTTCTTTTTCCGTTCTTACCACCCTTTTCTTATCTTCTTCTTCTTCTTTTTTCTTCTCTACGACTTCGCATTCCTACCTACTTACGTACATTTCTTTGTCTCTGTGTACTTTTTTTGCTCTCTTTTAATTTGTATTTTTTTCTTTTCCTTTTTTGTTTTTGTAAATCAAACACTTCTGTGCAACTTTCCTCGCGCCGGTCGTTTTATTTCGCTATAAATAGTTCTATGGATGAAAATGTTAAGGATTTGATTGAGTTTGAACAAAATGAAGAGGACGAAGAAAAAGAAAAATGAGAAAAAGAAAAGAGAGAAAAGAAATGGAGAAATGGTGAATGAAAGGGACAGGCTGATAAATTGACGGACAGATAGATATATATTTGTAGATATATAGATACATAGATAGATAGATAGATATATAGATAGATGGATAGAAAGATAGACAGGTAGATCGATAGATAGATAGATGATGGATAGATCGATAGATAGATAGATAGATCGATAGATTGATTGCTGATGGATAGATCGATAGATGAATAGATAGATTGATGGATGGATAGATAGATAGATAGATAGATAGATAGATAGATAGATAGATAGATAGATAGATAGATAGATGGATGGATAGAAAAATAGATAGGTAGATCGATAGATAGATAGATGACGGATAGATGGATAGATCGATAGATAGATAGATAGATCGATAGATCGATAGATGAATAGATAGATGGATAGATAGATATATAGATAGATAGATAGATGATAGATAAATAGATAGATAGATAGATGGATAGGTGGATGATAGATGGATAGATAGATGGATAGATGGATCGATAGAAGATGGATAGATCGATAGATGAATAGATAGATGGATGGATGGATAGATAGATAGATAGATAGATGGATGGATAGATGGATAGACAGAGCAAATGGAATGTAACGACTGCTTGTATTACATTATGTAAATCTGTGAAACGAAATCAGCGGTGGCGTAGTTACATGCTTAGAAACGTTCACGTGGAATGAATTATTATTATTCTGGCACGTTAGTTCAACTTGCGATCAACCTTTCCACCTAATTTCATCCCCGTCCCGACTACTAACCCTCACACACCCTCCAGCCACCCTTGTAGTACCAATAGCATTTCTCTATTATTTCTTCCAATCCCATAACATTTGCCTATTCTTCTTCTCTCCTTCTCAATTTTTCTCGCTGTATCTTTTTTGGTATGCGGGAATTCTTGGCATCATCGATCTCTCGTCGTCCCATCAGCGATATACTATCGGCCGACCATTACGCTCATCGTCGATTACCGTCGAGCAACATTATTTAACGTTTCGAATTAAACGCGATAACTTCACTCGCTCATCCAATTAACCACTCCCCTACCTCCCATTACTCTTTCCAATTATTTCGTATCGCTATTTTTCACGATCTTATTTTATGATTGCTTTGTTAACGACCGACAGAAGATCGACATTCCTCGAAATTTTTCGACCTTCGAGAGATATTCTTTTTCCCTTTTTCTTATTCACTCTCTCCCTCTCTCTCTCTCTCTCTCTCTCTCTCTCTCTCTCTCTCTCTCTCTCTATTTATCTATCTATCTATCTATATCTATCTATCTATCTATCTTTCTTTTACTCGCACGAGAAAAACGATTTTTCGTATTCTCCTCTTTTTCTCCTTTTTCACCGTCTCTCTCTCTCTCTCTCTCTCGCGATAACAATTTCCTATTATCTCTTTCTCCCATTTCTCTCCCTCCTCCCTTTCTCATGTTGTAAACCATTTTCCATCTTTTCCTTCTCTCGTTCTCACTCATGAACCCAATTTTCCGTCTTTATCTTTATATTTCGTTCTTTCCTCTAACTCATTCAAACGATTCTCCATCTTTTTCTTTTTCTAACCGTTTTCTTTTACTTAGGAAGACAATTTTCCATCCCCCCTCCTAACCTCCCCTTTATTCCGTTTCTCTCTCTCTCTCTCTCTCTCTCTCTCTCTCTCTCTCTCGTAGATCCTTGCATAGTTTCTTAAGAGGAAGAAAACAAATTGTAAGAGTTGTCCTTTTTATTTTTATTTATTTATTTTTTTTTTTTCAATCAAAATTTTCGTAACTCCCCAAACTTCTGCGATTTACATATAAATTATTTTGATTCTTCTTTGTCCTCGAGTTCTATTCTTCGATAGATAATATCGACTTTTGTAACGGGAGATAAAGATATCCATCGAGGTGTCCAAAGGAAAGCGCAATATGACGTGTAAGATTTATTACGAAGTTACCAAGTATATGTTTCGTGTACGAAGAGGAAGAAGAAGAAGAAGAAGAAGAAGAAGAAGAAATGTCGTACGAATGAACGGAAGACACGAAAACGCTTGCCAAATGAACTTTGGCAAAATGTCACCGCGATATCGGGAAGTGTGAATAAAGTGTGTGTTAACGGTGAAAGTATTTGCTTTGAATTGGCCAATACGGAAGGACACTGAACGAATAATTTACGTAATGCTTTCGTTGAAGATTTTAATACTCATGAGGACAGATCGGTGTTATCACGTCGATCGAGCGATTTTAACAAAATTTCGAATGTAATTGGACGTACTCTTTTCTTTTTCAGTTTTATTTCGTTTGCTTTTGTTTTCCTTTCTCTCTCTCTCTCTCTCTCTCTCTCTCTCTCTCTCTCTCTCTCTCTTTTCTTTCATTTTTCTTCGTTCGTTTTTCCTTTCATTTTATTTTTATTTGATCTACGACAATACGTGAATACGAAAACTTTTGATTCCCCCTTAAAATTTTCGCTGGCTGGTTTTTTTCTTTAATTTTATTGTTCTTCTTTCATTTAATTTTCTTTTTTCTTTTATTATTCATAGACCCCCTACGATATACTTCAGATGTAACGAATTTCATGAAAATCTCTCGAAACTTTGGAGAAATCAAATTTTCGTGGATTGGAATACTCGAAAAGGAGGATATATATCCAGGAGGATGCATATCCTTCAAGAAAAATTCTAAAATAAAATCGAGGGAATTTGGAATTCTTTCACGTACCACGGATAAGATTTTTCTGGCTAGGAAAACAAAGATGGAGAGACGGAGGGGGAGAGGGATGGAGAGAAGGAGAGAGACAAAAGTATGAGGAGAAGAAGGGTTGCAGAATGTATCCTCCGTTCTCGTGTGTCGCAGCACTTTTTACCAAAACCGAATGATTTCTCGAGGATACGAAAGAATCTTTCGGTCGGATAAACGAAATATGTTATTTATTAAACGTTAACGTAAAAATCATTTATACGTGGAGTCACGTCATACGTTGGCACCTCGGATATTTCACAGGGTTTCTATTCAAACGATTCGAAAAAGAAAAAAAAAAGAAAATAATACCGATTAAGATTAAAAATGAAAATTAATATAGGGATAAGGATAAAAAACGATTTCCATTCGATGACGTAAAAAAGAAAAGACGTGGGTGGGGAATGGACGAAATGACGAATATTGAAAAAAGACAAAAAAGAAGAAGAAGGAAAAGAGGAAAAAAACAATCTCGCTCGAAATAAACCCATTTCTAGAATTCCATCGGAGGATTCCCGATGATCGATCAGATTCTCTCGTTAATAAGTGAAAGTAATTCTGTAACGATGCCGATCATCATTATCGGCATATAACGGCTTAAATAATAGGAAAATGATTGATCATCGATAGTTCTAAAATAGTAGATTAATGGCACGTTATAGAAATATAATTATTCGATTACGAAGCTTTCGCGATCTAATGGTTTTTCATCGAAATTTTGAAATGGATAAAACGAATGAAAAGAGTCAAAGAGTAAAACAGATAGAAAGATATATATATATATATATATATATATATATATACCTAATATGTATACAAAGAGACAGAGAGAGAGAGAGAGAGAGAGAGAGAGAGAGAGAAAGAGAGAGAGAGAGAGAGAGAGATACAGAGAGAAAGAGAAAGAGGGAGAGAGACATATACAAAGAGAAAGAGAAAGAGTAAGAGAAAGAGAGAGATATATATACGGGGAGAAATAGAAAAGGAGGGAAAAGTTTTGATTTTAAATATGACGAAGAAAAATTTTACTGATGTAACAGAGAGAAGGAGAGAGAACGCGAGAGAGAGAGAGAGAGAGAGAGAGAGAGAGAGAGAGAGAAAGAAAGAGGGTATAAAAAAAGTGAAAAAAGAAATAAAAAAAAAAAAATTAAGAAAGATAGAGAAAGAAAGAGTGAGAGAAAGCGAAAGAGAGAAAAAAGAGAGCGAGAGAGAAAGGTTAGTGGTACGAGAGAAAAAAGGGGTGGATGAGGGAGCGGCCTGTTCAAAGAGTACCCAGATATCCTTATTCGAATGTTTAACACGCGGAGGGTGGCCGATGCGTCTGTCCAGGGAGAGTAGGTCGTTTCCATGGCGACAAGGGGTGCATCGGACTGGCACGTATCGCTAAACTCTACGTACCCCCCCTGGCGGCCTCTAACCTAAACCCCTTTCATCCCCGTTCTCCTTCCTCTCAACCTTCCTTCCCTCTCTCCTTCCTACTACCCCTCTCCACCCTCTCTCTCTCTCTCTCTCTCTCTCTCTCTCTCTCTC
>OU426851.1:9964971-9981919 GCA_911387685.1 Dolichovespula media | reverse complement strand
CTCTCTCTCTCTCTCTCTCTCTCTCTCTCTCTCTCTCTCTCTCGCTCCGTTTCTACTCCTGCAGAATATCCTGCTGTACCGCCTGCAGCCTCTCCGCTGCTCGCCTGGGCTTATCCTACCCCTGCGAACGATTTTTTCCCTCCAAATCGATTCTTCTATTTTTTTCCATTCGTACTAACTTTACTCTTTCTCTCTCTCTATTTTTCCCCCTTTATTCTCTCTCTCTCTCTCTCTCTCTCTCATTTCTTATTCTCGATATTTTAATAATAAATTTCAATGAAAAGGGTAGTAATAAGTGAAATATTATATTTACCTTCGTTTAATTCGTTGATTATATATTCTCGATTAAGATTGAATGGAAAAAGGAAGAATGGGAGTTAAGAGAAGAAAGGGAAAGAAAAGGTAAGATCTGAAAAGGAACGTTCCATATTTTAATCGAACGATCAAATTTACGAAAGACCGAGATTGGCTCATTTTTCCTTTTCTCTTCCTCTCTCTCTCTCTCTCTCTCTCTCTCTCTCTCTCTCTCTCTCTCTCTCTCGATGAATTTCGAACGATAAATCGAAAGATTTTTCGAGTTGGTTTTCCTTTTTTTTTAGGAAGAGATGGGGAGGGGAATTGAGTTGAGAATGGAAATGGTATTTTGCGAAAAATTCATGAAATATCGAGTATTGCTCTACTCTCATCTCCCTCTCTCTCTCTCTCTCTCTATCTCTATCTCTTTCTCTATCTATCTATCTATCTATCTATCTATCTATCTATCTATCTATCTATCTATCTATCTATCTATCTATCTATCTTACTCTCTCCGTATGTATGCACAACAACGTCGAGGGTGCGTATTATCGATCTGTCGGCTTATCGCTTGGGCTTTTTTAGGGACACGGAGAAAACATTTGCGTAAGAGAGTACGCGAGTAGGAGATGGTATTATTGGTAAACCTAGCGCACCCTTCGTTCTTTCCGTTGCCTCCTTCCGCCGGGGATGATCGCATGATCTCGCGAAATAGCCTGCGAAATGCAACGATGACGTTCGTTTCTGAATCATCGACATTTTTTCATAAGTTCTTACTCTTAAAAATACTTTCCTTCTTTCGTCGAATGAAAAAAAAAAAAAAAAGAAATGGAAAGAGAAACTAAAAACGAAAAACCAACAACAAGAAAAGAAAAAAATTCTATCTTCCAGCAAATTGACTTTAAATTGACTTTGAATGTCGCTAAAAAAAAAAAAAAAAAAAAAAAAATTGGTAAGAAAGGAAAAAAAGATTACTCGAATGTTAACAAAGAAAATTAATCGTTTACGTTTATTCAGTTATATCGATACTTCTCCAAACATCAATGCATCGATAGAAATCCTGTGATATTATCGATGGCGTTGTTATCTAATCGAAAAGAAATAAATCATTTCTATTGAATTTTTTCTATATTTGTTTTAACGAAATAAAATCTATTCAACTATTAATATTCGAATAATAATCCAACGAAACTGCCAATCCATTTATATCTGATAAATGATTAATAAGTTTCGTTTATCTATTTCTACTTAACGGAATATTTTTCAAACATTATTCATAAGATGTTATTGTATTAACAACAACACAATTATGCTTGTGACGATTAATCTAATTATTATACAATCATTATCTAATCACTGTATAATAATCCAAATTACTTTAAAAGGACATTATCATCCCTTAATAATAATAATAATAATAATAATAATAATAATAATAATAATAATAATAATAATAATAATAATAATAATAATAATAATAATAATAATAATAATAATAATAATAATAATAATAATAATAATAACAACAACATTATGATAATATTGTGATGTACATACAAGAAAAAAAAACAAAAGAAAAGAAAACAGGAAAACAAAATTGAAACGAAAAAGAAAACAACAATGATTGATTAATGCCGTGATTAAATTTGAAATGATCCGATGAATGATTCGAAAAAAAAAAGTTCAAGCTGGTCGACCGGCGCCACGGTACAGCGATCGATATCGAAAGTGTTTTTCGTTGAAAAGGACACCCCGTATTATTCCTGGGGATATAGGGGTGCATGACCTAGATTCGCTTGGGCGTGTTATATGGGTCATAGACACCATTCGTGGCTGGTCACAGGTACGTTCTTTGCGTCAGCGTGTACGTGCACCTATGTCCTACATATTTACACGTGTATGTATGACGCGAGCTTGCGCGCGCGTGTGTTTGTGTATGCGTGCGTGTACAGGATGGAGCAGGAACGGGTTAGCGGGGAAGATGGGCTACTATGTGAATGCGCCCGCGCACACAGGTTCAACCCGGATTATATAGTAGTTTCCACGGGAACAGAAATTCTCGAATATGGGACAAAAGAGAGATAGAGATAGATATACCGAGAGAGAGAGAGAGAGAGAACATTTTTCATTCGTTTGATAGCGCGGAGCTTGTTTCGTTCAAATCATTTATTTTTGGATTTCATGGATTATTATCAGACGATAAATAGATGGTAATTTATTTTTTTTTTGTTTTTTCTTTGTTCATTTATTATTTTCTCTTACAACATTTCTTTGTTATTCGTTTTATTTTATTTAAATTAATTTTGTTTCATTTCATGTAATTTTGTCCCTCTTTTTTTTTTTTTTTTTTTTTTATTCGATTAAAAGTAAGAGAGCAATTTTGGTAGCTCGCGTATATAACGTTGTTTAATTGGTAGTTAAAAAAAAAAAAAAAAAAAAGGAAAAATAGAAAATAATAATAAATAATAAAATCGTATAAATTAATCAAATGCATTGTAAACAAGAGATGAAAAATGGCACGAACACAAATTATATACTGGAATGGGAAAGAGAGGAGAAAAGGGCGAGTGAGATGAGAGAAATAAAACGGGTATGAAAAAGAAAAAAAAAAAAAGAATATAGAGAAAATTAATTTGCTTTACATAAAAATTCCGTTATACTTTGATAATTTTGAAAAATGAAATATGATAATATGGTAATATTTAAAAGGGAAATAATATTTTAATTATCGATGACCGGCCTAGAAATCTAATCTGTTAGAAGAGAAAATATGTCTTTGTATTCTTTAACGTGACATACGACGAGAATAGATAGATACGAAACAGTAGTTCATCCTTGAATCTATTCTCTAATCGATAACGTCGATAATTAAGTCTACGTATAAGTATATTATTAGCAACGATTATTGCCGATGTAGATTTTTATTTGATATATTAAGATTCACGAGAAAAGGTATATGGGGGTTCGTTCGTTCGTTCGTTCGTTCGTTCATTCGTTCTTCTACGTTCAAAATTATTTCACGAGGATATAAATATCTTCTCATTAACTTTGTGACGCAAAACTGATACTTATATATATACATATAATATATATATATATATATTATACATACACCTGCATGCATGTGTAAGTATAGATATATACGTGGGACGAAAAAAAGAGTATGGATACTCGTACATTCGGAAAAAGTATTGAAAGGGATTCATTAGAATTTCATATATCCGTAAATTTCAACGTTCCCATGTTAATTTGTTAAACGAATATGACATTTTTATTCGATCGGAAATGAGAGAACGCTTTGAAAAAAAAAAAAAAGAAAAGAAGAGAAAAAACTCTCGACGTCTCTTCTTTCCACCTAAAAGTAAAGTAATTATCCACTTCGTATCTCGTATACGAGATATCCTTTGTAGAATGTCGAACTTTTTCATTTCCGATCCTTTACTTTTTTTTTTTTTTTTTTTTTTTTTTTTTTTTAAATTTCATTAATACCCACGTATCTTTAACGTTTTACGTTACTGATTTGATTTTCACATTCCTACGTTTATTATGCTCTTTTTCTACTAGCATTCATTTCCATGGTGAACGTTGAAATTTTTCAATATTAACGAGACAAGCTAGTTGAAAGTACGCAGTTTTCATTTTTCTTGAATAAAAAGAGGAAAGAGAGAGAGAGAGAGAGAGAGAGAGAGAGAGAGAATGAGAGAGAAAAAATGTAGAAAAAATTTATTAGGAATAATTCAAGTGAAATTATTTATATCGTTAGAAGAAACATTGTTGGGAAGCGTCTAAAAGGATAAATAAAATAAAAAAAAAAAAATACAAGAAGAAACAAAGAAAGAAAAAAAATTGACAGGGGAAAAAGATAACCAACGGGAATCAGTGAGTCTTTCGGATAAATTCTTGAGAACAATCGTTGAAGAAGAAGAAGAAGAAGAAGAAGAAGAAGTTGTTGGTCCAATGAAATTGAACGAGAAGCTCGGCCACGGTCTAATAAATTACTAATTCGCCTGGTAGCGAGTTCCGAGCTAACGATCTCTTCCTTTTCTTTTTCATTACGATCGTTATGTCACAGGGGTCGTTAAAAACAGCTATTACCAATCTTTATTTTATCGCGTTAATCCTCCATAACCCAATTTTTTTTCATTCATATCTGCAACAAAAAAATTATTGCGCGTATATATAACATATATATTCGCTATAATACACCTATTAAGTGGTACTTGTACTCGCTGAATAATATTTCTTAAATATAAATTAGCAATTAATATTCTATCACAAAAATACAATAAAACATACACCTACACGGGAAATTTGAACAAGGTTTATATATATATTTATTTAATTAGTAATTGATTATTATTAATTATTAATTATATAATACATATATATATATATATATTCTATGTATATGCATATTAATATGTATTATTATTATTATCATCATTATATCTATGTTAGTATAATATAGTAATGAAATGAGAATAGATCATGATAATTAAAATTAAATAATTTCCATTAATTTAATTATGTGTGTATATATATATATATATAATTAAATAAATATATATATTATAATTACACACACACACACACGCGCGCGCGTGAATGTAAATGTGTTCAATTTAAAGTTTTCCTAGACGTTACAAAGGATTAAACGTACAACTTTCTTTTATTTATATTATCGATCCAATTATCGAGTCGTAAATTAACCATAAATTTTTTATGCCGGTAAAAGAAGTAACAAAAAAAAAGAGAAAAAGAAAAAAAAGAAGAAGGTGGTCGATGACGAGAGAGGAAGCACATCGTCGAATCGTTAAAGCGTCATGGAATAGAGGATGCGATGGCGATGTCCGTCGTGCGACACGAGAACTGCATACGAAACTATTTTTGTCTCTCTCTCTCTCTCTCTCTCTCTCTCTCTCTCTCTCTCTCTCTCTCTCTCTCTCTCTCTACTTTGTTCCGTCTCTTTCTATCTCGTTTTCGCATGGATTCGCGATCAAACGGATGGGATTAGTTTGCCTCGACGAATTTCGTTGGTGAACAAACGATCGATAGTCGTACCTCCCCTACAATCACCGGTGATTATCCAGAGATTAGAATTATTGATTTTTTCCCCGTATATCTCTGTGAATCGTACGTAAACGATTTTCGATACAATAAATCATAAAGTGTACCAATCTTTCTCTCTTTTTCTTCTCTCTCTCTCTCTCTCTCTCTCTCTCTTTTATTTTTCTTTGTTTTTAATTTTTTGTTTTTTATTTTTTCATTCTATTCAAATATTCCATTTTTATACCCACGGTATATACATTTTTTATATATACATACATGCATACATACATACATATATATATATATATATATATATATATATATATATATATATATATATATATACACACATTCATTCATTTTTTCTTGAATCAGAGATTGAAGTATAAATAAGTAAAGGTTTCATTTTTTAAGATAAACATGCGACCAAATAAGTTTAATTTCTTTTTTCTTTCATTTTATTTTATTCCATATTATTTTCTTTTCTCTTTTTTTTTTATTTTTTTATTATTACTTTTGATAAATATTTCCTTTTGTCACTATAAACGAATGATTACATTTAATTTTTAAATGAGATAAAGGAAGACGTGCAATTCGGCGCGAAAGAACGTTCCCTTTTAGTAGAGTTATTATCAAAGTCACGTGACAGATGTCAGAAATAATACCTGTGTGTATCCTCTTACGTCCCATGATTCGATATATAAATTTTCAATAACGCTCGTATATAGATCATACTACCGTCTCACTCGGCTTCCTGATTCCACCTTCCTTTTTGATTCTCAAACAACTTTTCGATGAAGCCTTTACGATAAATAAATAACAGACGATTCTACGAGTTCCCTCTCATCTTGCTGCTGGCGCTCTACACGCGACAGAGAAATCTCTTTCCGAGAAGAGAGAGAGAGTAGACGACATCCGACGAGATCTTTCTTAAAAGGGGATATTGCGTCGAAGAAGACCGGGACGTGTTCGAGCAACAATTTTCTTCCTTCCTTTATTTATTTATTTATCTACTTTTCTTTTTTTTTTTTGCTATACTCTTCGACTTTTTTCTTTTCGAAAAAAAAAAAAAAAAAAATAACAAACATCTTGAATTTCTTACGAACAAATATATAAAAACGTGTGTGTATATATATATATATATATATATATATATATATATATATATACACATATATACATATATATATATGTATATATATATATATGTGTGTAAGTTAATTCATTACTTCCCGCTATGTTAGATTATAATCGTTTAAAGAAAAAAAAAAAAACAAAAAGAAAAAAAATGAAAGAAAAGAATCTTTTTCTCGACGTAAGATAAACGCGTTTTCACATTAACAATGTAACGCGATACTCGATATCTGATATTTCTTGGGATTCTTTCCTCTATTATCGTTCGAACGAATCACTATTATCTTCTTTCTCATTTTTTCTTAATGAATGATACGCTCTTTTGTATCTACATACTTATACGTTGATACGTAATCACGTAACTCTCTTTCAGCACCTCACACATAACACAACACACATCGCTGCTCACGCGCCTCCAAACACAACACACACACACACACACACGACATATAGCGTCGGCGACTTTACGTTCTGTTCTTCTCACCGTCATCTTCCTCCTCTTCCTTTTTTCTTCTTTTTCTTCTTCTTCCTCCTCCTGTTCTTGTTCTTCTTGTTCTTGTCTTCTTCTTCTTCTTCTTTTTTTACCCCTCTCGCTTGCTCCTCCTACCCGCAGTATTTTCCTGGCTGACAGCCCACCTAAATCACCAAACGAATTTTTTTTTTAAGCCGATCTTAACTCGAAAGACGGACTTTCCCTTATCTATTTGAGTGGAGTTGCTTTGATAGAAAAAAAAAAAAAAAAAAAAAAAAAAAGAACAAAAAACCAAAGGAAAATAAATAGAAAAAAAAATTAAAGGAGAAATAAAACATAAAAGGAAAAGAAAGGAAAAGAATAATATATAGGAAAATTTAATTTTAAATGAAAGAAAATATTTACCACCTCTCTCTCCCCCTCCCTCCCGCCCTACCTCCCTCCCTCTTTTTTATTATACCTCTCCACCCCCTTCTGTGTACACTGGGGGTTGTCTTTACGAGCTCGACAATAACCTCTATAACAAATTTACGAGTCCCCTTCTTTTACCTTTCATGGAATCCGAAGTGCCTTCCATGGAATTTTTTCATTTATAATATACTCTGTTTCTCTCTCGTCTCTCTCTCCCTCTCTCTCGTCTCTCTCTCCCACCCTCTCATCATATTATTTGTCGTAACGTCTCTCTCTCCCCCCTCTCTCTCGTCATATTATTTGTCGTAATGTCTCTCTCTCTCTCTCTCTCTCCCTCTCTCTCTCTCTCTCTCTCCTTCTCTCCTTTTCAAAGAAAAACGCTCGGAGATAAATTCCTCCCTCGGACCGAGTCATTGATTAAAAATCTCATCTCGTATTTGCGAAATAAAATCGAAACCAAAAAAAAAAAAGAAAGAAAACGGCGTGGGGGAACGTTGTAACAACAAATATTTGTATAATACCTCAATATATATATAAATATATATATATATATATATATATATATATATACACATACATACGCGCGCACATTCACGTACGCACACTCTCGATTCTGAATTTAATCGAAATAAATACATCTTCCATATAACATAACCTACGATTATTTATTTCGATTAAACGAGAATATTCGAGATATTTGAACGAATTACATATGTAATCGACGATTCGTTAGAAAAATCATTAAACGATAGTAATGATTTTTTCGTTGAAGACGAGATATTTGTTTTATTCACACGTTCGAAAATTAATTTATTTTTCTCAACGAACTGATCGGATTAATGAATTAATCGAGCTATTAGATTACTACTCTATCATCATTATCTGATACTCGTCATTATATATATATATATGTTTATTAACAAACTTCTTCCTATAATAACGACGTTGCAACAATTTCCATCAATTTTACATGTATACTCTCATCTTTATTGATTTCTACAAAAAAACAAAAACTCATTAAAAAAAAAACAAAAAAGAACGAAAGAAAGAAAAAAAAATAAAGAGAAAGAAAAGATACGAATAGAATTTAGAATACGTTAGATTCAGAATACAGAATACGTTTTTTCACGGCACCAAATACGTGTTCGATCCTATTTACAGAGAAAGAAAAAAAAGAAAAAAAAACCCACGTTATAGCGCATACGTCAAATTCGATCCTCTATCATTGTAACATTACGATCGCGAAATATTCCTCTCTTCCCTCTTCTCGTTGCCAAGAATTTCATCGTAGTGAAGAATTTGGGGAGCTGAATTAAAAGGGAAAAGAACGGAAAAAGAATAAAAAAGGAAAAAAGAAACGAAGCGGAGAGGGACAAAAGAGAAAGGAATAGAAAAAAGAAAAGACCAAAAGAAAAAGGAAGAAAAACAACATAAAAAGAGACATAAAAGAAACTCGTAAAAAAAGAAAACAAACTCCGATCTCGCCTCGTATATCTCATAAAAGGTGGTGGCGTAGAGAAGAATGGAGAGGAGAAGAGAGAAAGAAAAAGGAATAGCAAAAAAAAAGAAGAAAGTAAAAAAGAGAAGCGAGAGAGAGAGAGAGAGAGAGAGAGAGAGAGTGTGTGTGTGTGTGTGTGAGAGAGAGAGAGAGAAAGCGAGATAAGCAAAAGAAACGAAATAACAAAAAAGAAAGAAAGAAAGAAAAAGGAAGAAACAAAAAAATAACGAAAGAAAGAAAGTAAGTAAGAAGGTAAGATAGAAAGAAAGGAACGTTGGTGGTTGAGAAGAGGTCCATAGGGGTTGAACGTTTCTCGGTACGCCCGTTAGAGATACGGTTTAGAGAAGACACGTGCGCACGCGTGCACTTGCTCGACATACGGCCAGGCGTACCTTCCCTCTCTCTCTGCCCCTCTTTCTCTATCTATCTATCTCTATCTCTCTCTATCTCTCTCTCTCTCTCTCTCTATCTCTCTATCTCTCTCATTCACCCCCCCCCCTTCAGTGACGCGCTCCATCGGTCCACCTCCCACTCTTTCACCTCTGGAGAGCGTCGTGGAGAGGTGGTGGGGAATCAGGGGATTGTTTCTCTCTCTCTCTCTCTCGCTCGCTCGCTCGCTCGCTCGCTCTCTCGTTCACTTGCTCACTCACTCACTCTCACACACACTCTCACTGACTCGCTTACTCGCTCACTCACTCTTTCTCTCAGTCTCTCGCGCGAAGCGGTCTCGCGTTGACGCATCGTGTATCGTGCTTCTCTTCTCGGTATCTACGTTACGGCTGGTCCAGGTCCCTTCGTCTTCGTTGAGACTTTGCTATCGTCTCTCTCTCTTCGCCCTTCTCTCTCTCTCTATCCTCCCTCCTCTCTCTCTCTCTCTCTCTCTCTCTCTCTCTCTCTCTTTCTCCTTTAACCTATCCTTATCTTTTTTAACTCTTCTTCTTCATCTACTACTTTTATTTCTTTTTGTTCTCCCCCCCCTCTCTCTCTCACATCTTCCGTTTATTTCATTGGTCATCGTCATTATTATTATTATTATTATTATTATTATTATTATTATTATTATTATTATTATTATTATTATTATACCGAAGGAGGGGTCAAACGTGTAACTGACAAAATTTACAGAGAGAGAGAGAGAGACACAAAGCTCGTGCGAAAATCATGTTCTGGATACATCGTGGAAGGGAGGAGAGATAGTGTGTTTGCTATTTTCGAGACGCTGTGGAGCTTTGCCAAAGCGTGCCTTGCCTTCTCTCTCTCTCTCCTCTCTCTATCTCTATTTCTCTCTCTCTCTCTCTCTCTCTGTTCCTTTATTTCTTTCTCTTTCCTCTTCTTCTTCTACTTATTTCTTTATCTATTCCTTCTTTTTCTCTCTTTCTCTCCCTTCCTTTCTCTCTCGCTGTCTCTGTCTCCCTCTATCCCCCCATCTCTCTCTATCTACCTATTTCTCTATCTCTCGTTGCTGAGACAAGTGAAAAGGAGAGTTGATGTTACCGTTATCCTGTTATTGTTATCATTATTGGGAATTAGATAAGAAGAGGAAAAAAGGACTGGTGAATTTTCAAGAGGATTTTTAAATTATTTGTACTCTCCCTCCCTCCCCCCTCTCCCCCCTCTGTGTGTGCTATGCGTATGCTCGCACGTACGCGTGTGCGTGCGTGCGTGGTGCGTGCGTGCGTGCGTGTCGTGTATTTTCTTTTTTTTAAATCGAGTTTCTTTTTCTTATTTTTTGTTTCTTTTCTCTTCTTTTTCCTTCGAAAGGTCGATCTTTTCATATTAGATCGATTAATCTCTTCTTATTTCCTCGGCAAACAAGTCTCGAACGATCAAACATGATTCATCGATCGTAAACGATGTTTCGCGCGTTCGTTCGTTTGTTCGAATGTACATATAACGGTGTCCGCTCTCGTGTTCTCTCTCGTGCTCCTCTCTCCTCCTGTTGTTGTTATTATGTTGTCGTTGGAGAACTCGTGACTCACGAGGCTACGATCATGGTGTGGATATGAAATTGTCAAAGGGTATATAGAGAGAGAGAGAGAGAGTGAGTGAGTGAGTGAGCGAGTGAGTGAGTGAGTGAGTGTGAAGAGTGCGAGTGAGTAAGAGTACGAATGATTGATTCTCTCTTTCTCTCTCTCCTTCCTCTCTCTCTCTCTTTCTCTCAATCTCTCTCTATCTAAGCCTGTGTTTATGTTTATATGTGCCTGTAAATAAATCAAAAAGGAAGGAGAGCGGTGAACGGAGGTATTTGATTACTTTCGATCTTTTGTTTTCGTTTGTTTTGTTTTCTTTTTTTTTTGTACTTTTTTTCCTCATTAACTCTCTCTCTCTCTCTCTCTCTCTCTCTTCACCCGCGCGCACGCACGCGCGCGCCCATATCTACTACTACACTCACTCACTCACACACACACACACACACACGCTTTCTATATCTATAACTATCTTATTTTCGCTTTGATTTTCTCAAAAGTAAACGTTTCGATCGTCGCCTAGAAAGAAATATCGAGATTCGAGATTTTCCGGTAAGTCGATAAAATTTCATTATTATTATTATTATTATTATTATTATTTATTCGTTATTCGTATCGTATCGTATCGTATCGTATCGTATCGTATCGTATCGTATCGTATCGTATCGTAGCGGATGTTCGTACGTACGTAATATGTACGTAATATGCCATAACACAAAAATTTTATTTCCAATCGATTCGTATTTCCGTGAAAATTGTATGATAGAGAATCACGTACGATTAGCCGAAATATCGAACATGGGATTCGGTAGGTAGCGATATCGTGAAATTTAGTTTTGCGAATGCCCTCTTCCATTCGGAATCGCGACTTTCGTCACGTATCGTCATCGTGTCTCCTTTTACGAGCTCATTTTCACGAACGGTTTGGATTTTACGATTTATCGACGATTTCGAACGTTCTCCCTTATCCCTCCCGCCCTCTCTCCCTCCCTTTCTATCTCTTTCTTCTTCCTATCTCTTTTTCTTTTCTTTTTTTTTTCTTTTTCGTAATAAAGCGACTTCCTCGAATTATTAATCGTGTGGTACCGGAATAGTAATTTTATTTCTTTCGAAGGATTGAATAAAAATTAGAGAGAGAGAGAGAGAGAGAGAGAGAGAGAGAGAGAGAGAGAGAGAGAGAGAGAGAGCAAGAGAAAGAGAGAGAAAGATAGTATAAGAGAGGATACGTTTTAATGAGAGTGTAAGAGAAAGAGAGAGAGAGAGAGAGAGAGAGAGAGAGAGAGAGAGAGAGAGAGAGAGAGAGAGAGAGAGAGAGAGAGAGACGTATATGTGACCCGACGTTTATTTCGCAGGAAAGATCGAAAATCTAAAGGTCTTTTAAAAGTCGAAGCTCAAAGTGGATAATATCGAAAGGGAAGAGTGATGTTGGAATCGAAGAAATAGTATATTCTTCTTTTTCTTCTTCTTCTTCTTCTTCTTCTAAGGTCTCTTGAAAGTCAAACCTCGAAGTGGATAAGATCGAAGAGGAAGTGATTTTCGAATCGAAGGAATAATATTCTACTCTTCCTCCTCCTACTCCTCCTTCGTCTTTTTCTACTACTATTTTTCGGTAAATCATTTCATACATATCAACGATATTATCCTCTTGACTTTTCGCAATGAAGATGGGAATCAATTGGAGGTTCGTTGATCTCCGTCGTTTGAATTTGTCCGTTTTTTTTTTCACTTTCTTTACCACCCCCCCCCCCGTTCCCCCATGCCCTCTTACCTCCCACCTCCTTTTATTCCTTTATTTTTTTCTTTCTTTCTCTTTTTCTTGCCTCTTTCTATCTACCCTTTTGTCTTTTCTTATGCCATTGATATAATTTTTTTCTCTCTTTTCTTTCGTAGTCGCCGAAGAAGAAAGATTTCAATCAAAAGAAAAAAAAAAAAAAAAGAAGAAAAATTGAAGTATAAACGTCCTTAACGCGTACCATTCGACAAATCTTTCAAATTATTGTTATATCATTATATCCTTTTTCTTTTTCGTGTCTTTCTTTTTTTTTTTTTCTTATCTTTATCCGATCGTTCTTCTAAATCGAACTCTCTCGTATAAAGAGAGCTTACCGTTTTTCGGTCGAATATCGGAGAGAAAGCGTTAAACGTTTTACGACTCAGAAACAAAGATGAGAAACGTATCTCCATCGGTATATCTTAAATACATACGTTTCACGATTTCGTATTCAAATGTATTCCATTTTGTTAGACTAGTACCTTTCCTATAGAAATCCCTTTTAAATTATTCAAATACACATATACTGTTGGTAATGCAATTCATTAGACGGGTAGCGAGGCTTGGCGGGGACGGTGACGGGGCCGAGGGGGGCCAATTAATTAATACGTGCGGTGTATTCGATCGAGAAATCTGAAGTCGTTCGAAATATCGACCGTTAGGGACGCATTCTATAACGAGAAGGATAACTGCTTTAATTTGATTTATCTCTGACCGATTAGAAAAAAAAAAGAAAAAAAAAAATTCAGGCGATCATTTTGATCAATTGAAATTGTGGTACGTTGTTGTTAAGTTCGATGAAGAAAATTTCGGATGGTAACGGAGGCGAAATTCTTTGCAATTATTATTTTTTTTTTTTTTTAATTTTTCTTTCTCTTCGTCTTTTATTTTCTTTCTTTTTTACCATCTCTCTCTCTCTCTCTCTCTCTCTCTCTCTCTCTCTCTCTCTCTCTTTCTCTACCTCCATCCTTTTTTTTCTCCTTTTACCCTTCAACTCGATTCCATTTCGAACGAAATCGATTATTGGTCAAATATGAGTGTTATTATAGGTTATGTGTTAACATATACCAATCCGATAGAAAATTTGTAACGGTGACGAAAGGATTGTGTTATGTCTGCTTCCAGAGTGTACGATGTTGGAAGGTGGTCGTGCAGCGATCTGGCTCCTTGTATCAGCCCAACGTGCTGCACGCCACCCGAAAGATTCATGTACTAACCCTGTTGCACCTGTTTGAACAAAACAAAAAAGAAAGAAAAAAAAAGTAAAAAGAAAGCAAAAGACCCAACAAAACAAAACAAAACGAAACGAAACAAAACAACACAAAACAATAAAAAAACAAAAAACACCACCAGTCGCAGAGCCCTGCACCGTGTGTAACCCCATGACGCATTTAACACATGGCCCGCCTGGAGAGTAAGTGTTTTCACGCTTCACGATTTTACTTTCTCTCTCTCTCTCTCTCTCTCTCTCTCTCTCTCTCTCTCTCTCTCTCTCTCTCTCTTTCTTTTTATGTCTCTTTCCGTTTCCCTGTCTTTCTCTTGTCTTAGAGCAAGCGGCTATCCGTTTATATCCCAGAGTGTGTAACGTTGCTTCTCGAAAATGTTCTCCAATGAAGTAGAGACCAAGGGATCTATGAAAAGCAAATATCTCTTTGCATAACGCACCTATCCCCTACCTACCGAGCTTTTTTTAGCTAATCTATCTTCTATTATCTCTTTCAACCGATCGCGTGTATTAGAAAGGATACAATAACTAAGGAGAAGAAGAAGGTGTGTTTTATCTATATAGATGTGCGAGAGAAATAGGCGGCGACAAAGAGAAAATAGAAAAAAGTTAAATTAAAAAAAAAAAGAGAAGAAAAAATTAAAAAAAAAAAAAAAAAATGATCTGATACTATATATCGAATGATAGATACTATTGATAGATACTATGTATCGAATGATACAAGCAAGGATGAGCTGGTCTTTCTTTTTTTTTACTTTTTCCCTTTTTCTTTTGCCTTTTTTTTTTTTTCATATCAATAATTTTTCAACCAAGATCAAACGTCCGTCAAGTAATAATTGACGTTTAACTAATGATAAATAATCATTGTTACAGTACCGAGCATAGTGGTGCATAAAGGAAGCAGGTCGCAAGGTCGACCTGAGAGTCCAACTGTGGTGGTACGCGGAGGAATGCCCTCGTTGCCGTCCTCAAGGCAAGGCCTCGTCCTCGGTGGCTCCACTGCAGGTTATACAAGTGCCTCGGGCTCGGATATGATAGACGGGAATGCCAACCCCACCGTCGGCAGCAACCCCGCACCGAACTCTCACCACCGTCCCACGCCATCCTGCCCACCTGATAAATTGGATACCGAGAGCAAGAACTTTCGAAATAGGGTAAGGTTCTATTACTGTTTATTGTTGTTCCATCGTATATTCGATCTAACGTTTATTCTCGTTGGCTGATGAAAAATTTGCTGAAAGAAAGGAAACAAAAAAAAAAAAAAGAAATAGAAAAAACGGATAACACAATCTTCACAGTGTATTTATTAATTTCATTGTATGAGTTAAAAAATTTTGCATCGTGAGATTTATTACCGTTTCATCGTATATTTGTTCCAAACGTTTATTTTCGTCGCCACGTGAAAGATTTCATAAGAAGAAGAAAAAAAAAAATAGTACAGTTTTATATTGTAGTATATTTATTAATTTTTTAACCCTCTGCACTGTGAGATCATCATTGAATAGGGCAAAAGATCTATTATAGTTTACTACCGTTTCATTATATACTTGATCTAACGTTTATTTTCATTGCCACGTGAAAAATTTCTTAAGAGAAAGATAGTAAAACATTTTTATAGTATATTTATTAATTTTTTAACCCTCTGCACTATGAGATCATCATTGAATAGGGCAAAAGTTCTATTATAGTTTACTACCGTTTCATTATATACTTGATCTAACGTTTATTTTCATCGCCACGTGAAAAATTTTTTAAGAAAAAAATAGTACAGTTTTATATTGTAGTATATTTTTTAATTTTTAAACCCTCTGCCCTATGAGATCATCATTTAATAGGGCAAAAGACCTATTATAGTTTACTACTGTTTCATTATATACTTGATCTATAACGGTTTATTTTCATCGCCACGTGAAAAATTTCTTAAGTACAAGATGATTCATGTTTTATATTATATTTATTAATTTTTTCACCCCTTCCAACTATGAGATCATCATCGAATAGGGCAAAATATCCTGTTATATTAGTTTACTATCGTTTCATTATATACTTTTTTCTTTTATTTTAACGTTTCATTCTCTTATACCCCACATGAAAAATATCTTAAGAAAAAAAATAATACATTTTTGTTGTGTACTCATTGATTCGTTGAATCTCATTATTACGAAGTCATGATCGACATGGTAATCGTATTTTTCTTTAGTACTCTTGAACAATCGGAAGCACGAATGACGTGACACTTCGTTTAGTTAATGAAATAAATCAGTGGTATAAACCGTTTTATTTCAAAATTACGTACGTGTATCTCTCTCTCTCTCTCTCTCTCTCTCTCTCTTTGTTTACGCGCGCGCATATTCGTGTATCTATTTTTTTTATACGTAAGATATCAAAAAAAGCGCGGATTAAATCGGTACAGATTTGATTAAGAATAAACCAAGAAGTTTTCTTCTATATTGTTATTGACAAATTGTAAATACACATACACGCGCGCGCGCGTGCGCGATACAAAAACCTTTTGAATTTTTTTTCTTCGACGTTATAATAACGATCGGATCCAACCGACGAATGACAAGAGGAGGAGGGATTTATACCTCTATGTTGGTAGATCTAATATTAAACAAACTAAAAACATATCAGATATATAATTTTAACGTAAGAACCAAATCGTTTGGTGTTTCAACGAGCGAAAGTGGGGACCTCGTGCTATTCGATCGACATGCTACTAACACACGGGGCTCTCTTTAAATAGCTTTAATCTTGTTCGGCTCATTGCTTCGGCCGCTCCTCCTCGACGAAGTAATCTGATTTAGCTTAGCCGTTAATACCAATTAGTAGAGCACGATGAAATGAGTCACAAGTTTAGGTAGGTACCTACTATGAACGACTTGATGATGATGATGATGATGATGATGATAATGATGATGATGGATACACACATTGCAAATCTTGTGCAGCATCGTCTTTTATCGTAGGGATGTCTTTAAACGAATTTTTGTTTTATTCTCCCCCCTTTTTTTTTTCTTCTTCTTCTTCTTTCCTAGACGCTTCGCAATAATTTTTTTTCCGACGATATGAAAGATGAGTTACACTTGAGTTATTCCTAATAAAGATTTTCTCTCTCTTACTCTCC
>OU426851.1:9957471-9959971 GCA_911387685.1 Dolichovespula media | reverse complement strand
ATGTATGTCAACTCTGGCAGTTACGCACCACCTACTATGGTGTCCGGTGGAACTTTCGGACATCAGGTTGCACATAGTGGTACATCTCCTGCACCACCTGGTACTTACATGACTCCCGCGCTGGTCCCAAATCTTGTTTTTAGGCAAAACGTTCCTGTAAGATAATTAAACGTCGTGTTATATATATATAAATAAATAATAAAATTAATATATATATATATATATCAAATTAATTCCATATATATAAATAAATAATAAAATATATAATATTTTAGATATATTTATAATATTTATAATATTTTATTATTATAATTTTATTATAAATAAATAATAAAATTAATATATATATATATAAAATTAATTCCAATCGTCAACGAGTATTTATCGATATTCATCACAGGTTGTCACTGGTGTTCGAGCTTCGACACCGGGTAGCTCTCAAAGAGCAAGCAGGTCACCTACTCCGGCGCACGAATTGTTCGGTGGTGGAAGTGGTGACAGAAACGCACAACCTCAACCACGCTACCCACTGCCAATGTATCAGGGTGTCCATATCGTGCAAGGTATTCACATTAATTTTTTTTATTTAATTTTTATCCTTGTATTGTATCTTTATAAAATATCTCTTCAACTAGTCTCTCGAGCACAATGTATCGTCGATCAATATATTTTCTTTTCTTTATTTATTTTGTTTTGTTTTGTTTTTTTTTTTTTTTTTTCCAATATCTTTTCTCTGTAATTCAGGAGATATGAGACTGATGCATCCAGGTGTATCTGCTAATCCTCGGTTACCATACGCACCAGTACCATCACCACCTGTTGTTCAAGGTTGCCCACGGCCATATCGACCACCTTCTTATTCTTCGAACACATCGGGCGGTGGTACGCCCAATTCCTTCGACGGGAGAAATCAAAAGATTCGTAAACAGAGGTAGGAGGAAATGGAATCCATGGGAATTTTTCAAAAGTATTATATTTGAGGTTGATCGAGATAATCATTTCGATTATAGGTCCAAGGTAGCATCTTTACCACCGATCAATGCACGGACCAATATTTATCAGACTCCTTCCATGCCATCGCTCTCGTCCAACGTACCGAAGGATATCAGAGAAGGTAAGAAGTCCCTAAACGGCGTCCTCATGTGATCTCTCTTTAACACACACACCCTTCTCCGTGATATGATCCATTCGTAATCGTTTCTTTCATGATCTCCCAACGTTTTCATATTCCCCTGTATACTTAAAAATACGCTTAAAACTTTCGTTTATTCCTTACTTTCGTTTCGTACGTAAATTTAAGAAAAAAAAAAAAAAAAAAAAAAAGCAAGATAAACAAAAGAGAAAGAAAAAGACATCTAACTTGATGATTATGATTAACAAATAAATACAAAAAAAAACCAACAAAGAAAGAAAAAATGTTTTGACGTATTTTTGTCTCCTTTAAAAGCGACGAAAACCCGTGGAAGGGGGAATATGATAATGAGATATAAGGTACAGAAAACAAAGAAATTTACTTTAATTATGGAAGTATGTGAGTGTAAGAAAAACGACAAAAAAAAAAAATACAAAAGCGAAACAAAACAAAAAAAAACATATGTTTCCTTTCTTTAATCTTAGCCGATAACTTTTGTTGGGAGCGCTTCTTCTCTCTATGCGTGCGTTCGATCCGTTTTCATTTCGTCCTACTTCGTTGGGTTTCTTTTTGTTTTTTTTGTCTTTTATATATATATATATATATATATATATATACATACATGTTTCTTTTTATATATATTTTTTTTTTCTCTTCTTCTTATTTTCTTTTTTTTTTTTTTCCCCTTTCAACCTGTCGCTCTGTGGATCGTTGTTAGATCGACACGGCGAATGTGCTGGAGAGGGTGGTTCCTGCTTTCGCGAGCAAGCTCACGAGTCCGCAGAGTCATGGTCTTTCTCGAGATAAATCTATCGTGTGCGCCACGTTCTAATGGGGAGAGAAAAAAAAGTAGGAAGCCTGTATCTTTTCGGCACATTTTCGTACATTCGGAATTGCACAGTTCGCTTTTCTGTATAACATTATTATACAATACGTACACGCAGATAATACGCATAAGAGAAGATATTCAATTCTTATTCTTATTTTTATTTTTTTTTCTTTTACACGGAAATTACGAATACTGGTCGAGACGACGTTTTTTTCTCGCACAATTTTTACTTTTCTTTCTTTCTTTTTTTGTTTTTTTCTTTTTTTTTTTTTTGTATATCTAAGTATACATTTTATATTTGGTCAGAATCCAAATATATTATGTGTATCGCAAGGGTTTACGCTTCTTTTGTGCTTTATAAAAATTATTTTTATACGCGGATAGCATACACACGTAAGAAAAGATTTGTGACTTTTATTTCTTCTACACGAAAGTCATTAATACACCCGACGATGTTTTTCTTGCACAGTTTTGTTCTTTTTCGTTTGTTCGTTCGTTTTTTTTTCTGCGTACAGTCTGATCAGAACAAAAATTTTGTA
>OU426851.1:9899971-9952471 GCA_911387685.1 Dolichovespula media | reverse complement strand
TTCGATCTTTTTGACCGAACATGAACGAACGAGATATAATGAACAAAGGAAAAAGGAATAGAAAAATTCAATAAAGAAAAAAAAATAGATAAATAAATAAGTAAATAAATAAATAAATAAGAGTATTAAAAACGTTCGCCTTCTTGTCGATCGTTAGGGATACACACATATAAACTATTTCTAGAATTTAAAAAAAAATTAATAAATAAATGAATAAATAAATAAATAAATAAATCAAGAGAGACCTGAGCGATGTACTAAAAATTTAAGACGATTTGTAATATGATTGAAATTCGATTCAATTCGAAAGGGACAGTCGTAAGAACGTATAGCGTATTTTAAACGTATCTAAGCGTCGTCGTAGCAATTAAACAAAGAGAGTTAAGAATAATTAACAAAAAGAAAATAAAAAAATGAATAAATAAAATAAAATAAAATAAACTAAAATTAAATTAAAGTTAAAGTTAAATTAAATTAAATTAAATTAAAAGAAAAAGAAAAAAACCAAAGAAGCACAAGTCACACACACACACACACACACACAAAACGAGATTCAAAGAAAATTATTGTACCTAATTAAAAAAACGAAAAGAAAGATGGCGAAAACAGGACAAGATAAATTTATGAATCACATTATTATATGGTGATCGTACGAAAGATATAAATAGGATGAACGAAGAGAGATAAAGAGACAGTGTGTTAAAGAAAGGTGATAAAAAAATAAAGAAAAATTATCGATTATCGATGGAAATAATATCGTCTCTCGTATCGTACTCGCGACATTCGATCGTATATATTTTTTTTTTTTAGGAAATCGATCGATATACGCGGTGCGTATGTGCGTGCGTGCTTGCGTGCGTGTGTGTGCGCATGTGTCTCTCGCTCTCTGTGTAGGGTGTGATTTGTAGTGTTTCTATGAACGATAAACATGCATCACACAGGAGAAAATTAATAAAAAAAGAAAAAGTAAGAAGATGATTCCGACACACGCGTTTGGAGCACTGCATCGACGAGAAAAGTTCGAAAGAAAAAAAATTAAAAACGAAATATATATATATATATATATATATACATATATATATATATATATATATAAACAAATAAAAGGGAAAAGAAAATGGAGGGAAAAATAAATGATCGACGAACGAAGAAGAAGAAGAAGAAGAAGAAGAAGAAGAAGAAGATGAACGTTCTGAACGCTTGTCATGTACATATATACATATATGTATGTATGTATCTATCTATCTATTTATCTATCCTATGTAAATCTAATTACATGTATATACGTATTTGTTAATCGATTTTATGAAAATTATTTCGAGAGAAAAAAAACGTTCGAATAAGTTCGAAGCAAACTCGGTATTTTTTGTTCCTATTTTTTTCTTTTTTGTTTTCTTCGATTCTCCTTCATTTATTTATATACAAAGCTCGATATATTCAACGCACCTATGTTTTTCTGTTTCTTTTTTGTTTTTTTTTTCGGGGTTTTTCTTCTCTTTCCTGTTGACGATATCGATAAAGGAACATCTTTTTTTTTTTGTTTGGTTCGTTCGTTTTCGTTTTGATTGAATTTATTGTTGGAAAATTTATTGTTCGCAAAATAATATACACGTACTTACATATGTTACATGTATACAAATATACACGAGTCGTGAATGAAATTACATGAATTTTTTTCGAAAAATGTTTTCTTGTTTCCTTTTTTTCTTTTATTTTTTTCTGGTTTTATTCTTTTCGTTCGTAAGTATAAATAAGTTCAATGAAACCTTCGTTTTGCCATACAACCTTCGTATATATATATATATATATATATATATATATATATATATATATATACATATATGCTAATCATTTCCTAATTTATTTTTTCTACGCATCTTGATAAGAGAAGAAGATGGATGAAAAAGAGAGACGTGAAATGATGTTAAGAAAATAAGAAGAAAATAGAGGGAGTGAGTGAGTGAGTGAGTGAGTGGGAAAGAGAGCGAGAATGAGAGAGAGAGAGAGAGATTGTCGATCCAAGCAAGATGTAAGAAGAAAACGTTTATGGAATCGAATCGATTAATAAAAAAAAAAAAAAAAAAAAAAAAAACGAGTTTATAGATCGTATAGCTGGATGATCGATCGCAAGACGTTGTCGAGGGTTTTTATATTATTTTTCTACAAGGAAGAGGAAATGTCGGGGTGGATAGATAATCCGACGGTACATGATCGACCGAAGAAGATAAAAGAAATAAGTAGAAGAAGTAGAGGAAAGGAAGGAGAACAAAAAAAAATTATAAAAAAGAGAGAAAAACTGTCTATCCGAGGATTCCATCGTGGTGGTATAATTAAACCGTAATGAATAATAATATAGGTATTCACGGATCAAACCATTTTTGTTTTTCCTTGTATTTCTTTTTTTATCTTGTCGTTATTATTATTATTATTATTATTATTATTATTGTTGTTGTTGTTGTTGTTGTTGTTGTTGTTGTTGTTGTTGTTGTCGTCGTCATTGTTGCTGTTCTTGTCGCTCTCGTCGTTATTGTTTAGTTCTTTCTTTCCACTTACCCCCCTTCCCCCACCCTATCCCACCGTTTCTTTTTCCTCTTGGTTTTTTGTGAGACGATCGATCCTTGGATTATCGAATTTTCTCGATGAGCAATGTTCGCCGCGAAACTCGAACGGATATTTCAAGGTATAATACACATTTTTTAAATGTTTTCTTACGTTATTCATTAAAAACAAGTTCTCGACTTCCTTCCTTGACTTCTCGCCGAATCCGTTCGAATTTAGATAACGAACGGCAATTATTATTATTATCATCATCATCGCGCTGTTAGATATTTTCTATCAGACGTTGCTTCCCGATTAGAAGTTTTTCTAAATTTAAGATCTTTCTCGTTCGGAACGCGCTCGTTGGATCCGTATCTCTAGAAAGATCACTCGATTGATCGTGTCGATTAATTCCCTCCCCACCTCTTTCGCCACCAAATCCCGTCAATCACCTCTTTTTATTTTATTTTATTTTATTTTTTTTTGGTCTCGTCGAGACAACGATCTACAATGCGTTTTGTGACGAATGCGTACAAGTATTCAAGTGGTGTATTTATTATCGAGAGAAAAAGAGAGACAGAGAGAGAGAGAGAGAGAGAGAGAGAGAGAGAGGGAGGGAGAGAGAGAGAGAGATAGATATAGAAAAATATAATCTATATTTCTTAAAGACATTAGAAAGCTCTTAAATATTAAAGAATATCCTGAAGAAACGCGATTAGAAAGTGTGTGGTGGTGGAAAACGTTCGAGCATATTCACTGACACCTACATGGACTGCACTAAAAACTATTCTACTACTACTACTACTACTACTACTACTACTAACTACTATTAACTACTACTACAACTAACTACTACTACTATTACTACTACTACTACTACTAATACTAAAACTATTCTTATTATTGTTACTATTACTATTACTACTACTATTACTACTATTACTGTAACTACTATTATTACTATTACTACGAATGCTATCGCGTCCGAACGAAGATAAAACTACCCTTTTAGAGATCGTATCTGATAAAAAGAAAGGGGAAGGAAAGAGTAAGAAGAAAAGAGAGGGGAAAAAGAAAAAGTAATAAAAAAAAGGTTAGTTCGAAGAGTTCTAAATTTTCGAACGATTTGATGCGAGTGTCTATGCCTGATGTAAGCGTATATGTGTGTGTATGTGTGTGTTTGTGTGAGAGTGTGTGTGCGCGCGCGCACGTCTGTGCAATATATAAGTAAGTAATGTGTGTGTACGATAATGTAACAGAGGATATATTTTGGGGACACACACACACACACATAAATACACACCTATATTTATACATAGAGACATACACATACATGTGGTACATTATTGATCGATAAAAGAAAGATATGATAAATATATATATAAAACAAAAAAAAATAAATAAAGTAATAAAAAAATTAAAATGAAATCGGTGGCGCGAATCAAGAGCTATATTACCGACCCAAGATGCACACATCATAGAGAACCGAAAAATTTGATAGAACACATGTCAGTCTAATTATATTTCTTGTTATATTATATATATATATATATATATATATATATATATATATATATATATATATATATATTTATATATATATATGTATATGTATATGTATATATATATGTATATATATATTATGTATATATATCTATATATGTGTATATTATCATATTTTCCAAAAACGAATTATATATGTTCAATAAAAAAAAAAGACACTCTCGTTTGATACTTTATGAGACCTTTAGATTCTATCTCCCTTCATTCCCGTAAAATCGAACGATTTAATTTTAAGACAATTTTCTTTCGAAACTTGGTGAATACGTACAAATTTCGTGCCATTAATGATAATCATTTATTTATAAGAATTTATTTCATAGGTTAATATTCGCTTATTGATAATGATGCTAATTATATGCTATATCGGTAACGTTATTTTTATGATCTTTATCATCCGTCGGTAAAATATGTTTTTCAACTGTTATGATATAACATTTTATTTTCAAAAACTACATTATCGATTACAAATGACAATATCATTGACTTTCGAATGTGAACAATATTTTTAAAAAAATCTATATATGTACGAAGGTTCATATTTTTAATCCCATTTCTTTTTCTTTTTTTTTTGAAAAATGAAATAATTCTCTTTCTTAATGGTTACAAGATTTTATTAAGTTTTTTTCGTTATTTACATAATATCGTTGTATGATACTATTTTGACAAGGGTCCAGAGTAACATTATGGGATCATCGAGGTCTGTATCTTCTGAAGGGGGTCAAAGAAAAAAAAAATAGGAAAAGCTAGAGAAAGAGAGAGAGAGAGAGAGAGAGAGAGAGAGAGAGAGAGAGAGAGAAAGGTAAGGAAAGGAAAACATGGACGGAAGGATACTATACAGGTATTTTTATCCCCAATGTCGCTATGAACCAATGCCATTATGGCTCGACGATGGACGACACAATAGTAATTATAATAATAATATTAATAATAATAATAATAATAATAATGATAATAATAATAATAATAGTAATAATAGTAATAATACAAAAGAAAGAAAGAAAGAAAGAAACAAAAAAACAAAAACAAACGAAAGAAAGAAATGTGATCGCGGTCCAATCGTCGGCCAATAATCATATCTCGCAACAACAAGAGCTTTCGTGGATTCTCGAAAGATCCCCAAGGCTTGCTTTATTATTGCACAATCGAAGAAGGACAAAAGTATACGAATCCCGCTTGCAAAGACGGAGAATCCTTAAAAAAAAAAGAAACGACCGTCGCCACTTAGCGAACGCGTAATTTTCTCTCTTTTTTTTCTTCTTTTTTTTTTTATAGATTTTTTAGATTGACATTTGTTACTTTTTTTCTTTTTTTTTTTGTCTTTTCGTTCTTCTCCACACGTTCTCCCTTCGTACGAATGTGTTTATAATTAAAAGGAAAAAAAAACAGTAAAAAAAAAAGAAAGGAATTCGTTCATCGTCCACTTTTTTTTTCCCATTGAGCCAAAATTTTTACGATCAGGATTCGTACAACCCCCACCACCTCTACCATCCGTCGTCACGTTGGACCCAATTTTACGCGAGACGGCGATATTAGCGGTCGCTTTAACATTTGTTCGTCTTAATTATAACTCGTACTTTAATTTTTATTCTTTTTTCCTTTTTTTGTGTCACTTTTTCTTATTTTTTTCTTTTTTCCTTTCTATTCGATTTCGTCGATCGTTAAAACTAAAATGCCCCGTGGATGATATACCTTATATAACGTCGGGGTACTATAGATGTATATATCTCTCTCACGAACTTATCGTCACGAATTTTCAGCGTGTTACCTTAATTAATAATAGGAGCCAATAAAGCTCGTCTATAAGTGATTAATAACGCGTTTACAATCGCACCTCTCGAAATTAATTCGATTTGGAAATATCGCAGTGAAAAATGTGAGAGAGATAGTTTTAATATGTACCAACAACGTCGGGGCAGCACCTGGGTTGATTTAAAATTATACTAATTATCGTTAAGAGAAAAAATGTGTTTAAGCGTTACAAAGGTTTTTAAGGGTCCGATTATATACTCGAGGACAAAGGCAGTCCGCTTATATAAATAACAAACGCATTCTCCAGGTAGATCGTGATCGGTCGTGAGAGCGTGAGGAAATATTAAAAATTATACTATCGATCGATTATTGAAACAAACAGTTTTTTTTTTCTTTTCATTTTAAGGAAGAAATTTCTCTCGGTTTCACGACCACATCGCGAACCTTTAATTCTCGATGATAATCGATTGCAATCGATCGCGTAAAGCACGATGATGATCGAAAAAAATTAATAAAGAAAAAATCAGGCGGAAGAAGAGAAGGGAAGAAAATTAAATAAAGATTAACAATCGGATCGTTATCGTTGGAGTATTTGATTCGATTCAGAGCTCGTCTAAATTGACTTAAAAAAAGAAGGAATCTTAAATACTACGAGTGAGAGAGTTTCGATTAAATTACATTATTTTAGAGATATGATGGTAAATATATATATATATATATATATATATATATATATATATATATATATATATATATATATACATACACATATCTGGACGGAAGATTTATGTTTGACGTGCAGTTTAGTGCGGCAGGTATGTTACGTAGGACAGGGTATACCGGACTAGTATACAGTAAAATTATATATTTATATGTATACATATATATATATATATATATATATACATATACACATATACATATAAATATATACTTATACACACACACACATATATATATATATATATGTATGTATATTTAAAATATTTATATCAAAAGGACACGAGTTTAACGAAACTGACGCGTGTCGATTTGATCGAACGTTTTAATAATAAATCGCTTAACTATAACAATATCCTAAAAGATTTCGATTACGTGCGCTGTAGACGAAGCGCGTTTGATCGTCGTAGATTCGATTAATTTCGTCTTTGCGAAAGATCGAGTTAACGTCGTAGGAAGCACGACGGGATCTTTTATCAAATATCTTCAAAGAGAAAGAGAGAGAGAGAGAGAGAGAGAGAGAGAGAGAGAGAGAGAGAAAGAGAACTTGTGAGACAGATGAGATGAAAGAATGTCAAATCGAGAAATATTTTTTTGTTCTTCTTTTTTTGTTTTCAAACGCAAACGTTTATCTCTTTCCTTCTTTTCATTTCAATAAATAGTTACAAAACAACAAAAAAACGGGCAGTAATTAATGGCAGTTATTTCTCTTGATTGATTAAAGTCTTCTCTCTTTCCATTTTATACCTCTTCTTTCATTGTAATAACTCTCTTCTACGTCTACCCCTTCCCCCTCTTTCTCTCTCTCTCTCTCCCCCCAATGTTATTTCGAAGATATTTCGATATTATACAAGAACTTTTTCTCGTTAAAAACAATAGATCCCATCGAGACACCGTGACTCATTATTATTATTATCATTACTATCATTATTACTATTATTATTATTATCGTTAATATTATTATTAATATTATTATAATAATAATTAATATTACTATTATTACTAATATATTTATTATTACTATTTTCTTGTTGTTATTTTTGTTTTTTGCGTTTTTTTTTCTCTCCCTCTTATTTTCTTTCTCAATACCTAACGTCTCGAGAACGGTTTTTTGTTGTCTTTTTTTTTTTTTTTTTTTTTAACTGCTATGACTATACGCAGTGTTCGTGTAGGGTCCACTGTAAATCGAAGAGCCCGTAGTCGAAACGCTCTTGTGTCGTCTCTTAGCTAGTAGTACCAAAATGGCGGCGATCACTACCAGCATGAGTATCAAGCCTGCAATTGCGATGCCGATGGCGAAGCTTCTCTGCGATATGCAGATACTGTTGGGATCGTCGATCGTCTGTCGGAATATAAAATTTCGTTAATATTTGATAGAAATTTTCGTAAATGTTAAAGCAACAACCAAAACAATATTCTTTCTTTTTTCATTTCCAAATCGGCCGATTTTTTCCCTTAGACTTCGAAAAAGATCTGTTTTTGCATTTTTTTTTTCTTCTCTCGTCTTAATTAACGTTCGATCATAATTTTTCTTCATTTTTTCTTTTACGTTACGATGAATCGATCTTTTTTGGTTTATTATTCTTTTTTTTTTTTTTAATATTACTTAATTTTTTAATATTCCCTTACCCTCTCCCTGAAGACGTCGTCGGTAAAATCGGACTTCGAGCTAACGTCGGAGGCCTCGTTTACGTAAAGCCCGCTATAAACTTCGATTGTAGCAGGCGTACCACCATCGAGACTTTCGACATTTTTCGAATTGTCACCACCGTTGTTCGTGTCTCTGCGTCTTCTCGTTATCGCGTTACATAACGGTGGCTGTAAAAAGATGACGATTATTCGTTAGAAATCAAATAAACCAAATATAATACGTATATCCAATTATTTTCTCGAACGGTGATATCGATGAGCATATTAAAAAACAAAAAAAAAAAAGTAAGAAAAAATACCGTATTACTGCATCCTCCGCCATGTTTAACGCAGAGCCTCACGTTACACTGATAATAAACGCTCGCCGTATATGGGAACTTATGCGCTTGGAAGTTGACTTTCGCCTCTGTTTTATCTTCGTTATAGATGAATTGTCCCATGATCTCCCCATCTACGGGACATCTGAAGCAAAACAATACATATATATAGGTATATATATATATATATATATATATATATATATATATATATATATAATCTTCCAAAGCACAAGTGAGTTTGTGTTATGTGATTCCAGATCTCTTGGAATTTCCTTTGAATTATTCATTCAGTAGCATCGACTCGATTTCTCCGAGAAAATATGTATTTCCTTGGTTATATATTTACTTGTTTTTATATAGGAATACACTTATACATTATATACATACATACACACACAGTAGGCTGCCTATACTGACGTAGACTTACCCTTCGTTATTGATCAGCCTCTGTTCTCCCCAACCCAGACCATCTCGGACCAAACAATCGGAGATCTTCAAACCAAACATCTCTTGTTTGTCGATACTGATGACCAGAGTCAGTGGATCACCGATCTTCACGTTCTCCGCCACTTGATGCCTCGTTGGATCTCCGCTGAAGATCTTCATCGTGCATCCAGGCATCGGAGCGGTTGCCTGTTAAAAATAAAAAAAAAATGATTTGTTTTGATCAAAATCGAATGTTTCAAGGAATTAAATAAATCGATTTTATATATATATATATATATATATAAATTTTTTTTTTTCATTTGATCGATCGTATTAATCACCTGGAGTGGTAGAGATTGCAACATTGCCACGTGGGTCTGATCGTTCGTTACTACTTTGTCTCGTGTCTGATATCGACATCTCACGTGAAAACCCCTGCCTTGATTCGTGACCAACTTCAGGTGCGGTTGTACTACTATAGTATTGAAATATTCGACACCACCGTCGTCCTGTAAATCATAAACAAGAGATATGTTAAAAACAAAAAAACGAAAAAGTAACCAAACAAAAGAAAAAAGAAAAATCACATCGTTTTATAATCTTCGTTATACAAGATAAATGACAAAAAAATAATTGATAATAATAATTGATCGTCCATAATAATTCGATACATTCGTACCGTTTAAATTTATCTTTACGGCCTAGATAGATCTTTGTTAATACAATCTTTATCGCCCGTTTATGTTGGGACGTAAAGATCTACGATCTTTATTGAGGGGATATTTCGAATTATCCTAACGTTCCTTAATATGCCACGATAGATACGATAATTATCCTTAATAGGACGGGATCGTAGAGGGGCGGTCGGTCGTGGGGAGGGAGAGGGGGTTGCGCCATATTGATTTTTCACCTTGCAATAGACGGAGATACCCGTTTACGATCTCTTTCGGTACGGAATAATCGTCTGTATATGCACTGTGGTCGACTGTTTCCTCGGACTTTCAGTCTTGCAGCACTCGCTCTTGTCTGTCCTTGCACCCTATCAACAAAAACCGGACCGTTCGCTTCTCACCTTCTCTCTCTCTCTTTCTCTCTCTCTCTCCCTCTTTCTCTCTATTTCTCTTCGTCTCGTTCGCTTCACAATACCGAGAAAGTACTCGCGAGTATTCGACTTCTTCCTCATCTTCGCGAATAATACAGCATCATTTTTACAAATGTCCATTGTGTGTATGCATGTATGTGTATGCCGTGTGTGTGTGTGTGTGTGTGTATGCGCGCGTGAAAGAGCATTCTTGAACGTAGAAAAAACATGAAATGTTTTATAGTAGGAGCATAGTAAGAAGTATAGTTGTTAACAAAAATTTGTTCTTCATCTCTCTCTCTCTCTCTCTCTCTCTCTCTCTCTCTTATTATAATTTTTATCATGAATGTGTTTATGCTGTGGGTGCGTATATATGTATGCAAGAGGGAGAAAAAGAGAAAGCGAAAGAGAGAGAGAGAGAGAGAGAGAGAGAGAGAGAGAGAGAGAATGAGTATCCTCGTACGTAGAAAAACGTGAAATGTTTTATAATAGAAGCATAATAAGAATCATAGTTGTTTCAAAAAATGTGTTGTCTCTCTCTCTCTCTCTCTCTTTCTTATTATAATTGTTATCATGAATATATCCATGTGTGGGTGCGTATATATGTATGAGAGAGGGAGAACGAGAGATAGAGAGAGAATGAGTATTCTTGAACGTAGAAAAACATGAAATGATTTATAATCGGAGCATAGTAAGAAAGTTCTTTGCAAAAATGTGCTCCCCCTTCTCTCTCTCTCTCTCTCTCTCTCTCTTTCTCTCTCTCTCTCTTTCTATTTAATTTGTTTGATGGACGCTCATTATGTATGTATGTATACGAAAGAGAGAGAGAGAGAGAGAGAAAGAGAGAACGAACATTCTTGAAATTCTTCAAAATAAGAAACCCAGTAAAAAATATAGTTGTTAACGAAAGTAGTTCTTCATCTCCATTTCTCTCTCCCTCTCTCTTCCTTTCTCTTTTTAATTTTATTTCTGAAGAAGAAGAAGAAGAAGAAGGAGAAGAAGAAGCTTCATTTCTCATCTATGGGATACACTCGAGTGAATCTTAGTAGGCGTATGACGGAAGAACGATTAATCCTCGAATGATGATCGGCTCTAATGAGGATAATTCGCAATCGAACGATTTCCTGTCGGGCAATGAATGCAATCAAAGTGTATAACGATCCTCATAAAAAGTAAGTATGCAGATGGATGATTATCCTTTCAATTTCAGTTATGTTACATATATTACTTACGTTCACGTAACTATTGTTTTCACAGTAATAAATTTCGCGAAGGTTTCGATGAAGTATTATGATGTATTATATTTTTTTTTTCTTTTAAATTACAATCAAAACTCCATATATACATTTATATATATATATATATATATATATATATATATATATATATATCTGTGTGTGTGTGTGTGTGTGTGTGTAGGTATAACTATTTCTGCAGTTACGACGATTCGAAATTTTTCTTGCAATGGCTGGAGAAATTATATTACGTTAAATTATCTAGCTTTTTTTTTTTAATCCCTCGTAATTCCTTTAACTTTCCTTCGACTTGCATTCTTTACGCAAAAAAAAAAAAACACGGATTATAACTCCTATAAGATTTGATATACATATATATACATATATATATATATATATATATGTATAATAATATATATATGTATGTATAATATACATATATATATATATATATATATATGTATAATAATATATATATATGTATGTATAATATATATATATATATAAAAGGTACATATTAGGTATATATGAAGTGTGTGTGTGTGTGTGTGTGTGTATAAAATAAATATAAATTAAGGTATATATCCATGAGCTTAAAAAAATAAAAGTAAAAAATATCTACGACCTCGCATGGTACCAGGGTTCATCTCAATGTCATCGACATCATGCGACGTCATTATCATCATCGACATCCGGCACGGAGAGCCTTGCTAATTGCGTTCAATCCGTAACAAGCATTTTCCACAGAGATAAAACGTACGAGGTGCGAGTGAAAGGGGCACAAAGATACGCGTTATCTCGACGACCGATCTGGTTACTTTTCAATGGACCCTATTTATTTGTCCTTACTTCGCATCGGTAGCGCAGCAGACCCGTTCGACGTATTCAACGTAGGTTCTATTAATATTGGACGAGTTCGACCAGCTGGAATCCGATAAGAATACGAATGTTCACTTGAACATTGAATATAGATTATTAATAATATATATTATACGCAAACGGATAAGCGAGGATTAAAATTAAAAAATAAATGTTAGTTCCGTTTATCGCACTGGGATGATCATTTTTTAAAGTAAAAAAGTTTTGATAAATTTCTTAAGGAAGAAACGTGGAATGGGTGGATAGATACGGGGAACATTGGTGTGCAATTTGTACGATAAAATGTGGAAAATATGTAAACTAGTGAAGGGAGGAGGAGACAAGGGAAAAGATAGATAGATAGATAGATAGATAGATAGATAGGTAGGTAGGTTGATAGATAGATAGATGGATAGACAGAGAGAGAGAGAGAGAGAGAGAGAGAGAACGATAGAGAGAAGAGGTAGAACCGAAGCAAAGCCGTTTTCCTCATTGGTACCATCCATCTTGGAATCCACAAGGGTGGTCGTGGATGTATCAGGACAAGACCAGCGAGTTCTAAAAGAATCCTACTCGTCGATCTTCCTTTTACGTGTAACGTCTCTCTCTTTCTCTCTCTCTCTCTCTCTCTCTCTCTCTCTTTCTCTTTCTCTTTAGAGTAGATAGGAAGGATCGGGTGACACTGCGGTGTGTCCTTAGGGCGTGGTTACGTTCACGAGGAAGGGTGATCGTTGAGAGCTAGTAAAAAGAGTCATATAAAAATTCTAATCCCCACTTTAGCGAAGGTTGTCTAACCCTACCATCTTTTTCTATTTTTTTTCCCTTTCTATCCCTTTCCTTTATCTATTCTATTTATGCACCACCTTTTTGTTATCCAGAAAAAGGAACTAAGGTCTTCGTTGCTAGGTGGGTGCGAAACGTAAAGTCAGCGATCTGACGAGCTGCGGGCCGATGCACCGCAGATTACGAGTATCCTTGCTGAGGTCGACCAAGAGAGAGAGAGAGAGAGAGAGAGAGAGAGAGAGAGAGAGAGAGAGAGAGAGAGAGAGAGAGAGAGAGAGAGACTTCGTTGAAGGTCGTTGCCTGCTCGATATACCCGGTGTCCTCCGTACGATCTCCGTGGAATTTGCCGGGGGAAAAAAGAAATAGAGACGGGAGAAAACAGTGAGAATCTTGAAAGAAAGGCCGTTGGGAGTATTTTTACAGTTGGTGTGATCGAGAATGTTAACGGAAAATAGTTCTCGACTTAGCGTAACAAGTGACAACGATCCTGAATGATAATGACGATAATTGACGATAAAGACGACGACGACGACGACGACGACGACGACAACGACGACGATGACGATCGATTTTGTTTGAACGATTCGACGATAGAAAATGAAAAGTCGAAAGGACGACGAAAAAAAAGAAGACAGTGTCTAAAGAACATGGTTCACCACAAATCGCAAGGATCATTACCGAAGGTCATCGTTGGCCTAGGCAATAAACGTGCCTACTGCACCGTGCCATCCACTGGCAGGTGGTTGTTATTGCTAAGATGAGGTCATTCGAGGTCCACAATTAATCGAATATACGACGTTATATAATGTCCCGCTTACGATCAATCTTTTCCCCGTCTACTCATCAGAAACTTAAGATCATTTCAGCGAGCCTCTAACCACAAGTTGTGTAAATTGGTGTGGTATATAAACATGGACACAAATTCAGACGGTAGATCCTGGAAGAGAAGGTTGATATTATTTGAGGTCGCGACGATATGAGAAAACCACCCACACGCATTTATGTACGTAACATAAACGTGTCGGCCACCTACCTATCTTAGGGATGACCGTATGCATATACATACGTACGTATGCATTCATTTAAGTATCTATCTGGCATAAACGTAAAACGTGATATTTCTACTGATATATCTAAGTATGTAATATCTCTGTGCGTATTTATGTATATGTGTGGGATATGTTCATGAAAAAGTGGGAGAAGGTAGACTAGGACTAGGGAAAGAAGAGAAAGGATAAAAGCTATAATAGAAAGAGAGATAGATAGATAGAGAGAGAGAGAGAGAGAGAGAGAGAGAGAGAGAGAGAGAGAAGGATGTTGGTGAAAAAGCAAGTAGACGAAGCTGGTGGTGGCGTTGGTGATGATGATGATGATGGTGATGGTGATGGTGACGGTGACTGTGACTGTGACTATGACGGTGATGGTGGTGATGCTGATAATGATAATAATGATGAGGACGATGATGGTAGTGGTGAACGTGGGCAAGGTAGTACCGATGCCTCTGCGCAAACAGGTATGACAGCCGTGTAAAGCACACACGAGTACCGAGGCTAATGCCAGAGATTGGTCCTGACGCCTCTCTCGTTCCTTTGAAGATCTTACGTCACTATCTGGATGCCGTTTAGAATTGATTCGAAGTACTGACCGAGGAAGAGTAAAAAATGAAAGATGGAAAAAAATATCCTCCTCCTCCTCCTACTCCTCCTCATCCTCATCCCACTCATTCTCTTCTCCTCTTCTCCTATCTATGAAAAGAAAACCCTAGAAAAAAGAAGATAAGTGGAGAAGAAGGAAGGAAGGTGGTAGAAAAAAAGGCAATAGGAGCGAAGAGAAGAAAAGAGATAGAAATAGAGAGACAGATATAGACGGTGTCTATCTTTGAAGACGAAGAGAAGAAGAGAACTTCGATCGAATGGAGAATGCTCAATGATGTAGCAGGACTTCTGCATTTCCTTATTAAGTCTCTAACTCTCTAACTTTAACTCTCTCTCTCTCTCTCTCTCTCTCTCTCTATCTCTCATGATCTCCCTTTAATTTAGCACGATGATCGAAGGGCAACGCTAATGAATATTACATCGTCAAGGTTGATTCCTTCTTTTTCTATATCCTCATCTATCCTCTCTCTCTCTCTCTCTCTCTCTCTCTCTCTCTCTCTCTCTCTCTCTCTCTCTCTCTCTCTAACAATTTCTCATTCTTTCTCTTAGATACCGAAACACGTACGCGCTATCAATTTCGATGAAAGCAAAGAAAGAAAAAAAAAAAAAAAAGAAAAGAAAACAAAAAAAAAAGAAAGGGCAAAAGAAAGAAGACAAAATTTATTACAACATAATATCGATTATTTTAGAGATAAGCTCAATGCCGTCCTGGTGGTTTATCGGAAGAGTTTCTTAATGCGGTTAGAAAACGAAGGTAATAAAAGTGGCCGGAGTCGAATTCCATAGCCGATGGATGAGCAGCAGCAGTTATCGGACCGCAAAGTATTTGCGGTATTCGTTTCTTTGCGAGTCACGTATAGCAAAAGATATTGCATTGATTTTCTCGACTATCGTTCGACTATCCACCCACCATGGGGATTTGGTCTCTCCTTCTTTCTTTCTTTCCTTTCTTCTTCTTCTTCTCCTTCATCATCTTCATTTTCATATTCGTCAGAGAGAGAGAGAGAGAGGGGGGGGGGGCAGAAAGAAAGAAAAAGATAGTTTAAATCATCCTGAGAATCGATCGTTACCGATCGAGAAATTCAATCTCGTAGGAGGTGTTTGTATATTCTCTCTCTCTCTCTCTCTCTCTCTCTCTCTCTCTCTAATTTGCTCTCATTGTCTCTCTTTTTTCCATATGTATATATGTTTCTCTTTCTCTATTTAACCTAAGAATTTCGAAGAAATAGTTTGGTATATATCTTTGAGTAAGCGCGAAGTATAGCAAGGTGAACGTTTTCGACCCGAAGGTGGATCGTGCTAGATGACCCGTTCGTTAAGTACTGGTTCTTGCTATAGCCTTTAGGCCCTTTACATATCCATTATGACCGCCCTGGACGTCCCTTCCACGAAGGTGGATACGGTAGGCAAGAGTGTACATGTAAATGGACCGCGAGCTGACTCATCAGTGCCGCCCCTTAATTATTGTTATTAATGTATTCCCGGACTTTCCCAAGTGTGTATGTATGTATGTATGTATATATGTATGTATGTATGTATATATGCTTTCGACGTGTTCTTCGTTGGCCTTCTTGGAAGAATACATCCAACAGCGGTTATAAGAATTTCAGGAAAAACGTTCTCCAACAACATCTCCGACTGGACTTTATTTCGTCCTTCTTCTTTTTTTTCCTTTTCATTATTTTTTTTTAAAATCAATATTTCCCCGTGTATCGTCGTTTTTTCTTCAATTTTTTTTTTTTTATGTTTCGTATTTTATTTAAATTGAATGTCCAAGGTAATTTAATGTCACCGTTGGAAAAACACTAACATCGTAAACGTCATCGCTATCTTACCGGACACGTTCAACGGCGACGTAGACGACGAAGAGGACGAAGAGGACGAAGAAGAAGGAGAAGAAGGAGAAGAAGAAGAAGACGAAGACGACGACGAAGACGACGATGACGACGAAGACGACGAAGACGACGACGACATGGCTGGCTGGGGTTTAATCATAGTATCAAGATCACGAAGGGATCAGCAAGATAGTCTCTTGGACGAGTCTCTGAGTGGCCGAGTAGACTGGTAGAGAAAATAGATGAGAGGGTCTCCAACGACTGTTTCTGCTCCTGCTCCTGCTCCTGCTCTTGCTCCTGCTCCTTCTGTTGCTATTGCTGCTTCTGCTGACGTTGTTACTGCAGCTGCAACAGCTCACACACAGTCGGTACCTGAACTGACCGGACGTCGAACCCGAGAAATGCTTCTTCGGCTTGCACGAGATGTATCGTAATAAGTACACAAAGTGCCCTGCAGCTAGGGCAAACCTCGAGTGTGTGTGGATTCAAGGGACTCCCCTACTCGTTGCATTTTACATGTATATCTCTTTTCTCTTCCTTAACCCTTCGATAAATCCTAGTAGTAACCGTAGTAGTAGTAGTTGTAGTAGTAGTAGTAGTAGTATAAGTAGTATTAGTATTACTATTATATAGTACTAGTAGTAATAGTAGTAGTGGT
Organism: Dolichovespula media; assembly: GCA_911387685.1. Taxonomy (NCBI): domain Eukaryota; kingdom Metazoa; phylum Arthropoda; class Insecta; order Hymenoptera; family Vespidae; genus Dolichovespula; species Dolichovespula media. The sequence continues at coordinate 9,935,400 of OU426851.1, read as the reverse complement.
GGTAGGTCCAGTTGGAGTTTCATGGAAATGACCTTCGTCGAGTTCTCGAACTCAATGCGGAATGCGAAAATCCCGAAGAAGGTTCCCGTTCCGCTAGATCACTTTTGATAGCCTACACAGTAGTAATGTAAGACTTCTTAGAAAAGGAAAATTACCGAAGATGATCATTTCCAAGAGAAAGACAGACAGAGAGAGGGAGAGAGAGAGAGAGAGAGAGAGAGAGAGAGAGAGAGAGAGAGAGAGAGAAGTAAATCGATTTGGTACGCAACAATTTCGTTATTGGTTGGACTAAGAGAATGTAATTAGAATGTTCGCCCAGCTTCCTGCACTCGAGATCATTCTGACGATTAAACTTGAGATCTCGAATGATGCAATGGTACAATGCTCGCTTTAACGTGCATAGCGATGCGACTATGAAAGGCCGGCCAAATGATCTCTGTCTGTGTGTGTGTGTGTAATGATTTTTTTCAATTTAAGCCTCACAGCTTAAGTATACACACGCGCGCGCGCACACACACACCGTGACGTTAATCTTGATTTATACGTAAAAAAATCAATCACACGACGTCTAAAACACGAAGTTACAAAAAAATCCTTAAATTGTATCCCCTATCCTATTCGTGATTCGTTTCGGAATCAACATTCATCATCCATAATCGATCGAAATGATGGTCGATTGTGTTTTACACGCACGCACATACTCACGTAATCTTTCATATTTACGATACGATAAATTATTATTTATTTATTTATACGTTAGATCTTCTTCCACCGAGGGGGAAAAAAAAGGATTTCGTATATTCGAAATTTTTGTTTCTAATTAATGATATAAACGTGGATAAGCAATTAGCAGGTATCACCAAGTTCACAGCCGTTATGATTGGCAATCGTAAACCCTAAGGTCAAACTGCAAATCTACCTAATGTCGAGATTGAAGATGAAGCTGAGGATGAGAAGAGGATATTTGCTATTCATTGCACATACCGGTTCTTTGCCAGGATCTTTTCTTTCTCTTTCACTCTTTCTCTCTAATCCTATTGGGTATTACGCGATGGCTATAAGTTGATTTTCTTTTTGAAATTTCTCAGAAACTTTCGGTACGTCGAGAAGAGAGAGAGAGAGAGAGAGAGAGAGAGAGAGAGAGAGAGAGAGAAAATTCCATCGTTGGAGGTGTGCAAACATCGCTAAAAATAGCAGTGAGCCGAGAATGGAAACGCGTGAGTGTGTTGCATGTTCCTCCTCCTCCTCCTCCTCCTCCTTCTCCTCCTCCTCTTCTTCTTCGTCTTCTTCCTTTTGGCTACTCCTCTCCCCATAAAACGATGCCCGTGAGGGATGCTGCGTGGACCATTAACTCGAGAGACCACTCGAATCGTCATCTCACAAATGAATTTTAATACTTTCCAAGGTCGTAAGAAGACTTTTATTCCGAAGACGTAAAGTCCGTCTTTTTTCTTTTCTTTTCTTTTCTTTCTCTCTTTTTCTTCCTTTTATGTTGTTCTTCTCGCAAAATCTCTAACATCTCTAACGACACGATGTTGAAATTATTTTTTCTTGTTCCGTTTCTCTTATTTATTTATTTATTTATTTATTTATTTACTTTTGTTTCAGTTATCTCCGTTGCGCGAAGACGTGACGTAAGTTATTTAGCTTTTTGAGAGACGAGGAACTATGTCAATGTAATTCAAAAGTGTCGCGCAATGTGCGTAACAATGGGATGGAAGAAAAGATGGAGAGAAAAAAGAAGAAGAAGAAAAAAAAAAAGAAATAAATAAATAAAAGAAAAGAAAAAGAAACGAGCGTACGTTACATTCTTAGATAGATGGATAAGTCGACTTTTCTACGGTGACATCTGTACGATGATTGTGCTTGACGGTGGAATGTATATATATCGAGAAAATGCTGTGTAATAATATCACGCGAGCACACTCCAAATAGTATTTTATAATTTCTTACGCAATAACACTTTTTATCTCTAACCGTCGTAATACCAATATGTAAATATTATTTTTACATTTCGAATTTGTAAGTTATGATAAATAAAAAGAAAAAAAGGAAGAAAAGAAAAATTAAAAGAGAAGAAAAAAAGGAATATAAATCAAGCACTCCAGTTTTCTCCACGAAATTTCCTTTTCTTTTTTTTTTTTATTTTTTTCTTTTTTTGTTTTTCTTCATCGACGTCGAAGAAAGGAAAGAAGGAAAAAGGAAGACGGAGGAACGACAGAGACAGAGACAGAGACAGAGACAGAGACAGAGACAGACAGAGAGAGAAAGATAGATAGATAGAGAAAGAGAGAGAGAGAGAGAGAGAGAGAGAGAGAGAGAGATCGCAAAAAAATAGCTCGTTAAATTTCGACAATAACTTTTATATACCTCGTCGGGGATATCACCGATCGTTCGCAAGAACGAAACTCTTTCGAAATAGTTCTCTCTCATTCAGGTGAGTCATTCGAAAAAGCGAAGTGACTGTTCAACGTTCCCTGTGGGCGCAAGGATAAGTCCTTGTGGTAATGATTGCGAAGGCGAAAAATATCGAATTTGTATTTCTAATATCTCGATTGGAGGGAGGCGTGAGTCGAAATCGTACGAGCCGAGATAAAAAAAAAAAAAAAAAAAAAAAGAAGGAGACGGAGGAGATCTTCGACGAAGACGAAAAAGAACAAAAAAAAAAAAGAAAAAGACAAAAAGAAAGAAGAACGTAGGCGTTTTGATAGCCGTCGAAAGCGAATCAAGAATTCGCCATTTCTAAGTTGGGTACCACCATTCGGACGAGAAACGCACCCATTTCTTTCTTTCTCTCTCTCTCTCTCTCTCTCTCTCTCTCTCTCTCTCTCTCTCTTCTGTCGTCCTTGAAGGACAAACGCGGGAGAGTCTTCTTTTCAAGAGAAATCGAGTTTCGCACTCTTTTTCTTTCTTTCTTTCTCCCTCATGCTTTTATGGTCTATGAGTACGTGTAAGCATATATGTGTAATGTATAGAGAGTGTGTGTATGCGTGCGTGCGTGCGTGTGTAGGACGGACCATCGGATTAGGCTTCTTTCTCTCCTCTTCCCATCCTATTTCTTATTCCATTCTCCTCACGGCTTACTAAGAGAGCCACTTTTTCTTACCCAACGTGATATTTAAGAATCTCCGAACGGGGGAATGGATACTTAAAATTAATTCGACGAAACGAGAACTTGTATAATGCGCACTTTGATATCTATCTATCTATCTATCTATCGATCTATTATTTATTTATTTATTTATCTATTTATCTCTCTTGTGATTTCGTGAAAAAAAAATAATAATAATTAGTATTATTAATAATTATAATTATTAATAATAATAATAATTATTATAATTATTAATAATTATAATTATAATTATTATTAGAATAAGAACAAATGAAATAAGTATCACGAGTAGGATATATTTCGCATTGTAATTATAAATTGTTATTATAATTATTATTATTTTTTTAAATGTTATCATTATCATCATCATTTTTTTTCTCATCTTCGTCTCGTCCAGGGATAATCTTAAATGGGCATGAATCAAAGTTTCATAGAATCTAGTCTATATCATTATTTCTTGAGAAATGATTGAATTATACTACATGTTTCTTTGTTCTTTTTGTATGCGCTTGCAAATATTCGTACTGACCCAAAGAGTTCTTTAAATATGTTTTATAAACGACTTAGGTGTTATGCCAGTTGAAGAACTGACGAACAGTATTACTGTGGTTTATTTCTGTTTACATATCCTTTATATTTTTCAGACAATTTGAACTTATTTTAGAATTATTGTTATTATTATCATTATCATCATCATCATCATCATCATTATTATTAACATTATTATTAATATTATTATTATTATTATTATTATTATTATTATTATTATTATTATTATTATTATTATTATTCATAATAATTTCGAGGAATATATATTATCATCTTTCGAAAGAGATGTAAAGAGATGTAAAGAGAAAGAGAGAGAGAGAGAGAGAGAGAAAAATGAAGTACCTGGTTGAAAGATCGTAATTTCTTTGGCAAATAAATCTTCTTTAAGTTTTCTTTTCTTTTTTTTTCTTCTTTCGTTTTTTTTTTTCACCTACGAGATTTATTTAGGTTCGTTAAAAGGTAAACGTTTGCTTTACTTTATTTCTTTTTCTTTTTTTTTTCTCTCTCTTTCTTTTTTTTTTTTTTTTTTCGTCGAAAGACACTACGGACGTTTAAACATTCGTTTAACACCTTAAAAGGATCGTCTATGGATGACACGAAATTTACATCAGCGATAGAAACGAAACGTTCTATCGGGTAAAACCACATTCCTGGTCCTTGCGACGATCCATTCTGTCTATGTGTGTATAGTACTTACATAAATACATATCTACGAAGCCGAGTCGTCCTGGCATTCGGACTCGTTCGACCAGATTCGCGCTTACGTTCTTGCTCCTGAGAGAATCTTACGTTCTTCTCTTTCTTTTTTATCCTTACCTTCTTCTTCTCCTACTTCTTCTTCATCATCATCGTCGTCGTCGTCGTCGTCGTCATCATCTTCCAATTTATTCGCATACTTCAACGCGAATTCATCGGTCCAAAAATTATGCGGCATAGTTTTTCACTTCGGTACGACATTGATTATATCGTATCGTGACTACATACATCGATAATCGATCGACATTGCAATCTATTAACAATTGTTAAAATTCTTTCGTTCGTTCAACAGGATTCCTTTTTTCGATTGTCACGGTCGATGATCGTTATTCGATCTTTCTGTTTCTTCTTTTTTCTTTTAATTTCTCTCTCCCTCTCTCTCAATTTAAATGTTTATAGCGAGTTAAATCAGTTTAATCAGCCATTAAAGTTGAACCTCTTCAACTTCCTCTTGCCCTTTCTCTCTCTCTCTCTCTCTCTTTCTCTCGACGACCTTGATTTTCTTATTGTACCTATTTGCCTCTTACGATATTTCATTTATCTCGATTTCACGGCTACTTTTTCCCCCCCTCCCGTCTTTTCATTACGATTTCTCCGTTTGTGTGCGCGCGCGCGCGTGCGTGGTTGCGTTCTTTTACGGATCTTCTTTGTTTCATTAAATACCAACGTCGAGACGTTTTTAGATTTTTAAATGTTCTAATTAAAAGTATAAAATAAGATAAAAAAATTGTAATCCATCTGATTACCCTACCGAAACGTTTTTTTTCTTTTTTTTTTTTTTTTACTTCCGATAACATCATCTAATATAATACGATCTCATGATCGACCTGAGAAAATAGGTAGTAAAAAAAAAATAAAATAAAAAAGAAATTCTAATCGATCTGATTACCCCCTACCGAAACGTTCTTTTTCTTTTTTTTTTTTTTTTTCTTTCGTCCAATAACATCATCAAATATAATACGATCTCATGATCGACACAAGAAAATAAGAAAAAAAATTAAAAAAAAAAATAAAAAAAAAAAATTTCAAGAATCCCCTCTAAAGTGTTTCCGCAATTATTGTTCGTTATGGGATACCAACTGGAAGTTAGATACTCTGGCTCGTTATAACGGATAAGGTCGACGAAGTTCATAGGGGAGGATGAAAAAAATGTTAAAAACGTTCAAGACTTTCGCACGCTCGTGATATCCTCGCTAATCGTCCACCGAGCCCCAACGATTTCCGGATGCCTTCAACTTCCTTGGCGATCGTTTCTTATAAGTTACTTCACATCTAAACGTTTATTTTATCCAGTTAAATTCTCATGTCTATATAAAAAAGGAAGAAAGAAAGAGAGATAGAGAGAGAGAGAGAGAGAGAGAGAAACAGAAAAACATTAATAATGGGCTACATTTAATGGACTGTCACAAAGGAATCGTCCTTCACTATTATACTACTATGAAACTATTATATTACTAGAGACTCGATCTACCTTTAATCTCCTAAGTAGCATTTCCCCTCTTTTTGTCTCCTCTACCCCTTCTTACCCCTTTACCGATGACGACCAATCGAATCGATTTATTCAATCTCCCCCCTCAGAGAAATTCGTTTCGGGACAAGTGGAAATTCGGAAAATCATCGGGCAAAAAGCCTGTTGAAAATTCTGATCGGAAAGAGTGGAGACATTTAATAAAAGTATGTTTCCATCCTTCGAACTTTTACGAGACGCTGCTGCCGTATGCCGTTGTTGTTGCTGTTAATACTCCTCCTCCTGCTGTTGCTGCTGCTGCTGCTGATGATGCTATTGGTGTTACTGCCGTTGCTATTGCTGTTGCTGCGGTTAACTTCTGATTCAGACACACTTGGTAGCTCCTTCTTACGTCTCTTACATCTTGCAGAACACGTTAGAAGCCAAGGATTTGCTTACGAGATTGAACGTCCCTTCTTTATGGGATATAGGCGTCGTGAAACGGAAAGAGAAGTAGAGGGTATATATATATATATATATATATATATATATGTATGTATGTATGCATATATATACATATATACATATGGTGGAGGAGAAGAGAGCTTCGGGGCTCATGGCTATTGAATAATCGCAGGCTAGAATCTAGCCATCGAGTATTCTCCTTCCTGCTATATATTTCCTCTGGCAGGACTCGAGCAACTCCACCTCCCTTCTACGAGCTAAATAAGAATAAAGAGAAGGAGAAGAGAAGAAGAAGAAGAAGAAGAAGGAGAAGAAGGACGAGGAGGAAGAGGAGGAGGAGGAGGAGGAGGAGGAGGAGGAGGAGGAGGAGAAGAAGAAGTAGAGAAGAATAAGAGAAGGTTGGTGAGTCGAACGTAAATCGCATACCATCGATATAACTTAATCGTTGGACTCGGCACGATTTCTAATGCTAATCACACGTTAGCCCTTAGAGAAACTTCCCTTTCATCCTGTTAGATTCCTCGGTTAGAAAGGACGAAAGGTGGAACAAGGTTTCGGTGTATAAGGATCAGGAGAAAGGGTAGGTAGATCCGGATCTACGATAAAACGTCTTCTCTCTGTGTGTTGTTCCGGTAATACACGCGTTGCTTACATACGTTGGTTTACATACGTTGGTACGTTCTCGAGATGAACTACATCGATAACTGGCAAGTGGTTAAACAGAGTATTATTACCCCCTTGCTTCCAATTAGCCTTTTACTTAACTACAGATCGATTCTACGATTGGAAGGGAGCTACTATATCCAATAACATCGATCGAACGAATTAAAATAAGGCTTCCCCGTTAAGGATTTTATCTGTGATTAACACGATCGAACGATAGAACGTGCCATACGATAATTTAAGTTTCTCGTCTTACATTAGGAATATCTTTTATCAAAAATAAAAATTGATCCACGACGAATTCTACTCGACTTTAACATATTATAGAATTTAATAATCGTGGGATAACTATACCAGAAAAATGAGAAGAAGTAGGAGGAAAAAGAAGAAGAAATTAAAACAAAATTATTGTAATTATCGTAGGAATCGAAAGTTCATACGATATTATCTTGGGTTATGTAACAAATTGGACGACGACGATGAACATTTTTGCGGTTTTCTTTTTTTTCTTTTTTTTAATGATGACTCCGTATGTAAAGCGGATCAGCTGATTTCAAGAAATTCGTGGAAGAATGTGTCTTCTGGGAGGGTGGAGAAAAGGATGGATGGAGTATTGAGGATCGCGTCGTTGGTCAAGGCGCCAGGCATTGTCCCTTTGGTCTCTTGGACTAGCTTAAGTGAGAAAGAGACAGACAGAGAGACAGACAGACGAGATAGAGAAAGAGAGAGGGAGAGAGAGAGAGAGAGAAAGAAAGAAAGAAAGAAAGAAAGAGAGAAGAAGAAGAAGTAGAAGGAGGATGAGGAGGAGAAGGAGAAGAAGAAGTAGAAAAAGGAGGAGGAGGAGAAATAGAAGAAGAAGAAGATAGCTCGACTCTCTTGACTACGAACGGTGGAAGGGGTAAGAAAGAGATGGAAATAGAAAGAGAGAGAGAGAGAGAGAGAGAGAGAGAGGGAGTATATGTGGAGGGACAAGAAGAAGAGGACGGCGGTCTCAAAGCAAAGAGGAGGACTTGGGGAGACCGGTCCCTTCTTCTCTTTCGCTCTTAGTGGTCAAAGTTATGGCGTATCCTTGCGAGCAGGCGTCCTCAGCCTGCGAAAGCAGCCGCAGGAGGTGCCTCGCTAGCCCTCAGTCAGAGGTCAACGAGGATGGTAGGACTTGTATATATCGAAGCATCCTCGGAAAGAGAAAGACAGAATGAGAGAAAGAAAGAAAGAGAGAGAGAGAGAGAGAGAGAGAGACTTTAGCGCATTGTTCAGGGGTTCTCTCAAAGATCCTGCGAAGATTCTCCAATCTACCTATAGTCCAACTAAGTTTGGATAAACTTTCCGAGTCGAGTGAGAAACCTTTGCGAACCTCAAAGGTTCTCAAGTTAACGATGCTTTTACGGTGGTCCGAGGGAGTTTATCGTTCTTGTTTCTCTTGGATACTCGATGATGTCATATCGTCGAAATGGATAATGAAATCCGTATTTGGAAAATGTCAAGTTCTCTCTCTCTCTCTCTCTCTCTCTCTCTCTTTCTCTTTCGTATAGTTGATTGGTAACTCCGATAAAAGTAAAGATAGCAAGATAAATTCTATTGTCTACGGTAATAATAAAGAAAAATATCAGATATAGGAAGTCATCTTTAAAGGAGACATGAGTTCCGCGTTGCATTTCCTTGTCGAACGTTAATCGTCCAGGTGAAACGTTGAAATCGCTGAAGCAATCAATACCGATATACCGTTAGGGCATCTTCCAACCAAGGCCGTTATACGGAAAGAGAAGAAAAATATATATATATATATATATATATATATATATATGTGTGTGTGTATATGTTATAACGCTAACACTTCGAAGAATTCCCGATCATTAACGTGAGATCTCAAGCATGATGATATTTTGGGCTAAGGAGATAAGGGATGGTTATACTCGTACAAATTTAAAGGATTTAATGTTTGAGTTATAAAGGTGGGTCGGTTGAAAAAAAAAAAAAAAAAGAAAAAAAAAAGAAAAAAAAAGAAGGAACGATATAAATTCTTGACGTATGTATCTATATGTTATAAGGAACAATGGACCATTTTACGAAGGGGATGGACAGGGGAAATAAAAGGAGAGAGTATGGGGGTTGGGGGCGTGGGGCAGTTCGTATGGTAAAGAAACGGCCAAGGATTGGTCCACTGCTCGCGGAAAATATGCAGGTTCTTCTTCTTCTTTCATCTACTCGTTCTTTTTCTTTCCTCTTTTTCGTCTTCTTTCTTTCTCTTCCTTCTCCTTCTTTTCTTTTTCTTCTTCTTTTACCCTACAAGGCTCAACCGCCACGTACGTCTCTCAGTGGTTCTCAATTCTCAATCTACTCCTACACAAATTCCCAATAGGAAAAAATATGTAATCGTCGATTTATATCGACTATTGACATATCCCCTTACACTCGTAATGAATCACTGAAAGACTTTCGAAATATTACGAAAAGTTTCAACGTCATCTTTAACATCAAAATAATCGATCATCCTCGATACCGACGTACCGTAACATTATGGAAATGTAACGGACGTCTTAACGGTTCCCTTATTAGGAACGATAATACAGCATGACAAGAGAAGCCCTGACGTTGGCATTAAAGTGCTCTCTCTCTCTCTCTCTCTCTCTCTCTCTCTCTCTCTCTCTCTCTCTCTTTCTCTCCAACTCTATATATTCTTCCTTTTTGTCGGCGGGTATATTCGCCATTATGGTACTTAACTACGGGGATGCCAAAGCTAGTGACCTTGAAGAAATCCATTGGAATCGAACGATTCGATTTAACGCTAGGAGAAGTTCATTGTTACTGTTAGAATACTTCGCCAAAAGTTCCTACGACGTCCGATGGACGATAAAGGGGAGGAAGAAAGATAACGAAGAAAAACAAAGAAAATAAAAAAAAAAGGAAGAAATAAATACAAGAAAAAGAAGAAAGAAATAACAATTTCTCTCGTCACTCGATCCCAATTTCTCGATCGAATCGAGAATATTCATTTTCGTTATCGACACGACTAAAGGGATTCTGAAGGTAATTTAAAACTAAGGGATTTTTGTAAATTTTGTCGATAAACGAGGAAACTCTCTAAGTCTCTCTAAGCGAGTTTTTACCAAAAATATCTTCATTATTTTTACTCTTACTAAAGGAGTATATATACATATATATATATATATATATATATATATATATATATATCTTTAATGAACCCGCATCCCTATGCAAATTATATGAGACGATCGTGTAGCCAAAATCAGCGATGAACATCGTCTAGACGTATGGTAATGGGTAGTTGAGCTGAATGGCGAATAGATTCTTGGTGTTTGCCAAAGCCTGGTCGCTAAAAGAGTCTGAGAAGGACGGATGTATACATAAAAAGAGAGAGAAAGGGAGAGGGAGAGAGGGAGAGAGAGAGAGAGAGAGAGAGAGAGAGAGAGAGAGAGAGAGAGTGGTAAAAGAAGAAGGCAGATAGCGTATCCGAAGGAAAGGAAGGAGGTGAAAGTCGGCTATTAATTCTCTCGTGCACACCAAAGACACCCAGGAAAGACACGCGGTAGAGGTAATCGCAAAATGACCGCACGTTGGACAACGCCAAGTCCTTTCTTTCTCACGACGATCCTTCGCACGATCGTAAAGAAGAGAGAGAGAGAGAGAGATAGATAGAGAGAGAGAGAGAGAGAGAGAGAGAGAGAGAGAGAGAGAGAAATAGAGCGTGCCTTTACTCTCGCGAAACGCCCACGAATTTTTCTTTAATTAAATCTCACGATGATATAATTTTTTGTTCCTTCTTTTTTACTTCTTCTTCTTCTTCTTAACGGCTTGGATCACGCCAAGGGAATCCTTGCAGTCTTTATTTGGATGGGATTGTAAAATTCTTTAGGGAACTCATTTGCCCCGACATCAATGCGTACTTCGAACTTTTGTGACAATTTTGAAAAGACCTCTTTCTTTTTTTCTTTTTTTCTTTTTTTTTTTTTTTTCCTTTAAGAATAACGTCGGACAATAAACTTTTAATTACAAAAGTCTGTAAAGTTTGTTTCCCCGCGAGTAACGTAATTCTTTCTTATTCCTTTTTTTTATTTTTAAGTAAAAGATATTAAAGCGTCAGAGATTTGATCCCATTTTCCATACCACTTGGGATTATCATTTCGATCGTTCATAATCGTTGTCACGATCCTAACGATTGACAAATCCACGTCGCATTAATATTAGAAAATTTTTGAACACGATAATTCGTTGACGATCGTCCCGTTGATGTTAAAGATAAAATACGTTAAACGGTTATTAACGACTATACGCGATCATATTGTAACTAAATCGCTTACATAAGATTCTTTTTCTTTTCTCTTCTTCTTCTTCTTCTTCTTCTTCATGTTCGTCAAACTTTTTTATTAATATTGACTGATTGGTTGCTTGATTCGATCGATTATATCGAATCGATTCGATGGTAGGGCAATCGTTTCGGCCGATAAATCGTTGAAAAAAGATGGCTGTCGCTAAGTGCGATCAGAAAGAGCAGTATATATTTATATATACGGTCAAGGGCTCACGTGTAATTTACAGGCCGCGAGCTAAGATTTTACGATGTAATTGGGCCTACGAGAAGAAGTACATGGGGTACCACTCCTTGCAACCAGTGGTTACCTCACTACTAGGAAGATATTATAGGGTCTACACATACCCTCCTCCTCCTCCTCCTCCTCCTCCTCCTCCTCCACCTCCTCCTCTCTATGCGCTATACGAGAGCGAGCAAGGGCACCATTTGCCCGAGCTAATGGTAGCACCACCTGCTGCGTAAACGAAAACGAAACTGGATACACCGTAGAGGATGTTTCTCGCGATCAGAGAAGAAGATCAAAGACTCGACAAAAGGGTAAAGTTTTAATGAATGCTCGGACATATAACACGATGATTTAACTTCTTCGATGATGATTCGCTCTTATCCCTTTCTTATTTATTATTTTAACTTGGCCAAATGATAATACAGATCTCTTGGTACCATGTCCTTGGAAATGTATGTACGTGTACGCGTATATGTATGTATGTATGTACGTATATACCGTACGAGGACTTTGCATAAATCGATAATTTATATGGATCACTATCAGCATGGTATCTTCTTACGTACTTCAATCATTTCATACCAAACTATCTATCCTATTTATCGATCAAAGAACTTGGACGATCGAGTCTTTAAGAAGAAATACTTCGTTTGGATTATAAAACGCGATGTTATGTATGTATATATACGTATATATATATATATATATATATATATCATACGTTGAGCAACAAATAGTTCAGAAGGAATATACAACTCGTTCCTGGGAAATATTTTCACCGTGAAAGAGTCGCTTTCTGATCTCTCCCCTCACCCTCCCCTCCCACCACCTTTTACCGCGCACCTCCCGGAAAATCAGATCGGAGTTATTTCGAAAGTATTCGATCTTCGTACTGCCAACACCATCGTCCATCCACGTGAATATATTTAATCGAATAAGTAAAATTCACTTTTATATTCTTTCACGTATACTCGCAAACAACGATCCCCCGATCAATTTGATCGAAATACGATATCACGAAAGATATTGATGATTTAATAATAGCGCATATCTCTAAATTAAATCGATCGAGAGTAATCGAGAATAATATTCGAATTAATTAAATGGGAAGTTTGCATGAAGGTTATTTTCAAGGACATATCGTAGTTCCTATGGAAGGTATCATTCAGTTTCAATGCCGTCGGAGGCTATAACTGGATACCGTTGATGTTGGCCGCAAGTTGGCGCAGTTACACGAAGCCAAACGATGATTTAAAGCGACGGAAGGATTTCCTTTTCTTTTTTTTCCTCTCCCTCTTCTATACTTTTTACACACGTTTTACATACAGGACAGAGGCAAGGTAGACTAGTAATAATTTCATAGGACGATTCGTTTTACGATCTTAGCCGAGAATAGCTGCTTACGTGGACGACGACGACGACGAAGACGAAGACGACGACGATATAACATACATAGAAATGTATCGTTCATGGATTTATTGACAACATGGGGAGGGTGCACCCTCTTGATGAATCGTTCATGGAATCGTACAACTCGAGTCACCAAGTGAAGCGGAACGTTATTAAAGGAACACTTATGAAGCAATTAACCAAGTAGAGATAATCTTACAGACTTCAATTTCTGATATATATATATATATATATATATATATATATATATATATATATATATATATAAATATATATATATGTTATTATTATATTATTATTATATGTTATTATTATATTATTATTATATGTTCTTATAGATATATACACTTATATATATATATAATAACATATAATAAATATTATACATAATAACATAACATAATAGCAATATATAAAATAATGTTATAGTATATATTATATATCTATTAAATATATAATATATATAATATTTTTTATTATTCTTTTTTTTTAATTTATCTTTCATTTCGTTCGTCCCATCCAGAAAATATAACATAATAATAATATATTATAATATAATAATAATATATAATAATATATTATTATATAATATATATAATAATATAATAATATTATATTATTATTATATGTTATTATAAATATATACACACACACATATATATATATATATATATATATATAATAACATATAATAAATATTATACATAATAACATAACATAATAGCAATATATAAAATAATATTATAGTATATATTATATATCTATTAAATATATAATATATATAATATTTTTTATTATTCGTTTCTTTTTTTTTTTTAATTTATCTTTCATTTCGTTCGTCCCATCCAGAAAAATAATTTGAAATAATAGTGTTTGATTTGATTGAAAAAACAAATAAAGTTTAGAACATACTCGAGAAAGAAAGATAGGTATATATCATTCGAATAATACATAGATGACGATCGAAAAAGGATTAATTTCATGGAATCAATTTTCGTAGAAATCATTTTCGTCGTTGCCAGCCAGAAAAACCATTTAAATAGAAAATAAAGAAACACAAATGACATATCTCGACTGTTAAACGAAGTAAAAGTTCAGTGAAAACTCTTCGACGTTACTTTCTTAAATAATTAATGGACTCGGGGTCGAGTTAATTAGTTAATTGGAACCCCTACGTTGTCTCTATCTACGTGATTTGTCTTTTTCTTTTATTTTCTTCTTCTTCTTCTTCTCTTTCGCGTTCATCCTCTTTTTCTTCCTCCCAACGTAGATTTTTTGTTCGTTCCTTTCGTTTGGTTTGTTTTTTTTTTTTTCAACGTTAAGATCCTCGGAAGATCGACAAGGATGAAGATGATAGGTGGAGGATGATCAAGAGGATTCATAAGTGTAAAAATGAAGAACGAAGAACGGCAGATGTTGTTATTGCTGCTACATACTAGCTAAGGAGGCGGTTCGGTGGTGCTGCGCAACAGATGCGCTATTTGAATATGTCGAACTCGTCTGACCACTCGCTGCGAACTCTCCTTTCGCGGCTTGAGATCTATCGCATGATTCAAAAGTTATTTATCACGTTACCGCGCATACTAAGATAATCAACCAAGAGATATTTTTATTCTTAAGGGAGGGGGGGGGGGAGGGAGAGAACCTAACGGTAACTGGTTTCTAATAATAATAATTGTTAGAGAAACATCGTTGGCATCGAAATGCGATGAATCTTTACGAACTTCGTTTTTGTCCTGTCGAAATTTACGATTATAATAAAGTAATAAAAAGTTTATCGAAGGAAAAGAAAATTCGTCCAACAAAGACGATTGAAGTTTAATAATCGTAGAATTTTTTTGTTCGTTTCTTTTTTTTTTCTTTTTTCAATTTAAAAAAATAAAAAAATAAAATTTGGAGAGAAAAGTTTTTTTATTTCTTTTATTTTTATATTTATTTTATTTTTATTCTTTTTTGTATACCTTTCACGAGAGAAACGAGACAAAATTGTATGTTTATTAATTTATTGTACGTGGTGGGCCCAGAAAAACGTTTCCATCGATTAGAAACGATTGGTCCAGCCTGTATAATTTTATCGTCAAAAGTAAACATTTCATTCTCATTTAATGAAAGTTTACTAGAGATCATGTTTTTTTCATGAGAGAAAAGCAACTTTTGCGATAATTCACGAATTATTATACTTTGGTCCTATCTTTTTCGAAAATGAAGTGAAAGTCACCTTTCTCTCTCTCTCTCTCTCTCTTCATTTTTTTCTGTGTATGTGCGTGTGTATGTGCGTGTTCGTATCTCCCTCCTTTTATTATCGATCAATAACGTCATTCTCTCAGATGTTACGAACACCAATGAACATGAATGTAATTCTTGTTCGTCTATAAGGTGACGCAAATTCATCGACCTCGATCATATTGAAATGGAGAAAGTGAAGCAACTACTAAATGGGCACGCTCTGTCGAATTAATTTTGAATGAAACAAGCTTCGTATGCATATATGTAAATATATACACACGCATACCTATATTCACACCCACACACCTATATATATATATATATATATATATATATATATATATATACACCTATATATATATGTATATATAATACACTTAACTTCGTAGTAGAATTTTAATTATCTTATCACAATTGGACTTGTTCAAATGATCGAACGATTACAAGGAAAAAAAAAGAAACATAATTCGAAGGCTTCTCATTTGTATTTTCTTATTTTATTAAGGATACGAAGAGATGATAGCAAGATGGGACAAGTTTCCAACGATCTTACGATGCTATTGGAACGAAACCTTGAAAAGTTTTATTATCGAATTTATTGTCATTTATTGAACCATCCTGTATTCATTTTGATGATCTTGCATATACATATACAAGAGTGTATGCGTGTGCGTGTGTGGTATAAAAGAGAGAAAGAAAGAGATAGAAGAGAGTTTCGTCTATAAACCCATGCACACATATATAACTATAGATTTTATGTGTGTGTATATATATATATATATATATATATATATATATATATATATATATATATATATATATATATATATATATTAAGTATATATGAACGTAGTATGTAAACTTATGATAGAGAATCGAGCAGCGACTTTTACTTTTACGATTGAAGGAAGCGTGGGCAAAGTTAACGTCACTGTCCACAAGACGTTTAACAACCCACACGATATCCTTGTTTTAAGGACATTTCTTCGTTCAATGAATTGTTTCTGCCGACGGAGGAGAACCGAAGAAAAGTAATAAAGAAGAAGAAGAAAAAAAAGAGAAAAGAAAAGAAAAGAAAGGAGAGAGAGAGAGAGAGAGAGAAACGGCGAAGAAAAAAGTTAATAATAGACGGTGACAATTAGAAAGCCGTAGCCGATCGTAAAACATTCGAACGTTTTCCTTCGTTGATTTAGTACGATAGCAATGCAAAAATGTGAAAAGTATCTGTATTCAAGGACGTTGGCTTCGGAGAAAGCCTCGTGAAATTTTTCATATGTGTTATACGAGTCCTATAATTTAAAAGACGCGCTCTCGTAACGATGAGACAATTTGTTATAAAATAATTGTTGGTTGTTGAGGGAAACTAATGTCAAAAAAATAGAACACCATTGAGACGATGTTTATTTAAAATGAGAGAACGTAATCGTGTGTTTGTTTGTTCTTTTTCTTTTGTGAAGAGAAAATTCGTATATTTTTGTTATTCATTACGCGATATATTCTTTCATTCTCTCTCCCTTTTTTTTTGTTTCGCTATTTTGTTTGTTTTAGAAACGCTGTTTGTGAAATTTAATTAAAAGAAACTAATCATTGGGCGTATGTTACATCGCTTGCATTAATTATTAAATAAACATTATGGTTATGATTAGATATAAAAAAAATTACATGTAATATATATATATATATATATAATGGTTTGTTATTTTTTTTATGTATGATAATGACATCGGTTATTTCATGTATATCAATTTTTATTTTTAAATATTAATATCAATATTATTATAATTATTATTATTATTATTATTATCATCTATTATTATTGTTTTTATTTTACTTTTTCTTTTTTTTTACTAATTTACTTAAATTTTACTTCTCTTACTTTGCATGTTGATCTCTATAATCCATTTGTAATAATCAACATAAGATATGTCCAACAAGCTACTTCTTTTTTATTAAATTTCATAAAAAAATAAAATAAAATAAAATAAAATAAAATTATAACCTTCAAAAAAATTTCTAAAAAGAAAAATATAGGAATCGTATATTATACAATATAACAATATTATTATTATTATTATTATTGTTGTTGTTGTTGTTTTTCTTTTTTATCTACGAATTCATTTGCGATATATCTCGCATGCAAGTGAACGATAGAAATGTAAGAAAATTGAAGAAAACGTGTAGATAATATTATAAACTCTCGTCTATTACACGCGATACCATTAATAACGGGTATATAAAATGTATGTAAGAAGTAAGAGAAGCACGAACTTATTTGCACCGTTAACTGGATATTCAAGCGTAAGATTCAGTGTGAGACAAATGAGGTGCCGTCTTACGAAACACTTGGTGAAGGTGCTCGCCAACGACGACAACGACAACGACGACAACGACGACGACGACGAAGACACACGCCTTTCCAGGAGGTCGTAGAAAAAAAAAAATAAAAAGTAGAAAGAGAGAAGAACGAACGGTTAGCTGTCGTGAAGATTGAAGTGTTGGTGTTGTTGCTCGTTAATCCATCAAGGATCGTTTTCTTTTCAATCCTTTTTTTCGTCCAGCGACAAAAATGATCAATTCGCGATAAATTAAAGCCTTTTTTTTCGTCATCTTATTAAAATCTAGTTAAATATATAAATATACATGTAATATACAAGTGTGTGTGTGTGTGTGTGCGTGTGCGTGCGTATATACATACATGATAAGTATGTATATATGTATATATATTTTTTTTTCTTTGGTCCAGCTTTTTAAATATTTTATATTGAGAAAAAATGAAAATAAAAAGAAATTTCTAGTTAAATATATAAATATATATGTAATATACAAGTGTGTGTGTGTGTGTGTGCGTGTGCGTGTGCGTGCGTATATACATACATGATAAGTATGTATATATGTATGTATATATTTTTTTTTTAATCTTTGGTCCAGCTTTTTAAATACTTTATATTGAGAAAAAATGAAAATAAAAAGAAATTTCTTTTTTCAATACAAATTCGGATAATTTGTTCAATTAAATATTTATACGAATAATATATTATAAATCAAGGACAATCGTATGAACAAATATCAAATAAAGGAAGAATTGTAGTTATAGAAAAAAGGATGAAAAAGAAAATATATTTCGTACGAGTCTAAAGTCGACGTGAATACCAAACTTACGTAAGTGTTTATCGGACAACGTGTGATCTATGTATGTCTATGTGAACGCATACACACGTGAAAAGTCACACTTGAGGAGAGTTAGGTTACGTAAGTGCAAGGGATGGTTACTCAAAAGCACCATATTTGGATGCTTCTACTTAAGTTGAGACGTACCTTGAACTAATCCACGGGTTAGCTATTCCAAACACGACGAACGCAATTTATGTTAATCTCATGGATCGAGAAAACCATTCCTTTTCTCTCTCTCTCTCTCTCTCCCTCTCCCTCTTCATATTTCTTCGACTCAATTCTCTCTCTCTCTCTCTCTCTCTCTCTCTCTCTCTCTCTCTCTCTCTCTCCTCTCTTTCTATTTTTGTATATCATTTCTTGATAATCATTATAATAATAATTTTAATATTATTGTAGTATTGTTTTCGATTGCATGATTAGTATCTCTCTTATCATTTATGCCTCGATTGAGAATCTTTCCTTTATTTATTTATTTATTTATTTATTTATTTATTTATTTATTATTATTATCATTTCATGAATATTATACTTAACATTATTTACATACGTATCTTATCGCCTTTCATTTTATTTATAATATCTTTTAATGATCTATCATCTAATAAAGGACCTAATAAAAAATATCTTCTTCTTTCCCTTTAACTTTTCTCATTTAAAATTGAACACGTCAACCGGTGTAATTATATTTTTTCTTTTTCTTTTTTTTTTTTTTAGTTTCTTACTACGAATTCTTTCTAACGTAGAGCAAATTTTACTGCATTCTTTTATTGTTACTTTTTTGCCTTCCTTCGGAAAATAAAAGATTTTGACGGATTTATTCGCGGTGATTACTTCTTCTTTCTTTTTTTTTTTTTTTTTTTTTTTTTTAGTCGGTTGATTATTTAAGGGGCACCTTCGAATGTTGAAAAATATAATAATTGCCTAAGGAGGGATTGTAAAATTGCCCACGGTCCATCGTGTACGGTCGATCGCACGCCCACGACGACCTCGAGGAATCGGCCGTGGACGTAGAGGTCAAAGACTTCCTTCGTCCTGTGCGAGCTGGCCTCTCACGAACGTCGGAGTCCCTTCTATGTTTCACGACAAATCGTTTCCTTTGCCCTTAACCGTGGCAACCCTTGAATTATCCCTGCTCTTTCTGTCTACCGATTTTAACGTCATTAAGGGGGTTTACGCATACGTCTGATAAGTTTACAAACGAACAAAAATTCTCTATTCTTTTAACTTGTTAAATTTTTTTTTTTTTTTTAGGATTTAAACCTTAAGAATATCTCATCGGATAAGTTAATCCGAAAATTAACAAAAAAAAAAAAAAAAAAAAAAAAAAAAAAAAAAAAAAAAAAAAAAAAAAAAAAAAAAAAAAGATCCATTGCCTATATTCGATGTTCTTTGCATATCTTAAAGTTTAAACGTCGTTTTCTCAAAATTGTTCTCAAAATTGTTCTCAAAATTGTTTTTTTTTTCTTTTCCACATTGGTGCAAATAATATTTGGAAAATTACTAGCATCGATTTTTAATGAAATTTTACGAGATCATTTTAGTCGCGTCTTATAAATTGTAATCCTAAGTTATAATCTTTTCTTAATCATTAAAAAAAAATGTATTGAAATCTTTTATCAAAAATCACGCGATAAATTCGCTCATAATTTTTTTTTTTTTTATTATTATTAAATAAATATATTAAAAATCCATTTGATTCTCGTTAATTGAATCTCAATTTAATCTCATTATATAATTGTTAAATAAACAGATATAAAACGTTTACAATAAAAATGACATGATTATTGATATCATATAAATGGAATAAAATATGCGCATGTACGATTTGATAATTATGGAGGATTTAATTTGTTAATTTAAACAATATTTCCATGTAATTTCTTGAAATAAACATTACCTATTTCTTATTAACGAAGTTTCAAAAGCCCGACGAAGTCTACATTCATACGATTCGCTTTCTTTTTTACTTTCATCTCGGAACTGTAAACGTAGCAATTTGCATAAAAGTGTAAGTATCGGGAAGATCGCACAGAAAAAAAAGAAAAAAAAAAAAAAAAAGAAAGAAAGAAAAGAATCGAACAAGTAAAACCAAACGAAAAAAGAATTTCTAGTCATCGTCGTAGTTTATACAGAGTGGGCCACCAAAAATTTTATAACTTCGTAGTTTTGACAATACGAACAAAATAATTGGCTTAGAAAGTATTCAGAAAAGAGATATCTAATCGATTTCTAATATCGCCTTACAACTTTTGACCCATCTCTGTAACAAATACGTGACAATGATTCTCTCTCTCTCTCTCTCTCTCTCTCTCTCTCTCTCTCTCTCTAATGAAAAATCGAACGATTCATCCGTTCCACGATTTCAATCGTTATCTAACGTAACCTTCTAATTATCACCAATAACGATCATAGATCGCATAAGGTTATCGATCGCCCGAGGATCATCGTAAACTTTTTCGATCGATGCAAACCGACGATTTCTATTCTCGATCGTTACTCATCTTCGACGATTTTTTTTTCGTCTAATCGTACCGCACCTTCATCCTTTTACAATTTATTCCGGTGATAGAGATAGAATAGAGATTAGAATCAGTACGAAGATAGACAGGGAAGAAAAGAGAAAAGGAACAAACTTTGAAAAAAAAAAAAAAAAAAAGAAACGAACGTGTCTCGGTGATTCGTTCATCCTCTAAACAGTACAATCACAATCACGATCGTACATACCTATCTTACCATTTAAAATCTAAATTCGTTTCTAAGCACGTAAATATTTCCTATATATTCGCTTCTAAGCATATAAATGCTCAGTATAAATATATGTGTGTGTGTGTATCGATAAGATATTAAGTTCTCCAATAAAGTAATGTCAACGGTCAATAATTAATATTTAAATAAACAACACTTACTTATAACTACTACTACCAATATTACCATTACATCATTACAGCGCACTTTTAACTAATATTATTTATTAACATATAAAAAAATATCGATTGACAAATATTGATCCTATACATTATCTTCTTATTAATGAATCAACCCAATGATTAAATAAATAAATAAATAAATAAATAAATAAATAAATATCAAATTTACCCTCTACATATGTATAACGCACGTGTGTATGCATCTGTATCTTCCCTTTCCACCCTCCTTCGTTCAATCCCTCTCTCCCCCTCTCTCCTTCTCTCTCTCTTTCTCTCTCATACCCGTACTCGTGCGATGCTCGTAAGAAGAAGGCTGCGAGTCCGGTCACATAACGGTCCAGTTATGGTATGGCGAGGAAGCGATCTCTCGCCTCGACACACGATTCCTTCGTTACACGAACTTGCCCCCCCCCCCATTCCTCCTTACCCACTCTTCACCATCTTCTTCTTCTTCTTCTTCTTCTTCTTCTTCTTCTCTTCTTCTTCTCTTCTTCTTCTTCTTCTTCTTCTTCTTCTTCTTCTCTTCTTCTGCTTCCTTCTCTTCGGCATGTCCTTCTCCCACTATACTCGTCCTTCTCCGCAATCTCTTCTTCTTCTTTCTTCTCCTCTTCTTCTTCCTCTTTTTCTTCTTCTTCTTCTTCTTCTCTTTTACCTCTATCGAGTCTCCTCTCAGCATGTACTCACGCGTGTATTCACGCCTCGGCGAGCTTTTTTCAAGCCGCCTCGAGCGAGTACGTTACAAGCACGAACGGTCGTTAAGCTTCGTCACGCTCAAAGTCCCGGTGTGTGTGTCCGGTACGTACATAAATACGTAACCATATCTCGAGAGCTTCGTTTGAATGGAATCGCCCCGAAAATGGATATTTTTGGATGTCCTTGTTCTGTTTGCTTTTTTTTTAATTTTTTTTTATTTTTTTTTTATTTTTATTTTTTTTTTATTATGGTAACTCGATAGTAAGTAAGCAAATATGTACCTACGTCGTATAAGTTTAAGCATCATGACGCTGCTCAAAGTCCCGCGCGTGCTCGGCACGCACATAAAACACGTACCACCATACCACGAGCTTCGTTCGAATTAAATCTTCGTTAATGGATATTTTTGGATATTCTCTTTTTTGTGGTTCTTTTTTTATTTTTTTTATGAATGGTAATTCGTATATGTTTTAGCATCATCACGCTCAAAGTACCGCGCGCCTGTTCGATACATAAACACGTACCACCATACCTTGAATGAAATCTCCGAAATTGAATATTTTTGGATATTCTTTTTTTTTTTATGAATGGTATCTCGATAATATGTAAGCAAATATTTATTTACGTCGTATAAGTTGGAATGAACTCAAACCAAATATGATTAAATTTGTTTGGCTATAGGGGTTGGGGGAGGTTATTGTATAAACATTTACGATTATGGTATTTCTCGACCGTACGTTTTTATAAAGAAGTGTCTTACTTTCCGTATTACGTAAAAGTATTGTCGAGACTTATTTACGTAATACGTAATATATAATGTGCATCGTATGTAATATATAAACGCACGATATCTTGTTTGATATATATATATATATATATATATATATATATATATATATATATATGTTGTCCTATTTTATCTTTTATAAATTAACTGGAATAATAATCTAATGGATCTATAAAACTTCGAAATATTTTTATCATTTTCATTTTTTTTTTTTTTTTTTTTTTTTAATTCATTTCCTTCCATAGATATGTATCATCTTCTCTTTATTTTATTACTATTTTTTAGATTACTTAGAAGAAGATTAATGATTATAAGATTAAAAAATTTCTGAATTTTTTTAATTTGTTCCTTTCATCTATTTTTTAATAAGACAGACTATATGGTATTACATATGATGTACAGGAAAGTAATGTAAAACAAAATGGAACTCACCAATTCGGTAGGCATCGTGTTGCAGGATCTCAAAGGCAGATTGTAAGTTATCGGTGAGGGTTGACTCCTGTATTCCTGCAGGCAGGAGCTATTTTTCGACAAACCCCTTGGATAAACCAAACCGTGGAAGTCGGTTTTACCCTCGGTCGAAATATGCACGATTATCGACTCGCTCGCACACTCGATTTGCACCGTGCTCGCTATCGCCGCGGTTGCTGTAAACAGAAAGAGAAAACAAATTTTTTCTTTATAAATAATTCCGTTCAATCAAAATTACTATCTTCCATTACTTTATAAATGTGTATGTGTGCGTACAATTGCATAACTACATCACGTTAATAAATTTGATGTACGGTTGAATACACAGCAAATAAAATTTCGTTTATTAAATTTTGCAAAAAATTTTGCAATTATATTCTCGCTTTATTATTTACTTAATAAGTAGTATGTTTTTTTTCTTTTTTTTTTTTTTCTTAAAAATATCTCTACATAAACAAGTCATGGATTATAGAGGGTTTACGATAAGCGCAGAGACGCGTAATTTCTACTTCGATATTAATTAGAAGGACGAGCATTAATCTCACGTTGGTCAGAACGCGCTAATGCGAGGCTAATTCGCTTGGTCGCGAACACCGTGCATTCCCTATAAAATTAATATAACGGTATAGGTCCTGATCGAAGGATCAATTATATCGCCGTACCTTGCGATCCATTGTTTGCCATTTTTGCACGATCTATTGATGGTAGTAAGTACAACAAATATACTTGTGTACATTATCAAAAAGCAAAAGTTGTTTGGTTTTAGAGTACATTATTTATTTTTAATTCGGTAACCGCTTTAAACACGATCTCAAGGTTAACTTGAATTCTTAAAATAAAAACCTGTAATTTTTGTAACGTCTTATTTTACGATAAATAAATAAATAAATAAATAAGTTTTGTTTCAAAAATCGTTTCATCCTATCTACAACTCAAGAAGTTTAACATAGATTAGATTAAAAAAAAATAATAAAAAAACGGGATAGACAAAGATATAGAATGTGACAAGACAAGACAGGACCAGACATTAGCGAATAAGATCGAATAGAACTAAACAAAATTGGATTAGATCGAATAGGATCATAAAGGACTGAATACGAGTAATTAAGATCAAACAGGATTGAATAAAACCGAACAAAATCAAATAGGATCGAAAATGATCGATGAGATCAAATAGTATTAGAATAGGACTCAAATAGGATCGAAAAAATATAGAATAGAATTGAGTAGGATCAAAAACGACCGAAAAGGATCAAATAAGATCCTATTTGATTTAATTCGATAATTTTCGACTCTATTTGATCCTATTGAATTTTTGTTCTACTATATTCGATACTATTCCATTTTAATTCCATTCTATTCGATCCTATTTAATTTTTCTTCTATCCTATTCGAACCTTTTTTTTTTAGCCCTATTCGATCCTATTCTATCTTTTCCGATTTTATTTCATCCTATTCTTCTGTTCTGTTCAATCCTATTAAATTTTTTGTCGATTCTGTTCGATCTTATTCGTTCCTTTCTTACTTTTTGTTTTCCACACTATCCTTTCTTGTCACGTTCTGTTCCATCCAGTTCCACCCTATTCTATATTTAAACATGCCGTTTTTCATTTAAAAGATGTTAAATATCGCAAAGGTCGTATTAAAAATATTATTTAGGTAATATTTGTTCGTTCTTTAACGCAAAATAATATACTGTTGAAAAATCATAGATTGTCGTATATTTACATCAAATATGTTATATTAATTTATATAGTATATGAGCGCGCGCGCGCGCGCGTATCTTGTAAATTATATATTTAAATATGCTAAATTTATTAAATCATTATATTTTCCGCTCTATTTTTAATTGACTGACTTTGAAATATTCTCATAAATTATTTATACCGAGTGTAATCTTTATCTTTAACCGTGAAAAAAAAAAAAAAATCTCCAAGATCTCACCTTAACTTTTAATATACGAAATTTTGATGAAAATCTTAAAACTGTTGCTCGTCGGCCCGTAACCAATTAACTGTAAACACATAAAAATAGAAGGATCGTCAAAGAGTACAAAAAAAGAAAAAAAAAAAGACACGAAAAACAAAGAAAGAAAATACAAAGAAAAATAACTTATCCTTCCTACTTGTCAGCCATGAAATATAACGGTGGGTAAATTCAAACGGAATTTGCGGAACGCGAGCAGTTTGTCGTCGAGTTAGTGGTCACGTAAGCCGGATTCTAAACGTGCAATGAAACTCGAGCAATGAAAATGGATTGAATAGAAAACGATCGTTCGAACGCAAAGTAGTCGTGACGTTGGAACGTCAGGCTACGAGTACTACCGGAATCGTTCGCTAGAATTCTTCGCTAATAATAAGAATCATCGGTCTTATTATCATTATCATTCAGCCACGGAGACAATGATGAGAGAGTCATGAACTTGACTTCGCTGTCGTTCGAGTCAGTCACGTCGAGATAGTAGTTACCTTTTCTTCTCTCTCTCTCTCTCTTTCTGTCTATATCTGTCTCTCTTTCTCTTTCTCTCTCCGTCTATCTCTCTCTTTCAAATTAATTCAATTCTTTCAAATATTTCTTTTCAAGTCG
The DNA here is from genome assembly GCA_911387685.1 of Dolichovespula media. NCBI lineage: Eukaryota > Metazoa > Arthropoda > Insecta > Hymenoptera > Vespidae > Dolichovespula > Dolichovespula media. Next base: position 9,909,581 of record OU426851.1, on the reverse strand, counting down.
ATTGTTCTAACGAAATGAAAATTTGAATGATGTTCTTGAACATTGTACACTTTTGATGGAAAAAAAAAAAAGATCAAATAAATTATTCAAATTTTTTGTTATAAAGTATAATTCTACAACGCTACATAACACCGAAGTAACGCATTTGGATATCTATATATTTGTATAGCTTCGTTTCGTTTCACGATTAGAAAAGACACGAACAAAATCGGATTACAAGAGATAATAAATATCAAATATTATTTTGTAATATTCCAATATCGATTTGATGATAGATAATTGTTATGGAAAAGAAATGAAATTTTATTTTTTATTTGAGAGAAACGTCGCTGAAAAAAAAAAGAAGATGAAGAACAAGATATTATTATTATTATTATTATTATTATTATTATTATTATTATTGTTGTTGTTGTTGTTATTGTTGTTGTTATTATTATATAATAGTTACAAAATGGAATAAACAAAGAATATATTGTAAGAAGTAAAATGTTCGATCGAGGAGATAAAATTAAATGTAGATTTTCGCAAGATGATCATCGAGACGTCGTGTAGGTTATTAAATAATTCTCAAGAAGAAGTTGGTAAAATGGAAGGAAAGATGGAGGTAGTAATTATCCACACGTGAAAAGATCAAATGCGTTCTCGCGGTAAAGAATAACAAGATAAAAAACGAAAAAAAAAAAAACAAAAAAGAAAGAAGAAGAAGAAGTAGAGAAAAAAAGAAGGAAACGAAGAAAGGAAGAAAGGAAGAAAGAAAGATAGAAAGAAAGAAAAAAGCGAGACAATCGAGTCACGTTGGGCCAGGCGCCGTCGTCGGAAATATCGAAGTGGGACCGAAAAGGATTCTTCGTGCCACGAGAATCCATGGGTTCGTCGACCGGCCACTTCCCTCCTCTTTCTTCTCTTCCTCTTCCTCATCTTCTTCTTCTTCTTCTTCTTCTTCTTCTTCTTCTTCTTCTTCTTCTTCTCCTTCCTCATCTCTTTCACGCTTCCACGCGATTTATTTTGGTTTTTCGATGCCACTGATATAGCGGTCCATCGAATAAAAGAAGAAATAAAATTGAAGAGAGGAAGAAAGAGAGAGAGAGAGAGAGAGAGAGAGAGTGAGAGAGAAAGAAACGGAAATCCGTAAGATTTTTACAGACCTTCACCTTCTTTTGCGATCGAAGCTAAAGATCTTCGTCCGTCTCTCTCTCTCTCTCTCTCTCTCTCTCTCTCTCTCTCTCTCTCTCTCTCTCATTTAATCTTTTTTTCTGTAATATTTGTTCATTTTCGAATACATGTACTTTTGATTAGATGATTAGATACTTTACTCATTATCATTATATCGTTTATTGTTTAATTTATTTTATCAATTACTGCAATTACCGGACTAATTAAGATTGATTAATGTAAATCGTATGATATTTTAGCGTACAATTTAAAATTGTAGCTAATAAAATTTAATAATTTCTCTCTCTCTCTCTCTCTCTCTCTCTCTCTCTCTCTCTCTGTATTCCTTTTCCTTTTAGTTTTACTTCTTACTCGATTGACGTCACTTTTTATTCTCGTATAAATTTACCTCGAAGTAAATTACATCGATCGAGAATAAGATAAATTAAAACTGAATAATTTACAGATTCGTCTTCTTGTTTTTTCCCTTCAACTCCATTCGACTGAAATTACGTTTTATTCCGTGTATAAATTATCGTCCTAAAGGTTAAATCATCTTAAATCACGTTAAATCCAAAATTAAAGAAATAAGAATGATTTATAGATTTATCTTTACCCTTTTCATTTCTTTCTTTATTTTCTACGAATGAAATCACTTTATCTCTCCTCCCTCCGCCCTCCCACTCACCATCTCTCTCTCTCTCTTTCTCTCCCCGTTTCTCTGTCTAAATATAAATCGCCTTGAAGTAAATTACTTCGACGGTAATATTAATCCGTCTTGGTGGTCGAGAACAAAAAAAAAAAAAAAAAAAAAAAAAAAAGAAAATAGAAGAAGAAAAAAGGAGAACAAAGAGATTAAATTCGTGTGTAAAAAGGCGTGAAATAGGAAGGAATAGGATCTACCGTAGAGGTAAGAAAAGGGAGAAGAAAGAGAAAAGGAAAGAGAAGGTAATCGAGAGGAGGAGAAGGAGGAGGATGATGAGAGAGAGAGAGAGAGAGAGAGAGAGAGATCGTTATCACGAGAGGTGAATCAGAAAGATACAAGTCTACGTTTTAGCGGCGACAGTGAGACTTGAGTGGTGCTCAAGTCACGCCGGAAGTCTAGGGTACTTGACCTTAAGGTCCGCTTCCATGGCTAGAGGAACTCCTTTCTTTGTTCATACCATGAAGTAGAGGAAGAAAAAGAAAAAGACGAAGAAGAAGAAAAAGAAGAAGAAGAAGAAAAAAAGAAGAAGCATCCCGATGTTAGCACCGACGCAGAACAAACCATAAAAATGGTAATGAGTCAACCGTTGTCGCTGTTGTCATCGTAGTTCGACTCATTCTTAACTTTTTCTTTATTTCTTTGCCAATGATCGGCCGTCATTTTCACTTTTTCTTTCTCTCTCTCTCTCTCTCTCTCTCTCTCTCTCTTTCTCTCTCTCTATCTATCTTCATATCTATCTCTCTATCTTTCTATCTCTATCCCTTTCTTAGAAAGGAAAAAGAAGGAAGGAAGTTGAAGACCTGAAGGAACGACACAAAGGCGTGTCGAGGTTTTCCTCCTGTCTTCGTAATTCGCAAACGACACGCGAGTCTTGACTTCCGGTCTCTCCTCTCCTTCTTCTACTTCGTCCTTTTCCGTTTGTACGACGACGCATCGAGAAATCACGAACTTATCGTCGAATTAATCCGCAAGGCAGATATTACTAGCGTAGTACAAGCTTTTTTTGAGTTCCACGAAAAGATGTGCATATATTTGGTAGAAATCATTCAGAAATGTTTTCATAATTATTATTATTATTATTATCGTGCGTTTAATATTCTTTTTTTTTTTTTTGTTTTTTTTTTACGTGCACAATAAAAATACGTTTGCATCCTTATGAGAACATCCACGTATATCTTTTTTTTTTCTTTTTCAAGTTTTGTTACGGTTCAAGTAAATTTTTATATATTTCTTTTTTCTTTTTATATTCTTATAAACATTCTGTCAGCTGTATTATTTCTCAAGAGTTTGCAAATTAATGGAAAGAAAAAAAGAAAAAGAAAGGAGGAAAAGAAAAAAAATTTAATCTCTTCATATTTTTATAAATGCACTGACATATTTCTTTCAAGTTTCGTCATTCTTTTATTAATAATAACTTTTTTCTCATATTCTTACAAATACTCGAATGGGTATATATCTTTCTCCTTGCCCCCGCCCCTCCCCTCGCGAGTTTCGTTATTTTTCAAATAACGTCGATTTTTAAAATAATGGAAATCCAAGAAAAAAAAAAAAAGAGGGAAAACGAAACAAAATAAAAATAAATAATAATAAATATATTCATATTCTCATAAACACACCGATATTATTACTCTCAAGTTTACTTATTATCTTATTGATAAAACAATTTTTTCTTTTGTAGACATTCTTATAAATATTCAAGTGCTGTATACGTTTCGATAGTTTTATTTTTTTTTTTTAATCGATGAGAATCCAACAAAAGAGGAAAGTAAAAATAAAATGAAATAAAAAAAAAAAAAAAAAGAAAGAAGAAGAAGAAGAAAAAAGGACGTCACCGAAAAGAATCATATTGACTATGCATGAGACGAAGACAAGATTTTTCTCGAGCGTCCCGTTCGTCTGTTGTAAAAAGAAGATATACCGTTCGTTCGTCCATTACTTAGAAAAACATCGCACCATCCGTTTCACTAGGATTCAGGAATGCAAATTCGACGTTACACGCATCCGCGAACAACTCGCACGCACGTACATTACGTTCTATAATTATGCGCGAAGCGTTCTCGCGTGTATATATATATATATATATATATATATATATATATATATACATATATATGTATACTTAATAAAACCGGCTTATGAACCTATTGGCCTGTTCTTTCTACGGAAAAATGAAACGGTAAGGATCGTTAATTTGCTAATAAAATCTCTGAATTTCTTCGGGAAATTTGTTCTTGTTGAGTGATGAAAAAAGAAAATAAATAAATAAAAAGAAGTAAAAAAAAAAAAAAGAAAAAGAAAAGAACGAATCGGGAAATGTTTGCGCATCGTTTTTGGGTCGCTCCATTTCTTTTACATTTATCCTTTCGTTCAAGTTTTTACTAAAAAAAAAAAAAAAAAAAATTAATCTCTCTCTCTCTCTCTCTCTCTCTCTCTCTCTTCAATTTTCAACGGTCGCGTCGCATTGGTGACAACATTCGTACCGATCGCTTCAATCGTACGAAGATGAAAAGAAAAAAAGAGAAAAAAAAACCGAAGACAGAAAAAAATTTCTATTTGTACCTTTTCTATTCTTTCAATTTTTTGTTCCTTTCTTCTTTAATATTCACCCTTTATACCTTATTTCTTTAATTCTCAACGAACGATACATCTTGCTGACTCACTCGACCATGCCGATCGTACAAAGATGACAAAAACAAAAACAAAACAAAAAAGAAAAGAAAGAAAAACCCGTATCTGTAATTCCGTTTTTCTACGCTTCTCCGCCAAAAGAAAGAAAAAAAAAAAAAATTAATAAATAATACAGACGCAGCATCCTTCTGAACGAAGATTTTCATTTCTATTTTATTAAGAAAAATAAAAAAAAAAAAAGGAAAGAAAAGAAAAAAAAAAGTATTTCCTCGAGTTTTAACGATCCATTATTTATCCCGGTGACTCATATCCATTGGATATCAATCGTAAGTACGAGAACGAAGAAGATACGTACGAAAATGCAAAAAAGGAAGAATGAAAAGAAAGGGAGAAAGGATTAAAAAAAAAAAAAAAAGGAAAAAGAAAAAGAAAGGAAAGGAAAGGGAAAATAAAGAGATCCATGAGAAAGAAAGAAAGAAAAAAAAAAAAAGGAGACACGTAGAGATCGTTCGATGGCGTACGCGTTACAAGACCGAAAGTCGACGTACCGAGACGCACAGTTATGCAAGAGCTCGGTGGTACCCTCTTCGTGCGTGAGATTTTAATGCACTGGGATGAACATGAGCGGCATAATATATCGGACTACGAACCGATCGTCAACTTCCTGTCAACGTTAAAATATTAGTTCCTCATTTTCAACATTGAATTTTGAGAAACATTGACAATGAAATATGCGTGTGTATGTATATATGTCTATATATATATATATATATATATATATATATATATATATATATATGTATGTATGTATGTATGTAGAGAAGTATAGAAAGAAAAAGTAGTAAAGTAACGAGAAATGATTTTATAATATCTTTCCTATAAGACAAAACGAGGATTTAAGGTCGAAGTTTAATCGTAAACAATAGAGATCGTTCGTTCGTGACGAGGATCGATGAAAAAAAAGAAACAAAACAAAAAGAATTAATAAGGATTTAACCTCGGTAACGAAACGATAGCAACAATCTGAAATTCAACAACCGATTTGCATGATCATCCTCGTTCATCTTATTACGGAAGCTTAAAAGCGCAATAGATATTTCGAAAGTCACGAGTTTTTTCTTCTTCTTCTTTTTTCTTTCTTTGTTTCTTTCTTTCTTTCTTTTTTCATCCTTCACAATGCCTTGTGTAACTCTTAATTCGCACGCTCATAGGGCGGTAAATATTCATGAAATTTTATATTATTTTATTATACGACAAATTCCATAGTTACTTCGTAACTAAATTTTTTGTAATTTTTTATATCAAAAAATAATTATAAATTACAATTACCCTTTCTCATAATTACATATACTATAATGTATATAATTTGTATACTGTATTTATTTATTAAATAACATTTTATTAATATACTAAAACAAACATTGTTATATACACAATATAATGTGTTACAATGTATACTAATACAATAATTTTGTATATATATTTCTACATACTATAATACATATATATAATGTACATAATATATAAATACATATATATATAATGTAGCATAACAATAGTAGTATATTTACCAATAAAAGTGATACACGTAACTTTCACATATAATTTTCTAGCGGAGAACAAAACAGATGAAAAAAGTAGATTATAGATGGTTAAAAAAAAAAAAAAAAAAAAAAAGAAAAAGAAAAGAAAAAAGGAAAGAGAAAGAGAAAAAGGGATTTTATTTCATCCTGAATTTCTGACCTAGTAGTATAGAGGTACCGTTGAAATCTCGAAACGAAACACATTCCGTTTTCCTTCTTCGTTTCTTGGATTACGTTTTGCAAGAGATGCTACGAGATGATCTCTGGCAGAAGCGTGTACCACTAGTTGCACTTCTACGAAGGAAAATTGCAGCGAACACGGTTCCATGAATTCCGTTAGGCCTGCAAACGCCTTTCCATTGGCTTGCTTCTGCCATTATAACTGTCACAGGGTACGCAATTCGTATTTATACCCCGTCCACCTAGCGATCCCGCTAACAACCGGAAGTGACATCAAAACGTCATCGCATCACCTCTGTGTTATCTCATACTCGTCGGAACGATGGATGAGTCTTTTAATTTTGCTTACTCATTATACTTTTTAATTAATGGCTCATCCTGCCTCGTGCCATTCTACAATAATACGATACGTTTTTTATCGATAGTCCTTCTTAATGGAAAAAAGAAACGAGATAAAAGGCAAATCAAATAAAAAAAAAAAAAAAAAAGAGAGAGAGAGAAAGAAATAAGAAAGAAACATTTTCATCTTCCCTTCACTTTTAGTTTCTTCGTAATACGGGCAAAAATATACACACGTACGTAAAAAAGTATATATACTCGTTGACTTTCAAATATATTCTCGAGGATACTTAAATATATGTGTATTAATACATATATATGAATCTAATGATTTTGACTTTGATAAGGGTAGATAATATGAACAATTTAAATATATGAAAATATACAAAAATTCGATAATTCATATCGGCTGACGAGTAATTCTAACTCAATCGTATTCTTAATCGAAATGTATTAAAATATATAGAAATTTGATAGTTCAAATCAAATACCCTATATCCTCGACTCAAATATATATATATATATATATAATAAATAGTAAATGTACACGAATACCAATAATTCAATCGCAATTATATTTTCAATTTAACTATATTCCAATAAATAAATAAATATTCACACACACACACACACACACACACACACATAACCTCAATAATATAGAATCAGAAATGTATTTAAATAAATAAAAATTCAATTATTCAAACCCAACAATATTCTCAGCTCAACAATATATAAATATACATACAAAGAAAGCTAATCATCATTAAACATTTATTCAAAAACAATGAATAGATTGATACATACGCTTGCAAAGTAAATAGGTTAAGTTACGTGAGAATGTATCATCTAACGATTAATTCTTACTCAACAATATCCTTAATTCAAATATATATATATATATATATATATATATATATATATATATATATATTCAAATAATATATATATATATATAATATAACTGAAAACTCAATAATATCCAATCTCAATTATGTTGTGAAATGAATATAAATTAAATAATTCAAACTTAACTGCATACATAAATATACCTACGGATAATTATTTGCCATTAAACATTTATTGAAAAATGATGAATAGATTTATACATGACCATACGTATACATATGGTCTTTAGACATCACGCCTGCAAAGTAAATAAGTTATGTTACGTGAGAATATATCATCTAACGAGATATTGCCCTGCGGGTGAGAATGCCTTAAGCGGTAGACGTAAGTACGTTCTTCCGGAGTTGTTCGTCGGACATTCGTTTTCCGTTAAAGTTAGACAGCTCTCCTGAGAGACACCTATCTTATTTTCATTCCCTTTCCCTCCCCTCCCCAACCCTCCCCCCATCATCTCTCACCGATCTCCTCGCTGTGAATAATCACGGCGATTGTTCTTAATTTTCTCACGTAGCAAACAAGGAATTATCTTCCCCAATGATTGGAATTATGTAACCGGATGTTTGAACGAGTCGAACGAAGGACTCCTCCTTTTATTTATCGAGACAAATAACAGCATTATCCTTCGATCAAAGATCCAACATAATCCCGTAGATTTTATTACGAATATATGTGTGTGTGTATATATATATATATATATATATACATATATATATATATATATGTATACATGTATTTTTTTTTATATGATTTATTTTATCACACGCAAAAGAAAGAATCAAATGAGTTGTGTATATTTCATAAAGATTTATCTATATCTTTTACATAGGAAAAAAAAAAACGAAGAAAAAAAAATATTACGAAGGATATAAAATATCGGATGAATACATAACGAATAATACGAAATAAACGTTTTTAATCAGAAAAAGAAATAAAAGATAACAGTATGCAAATTCGAATTATCACATAGAGAGTATAAATATATCGTTCTAACCGCCATCATCGTCGCCATCGCCATCATCATCATCATCATCATCATGAATAGATTCATGAATTTTGCTTTTATTTTAGTCACCATAGAAAAAGCATGAACGATTATGGCGGACGGCACGTACATAATTAATTGTACAGTTATCTACAGCGAAGTGCTTCCTGTAACTCAACACCAGTCGAACGCTAGTGAGATCAAGAAGGATCAAGAGGACGAAAGAGAGAGAGAGAGAGAGAGAGAGAGAGAGAGAGAGAGAATCATTCGATGAACCGAACAATTTTTTCGAGGATCATTTCAGATTAATTTCAGGAAAGGCAGAACTCGTTCGTTAAATCTAAGATTTTCATCTTCGTTCATGATACTTATTCATATAAATAAATGAATATATATGTATATATATATATGAAGAGAGAGAGAGAGAGTTCGATTAACATGAATAATTTACATAATCAAACGAAAAAAAGGAAGATAAAATAAAATAAAATATAAAACCGATAAGATCGATCTTCATTTATGTATATATGAATATATATATATATATATATATATATATATATATATATATATATATATATATATATAGATATGTAGAAGCCGATGGTCGTAGACAGATAAAATGCTAATTCGATCACGTAGGAGGCAGAAGATGATACGTGAATCATTATTTACGATCGTTCATGCGAATCGTTACGTAATAGACGCATTAAAAGTTACGTTGCTGTAACTTCGCAAGGACATCCTCACTGCGTGCATCCACGCAGAGTACGTTAAGGAAGTAAAAAAATCGTTGATTTGCGATCCGTGTGATAAAGAGACAGAGACAGAGAGAGAGAGAGAGAGAGAGAGAGAAAGAGAGAGAAAAAGAAAGAGATGTTTAAAGCTTATTGACGTACGAAGGCTTGCTATTAAACGGTGTCTCGTTATATAGTAATGAAGTATTTTTCAACGTGTACAGAGAGACTTATTGTTAGTGCTATAATAATTTACTAAGAGGAGTTTACGACACGGAGTCGTGTGTATTAAACGAACGAAGAACGACCAAAGGAAATGAGTAATGTTCATTCTCAAACTGTTTTCTTTATCTATTTATTACCTACCATCGGTAATTCAGATGATTTCTTTTTT
>OU426851.1:9844971-9889971 GCA_911387685.1 Dolichovespula media | reverse complement strand
CGATCTCATGGCTCTCTTGGTGATTAAACGTTTAACGAGGCTTTGTCGACTCATCGTACACGATCATTTGTATACTAATAATTTTTTATACTAATAAATAGAAAATTCATTCGATAACTTCTTTTAACGAAAAAAAAACTTCGTCTTAAATAAAGCGAACATTTTTAAATTAAACAAAAAGATTAAATAAATAAATGAATGAATAATGGAAGTTTTTGTTTTAAGAATATTTTCACCTTAAATAAAATAGGCTATTTTTGTTGCAAACAGAAAAAAAAAAGGAAGGAAGAAAAAAGAACTGAAAATGATGATTTCTGTTTCTAATAAAAAAAACTTTTCACCTCAGATAAAGCGATAAATTTTTATTTAAAAAGTAAAAGAGTCAAATGAAGGAGATGATTTATTTTTATGACAAAAAATATTAAAAAAAAAAAAAAAAAAAAAAATGATTTTTTCCTTGTTTTTTTCCTCTTTATTTTATATCCTACGCTAATTATATAAAAAAAAAAAAAAATTGTTAGATAATTTCTAAAACGATTTTTCTCAAGCGTTGCTTCCGTGTTCGCTTTCTTGATATAGCGTTAACATACACACATCATAGAAAAAAAGAGAGAGAGGGAGAGGGAGAAAGAGAGAGAGAGAGAGAGAGAGAGAGAGAGAAAGAGAATAAGGTCGTAAGTAAAGGCAGATATTAAATGTACGACAGGGTAATGGCCGGCACAACAGACTTATAAATATGGAAATGCACGAGGTTGTACATACTTACGTACGTACGTTGATATAGCAGCGCACGTGAGAATAATAGTTTGCGAACGGTGGCCGCAACTCTAAGAAGAATGAACGAGAACGCTCGCATGCGAACGCAACGTAAGAGAGAAGGAAGCGGATAGAGAAAAAGAAAAAAAAAAAGAAAAGAAAAGAAAAGAATAGGAAAAAAACAAAAAGAAAAAATCGCACTTTCCACCGTACGAAAGATTTTCTCCTAGTGAGAGAGACGACGATCGACGACGATCGACGCTACCTCTAAAAGTTATCTCGAAGTATGAAAAATAATCGTTGATCTTCTCTCGTTTCTATTCCAGAAGATCTCCGCGTATCGATAAATTCAAGATCGTTCGTCCACTTTATCAACCTCATCCCTTAACACGCGATAGTTATACTGAGCGATAAGAAATAATCAAAATGAAATTAAAATATAACATTTTGTTTTTGGAACGAATATTTGTTCGTAATAAAGATGTATCGTCCTGTTTATCTATATTCTCTTTCTTGGTTCTTTTTTTTTTTTTTTTTTTTTTTTTTTAGTATCTATAACAACGCTTTATCCAAGATTCAAATTGTTTTGTAATAAAAATGAATCGTTTTGTTCGTTTGAATTTTTTTTTCTCTTTCTTTTCCTTCTTTTGGTAATAACAATACGTCATTTCGTTTAAGATGCAATTGTTTTTCTTTATAATCGATATTAATCATCTTCATTTAGTATCATCGTCGATGATAAAAATACATTATTTCTTGCAATTAAAATTTTCTTCATTTATCTTTTTCTTCTTCAATAATTATAAAAATACGCCATTTAAGGTAAGATAGAGATTATTTTTGCAGTTAAAAAAAAAAAAAAAAAAAAAAAAAAAAAAACAAACTAACAAAAAGTGAATAATCCTGTTCTCTCCTTTTTTCATTTATCTCTTAAGTTTTGAAATAAAATTGAAGATTGACGTCATGGACGACCTTCCTCAACGAGTTCTCGAGATATCATCGATATAGTTATTCGTGCCTCGTTTAAATTTATTACAGAATCTCGATAAGATACGCGTACATATGCAAATGACAGGTGAGATAGAAGGGGGGTAGACATTTGATTTACGATTTCGCATAGGATACGCTTCGTTTTCCAATCATCGACCGCGCCAGATAGTAAAAAGAATGGAAAGAAAAAAGAGTAGGAAGGAAAAATAAAAGAGGAAGGAAAAAGTTAAGTAAAATAAAATAAGAAAATAGAGAATGTATAATATAATACGCGAAGCGTCTCCCCTCCCCCTACTCTTTCCTCCTTATCTTCATCCTCCTACTCCACCCCTCTTACTCCACATCCTCCTCGAAGGAAGGGAACTTTCGATTCGTCAATGTCAGGGAGAAGAAAATTCTACACGCGAGGTTGATCTTCATACGCACTGATCTTATTAGGTACGTTTCATCGGTCGTTGGGTTCTCGCTGGCCTCGAGGAAGATCACGATCGATCTTGATCCATCGATCTCGATCGGATCTGTCAGCATTCTTCTAATCTTATCTTGTTTTTTTTTCTTCTTCTTCGTCTTCTTCGTCTTCTTCGTCTTCTTCTTATTCTATTTTTGATCTCGATCGAACAAGCAATTTAAATCTCTAAATCTTTAAAATGGATCTTACGATACTCGTTTCTTTTTCTTTTACTTTTTTACTTTTTCCTTATCTTTGTCATCACCACTATCACCTCTACCATCACCATCACCATCATCATCATCATCATCATCATCATCATCATCATCATCATCATCATCATCATCATCATCATCATCATCATCATAATAATAATAGTAATAATAATAATAATAATAATATTAATAGTAATTATTATTATTATAATCAATATTCTATAATAAATAATAATAATAATAATAATTATTATTATTATTATTATTATTATTATTATTATCATAATATTATTATTATCATTATTGCAAAACGAAGGTGAAATTCCGGCGAAACCTTCTTTGGTAAAAAGGTTTCGGAGGTTGAAAGTGTTTGGCTTTGTGGCCGCCAGTTACAAGAAACTTTCGATTCTCGTCGATCTCAAAAAGGAAATCGTCGACTCTTCTTTCTCTCTCTCGTTGCTTATAATCGTCATCTCTCTCTCTCTCTCTCTCTCCCCCATCTATCTCTTTCGTCTGACATGAGTTTATATCTCCCGTTCAGTTTCTCTCACTTTACTCTCGCGGTTCTCTCTCTTTTTCTCTTCTCGTCCACACGAGAATCTAGGTCGCACGGGCTGCGTTCACCTTCCAGCAAAAGCAATGTCTTCCAAGGAAGGTCGTCGCTCGTCTGGAAAGCCCCTCCCCTCCTACCCCTCCTCCTCCTCATCATCATCCTCATCCTCCTCCTCCTCCTCCTCCTCCTCCTCCTCTTCCGAACGAAACCTTTTTTTCTTCTTCTTCTTCTTCTTTCCTTTCCCTTTCTTCGATAAAGTTGCAACTACAGATGCGGATGCAGCTGCCATCTTAGCTTACGTAATTTCTACGAATTTCGACTTTCATATTATCTTTTTTCTTTTCTTTTCTTCTTATTATCGTTATTGTTATTGCTGCTGTTTTTCTTTCTTTCTTTTATCATTCCATAGAATAATGCATAGCGTCGCGTAACTCTGATGTCTGGAGGGGAATTTGTTTTATCAAATATCTTATTTCCTTTTTTTTCAATCGTTAATTCATATCGGAAGATCAACATTTTACTAAATACAAATTGTACCACGAGTTTCGTGTTGTATATATATATATATATATTTTTATTTTTAGACAAGAAAAAGAATTATTCAGATTCAGTATTATACAAATTAAAAAAATTATATATATATATATATATATATATATATATATATATAATATACATTATATATAATTTATGTATGCATATGCAGGATAAAAATGCTCTTAAAAAAAGAAAAAGTTTATGAAAGATTTTCACATTCTCAATCAATCTCTATATCACGGATCGACATCGGTACCAATGTTTAAACTCAATAAATGAGATAAGAAAAAAAAACAAGGTTAATATCCTACCGTGCATAGACTTAATTGGCTCATCAATTAAAACCCCCTTTCATGATCAATTAAGCCCGAGCAAGTAAGTACGTGTTTCAAACGATCGTCTCTATTCGTCGTCTTTCGGCTTATCGAGGATGCGTCTTCTCAAGTTAATACTTAAGACTGTTAGAAAGCGCACGTACTCATCCCATGGAAAGCGTTCGCTTTTATCTGATCATCCGGCTTTTATGCTAACTCTGCGAGTAGAGTATTTTTATTTCTATTTTTTTTCTTTTTTAATTTTGTTGTTTTTTTCTTTTCTTTTCTTTTTTTTTCTTTTCTTTTCCTTCCTTTCGTTTTTTCCTTGCGAGAAAACGAGAGTGATAGGGAATAGGGTTGGATTACTTTTCTCACGTGAAAAAAAGATTTTCTTTGATTCTTTTAACGTGATTTTAATTGATACAAAAATTTGAAAGTTTCTTATCATACTTACATGTCGGTAGTTGTTGTTGGGGTATTTGGGCTGCTCGTATAGTACCGTGCCTCGTTATAGTGATCTGAAAATTTAATTTAAACATTTTCTTTTAAAAAAAAATACAGTAGATAAACTATAATCATTGATGTTTGGATCTATCGAAATGATTCATAATCGGTCGAGTTAATAGGCTGATCACAAACAAAAAAAAAAAAAAAATATATATATATATATATATATATATATATACATTTGTTATAAAAATCCTTAAGAAAATTTAAAGAAAATTCGAATATTTTCAAAATATTCATTATCAATCGAGTTAATGATAATTGTAGCTATCTGTAAAAAAAAAAAATATTAAAAAAAATTCCAATGAAAATATATTAACATATAATATAACATATGATATAAGAAAGAAAATAAATACAAATATATAATAATTATTGATATTAGGATATACCGAATCAACGTGATTAATCGAATTAATGAACATTATATTGATAACGAAGGAACAAAATTACAATAATTCCAATTGAAATTAAAATTGAATGTATATATTGTATCATATTAACATAATCGATATTGAGATCACTCTAGATTCGCGATTAATCGAGTTAGTAAAAGACAATAACCATCTAAACTAATATGTAGATGTAATTGTTATCGTAGTGCTAACGATTGAGAGAGAAAGGGAGTGATAATTTCTTATGAGATCTAACACGCTCGGCATTTTCCTCGAAATCGCGAGTAAAACCCATTCGCGAGAAGCTTAAGAACGAGTTACCACAATTGGTGCCGTGACATCATTGGAGGTTTCCAGCGAGATCAATGACGAAATGAAGGCGGATAAAAGCGAGATCGTTAAAGACGCCGAACTACAGGTTAACGTTTCAATCAGAACACGATCATAATGTTATCATCGAGCTACCGTTTAACTAAACAGACCACGAGAGATTTTCTCTTATTATATAGGAGAGATTATTAATCTAGGAGTTATCATTTTGTACTTCTTCCTTTTTTTCTTCTTTTTGTTTCTCTTTTTTATTTTTTTTTGTCTTATTTGTTTTACTTACCTTTTTCCTTCGATTCAATTATTTATTTATTTATTTATTTGTTCGAAAGTCACGTAATTTTACGAAAAGATAAAATTTCAAATGTGATCAAAGCGCACACGCTCAAGACTTTCTAAATAATTCGATGAAACAACCGCCCACTTTAACGCACGTCGTCGTTCATTCGAACAATGGTGAAATCTATCCCGAGGAGAGGATGGATAGAGAAAGAGAGAGAGAGAAAGATATATATATATATATACACTTTACTTTCGATGCTCGTCACTAGTAAATTCCACGATAGAATTAATTTAAATCGTCGAATTAAAATCAAAAAGTACTCCAAGATAACAATATTTTCTTTTAAACAAACTCGATAATGTCATCGATCTAAGAAGAAAATGACTCATACTTGAAAGAAAGTCTTATTGGAAATGTCAAAATATCTCTACATCGATCGACACACAACGATCCATCGATCCTTATTGGCCTTTCTTTAAAAGATCTATCGTACGTACTACGTGTATGTACACAACGTGCAACTAAGTACGTACGTGTGTAATATATGTAAGATTTTTTTTTCCCTTTCGTTCGAAAACGGCCTTGACGTAAATGGCCGTTTCATATATCTGACCTTTTAAGAAGTGATTAATATCCATCGATTTACGATAATCGATCTCGCGATATAAAATATCGATCGATATAGATCGATATAAAAAGAATATTAAAATTAAACTTCGGCTATGAAACGAAAGTTTATTAAATCAATCGACGATTACAATGATTTTTAATAACGATCGTAATTAATATCGCGTCCAATTAATCGACGCGTCGTTTTACGCTCCACGTCATCTCCCCTTTCACAAATTTTTTAACATCTATATACCTTTTATCGTGATAACGTAAAAATTCAATGTAGAAATTCATCGTAAATTGATCTAAGAAATTTAAAAGAAGAAAAACGCATAATTACTTACTTTCTTACATACATACATACATAAATACATACATACGTACGTACGTACGTATACATATATATATATATATATATATATATATATATATATATATATATATACGAAAAAAGGAGACAAGTTGCTGGTTTTACAAGGTTGTAAATGAGAGAAGAATACTCTCATGCTTAAAGCACGAGGTGCGAGACTCTATCGTAGTCGCTAATGAAAAGGATAGGAGAGATGGTAGGTGTTAGAAGGGTGAAGTGGGGTATGGGACAAGGGAAGTAAAGAGGGGAAAAAAAGGAAAAAAAGGAGAGAGAGAGAGAGAGAGAGAGAGAGAGAGAGAGGGAGAGAGAGAAAAGAAATAGTTGCAACGCTTCTTTCGAACGCTGCTAAAAGTAAAATCGTCTTCCTAATTAGCCTATCCGGTAAAACACGCCAACCCGCCGAGTTTATTCTTAGATTAAGAGTGACGACCGACACGAGGTATAACGTAATTGCATCCCGTTCCATTACTAGAGACGAGAGAGAAACCGGCTACTAGATGTTGTATTAGTAGTATTAGTATTAGTATTAGTAGTATTAGTAGTAGTAGTAGTAGTAGTAGTAGTGGTGGTGGTGGTGGTGGTGGTGGTGGTGGTGGGTATTATAGTCTCTAACGTACGCTTTCAGACTAACATAAGACGATTTGAAAAAGACAAATTGCTGAGAACTTGAGAATGATGTGTAGGTACTATTCGAGATACGTTACGCTAAATGTTAGAAGATTGTTCTTAATCCTCGTTCTTTTCCAGGTATGGTTTTTTAGCTTTCCTTTTTCTTCTCGCAAAGATCTTATCCCTTTTTCTATCATTCAGAAAGAGATAGATTTGATTTCGTTGTAACCATTTCTTTCACTTGCTAATTACCCATACTTATTTATAGATATTATAATCAATTGTTTGACGTATTCGAAAAAAAAAAAAAGAAAAAGAACAAATTCCAATATCTCGATCGAACGTTGGAGAATTGTTATCCTAGGGTATAAAATTCTTTCTTATTATTTCGTTTCAACGAAATATTATATCTCGACTTTAATATAATTTAATTATTTGTCCTTAATATCGCAGACTTTCGATAATGATCTAATGAATGATTAAAATGCACAGACACGTCATCGTCGTTATTTATGAGAATGTCGGCGAAGGCGGCAGATTAAAAGTGGCAAGGTCTCTCTCTCTCTCTCTCTCTCTCTCTCTCTCTCTCTCTCTCTCTCTCTCTTTCTCGTTACCTCTTACTTTTATTTTTCAATCGTCTCCGATTTAGGTATCGCCGATGTAACGAGCTAACTCTCGTGTGACCACTTGCCGATATCGCGTCAGCTTAGGTGAGCGTGTAATCGCTGTACTAAGAAGAGCAAATCCGTGTCAGGAAATGACAACCGAATCCAAATTATTCGAAATCGAAATTAGATGCTTAACCGCAAGCACGTACGAAATTAAAAAAAAAAAAAAAGGAAAAAATAAGGATGCAAAAAGAAGTTAATCATTTCCGCCAGTTATCTGGTATTATCGATTACGTCGAACACTTCGTGAGCCGAGAAATACAAAAAAAAAAAAAAAAAAGAATTCTTTCCATATGAGGGGGGAAAAACTTAAATAACTCTGTTAATTACGATAGATCTACTGAATCTAGGATACCGGACATGAAAATTCGAGAATTCACGTGATTATGAATCGACTTCAATGAAAGTGGTTTGACCACCATATTGACCATTTGTGTGTGTGTGTTAAAACCATATTTACTCTGTGTAAATCATGTTTCTTTTTTTTTTATCCAATCAATATGTACGTATATACGTACGTACGTATTACGTATAAAATTAAGAAAATACTTTGTCCGCGTTATTTCTAATATCAAATTCTAATAAGATCTTAACGCAAATTAGTCTATGATCCAATCGGTATAGCGCAAGTTTACGAAACAATCATCCCTTATCGTTCGATTTTCATTCGAATATAGATAGATCTATATCGAACTTGAAAAAAAAAAAAATAATGTCGACGCGATCGTTATCCCGTTATTCCGTTTAACACCTTTAAATTTACATAATATACATATGTATACGTTTATCCGGACGACAGGAGCAGGAAGATGCTCCATTTCATCGATCAATTCGTAAATTAATCGGACGTTTATTTTGTAAGGGGCCTGTAGACGACGAGCCAGGAAGGATGTTACCCAAAACTAATTTATTCGGCACCCGAACACCTGGAACGAGATCGGATACTCTCACGCATCACGAGAGAACACTTGTGGAAGGTCAGTCCACGCGATCGGATTCCAGTTGGATGGAACGCGCTTGGTTGGCCCTTATATGGACGGAACTTGACGAGTAACGCTAAGAAAATCTCGTTTCTCATCTCTCTGGGAATTTCACGTTCGCTTTCCTGTCCATGACACCGATCCATTAAATAATCAGAACGAAAGAAAGAAAAAAAAATAAGAAAAGAAAAGAAGAAAGAAACAATGACGATGTTGTTATTTTTGTTATTGTTGTTGTTGTTGTCTGAAAACGTTCGCTTTCGAGAATAATAATCGATCGATATACGATCGTACTTTTACGAAGATCTTTTACAAGGATCACTATTAACTTTAAACGCGTAATTCTTATTTTACTTGTTAATTAAATAAATATATAAAGCAGTTTCGAATAATTTTGTGTTAACGAATAATAAAATAGATTATTTGTGATGTTCCCATAAAATTACATTATCTTACATCAACGTCATCGTCGAGTTCAACTCATCGATCATATATACTAATTCAATGGGTTAGGGAATCCTCTCTGCTAGATTTGAAACGTGGGCACCATGTTATCTCCTTGAAAACTCCCCTATTACTAATATCTACGAATATTTATGTGTATATTATTATACACAGATCTAATCAATGTGTGTGTGTGTGTGTGTGTGTGTGTGTGTTTATAGTATATGTAATATACGTACATATGTACGTAGTACATACATTTATCTGTATTCACGTACGTGATATATTTGTAAGTATAGGTTCGCACACATACACATATACGTATTATAATGTAAGAAGGATCGCGGTTACCTTATAGTGACTCTTATTCGTGCCTGCGCAATTGCTATACGTGCGTTCATGACGTCATTGCACGAGCAATGTCGTCCGACATTTACTTCCAATCGCGAAAGTAGCCTTCCGATTTATCAAAGAAGCTCGAAACGATTGTAACACTTAAAATCTTTCAACTGGAAACGAATAAAAGTGAAGTCTATTCGGTTTGTCTTGAACACAGTCGTAAAACTGTTCGAGAAAGAAAGAAAAAAAAAAAAAAGAGGAAGAGAGAGACACTATTATTTGCGCAAGACTCTCCTATGCCGCTAGACAAACGTCGCTTCTTCTTCTTCTTCTTCTTCGTCTACTACTTTTTTTTCTATTATTTTTTTCTATCTCTCTCTTGTGCAAACAGTTTCTATTGATTCATCTCTTCTCTTAAGAAGACCACCCGACTTATATTAGCTCGACGGAGTCATTGCCCTTTCTCAGCCGGAAATTTGAATGCATCTACATAACTCATTTGAACTTTTGAAAATTAATTTTCTTTTTTTTTTTTTTTCAAATATTTCGGTGAAAAAAATCTCTCCAAAATTAATCCGAACCCGTTGCCCTTTACTAGCCCGGAAATTCGAATGCTTTTACGTAACTTGTTTGAACTTTCACGATTGAAAATGATTTTTTCTTCTTTCTTATATATATATATATATATATATATATATATATATATATATATATATAACATTATACATGTATTGGTAAAAAATATATATAACATTATATATGTATTGGTAGAAAATTATTTCTCAAAATTAATCCGAACCATTCCTTTTTACAATCCCGAATGCACTTATGTAATTTGCTTAATCTTTCACGATTGAAAATTATTTATTTATTATATATATATATATATATAAATTATTATATTTGTTATATATATATATATATATATATATATATATATATATATATTCCGATAATAAAAGAATCTCTCTAAAAATTAATCCGATCCGCAGAATTACCAAAAATTCGAATGAATTTGCGCAACATTTTTTGAACTTTCACGTTTGGAAATAAATAAATTTATTTTCTTTCCTCTTTAATCCTTTACGACAAGAGATCTTAACGAAGAGTCTCAAAAATAATCTGTTTCGTTACGATAAAAAAAAAAAATGACTTTAGAAATCCTCGTCGATATCGAATATTCTTCTTGAAATTCTTTTCTATTTTTTTTTGTTTCTATTTTTTTTTTTTGCCAAATCGATTTCACTCAAATCAAGAAATTACGTTTCTCTTTACATTTTCCTGATGCTTATATCGATTTATTTGTTTATACGACTTGTACATTTTAAAAGGTGATACTTCCGGTAACGAAAGTTATACCGTTTGGCAGTGAAACGTCTGTGAAAACGAACTATACTACTGGTACATTGTGTATCTACTATACGTAGCTCTCTTAGATCCTGCGCCGATATTTAAAAGAACACCGAGTAAAAGTAGGCGTGGCTGTTCCGAACGGACTCTCTCTCTCTCTCTCTCTCTCTCTCTCTCTCTCTCTCTCTCTCTCTCTCTCTCTCTCTCTCTCACCATTTCGTATCTCACCAAGTGAATCGAAATGAATTCGATCCGAATTCATTACATCCTAAGAAATGTATTCTTTATTTATTCTTTTTCATCTCACGAATTCCAATAATATTGGATTTCTTTCGTTGATCACGTTGGTTCTCTCTCTCTTTTTTTTTTTTTTTTTTTTTTTTTTTTTTTTTAATAAAATTCGAACGGACATTTATTATGCAGAAAGAGGAACGAATAAAGGGATGTACAAACGTAGGACGTGTGTTTGTGATCACCTTGACACCCGTTAGATTCGTATAATGAAATAATTACAGATTGTAATGAGAGTGAACTGCGAATAAATTCGTGGCACGTCAAATCGAGAAACGGTTAAGAAGTTCCTCGTGGATTCTATAATACTTACGTGGCGTAGTTAAAAGTCAGTCAGTCTTTCTGCGTGTCACGAATAAAAATGGATCTCCCCCCCTTTAATCGAATTAACGTAACCGTCGATCGCATCAATGGCGATCCTTCTATCTCGATTGATCCTATCTGTTACTTGATATTTTTACGTAGATTACACATATGCACACCTATAAGATCGAACTTTACATCGAGTCGATAGGATCGAGGTATCTCGATTTCGAAATTTAATATTATTAATAAGAAAGAGATAGAGAGTGGGAGAGAAAGAGAGAGAGAGAGAGAGAGAGAGAGAATCGATTCTTTCGCTTTTAAGTCATTAAACGAACACAGTTAAAATATTCCCTTTTCTTTCGAGTCGGTGTAAACGACAAGTTTAACGTAATTGTTGATTATTAAGTTATTACGTAAGAAAACCAAGATTACCAACCGCTGAATGAGTTAAAGACATTAAATCAGCTGGTCGCTGTCAAGAGAGAACGATCCCACGACCGTTAGTGGTGGCACAACAGAAAACTGAAACACCATTTTACTGAATTCGAAAGACCGACCTATAATTCCCGTTTATATTCGTCCTAGATTCGTTGTACATTTTGACTTAGTATTGGAAAGATATTGCAATGGTACATAATCTGTAGAAAATCTAAGTAATTTCGTAAAACTTATCGAATATTGATTTATTCGGATAATATTTAAGGTAAATCTTTCTATAATATATAATTTGTATTCCTAATCTTTTATCTATTCATGTAATTCCATAGAATTAACCATTGATATTTTTGCATATACCTACATACATATATTCGATTGAAATTAATTCTAATAATTAATATCGAATTTAATTTAAAGTTATATTTCTTTATTATTATTATTATTATTATTATTATTATTATTATTATTATTATTATTATTATTATTATTAATCTTAACTATTATAAGATCTTTCTATATAACCAATATTTTTAATCTGAAATCATACTATATTACAATCTATAGAACCAACACTATATTTAATACCTATATATTCGATTGAAAATCTAATAATTAATATTTGACTTAATTAATTTATAAATTCAATAATTTTATTCGCAGATAAGATATAATTAATATATATTTTATTATTACATTGATTTCAATAATTATACGACGAAGGAAAAATTAATGATTTCAATCAATTTTTAATAAATAATAAAAAGTAATTAAATATTAACTTTGAGAATTTATATGCCAGGCGAAAAGTACGAAATGATTATTTACGTTATCTTTATCTTGTTTATTTCGAAAGGATTCGACTTTCGTGATTCAAAAAGCGTAAAGGATTTTTGAGACAACGAGACTTCTTCCAAGGCAGACACATTTGTGGGATATTGTGCCAACAAAGGATTACATAATCTTCGACATTCCTGACCAACATACTACACTAACCGAGCACGCGTGTTTCTGGCACGAAGCGCGATATGAGAGAAAGTCTATTATGTGTATGCAAGTAGATATATACATATATACATGGATACATACATATATGTATATATGTATATGGAACAGCATGCGTTTGTCTGACATCTATCTGTTGTAAAAACAGAATAAATAAGTAAATAAAAAAAAAAAAAAAAAAACTGTAGATTTATTTATTAGGTTCTAGCAATTTTATCGTGTAACAATAGAGTGGTGAATAAAGAATTTCTAATTGGAATCCATGTTAGTTGTTGTTAGAATACTTAAATAGAACGTTTCACAAACAGTAGTGGTGGATTTACGGTGGAGTCGATTGCCTATGACCCCTTCCCATCCCCCAACATCCAATCACCTCCCAACAAAACACGGATTTCCACACGACAATACATAAATTTGTATCAATTATATAATAAATTTGACTTAATATCCATCGAACGAATTATATAATTTTGTTTTTTACATTTGCGACTGCACGAACGAATTTGGAATATCCTATGCGTATTTCTTATTTCAACATTCGTACAAACGGTTTAACCAAAATAGTAAATTATCTGGATATAAAATCGTGCATAATCAATTTGTTTTAATGGGAAAAGGGGAGGGGAAGAAGAAGAGGAAGGCCTCCAAAACATACGTAACTCGGTTAAAGTTCATGAGGATTAAATTCGCCGTTCGGCGTTAACGTAGTAAATAATAAAATTGGTAATGAAAAAAAAAAAAAATTAGTTTTGGATTACTCACCAACAGATATGTCAGCGCGATCCCCCGCCAGTCCATGGCTAAAATAAAAGAGAAAGTCTTATTAATAACTGGGTCGAACCTTCATGAATAAGAGTAGTATGATCGTCCGCGTAAAACATTGTGTCCGTACACGATGTCGCGCAAATATGATTGGGAGATTTAAAAAAAAAAAGAAAAGTAATAAAGAAAAAATGTTTTACTTCATCCTTAATCCATTCGATTACATCATTATTATCATAGAAGAGAAAAACTATAATATATACACGATTAACGTACCGTTCTTGCTAATTATTTATGTAGTCTGTTAATAAAAAAAAAAAAAAAAACAAGAAGGCCACATTTCGAGTAGGATATATCGATCGTTCTCTTTGAAATGAAAGGAACGCCGAACACTTTTAATTGTAAAGATTCAAATAAACAGAACGCACGAGATTCCACGAGGGTTAAGGTCGCTTCTGATAGCAATAATGCCGGTAGTTACACATACATGCACCTACATACATACGGATACATAATATGTATATATATATATATATATATATGCACATACACACACATTTATAGATTCATTTTACTTAGGTATGTATACGTGTATATCTGAACACGTTTTTAGAAGGGTTAGTAGAATTCTCCACGCTGTCGTAGTTCGTCGCGTGAGAAAGCGAACACACGAGTTAAATCTCATAAACGTGAGGTTAACGCAACGTTCACTTTTTAGAGCAAATAATCGAGAGTGCGATTGTAGAAGTAAAAGAAGTAAAAAAAAACACACACACACACACAAAAGGAAAAGAAGAAAAAGAGGAAAAAGAAGAAGAAGAAGGAGGAAATGTAAAAATAAAAAAGAAAAAGGAAATATAAAAGTAAGAAAGAAAAAGAAGAAGGAAATGTAAAAGTAAAAAAGAAGAAGGAAATGTAAAAGTAAAAAAGAAAAAGAAGAAGGAAATGTAAAAGTAAAAAAGAAGAAAGAAATGTAAAAGTAAAAAAAAAAGAAGAAGAAAGAAATGTAAAAGTAAAAAAAAAAAAAGAAGAAAAAGAAGAAGACGAGGGATAAGAAAAACATAGAACACGACCTCGACCGTAAACGAGGGACCACCGTGATCGAAGTCGAGCGTCGGCCGCCATTTTGCACGCACTTGCGATCGAACGAACGTGGCCACGTTGCTTTATATATTCTCTTCGTTTCCTTTTCTTTTCCGATAATATATTTCTACGTATTTGTAATATATTTCACGTGATTTACAAGAATGTCGTCGGTTCGACATCGCGCGATATTCTGTTGCCTTTCCACCTTCCTCTATGTTTTCGTGCCGCTAGGATGTTTCCCCATTTCAGGGCTGTGCCACGACTCGGAGTTACCACGGCCAGGGCCGTATCGATGGAATCCCTTCCAAGGTCTTTTTTCTACATAGTTTATTATCGTCTTCGATTTATATGGAAAATTTTTCTCATCCTTTTCTTTTTTATTTATTTATTTTTCTTTTTTTGGGGGGTTTTTTTTTCTGTCTACTTCAATAAGATTTGCAATCAGATTCAAACGTATCTTTTGAAGTACGGACGACGAGGAGGAAGAGGAG
Organism: Dolichovespula media; assembly: GCA_911387685.1. Lineage (NCBI taxonomy): Eukaryota > Metazoa > Arthropoda > Insecta > Hymenoptera > Vespidae > Dolichovespula > Dolichovespula media. The sequence goes on along the minus strand of OU426851.1, from coordinate 9,874,898 downwards.
GAGGGAAAAAATAGCAATCAAATGAATTAACCATACGGGCAAGTTCGTTCACGGAAACAGATGTCATGTGGTTGGCTGATCGGCCCTCCCGATATCCAAACGAAGGGGAACCGAAAAATTTAAGGTCTAACGACGACAGGGAACACTTTAGAATTTTACTACGGTTTATTATTACAAAAGAAACCGATTTGTATACCGAAAGTGAAACGATAAATCTATTTTCCTAATATTTTATGCGAAATAGTAGAACAACAACATTGGAATCTTGATTGCGAATCCTCTCCTTCGATTATTACAGTGTTCGGATATCTAGCTATACTTAAGTAAGTAACTATGCCTTGCTTACTTACTTACATATACGTAGTATAATCGGAGGAAATTATCAGGCGTTGAAATCACCAGTAGAGACTTCAATGCCTTCCACGATTTAGGTCTCAAGTTCAACGTAACAACTGGTGTAGCTATCTTTTTCTGTTGTTTCCTTTTTCTTTCTCCTGTTTTTTTTTTTTTCATTTCTTGTTTTAGTTTCTTCATTCTCCAAATTCAACCAATAAATTTTAAAAGTATTCGTTATGAATATCCTCGTGTTTTCGTTTCTATGTTTACACGGTTAAACGCATCGATGGTAGTCGGACATTTTCTTTGACAAGTAGGTACGTAATTTCGTTGGCTTTACTTTTTATGAACTTACGTAACCGATCGGAGATAACTATTTCTTTCGATATTACTTTCGCTTTTCACGAACGCGATCTCCTTCACGGATTTGTCTAACGCACGAGATAAGTATATGCATTGTATATTAAATATATATATATATATATATATATATATATATATATATATATATGTATATGTATTAGTATAGCTTCAGCGTAGGTCGCTTGTCGATCCTTGACGTTAGCATATTTGGTCGAAGCTCGCCCACCAATAAATGACGATGATGATGATGATGATGATGATGATGACGAGAAGCCTTGAGCTCGTTTCCCATTGAATAATCCATCGTTATTATAGCGACTATTAGATACCATAATCGTCGCGTGCTTCCTACGCCACTGGTTATGATTAAACGGGAGAAAATTTATCCCTCTACGCGACGCAATTTCCCGTTTAACCATATAAATTTCGATAATTTTCGAATCTTCGTGACTTTCTTTTCAGAGAACAATGAATTTTTAAAAGAGGAATAAAGAAAAAGAAAGATAAGAGAAGAAAAAGAAAGAAAGAAAGTTGAACTTATTTGCTTTCTTCCATTTTTTTTCATTTAATTTATATATATATATATATATATATATATATATATATATACACACACACACACGCACACGCATAAATTATATATATTTATAGAGATCGCCTACGCCCTTGAAAGTCTCGCGAGAACGTAATCCCCGTAGAATTTCTTCGCGCGCGCGCGCGACATGGCGCCATCTTGATCTCTTCGCGGTTAAATCAGCGTATGTGATCTCGATATATATATATATATATATATATATATATATATATGTATATATATATATATATATATGTATATATATACACGCGCATAAATGTGTATATGTAAATTTAAATGCTTACACGTATCTACGATTGATACGTGCATGAACAAGAAATAAGATCTTGGACGAGTAAACGTAGAAGAACTGTTTCGACGATAAATTTTTATTGTACGACACGTAATAATTGTCCAATCGGGATAGCGTTTAATCGTTCGTATCATTTATTCGTTGTGTAATAATAGGATATAAATATGAGACTTTGAACGACTAAAATCCATCATTTCCTTTTTCCTTTTTTTATTTCAATTGTAATAATTACATTTATATTAGGACGTCAAGGATGAAGTTCGTAGAAAAAAAAGCCAATTAGGCATTATCAACTATAAATTTCATCCTTAACGACCTAATATATAAAATATATATTATATATTATCTATTATATATTATATATTATATATTATATATTATATATTATATATTATATATTATATATTATATATTATATATTATATATTTTGTTATATATTTTGTTATATATAATAGATAAGATAACAGAGAATTGTTATATGACGAAAAAAATAGGACTAAAAGAAAAAAAATTTTTTTTTTCATTACCTGCTGCTCCGTTACCACCGAAACGTCGTAGTAGAAGAGATATATCGATGAGGATTCCAGGATGTCTCCGGCAGGATGTCAAACGAGAAAATGTGAAAATGATTCACTCGCGAGACCGTAACGCGTCGATAAAGGGAAGAGATCGCGCAAACGAAAGAAAAAAAAAAAAGAAAGAATAAAATAAAATACAAAGAAAGGTGGCCGGGGTAGAGAAAGAAAGGGACAGAGAGACAGAGAGAGGGGGGAGGGAAGAGGGAGAGAGAGAAAAATAAAAACAAACAAATTCGTCTAAACCTCCGGTCGATCGAACGAACGATCGGATTGATCGTCAATGACGCAAAGCGCGCGAAAAATGAAGGACTTTTGAAATTGGTCGGTGTCGACCTATCGAACTTTCGTTTCTCGTCCTCGACGACCTTAAGGTCCACCTCGCGTACGTCGACATCCCAATGATCCTGTTTTCTTCCTTTCTTTCCCGTCTCGCTTCTTCTTCTTTTTCCTCTCCTCTTCCTTTTCTTATTCCTCTCTCTTTCTCTCTTCGATTGCCGATACGAAGACACCGGTTCGACGACTTCCGCTTTTGGATTGCTTCGTCACGTCATCGAGTGTCGCCAATTTTGGAAATCGCCCATCGTTGCGGGTTCTTCGAACGATATATTATCCACGATAGTCGAGCATTTTGCTCTCTCTCTCTCTCTCTCTCTCTCTCTCTCTCTCTCTCTTTAACGCGTAGTCCCTTTTTTTAAATTTCTTCCTCTTTCTCTCTTTTTATCTTCGAAATCAAATGAAAAGTTTCTCAACGAACGTATTGGTCCTTCAAAGTTCGTTTTCGAAGTCCACCCTCCAATCAGATTTCTCGATACGTCGATTTTAAGGATTTTCAAATTTTTGCGCGATTTTCTTTTATTTTTTTTTTTAAATTATTTTATTTTATTTTTATTGTTGTTCTTTTTTTTCAAGAAAATCAAAAGGGACGGAATCGACGATGACGTACTTATTGGTTTCCGTTTTCAAGAAGATAGATATACATGGTACAGATAAATAATGAGAAAGATATAGAAACGAATATTAGGTTAAAATCGATCTTCTTTTTTATTTATTATTCATCAGAAGCTTCTGTATCTCGTAACCGTTTAAATCGTTCTTCGTTGTAATATGATCGAGTTACTTAGTTTTCCTTTTTTTTTTTTTTTAACTATTGTTCCTTTCTCTCTCCCTCTCTCTCTCTCTCTTTCTTATTTTTTTTCTCTTGACTGTCGTCGTTGCGTTTTTTATCGGCACACTGCACAAAATACCATGGTCTCGTGTCCGGTAATGATGTTTAAAACGACGATGTTCGAAGAACGTTGGTAAAAAGAGAAGAGAATGAAAGAGAGGAGTCGCGGAGAATAAAAGTTCAGTACGTTGCGATCGACGCGAGCCTCGATACTGAACTGACTTGAGTGAGTTCCTCTACTGTTTCGTGCTTCTCCGTAAACGTTCGCGAGTGGGAGGGAAAGAGACGGTGAATGCGACTGGCCGTTGAGAGATAAGCACTAAGAGGCACATACGTATGTATGGATATACTTATGTGTACTTGAATTAAAAAGAGAGAGAGAGAGAGACAGAGACAGAGAGAGAGAGACAGAGAGACAGAGAGAGAGAGAGAGAGAGAGAGAAAAGCGTAGCGCGCGGCCATTCGAACGTTGAAGCGAGAGACGCCTACCTTTTTCTCTAACGCCCGTTTCGACGTCCAAGCCGTGAGCGAAAGAGCCAGAGAAACAAATAAACTACGAGAGCAAAGGAAAGCACGTTCTACCGTGAGCAGTGTAAAGAAGAACGAGACGACGAGTAGAGTCCGCGTTTACGTCATCGCTCGAATTGGCAACTCTATCTGTAGCCTTTGAAATCCGGACCCTCTTTTTACCTTTGAAGATTCTCTTCTCGACATTCGAAACCCTTTTCTTTTCTTTTCTTTTCTTTCCTTACCTTTCCTTTCCTTTCCTTTCCTTTCCTTTCCTTTCCACTTTCTAATTTCAAATCTATTTGATTTCAATCGAAAGTTATTTCCCTAATGTCGCTTTCTTCGAGAATTAATAAACTTATTATTAACCGTAAAAAGTGTAAATGACGAATAACACGTGATGCGGATTGTAATTTGAATTAAAAGTAATCGATTTCTTTAAAGAATTGCAAGAATTGGCTCTATTTTTTGCGAGGAAGGTGTAATAAATATATATATATATTTCTTTTTTTTAATTTTACATATAGAAATCCAAAGACTTCTCTGTTTTTTTTTTTTTTTTTATTGTAAATGCGAGAAGCTGCGTAAAGCTTTGCATTTTTTTCTTTTTTTTTTCTTACTTCTTTCTCTTTTCTCTCTTCCTTTACGCACGAGTCTATGATAAAAAATATTGACCAGAGGCGCCATCTGTTAGAAAGCAAATTGATTCCACCTATGTGCAATCTACACGTCGATCATTTTCAGACTGGAAAATATTTCTTTTCAAAGTTTATTTCTTTTATAATTAAGAGAGATTTTAATATAAATTTATATCATATGTAAGATATAAATAATCGTAGCCGAAATAAAAAATGTTAAGAATATCGATTCAGAATGTATATTTGTAATAAAATAAAGTGAAATATAATACGGGTTGTACAAAGTTATATCTGTAAAGAAGTTATAACGTGTTAATTTTGAAATTTAAAATGGCATTATATCGTATTAATATGAATATAACACCCCTAATTTATAATACTTATTATAAATTCTGCTTTAATATGAACAAATTGGATTTTCCAAAAGGACAATCAACCATAAAAAATAGACAATTTCCATTAAAATATATGTCTACGCAGAGTAAGCAAATGAACATAACCTATGATTTGTTATACGGTCTAGATAACAAATAATGTAGTTATTTATCAAAACTCATCGATTATTTACAACATGACCGTCAAATTTTCTTTCATTATATTATCTATTTATATTGAGTGTTTATCATATATTACCAATTTTATTTGTTTGGAATTAACAATGTTTAATGTATAGTTTTTTATAGATGGTTCATTCAAGAAAACAATAGCAGAAACGTCTCACTTGCATGAATACATAACAATGAGAAAATCCCAAGCACAAAGAAGTATATTAATTCAAATTGAATCAATGAAATCATATAAAGAACTTATATCTTATTGTAATCAATTTGGCGTAATGTCAAACATATATTGCTATAAATTACCGAAACAACATGTAGGTTACAAATTTTAAATTAATCTCTTATATATTTTTGTTTTATGATATTCAAAGTTTGCATTCAACTATAACTTTTTCTCTATAATATATTAATATTAATTGATATTATTGCATAGACTTTTTAGAATTTGAAGTTATAATAATTATGTTAGAGAAATGCATTAAATTGTTAATTTTCATAATGAAAAATGATTTCAGCAATTCGTCCTGATTGAATTTAAACAATTAATAAGTGTTCAGACTCTCTACGAAAATGCAACATTTTTGGAGAATTATATTCCTAGTAAAACAAATGTGCTATGGTTTCGTAAAGCGTCATCCGAGAAGAAGAACTCTCAGTTTAAATTATCTAAGCCAAATTCTAGATCTCTGGTAATAGAAGAGAATATGGTTAGAGATTTAATTGCAACTTCATCTTCGGTAAAATTTTTTAGATTTTTAATCTACATATGATGGATGACATTTAATAACATTTATTCTAATGCGCATTATTTTCTATAGATATCAGATCAAATGGTAACTTTATATAATGAATACAAATTAGACGAATTAGAAATTAGATTAAAATTTCAAACTATTGTTCAATTAGAACATTCTTTTGCAAGTTTATTTCCAAATATAATAATATATCCCTTTGGTTCTTTTATAAATGGTTTTGGAAAAAGACTGTCTGACCTTGATTTGATTTTTTGTATAGATGGTTTTAAAGAGGTAAGTTTACAATAATAATAAGTTTTTAATCTATGCAATTAAATATTAGAAATAGATTATTTTGTTATAGGAAAAAGTATCAAGTAGATTGGTATTTCATGGGAAACCGACTCAAATAAATGAAAAGGAACAAATGTTTGTAGTTATGGGATTAATAGCAGATACAATGAAATATGTTGTACCTGGTATATGTAATGTAAACAAAATTTTTCATGCAAAAGTTCCCATAATCAAATTCCACAATTTGTTTACATACACAGAATGTGACTTGAGTATGAGTAATGTGTAAGTTTCAAATATATTACTTTCTTTGAGAAACCATACTTTACATTCTTTTTTTATAGCATTGCCACATATATGTCGGAGGTACTATTTTTATATGGTGAAATAGATAGTCGAGTAAAACCACTCGTATTTACAATTCGAAAATGGGCAAAAGATAATAAAGTAACAAATGTCTCACCGGGAAAGACGATTACAAATTTTTCATTGACTCTATTAGTAATATTTTATTTACAACAAATAAATATATTACCTATTATAAGTAAGATGACGACCTATTCAGGTAAATTTTAGAATAAAAAAGTTTGGCATGATCCACAACCAAATATATTAATAATATTTAGAAAAAATTATTAATTTTACTTATGTTATTTATTTGTTACAGAAATAACAAATGAATATAATAGAAATCTAAAGAAAGTATATATGCATTCTTCATTAGATGATTCAATATCATATACGAATAATAATGCAGATTTAGGAAGTCTTTTAATAGATTTTTTTCAATTTTATATTAATTTTAATTTTGAAAAAAAACAAATTTGTCTGCAGACAGGTATTGCAATTGAATTGGAGCACCATTCAGCACTGTATATACGTAATCCGTTTGAAGAAGGATTAAATGTTAGTAAAAATGTTAGTTCTTATGAAGTTCAACGTATAAAAACATTAATGTCAATAGCAGTTACCAATCTTCGAAATACTTCAAATTTGAAATCAAAAAAATGGGGTATTTTATCTATACTAGATTTTCCTGAACCATTAATTAACAATATTAATGTGTCAGAAATATTCAATAAAGAAATGAATAAGAAAAAATCTAAAGCTAATGAAATGATCCAAAGCACTGAAGAAAAAGATGTTAGTGATATATTAAGTACAGAAACTACAGTTATTACACCTAATAAAAAAATTGTCTCAAAAATAAAGTAAATCTATATAATATTGTTATCTTACAAACAACTGTGTAAAATATTACCTTACACTATTTCTTTTTTAATTAGTATGTAAATAAAGACACTGTAAAAAAACGAAAGCGGTGTAATATAAAAACATAATGAAACTATTTGTACAAGTTAGTTTTACATAGATACTAAAGCGTATGTAAAGAGATTTGTATTTTAAGGCTGTTCATCACTAATAATTTTAATAATGATTTACTATAGGCATGATTCTTGAACGATTTTGAATAAGCTCTTATTTTAAAGATAGAAGGTTTAAACAAACAAGAATATGGCTTTTTCGAATTTTTGAAAAAGCTTTACTTTCTTTAAAAAAAAAAAAAGATCATGTCTGTTTATTTCAATAAAAACTATTTGCATTACATATATAATTTGATATCAAATTTTATAAATTATGTGATTCTCAAGCAAGTTACATACATATATTCATACATAACTTCAAAATATACATTGGAAAAGACATAACTGATTCTGTATCTACTAGTAGAAAAGTTTGTAATGAATTTGATGAATGAAAGCGAACTGTTGCATGAAGGGTACTGCCTTTATATAGATAAATGATAAAATTCGGCAACTTTATATCGTAAAAATACAAAAATTTCTGTCAGACGCTAACTCAATTGTTATTAGGTTATGCATGAGAGGGATGTAACCTGGTTTATAGTGAAGACAATATTTTCTTATTGCGTTTGTAGTTGTTCATACTTGTCGCTGAAATCACACACGCTTCGAGTAAATGGTGATGAGCAGCCTTTGGGTAGAAACATATTATCTATATAATAGATACAAAAGATCATTGTGAGATTTGTTTATAAAAACAGTTGTGTATATATATATATATATTGTATATAAAAAAAGATACACATATCGAAAAAAGATCTTAGATAAATAAATGATATACGTACCTCAAGCGAAGGAAATAGATAACACAAACATTTTAAACGAATTTGGATCAATACAGAAACAGCGTATTCCTTAATTTGTATATTTTACTTTATCCAGCATTTCGGCATCATTTTTGTTTTATTTTTTTTTTTGTCATACATACTTATCGTGTCCATCTGCTATAATTAAAACGTCGTTCAAGCCCCTTCACAAAGACCATAACTAGGTACTCTCGGTGAATCATTGTAAGTTATCATAATAATACTTCCGGGGACAATTTCCACGATTTATTCTGATCGAATTTTATGATCTTTAATGCATTTACGTGTGTATATATATATATTTCTATATATATATATATTCTGTATATAAATATATATATATATTTCTATATATATATATATATATATTCTGTATATAAATATATATATATATATATATATATATATATATATATATATATTTCTTATAATAATGCGTGAGTATTATTTTTATATGACGATGAATAAATATATCATCGTTATAAAAATCTTCTCATATCGGGCGACTAACTTGATCAAGAGGATACAATGAACATGAATTTCGGTTTAATAATCAACGATTATCGATTACGATTAAGCTTATCGGATTAGGCTATCTTTTCGTGTGTTGAGTACCCTCAATTAAATTCATAATGTACTTGTGGCTGACAGTGTTGTTTACTAACTAACTCGTTTTACCCGACCAACCGAACTGTGCGACGCGCACTTCTCATATTAATCTTTATTAAAACTGATAATCGACATGCACCCATTATTAAACGCTTTATCAATCCTTACTGCTATCGAATTTTTATATGGCAGCTTTTCTAAAAGTTTAACAATATTATTATAATCGATAAATTATTAATGCGCTGTGGTGCCTATCCATCAGCTCATTCCTTCCTTATCGCCGTGTTTCTTTTTCACGTTCAATATCAAATCATCTTAGAATTGGGGGGATAGGAAAGTTTTTCATACTCTTCAAGCTCGATGGCGCGCACAGTTTCTTATGGGAACGTATCCTCTACCGTAATACTAATCAACGCTCTAAATACAATAACCGTTACTGGGAGATCAAGAATTAATGATAATATAAGAGAGAACGATGCTCATCTTAGATACGAACCGATTATTATGAAACTGGACTAAAGTCATTCAATATATTGAAATGACAAAATATATTTATCTCGCATATTATTATTTAAACTTTTAAATTGCATAAAAAAAATTTGTTTTTGTTTATTTGTCGTTATAGAAAAATCATATTTAAATTATTCAAAATCAAATGTCAGAATGTTCGAAGCATAAAATATATAACTTATTAAACCACTTTCATAATTACCGGTTCTCATATTCATATATATATGTATGTATGTATGTATATAAACCCTTTCGTCACTCTGAACTCTCTTTTTCTCTTTTCCTAATGTTAGTATTACTTTAAGTTATAGAAGAGTTATATTCAATCATGTCCCAATGATAATAAGAATTATATAATTGTCTTATATAATCGTAGATATATCTTTAAGCTAACGATTTGTAATCAAATCGTTTTGGAACATGTCTCCTCTTACGAACGAACTTTGTAACGCGTATTATTTTTTTCCCAAAGTGATGAAAGGATTAAGTTAAACGAACAAAATAATATATGAATTACTCGATAAAACGAGTTCCTTTGATAAATATCTCCCAGTGACGTGTCGAGCAACCATAATTTTCCCGATCGACATTACGTCTTACGTTAACGCGAATTCGACAGGATTAAAATATTTTCTACTTTGTATGGCAGTACGTGTCTCTATATATTCCGTTTTTGATGTACACCTGTATTTATGTATGTTTGTTTGTATGTATGTATGTAGGTACGTACGTATATTCTTTTTACTTGTGTATCTTGCGCGTGTTTATACGTATACGGATATATATATATACATATATATTTATCGAGACGTGTTCAAAATCTTCGAAAAATTTTACGATTTTTTTTTTTTCTTTTTTTTCTCCTCTTTTCCTTTTTCTATCTCTCTTTCTCTTCTCAACAATACGTCTCGCGATTAACAACAAGTATATAATCACTAAAAAGTTAGTCTCTCGGACAATATCGTTCTAAATGTTTCTCTAGGCTTTCATTATATTATTAATCAGCACACTTTGAATTGATTTAAGAATCGTCATCGGTACATACCTTCTTGGGGGTCTAGAAATAGATAAATTAATACGGGTAGGAAAACGAAATGATGGGAAGAAAACAATTCGGAAAGATTAAAGAATAATAAAAAAAAAAAAAAAAGATACGAAAATTGAATTTCATTAATTTTCTTCTCCATAAGGACGTGTGTTCTTTTGTGATAGTATTCGCAACCCTTAATTCGTCTTGCTCTTACGATGATGACGATGATGATGATGTTGGCGCAGATGCGATCTTGTCTCCTGTACCGCTGCAACCAACGTTCGTACAGCTTCCTCGTGACCCTCAAAGCTATCTGCTCTTTTAAGTTGTCCCAGGGAGGAGGATGCAGCCTCTCCGGGTCCGCTTCTTTTGCTCTTTGGTCGAGGAAATGTTTCCCAGGAACGCTGCTTCTGCACCAGAGATGACGACGTAGGTGTTGATCCGATCAAAACAACGAATGTTTTCCTGGCATCCTGCAAAGTTTGACTTACCGTCCCGTCAACGATGCTAGATCTTCTGCTACCGGAACCGGTTGTACTTAGGCTGTCACAGCTGGCACGCCTGCGTCTTCGAACATCACTAGGGGTTTTATCGTCACCGTAGAAGACATCTTCGGAGTCGCTGGCCGGATATACCTTTGCACCTTTCCCACCGGATAACCGTTGTTCGCCGGGTGGTACAGGATGTACTTGCGCTTGGACTCGTTTCTTAGCCTCGCCTATGCTAGAAGCTTCGGAAATTCGTTGATATTCCCCCTCATCTCCACCTTTTAACGGCGACGATAGAAAGCTTTGAAATTCTATATGAAATCGTTAAAATCTTCCTAACTTGAGGTATTACGTCTTTACCTAATTGATGCAACTGTGCTTGTTGCTGTTGTTGTTGATGTTGCTGCTGCTGTTGTTGAACGTCCGTACATCCTTCTGGTTGGTCGAGTGCCTCGACGGACGTGTCACCGGTTGCACCTTTCAAGGAACGATACAACGATCGAACCTTGCTACTCGATGAATGTCCTAGTGGTGTTTTAGGTTTCGTACCGTCGGGTGATTTTCTCGAACATCGGCTTTGACTACGATCTCGACTACCGTCATCCCTTCCGGGTGACTTTTTACGATCCTCTTTCGTTCTAGCTTTTTCAATGAGCTCCCTTAGGACTCCTTTTTTCGGATCGGACGATTTAGCGGTACCGTATACGACTATGTTGCCGCTCGAGTCTAATACGGCACCAACGCTCGACGGTGTCCGACAACGTGTCGGAATTTCTTTAGTTTCTAAAGAATCAAGATATATATGGTCGTTTAAAATGAGATTGCCGGCGGACAGGCCGAATCGTCGATTAGTTATTTTTATACCCTTCATGTAAAGAGCGTTGTCAGCATTGATCATAGTACCTCGTAGATGACGATGATCCTTAGTCGGTGCTTGAGTTTGCGACTGAGGTGGTTCCTGCATCTGTAAGCGAGCTAGGTGATCTAATAAAGCTTGAAGATGTTGATTACTGGTGGCATCCGAAGCTGCCATGCTCATTTCGCCTGCGGAAACTCCTGTAGAAAACGATTTCACGAACGGTTCCAATTGCTGAGTAAGACTTTGCAATTGCTTCACTTCGCTTTTTAAAGATAGAATATCGTCCATCTATAAAAAGAAATCTGTTGTTTATAATAATCCAGAAGGGAAAGAATTCTCAAAGTAGAAGAATTTGATATATGAATATTTTTTCGAAATATATACACACCTGAGAATGAAAAATTTCTTTCTCTATGTGAATCCTACACAATTGTTCTTCCCACAATGCGTCAAACACGTTTCTCAATCGTTCTAATTCTAACTGATGATCTTCCAACTGCTGCTCTAACACGCGACAGTCTCTCGCCACATGTTCGTAACGCGTACCCACAGGCGGTGTGTTCGCTCTTCTAAGTAGTGCGACGTCTCGATGTAGTTCTCCTAAACGTTCTTTCACCGTCATCAGTTGTTGACTTAGCTCTTTCAATTGGGTGTCGAAGGTGCGACAATGATTGGAAAATGGCCCAGTATCACTTCCGTTCTTCGGCTGGATTCTCTGAGCAGACTTGCTGCTCTGTTAGAAAAATGTATTCCTGATATAATGATAAAGCTTACTATGATTCACCACAATAGAGACAGTAATTGTGTTCACTGACTACGATATATCCGACTACCGTTCTCTATTACCGAACAAAACATTGAGAGCCTGGTGTAGCCAATGCGCTACAAAAAAGTTTCTTTCTAATATATCTACAAGCTACCACGACATTTTCAAAACAAACATCATAGTAAATCCTGTAAACAAAAGTACTTACACAGAATTGTGCGCGAGAAATGCAGTGGAAAACAAACTTGTAATGTAAAATTAAAAATAGGTATCGATGCAAAATGAAGTCTTTATAAGTACCTGTATAACCTGCGGTTCCTGTTGGTCCATCGTATGAGTCTGATCGTACAACGATTCTTTCGGTGTTTGTACAAGACCAAGAAAAGGCTGTAACGTACGAGCAAATTCGCTTCTATAGTTTATTTTCAAATGGGCAGCAAGTATAGGAGGTCTCGTAGGATGTCCAAGTTGAGCTACGCGACTCAATCTTTCGAGCATGGGATGTGCGAGTTCAAGAAATTGATATTTCGTTGCACCACTTGTAAAAGCCGTACACAGCATTAAATGCATCTGTAATATTGGAAGTGCACTACCCAAAGATAGCAATTGAGTCCGAAATATTCTTTCCTTCATTTCAAATTTGCGTTGAAATTCCATGAGAATTAGTTTTTGAGTTTTAGTAATCGCTTCTTGCATTCCTTGACAAAATATATTTAATCCGCGTTTCTCTGTTTCCAGGACATTCCGTAACTCATCCAACTGTGACTTTAATGCCGTAATTCCATCTCTTAAGCCTGCCTGCAATTCGCAAATTGAATTTGCTGCTCTTTCCATTTTTTTTGAAGCCTGTTGCCAAGCGCTTTCGATGTCCACGCAATGTAATCGAGCGTCTACCGGTGTATCACGAAAACAAGTTGCACAAAGCATGCATTTGTCGCTTTGACAATACATAATGTACTGCTCCCCATGAGAAGGACAACGACGTTGAGTATCTTTTGCACATTTGCTCATATGTACCACCTCATGAGAGGAGAACATTTTTGCACGGTGTGTATGTTCTCTGCAATGAGTACATAAAGCTTGCCCTATAAATTAATATATCTATATTGAATGACGCAAGAGCTATAATATATTTTTGCTTGTAGAAAATAACATTAAATAATAATTAAATAATTTATAAGAACATACCACATGTTGTGCAGAAGTACATAATAGATTTGTCTCGCTTATCACAATTGGCACATGGAGGATTTTCAGAATTGGCTAGTTCTACCAGTTGACGTATCAACTGATCCGGTGGTAGTAATTGCGTACCCTCTTTAAGTTGTGTTTGTTCCCTGCAAATATAGAAATATTAATATTTTATAATAATAATGAGATAGAATAGAAGTGAACAATCAATAGATGGAATTTGTGCAAATTGAAAGAATATTATTTGAAATATATAATCTTTCAAAAATGTCGAAATAACAATTTTATGAATTCATAATAAAACATGCATAACTATTATAACTTTAGCTTCCTTAATTGAATCTTTCAAATTGAACCGAACAAAAACTTCAATATCATGGATGAACTCCATCTGAATAAGGATTAAAAGCTGATCAAAGAATTGTACTAGAAGATAATGAAGGAACACGTACATCATGAAATAAATCACAGATATCAAACTATAAAGAATGCCACTGTGACATCATGAATGGATACATGCAATTAGATAGAAGACAATAAGAGCAGTAGACAATGAATTCCACACACTTCTCTCTAGTTTGACAGAGATGCAGCACCAAACATATTGATTGAGTATCGATCAACACTGTATTTACTTTGCTTTACACAATGTGTGAATGTAGGTAAACATCTCATAGGCTTGCTACAATCAGGTATCAGTATTACCTAAACAGATACTGCAAAACAAGTATTTGAATGCTTTTTGTAAAAGAATTTCAAGATTATTCCACAAAACATTTTTAACATGCAAAAGCAACATTTAACATAAATCAATAATAAAAAAAAAAATGTTGCCTATATACTATAGATGCGATATACACCTAATTAGAAAAATCTTCAAGTATAAATCATTAAGATATTATTGCTATAAAAGGTCAAGAGAGAAAGCTCGGTGCATTTGTAAGTGAACAAAATATAATAAATATAGGGAGTACTTTGGATTACTTTACTTGCAACGTACACAGCGATCTTAAAGTCAGCAGGCCAGCACAAAGCATGCAGAAACTGCTCGTTCGGGATGAGCGTAGATCCCACGAATATCCTAAGGGTAGGGCCATGTAATAACAGACGTTGTTAATAACTACCTGCAGATGGGACAAGTGACTTTTCCGTCGAGGTGAGGGCCACGTATACAGCGGGCGCAGAATGTATGAAAACAGGAGAGCAGGCAAGGCTCGATGTAATAATCATGACAGACACCACAGATCAGTGGATTCCTGGGGACACCTGGGTCGACTCCGGACTTGGCATTGTTCTCGCCGATTCCGTCAACAGTCACCAACCCGGAGCTCGCCATCCTCTGCGAACCGACGGTCACCTGGAAGAAGACAAATTTCCAAGTATACCGATTTTTACCCTAGAAGACGTACTTCGTTAATCGAGAATTAGTCTCATCGTTAAAAATACGTTAAATTAACAAAGATGTTTACCCCTAAGACCGTTGGCCCGCCCGCCGCAGAGAATCGCGATAGGATGGTTTATCAGCTCGTCATTCTGACGTAGTGCGGTGCCAACCCCGCTTGCGCCTGACGATCAACCCTGACGTCATTGGGGCGTCCACCAATCTCTCCCTCTACCCGCATAGAAGGCGCACGCACACACCGCCTGAAGGGCCATAGGCGCCGGTCGTGCACCACCCTAAGGATGTCTTTCAACGATCGATCCAACGTTTTCGCTAGACACCATCCATATTATCATCTCCTTTCTACGATTATTTTCAAAGCTCATTCAATTATCTCTTAGATTCTAACATTCATTGGGTTAAATTCAGATTCCAGTTATCGATCGAATCTATCTTTGTCCTCTTTACTGTTTTCAACTACTTACAATCCTTTCGAGCCATCTTCGCGAAAAGAAGTAAAACGTTTTACCTCTTATTCGCAATTAGAAACAATGTATATATATATATATATATATACGTGTGTGTATATATTAGACAAAATAAAAACAAGTTTTTTTTTCTTTCGGTATGTTCTCTATATAATTGTACTATATTCTGGAATCGACATCACCGCGATGATAGATATCATTGAAGTTTTATATATTAAAGTGAACAGGGCAAAAAAGTATTTGAAAGAGCCGCGCCTATGCGAAGGACAAGGTTGTGTACGTGCAGAGGCTCGTTCACGCAGCGTTATCGTGTGAGTGCGCAGGAGGAGACAGAAAACCCCTTGCCGTCTCCACCGAGCTCTTTCCGCACCCCTGCAGACACGACTCTATATGCGACTTACATATATTTATATATATACACATATATAGAAATGCGCACGAATTTACGTGGACGAAAGTATTAGTAACATAGCGAGACGAGCTTTGCCGTTTGGCGAAAGCATACAGCGTGCATGACGCATATGAAAAAAGAAATAGATCACATGCATATACATAGATATATATGCATATATATATATATATATATATATATATATAGCCGACTAAAATGTTACACCAGATTTGTCTTGCTCTCGATTTGTTCGACCCCTATAGTCTTGCCCTTTTAACCTATAAAAGAAGGTCCTTAAGGGCGCCGCCTACTTGTAAATGCGCCACGCGCATTTAATGCGGTTATGCAAATTTTTCCTTTTACCCGTGTTAACTATTTTTCGTCAATATTTAACAACTCGTTGAAAAAATTAAATTCGAAAATGAATTTCTTCGCGTTGACTTTCGCATCCGTGATTAATAATAGCCGTTTTGAGTGATTGAGAAAGAAAGAAAAAGAAAAGTTAAAAGAAGAAAAGAAAGAAAGAAATATTGAAACAAAACGTCTGGACTAACATAGAAACACATACATGTATAAGACATTGGAATGGTCTCTTTAAAAATTGTTTAAATGAGACGCGTGATAAATGCTTTACGTCGAGACCTCAAACGTACTGTAATATTATACGGTACCTACATACACTCTGTGTTTATTGCGACTGAAGGAATATATTTAAAAGACTCCAGGAAGATTTTAAATTACATCGTTGCTCGCGCCGTTGAAATCCCAGAAGTATTATCGTAGACAAATACATTTCATACATATATACATATATGTATATCTCGCAATCCGTTACTGCTCCGATAAAGTACAGCCTCTCTGAATAGATTTTACATGTTTCTGTTACAGATATTAAGCTGTCAAACATACATAAATATATACATGCATACATACTTACACACGCTCGCGCGCGCGCGCACACACACACACACACATACGCAAAAGGTAAAATAAAATCGTACATAGCGATCAATATCGTTTTTTTAAAAGATTCACACCCTCGTTCTATCTTTGACATTATCGTTTCCGGTATCACGTAGTGAAATGCAGGAAAATTTAAAAATAAACCAACTTTCGACCTGTCTTTTTCTAGACATATAGATATATCATGTGCTTTTACGGGTACATGCGATACCAAAATATTATACGGCCCTGAGTAAATTGCTGACCCTCCAACGGGTCAGTGGGCGCCAATTCTACGACCCTCCTCCTTTCCTGGCAACCGCAATATGCTTTTCCTCGAACCATACACCTGCTCTTCAATGTACGCAAAATCTAATAACTATTGAGGGCTATATATGTCAGAGAAAGCAATATCTAATCTTCATTAATTTTATCCATTTTAAATACAATATTATATTCTTACAAATTTTTATAATCCTTAAGGCTTATCTGTAACGAAATTGGTTTAATTCATCGCATCAAAAAATTAGACAAATCTCAGCGAATATAAAATAGGTTGGAAAATATTTATCTTACATCTTCTGGAAATACTTTTTCCTTTCAAATATGAAAATATTCTTATGTAATCTAAAGTAGCCGAAAACCGTCGCGATGAAGCGGCAAATACCAAATGACAGATGTTGATCTTTCGAATAACCGATTATCAGAGAGAAATCTGGTGCAGCAGGAGAACGCTTCTCTCTCTCTCTCTCTCTCTCTCTCTCTCTCTCTCTCTCTCTCTCTCTCTCTCTCACTGTTTCTGATACCGTGCCAAGCGCTCGAACCGTCTACCGAATAATTACGAAAGGAATTCCATTTTATCTTTTTTCTTTCCCTCTTGTTTCCTAGAAAAACGTTCAAAGAAGATCGTTAACGAGGAAAAGTTCTTTTTTCTATTTTGTCTGTTCTACTTTTTTTTATTTTTCTTTTTTGTTTTTCCTTTTTTATTTTTACCTCCTCAACCTCTCCTCCCATCGCCAGAGAAAGAAATAAATCAATTATCCAACATTTTCAACGCTCGCATTGAATATTGAAATCAACGTAGCGCATCTGTACGATATAGTTTCTCCTCGTTTCTGTGAAACGTAATAAGAGAGAAAAAAAAAGAAAATTAGGAGATACAGAAATTATATTATATTTTATAGGTACCATTTTCTCTAACATCCAATACGTTCCGATGACGATGTAAAATATAACTACGTCAAGTGCTATGTATAACGAAATGCAAAAGAAAAAAATATTGGGAAATAGAAATATTTTAGGCAGAATTTTATCATGCATTCAATGCGTTCCAAGGGGTGTTAAATTTGATTGCGCAAAGAACTCTGTTAAACGAAATGCAGAAGAAAATAAAATAAATCAAAAAATATAAACATTATTTTGTACTTTAGGCGCCATTTTTTTTTGCAATCAATACGTCCCGACGGTATAAAAAGCAATTACGCAAAGCACTCTGTAAAACGAAATGTAAAAGAAAACAGATAAAAAGTAGAACAGAAAACATGAAAGTTATATTATACTTTAGGCGTCTTTTTTTCTCATGCATTTGGTACGACAGTGTTAAATGTAATTACGCAAAGTACTGTCTAAAGCAACATTCAAAAGAAAACAAATTAAATCAGAAAATACAAATGTTATATTATATTTTAAACGCAATTTTTTCTCTTCGCGCATTCAACAAAATAAATCGGTAAACATACAAATTATATTACGATTTAGGCGTCAGTTTTTCTTATACATTCAATACATTCAATTCCGACAATGTAAAATGTAATTATGCAAAATGTTGAATAAAACGTCATTAATGATAAAGAAAAGCCAAGAAAAAAGATGAAATTAAGAAATAGAAAAATTATATTTTCACCACGATTTTCTCGTATATTCAATAAGTACCAACAGTAATGGAAAATGTATCTACGTAAAGTAGTTATATTTCGTAAGTTTATACAAAGCATAATTAACGAGGAAGCAAAATTATGATTTTGAGTTCGTTTTACGGAAGTTGCAGTATATTTTCTATTTATAGACTCTGTCTCTCTCTCTCTTTCTACCCTTGGAACGCGCGTCCATTATTTGAAAGTTAGTTAACCGGAGGCGCCTGCGACTCTTTTCTTCTTCTATACGATTTTGTTGCGTCGTATTTCTCTCTCTCTCTCTCTCTCTCTCTTTCTCTCTCTCACTCTATATATATATATATATATATATATATATAATATAATATACTTTTCCATTTACGAAACGAAAGATATTCACCGGGTATGTTCCTTCATTTGATTACTTTTCATCGAAATAATGAGAAAAACTTTTTTCTTCAAATAAAATAAGAAATATTTTTTAAACAATTGGAAGAAACAAATATATTATACTTATCAACATATACAAAAAATTAATCTTCACTTTTAATCTTTTTTCCTCTTAATTTTCTTGTATTACTGACATCGTTATGTCATATATATACGGTTCGTAAAAGTGATGTTTTAATTTGATCGTATAATTTTAACGATTTAGTTGTTTTAATGAAAAATGATTTTTAATTTACGTATCAGGCATCGTTAAAAATTTTACCAGAATATTTTATCATTCTATGAAGATTTTTTTATCGTAGATACAAACTTCGTTGATTCGAATCAAAGGAAACGATTAGTGTTTAACTCTTTGCAATATGTAATCACATATTTTTACTGGTTTTCGGATAAGTACATTATAATGATCGGATTGGTAGAACTATATGTATTAAACGATTATACTAAATAATGACGTTTCTATATAATCAACAACCATCATTGTTTAATAATTCTATTCGTTTTTCAAGAAAAAGTCTTATAGTATTGTTGAATATAGAATATTATACTTCAGTTATTGAAATTTTGTTCAGAATATTTCTATAAAAAAAAATAAAATAAGATCAAAAAGAAAATAAAAAATCTCTTGATTAATACAATTGGTCTTTTTTACCGGTTCAGCTGATTAATTAACTTTAAATTTAAGATACCCTCAATGCCCTCAAGTGACACGATAAAAAGTCGCATGTTTTCGATATTGCCTGTTTGTTGATTGGTTTAACCTTGCCGTACACCCCATTCGTATAGGTTATATTCTGTAGATAAGTAAAAGGACGCAGGCTGATTATGATTAATGAAGATTTCAAAAATTATAATAAACAATTCATTTTATTCTTTCATACAACTTCTCTCATATAAATTATTAGACTCTATTAATTAGATAGCCTAACTAACATAGAAAATTAGATCTCTTTGGTTTTCGCGATTACAGCGCCACAGCTCACGTGACTGATTTGCCACAAAATAGTTTCCTTTAACATACAGCGCCATAGCGTCGCGTGACCGAAGCATCAGATCTGTTTACAACGCTAGTGTCATCTACGGTTAAAAGTGTTTCCAAAATTACTGGGTCTTATCACTGTTCTCAGCTATCCATTTATATATTATTACGTGGACTTTTTCTAAACGTCGTTAACATTCAATTATTTTATCGTTCGCCTTTCGTTTTGTTCGAGTTTTCCGAGAAATATATCATTCCGTTTGTAGCCATTTATGTCGCCTGGACGACATTATTCGACGTTTTGATTTTTCGCCTAACGTTCTGAGTTGAGTCATTTTTTTGAAATATGGCTGCTGCCGCTGCTGCTGCTTTACTTGATGAGCTTATGGGAAGAAACAGAAATGTTCTTCCCAATGAAAAACCAAAAGAACTTAATTGGGAGGATCCCGAGGTATGATTATGTTAATAAAATTGTTCTTTCGTTTCTTCCAACAAATACATAATTCCGTTAACGATCCTTTTAATATCATTTTAATGACTAATTTCTTCATCATTTGATCATAGTTACCCTTATTTTTCTTCACAGTTTTGCAAATTATATTTGGTAAAATTCTGTCCTCACGACTTATTCGTGAATACGAGAGCTGACCTTGGAGCTTGTTCTCGAGTTCATGACGATGAAGCGAGAGAACTTTTTGAGAAAGCGCCATATTCGTATCGTAAACAACAATATGAAGATGAATTTATTAGATTTTGTCAAAGTATGCTGAATGAGGTAGAAAGAAAAATTGTCAAAGGCAAACAACGTCTTGCTCTTATTGGAAGAACCGAAGCGGTATGTATTTGATCGTTTTTTAAGGGTAATACAAATCATTAAGATTTTTAATTTTGTTATATTTTCCTTCAGCCTACTCTGACTCCGGCACAGACTCAAAGAAATGAAGAACAAATAGCTCTACTCACGGAGAAGATAAACAAATTAGTAGAAGAGGCAGAACAAAGCGGAATTCAAGGAAATGTAGAACAAGCTCAAGGCCTAATGAGACTTTGCGATCAATTAAAAGAAGAACGGGAAACCCTTAGAAAGTCTAATGATAACAGTCACTATAATCAAGTATGTTTTTAATAAGAGTTTTCTTTGTCTATAAACATTGTTTTAAACGTTTTATTAAATATTTAATTTTGCTATTAGACTGCTGAACTAGCTGCGGCTCAAGAAAAACAAATGGAAGTGTGCGATGTGTGTGGTGCTTTCCTCATTGTGGGGGATGCTCAACAACGAATTGACGACCATTTGATGGGTAAACAACATGTGGGTTATGCAAGATTAAAAAGTGCTCTTCAAGAAATTATGGTACAATCAAAATCAGACAACGTTTGTAATTATTAATATCAATAACTAATTTTTTTCCTTTTTTTTTTATAAACGCAAATAATTTGTATAGAATAAACGTGAAAAAGCAAGGGATGAAAAAGAGCAGAAAAGAGAAGAGGAGAGAAAACAAAGAGCACGTGCTAATGAAGAACTTGATAGACGAAGAAGAGAAAGTGACAGAGATAGAGATAGAGAAAGAGATAAACGTCGTAGACGTACAGACGACGACAAGGGTAGACATGACTCAGGAAGTCATAGGTTAATATTTAGATAATTAACACAACGTGATATAAAAAAGAATCCAATTGTCAAATTCTTGATAAAATTTGCTTTGCAGGAATTCTGGACATAGGAGCAGAAGCAGATCTAGAGAGAAGCATGATCGACATCGTGATGACGATAATCATCGACGTCATTCTCGCGACAAAGGTATGAAAAGTTAATTGATTTTCAAAATTCAAGTGAAAAATAACGTATCCGTAGACGTATATACATGTGTTTAAATTGTTTATAGGAAATCGGGATCATCGAAGTTCCAGTCACCATAATCGTCGTCGCCATCGATCTCGAAGTCGAAGTCACAAGTAACTACTCTTGATTGGTTAGTGAGTGAGAACTAAGCCAGGTATGCACTAAACAGTTAACGATATATTCGTCTCATTTACTGTACAGGTTCTTTACCAGGTGAGTTTCATTAGATGCACATAATATGTACATGATAATTATCTGTGATTTTGAAGAATCGCATACAGTCACAACGTACCAGTCTTTGATCCTGCCTATTAATTGGAGAAATGCTCTTACTAAATTTCATATGGACCTGATTGTACAGCATTTTATTTTCAATGTGACGAGCTCATTCTATGTAACATATAGCTTGAAAAAGCTGCATCGAGGTAATGTCGAGCAAGGAGTAGTAAAGTCGTTCACAAAAGAAAGGTATATTTATCATGTAGTACTATAGATATTGTCTACAGAGCAAGATAGGAGAAGGTATACCTATGCTTGCTTTGATCGGTATAATGTCTTCATAGGTTAAATACAGTAAATCATTGTGTAATATCAACGACTGCATAGCTTTTTTGTCGAAAAGAAATTAGTGGTTTAGTGGAGGAAACAGTGCCTACTTCCGTAGACCTGCAACGACAGTGCCCTGTGTGACTGTGACTATACAAACCTAGCTTCTGCTACGCATTTCTGAGGTATTTATATCGGAATGATAATACCAAACATGTCCTTTTCTTAGGAAAGTTAGACTTTTTTGAAATTGATGATGTTTATTTTTGGAGTGATACTTCAGTGCTAGTGCTTTTAAAGGAAATGATAACAAAGTCCTGCTATTACTTTCTTTACTTCCTAATTGCAGTTGATTGGAGCATTGTCAATAAGACTTTCAATGATAATTTATCTGAGAGTTTTTCGTTTAGGGATATATTAATGATATCTATGAGAACAGAAATTGGATAGATCAATTGTAGTACTTTCAAACTTCGAACTTAAATGTTCAGAGTAACTTTCCTGTTATTTCCATAGCCAGTGAGTTAAAAATACGAAATTGATTCAATTGTCATCATAAATATTATACCAGAATTAACTGTTTATTTAAACATTCGTTTCCCTCTATTTGATAAGGAATTTCTTACTACTCCCCTTTTTACAATTTATGAGAAATGTATATCATATGCAATATTTTCTTCCCTCCTTGCACGTGTCACTTTATTTACACTTTTAGTTCTTAATGGTTAGGGTGCGGGCAAAATTATAATTTTTATAAATGGGTGAAATAATTATTCTTTAGCATTATCCTACATCAATCAAAAGGATCACAACAGAGGCCATATGGATCATAAATTGAGCTGCTCCTAGGATTTCCCTCATTCATATATAGTCTCATATTATTCAGTTTGCCATGTCCTTCGTTTCAGCTTTGATAGAGAAGATACATATTTTACACATGTCTTACATTTATACAATTCGTTAATGATATAAATGTTTTTTTTATTATTACATAATCTGCTTTTTAAATATTTACTTACAGAAATATAAAAATTTATTCTAATAAATTTCAACTTCAATATTATTATTTTGCATTGCAGCACAGAAATATTGTTATATATTACATAATTTAATTAGTATTTAATAACATATAGAGATAGAAATATCGGATTTTGGATCTGAAATATGAATTAAAAATTGTTTTAGAAAATGAACTTATTTTATTTCTTCTAATATTTTTTGATGATACTCATGAATCATAATGGGGTAAACATAAGTTTTTATAATTTGATTAGGCTGCAATCAGAATGATATTTTGAAGTTTATTAATTGCTTCCTTATGCATATAATTGAAGTATAATATTATTTCTGTTTAAGAATTTAACATAATGAGGTTAACAACAGCTACAATAAGGGAATTATGTTAATCGTTTGAAAGTAATTGCGATTCGTACGAAAATAATATTTGTTAAATCTTAACTTTTAAAACATGGATTCTCTATTTTCAGAATGAAGACAGGGCAATGGGAATTACCAGTCCGACAGATCCACTTGCACTCTGCTTTATGTATTATTAAGGTAAAGATTTTGCATAATCTTCACATTGAAAAGTCATGAATTTTATATAAATATGGATGAATTTATTTAAAGTACTTTACGTCATTTTAATGAATCATTAATAATTGCTGAAAATCGGCCTTTAAATAATGCGTGAATGTTATTTTCTTGCAATTTTATTTACTTCTGAAAGTAATTGTTACATTACTATATATACCAACCAAACAAGGTAAAATGTCCATAGGTTACGTTGTAATACTCGTAATATTGTTATTTGAAATTAATAAAATGAACCTGAGAAAGAACACAAAAAATAATCATAAAATGCAGATAAAGATTAGTTAAAAAAAAAAACCATTACATGATTGGTATTATCTTGTACACTTGTAACATAAAAATACGTATTTAATTAAGTAATCTATAAAAATATATAATTTATTAAATAAATACATATATTGATAATACAATGAGCAATACGTTGCTTCTTTCTAATACTGTATATAAATAATTGTTCACGTGGTTAAAATTCTCTATTTATACCAATCAGCATAATTTATTAAATTTTATTTTAACCCAATGCTTCGTGTAATCTGTAAAATTGATGGGTGGATTTTATTATGTGCATAATCAAATAATACTAAAAATTTTACCTAGTGTAAATATACCTGTTCATAAACAGTCCAAGCCATAGTAGTCACTAGTGTTCTTCTTAACATTCTAGGTACAATTCCTTTAAAATATCCTAAAATTCCATATTTCTTATATACAATATAAGTGGCACTGTAAATAGTTTTAAACTCATTTGGATAAAGTTGCATTTTTGTTTTAATAACATCTGGTGGATGCGTTACAATAGCAGCAAAAATTCCTGCTAAAACCCCACAGCTGAAGTGTACTGGTACAGAGGCATTCTGATGAACGAGCTCTAAAGAAATGAAGAGTGCATATTAGCATTTAAGAAGATAATTTTAATAAATTTATCTTCATTATAGGTTACCTGTATGAGCAGCCATTTGTTTTAATTGTGTGTAAAATAACAGATAAAGACCACTGTATGGTGCATCGCGAAGTAACGTTGGTACTAGGCCACTGGATAGACCTTTTATACCTTCTTGCCTATATATGAGCCTCAAAGCTTCTGCAATGCTATTGTATTTGTAAACGTCGCTCTATAAAAATATTATAGCTAAATAATATAGAGTATTTTGTAAAACACTATATATAAATGCATCATATTGGAATGTTATTTAATGCATTACCTCAAAACGAGTTTTAACAACAGTAATTGGAATTAATAAACCACCAGACATAGATCGAGCTGTAATACCTAACGATATAGCTTGTAGAGGTGTCAATGGTTCTTCTAGCTGTAATGTATGTTTTAACCAATCCAAAGAGGAAAAATAGAGTCCAACACCAGGGATGACCCTTGTTATAGACTAAAAAAAATAATTATTCCTTTATTCTATGCAATTAGCATATTCATTTTACATATTAGATATACTTCACATTATACTACTTACTGGTGTCATACCCCGCCATAATCCAAATACATTTTCTTTTTTTATTATATGTACAATTGTTGTTAGCATCCCATTTCTTGTTGGTCTGTAAGTAGTTATGCGTAATACATTTATATTTAATTTATGAAGTAGATTAATGTTATTAATAATTTTTTTAGTTACTTACTCAACAGGAGTATTGACTCTGCTTTGTAATCTAGTTTTAATTAAATCCAATGGTTGAAATAGAATTGTCGAAAAAGTACCAGAAAATGAGCCAGCAAGAAAAGACTTTAATATTGGATACTGTAAAAATATATTTTTTATTTTATTTTTTTCTTTCAGTGATCACAAGCCAGTTAATGTGCAAACACTTATATCAATTGCAAAATTAATTGATCAAGTTCATTGTGTAATATAATACTAAATTATAAATATTCCAGCTATTGATTATCACTTAAATTTATGTCTTTATGCACGATATCTCGCACGAGTTTCCTCACGTGAATGGTAATCTCATTCAAAGGTCAATACAATTATTATCTATTTGCAAAGATAAACATATATTATTTGTGAATTTATTTTTGAAATAATTGATAACAGTGCTATTTTTTGTAATAAGAATCATTTATCAAATTTATGAATAAGATGACAAAATTATTTCATGTTCTATTGTTCGTAACATTTGCATGATACAGTAATATGTGCTAGTATTGTTTTGGTATTATATCTACTATTTTGAGATTAACTAATCACTATTTGAAAATGATCAAAGAATATATTCATCTCATGATTTTTAATTTCGACTTAAGGAAAATGATAATAGAATGTACAAATATTTTTAAATATAGAACTATTTTTTGAATATTAGTTTGAGCAATATGTTCAATAAATAATAAATAAAGTATTTTTTTAACATAAAAGAATACATAATATATTTTATTTATGAAAATTTACTTATACATTACATACAATTACACACAAAGATGTTTTATATAAATTTCGAGTGAAATATAAATAATAATATTGTAATATATATTAAAAAGCCAAAATAATTTTCAATTGCAAATTAGTTATATAAAAGATTTATAATCGTAAGATTTTTTGTGCCTTTTGTGCTATTACGAAAAAAAGGATCAACTAATTTTAAAATAATAATACTTACGGCTCCTATAGCCTCCATTTTATATTTTGTAATTGATTGGGAGCTTGTGAAATATAAATTAAGAATCACTGTAGTCTAGCTCTTATTGTGCAGCAAATCAATAAAATAAAAACTTTCTTAACTGTCTCGTGCCACTAAAGATACTGAAGTCATTTAAAGCGTGACGAATACTTACTTCCTTGCTTATCTGAGTTTCTCCTCTCTCCAGGTCAATTGAATGACCCTGCATATCAGAGTACTGTCATATAAAAACATCAAAAAATATTGAAGAGAAACGTGATTTAAACGTGACTTAGTAATAAACGTAATATAGGAAGTTCATTATATATTGTTGAGTTTAAAGTCTCATTTTTTTATGTTATAGGAATGACTAAGAGCATTCATGTAATCTTAATTTTGGCATAATTTTACTTGGTTTTATTAGATATGTTACTACATCAGGAAGTAAGATATTGTAATAGTCTTTTATATATCAATAGATATTATAAATTATAATCTGAACAACAAAATATTATTACGTACATAAACTCGAGTTATAGCACTGAAAAGATTTTTTTTCTTTTCCATGAGAAAAACGTAATTTCCACAGAAAGTTTCAAAAGTTTTGTTAAATTATCGTGATTTCCTAATGATTTACGTAAAAAGGACGTATTTATCGGTCACCGCAATAAAGAAAAGAATAGCGTGTACATATGTGCTAAACTTGATAAATTGATAACATTGGAATAAGTAAATTAAACAAATGTCTTACACGTATCATAGCGATAAGAAAGAATAAATAAGTACCAAATTCTTTAAAGAATATAGATTAGGTTATCTCTATATTTAATGTAATGCTTTTGTTTACCAGATATTTATGATGTATTATTATTGAGAAATTGTTTTACAGTCCTTGCTTTAATCTTCCATGTTTTTTGTTTATCCGAAGTATGTCGCAAAATGTTTCGTCATTCAAGTGCATTTTTAATAAGTTTCACGCGTTCTATTACATTGGTTATATCTTAAAAGAGACGTACAATATACCATTTTCTTTTTCTACTACTATAGTCGAAACTTGATTACTTTACATTATATTTATTATTTATACTTATGATTCGATGATTATAAGTTTTCCTTTAGTTATTTATACATGTTTCTATGTATAACTGACTGACAAAAAAATTATATTTTGCATTGAGCGAACAATAATAATATGCATATACGAAATATTAGAGAAAAGCATTCATTATTAACATATATCAACCAATAAATTGTTTGCCAAAAAATATTAGATGACACTGAAAATATTATTGCGTATAAAAAGGAATATGATAAATAATATAAATAAGAATTAACATTACTAATGTTGTATTATTTCAATAATTAAAAATTATACAACCGTTTATGATAATATGAATAATTTTAATAAACATCAATGACATTGATTAGAATTATGATGAAACAGGATCTTGACATACTTTTTCAAAGAATATAGAGTATAATAATCAAGAAAGAAAAATACAATTAATATTAGATAACATGAGATTGCAATAATAGTGGAATCAATTTTCGTAATTCGATTTATTTATTTACGTAGTTTAAATATTATTAAATATAATATTTAAATTATATAAATACGATGTTAAAATGTATGCGTACTTTCATTATTTTATAAATCATAATTAAATTGTAAAATAAAAAATTTTTTCATTTACTTTCAGACTTACAAAAATGACCGTTAGGAGGTACTGTAGTAGTTCGTCGCTTGCGATTGGCTAACGTTGATGCTATCTTCATGCTTGGAAAATGATTTCCGGTTTTAGTGAACTCGGCCATTTTCATCGGTGTCTCGATACAGTGTGGTCGTTGCTTCAAGCGAGTTCTGAGGTAAGGTAATTTTAACAATTATTTTATTGCTAAATGTTCTGTAATTATTATCAATGTTTGCTTATTGATTTATATTTTAAGAATTTATATTATTTTGTAAGAAATTATATATTTTTCATTTTTAACCATCTTCGAAAAATTTGTCTACCACGTGTTCGCCATTTTGATTGCTACACGTTTTCTATTTTTCAATACATTCTCGTTCGAATTATCACGTGGTTTTTGAAAGTATTCATCTGTTTTTTCTTACATTAGGTAACGATCTTTTAATAATGGTAAACGGACGAATTCCTTCGGTCTTTTCAAAGACCTATGTAACTCCCAGGCGGCCTTATGAGAAGGCACGTTTGGATCAGGAGTTACGAATTATCGGTGAATATGGTCTTCGTAATAAACGTGAAGTATGGAGAGTCAAGTATACGTTGGCCAAAATACGTAAAGCTGCTCGAGAACTTCTTACGCTCGAAGAAAAAGACCCCAAACGTCTTTTCGAAGGTATACATTCTTTAATACATTAGATTTCTAAGTTATAAAGGTTTTAAAAATTATAGAATGTATGTTTAAAATGAGCATAGGGTATTTCTAAATTACATGATGAATTAATTCCTTACTTTCTGACACCTCTTGACCTAACAATTTTGAGGAGTATGTTAAGTTCTGAGAAATTAGGAATCTAAATAATATGTATGGTAAATATTAACATATTATTTCTTTCTAATAAATCTTAATTGTTTCTAGGTAATGCATTGTTGCGTCGTTTAGTGAGGATCGGTGTGTTGGATGAGGGACACATGAAACTCGATTACGTTCTTGGTTTGAAAATTGAAGATTTCTTGGAAAGACGTCTTCAAACTCAAGTATTTAAATTGGGTCTTGCTAAGTCAATCCATCATGCCAGAGTTTTGATCCGCCAACGTCATATTAGGTGAGTTTTGAAATGCATGGATATAAATGATTTTTTATCGGATTATTGTAGCCTTACAATTTGGGCAAGAAGTATCTGTACATTTGCAGATAATTTCTAATCTTTTAAGGCGAGATAAAACGCCTGGTTAATCTCTGGGCAAGGATAATTCTTTGTCTAGTTTCATCCCAGGAGACAAGTCAGTCGCTTAAGTCTCAATTTGCGATTATTGAAACATATATTTTTGCATACCTCACTCATGCTTGTAAAAACAAATCATCAGATGCTATAACACAAAATTTTTGCTACTACAGATGTCAGGACGGTTCACCTGATTGATCTCCTGACTTGAC
>OU426851.1:9834971-9839971 GCA_911387685.1 Dolichovespula media | reverse complement strand
GCGTGTGTGCCAACATGTTTCGATACATGCCGTTCTATAATCTCACTACTAAATCCGAAATTCATCTTGGCTCTGTGCTTTCTCGACGTTACGGATCTTCGACGTAAGGGAGATAATGAGATTTAAGAGACGAAGTCGTAGAAACGATTTCAAAAGAAATTTGAAAATTTTCATTTCCTCTTATCGTTACACATATTAGTAGGTGTATCTTAATCCTCTTTCTATAATCTATTTGAAATAATAATTTAAATATATATATATATATATATATATATATATATATATATATATATATAATTTGAATGTGCAATCGTTTGATTATGTTATACATATAATAATAATAATAAGAAGAAGAAGAACAACAACAATAATGATAATAATAGTAATAGTAAAAATTTTCCATGAGAATCGATGAGAAGGATTGATATTCTCTTGGAATTTATACAACTGTGATAGATTTATCTTGAAGCGCGTTGACGTTGCTCGTATAGTGACCATCCGAAGTGACATGGACGAAGCATGCTAATACGCGCTTTGAAAATGCAAATTCCGTCGTTTGGCTCCTTTGCAAAGCAAATCGTAAGACCGAGGGAATATTTTACAGATTTGTCCGATGGGTTCACCACGAGGCCACCCATTTGAGATATCCCTGGTTGATTCAAGTCGTCCTGGTTGGGTTGGTTGGTTGTCGGTCGTAACGTGATATAGATAAGAGCGCAAAAAAAAACATTATTTTCGTTTTAAAATAAATTTAATTCTTCGATAGTTTATAAACTTGTTCGATATCAAATGTTAAAACGATAAATCTTGTTGCCGTCTCACTCCGCTCACCCTACCACCCTTCAACCCTCTTTCTCCCTCTCTTTCTCTTTTCTTACGATTTGTTAAAATTTCAAATATGCATTCACGATGGTGTGTATCGTAAAAAAACGAGGACACCTGCCGCGCCCCATTTCCACCAGATGCGACTTTATATATCGATTATCCTTCGACGCTTTCGTAAAAGCACAAAATTTTGACCATGTCCCCGTCCTCCTTCGTTTATGAGAATTCCAAACGCTAATATTACTCGTTTCTCCTTATAAGAATAATATATAAGTTCGGAAAGTTATAATTTTTAATATCAGTAGGGGAATTACGATGAAAAATTTCTATGATAATCCGAATTTTATAAATAAGTAAAGAAAAAAAAGAGAGAAAGAAATTTTGAATAAAAATACAACAAAAGTTCGTTACTCCGTCATCGTTTTATCATTATTAAAACTGTCATTATTTCATATTAACATTATCGATAGTAGACGTACATAGATAACTTTTTCAACGAAGGAATTATAATAATGAAAGACGAGCTCGACTTGAGTTCTCGATATTTTGCAAACTCCGTCCTATTATCTCGTCATTATCTCGGTCTTTTCAACGTGAAACAGACAAGTATATAAGGTAACAACGACGTTTATGAAGCTTTCTAGATCTTTCTCTCTCTCTCTCTCTCTCTCTCTCTCCCTCTCCGTCAAATTCGGAACTATCGTTTCTGTGGTAGAAAGTTAATTATTATATAACGCATATAATTCGTTCGAGATACCCCGTATAATTTTTATTGACTAACGACAAAAATAACAAGAAAAGAAAACAAAAATAAAGAATTTATAGTATGTTATCCTCGTGAAAAATTAAAACTCGAAATAGATAAAAACTATTTCGAAGAATTGTAAAATGAAAGAAAGAGACGGAAGACTCGCCGGTTTAAGCAATCCAGTTGTCCTTCAGCCTCTCTCCTCTCTTCTCTCTCTCACTCTCTCTCTCTCTCTCTCTCTCTCTCTCTCTCTCTCTCTCTCTCTCTTCTAGGATCCTCGTACATACGTGTGTGTGATTTTCTCGTCCAAATTCCATGCACGATCATTTCACACGACAAAGACGAACGACGTCGGTTACCAATGCCTGCTACGAGCGAGAGATAGAAGATGGGTGGGGAGAATTATCGTCCATCATGCATTATGCAGGATAACGTATTAATAACGTACTACGTTGCTCCGACGGCAGATTTTCAAACGTATGTTAATTTGCGTCTCGATTATTATCGCCGAGTTGCGTCTTTTAGCACAGTCTCGTATTATATAAAAGGAGTGTGAGTCACACAGGACAAATTAATCCTCTCGTGGAATAAAAAAGGAAAGAAAGAGAGAAAAGAAAAGAAAAAGATAATAAAAGTGATCTGATAGTATGTTCGATTTTTCATTCCGTTGTTGTTGTATTGCGTGTATTGTTATCGTTATTGTTGTTGTTGTTGTTGTTGGTATCGTTTTTTCTTTTCTTTTAAATGCAAATCGACGTAAAGTAGTAGGAATTAATTAGCATGTTCTGTATACTATAACGTACGTAACAGGACAAATCTGAGATAACACCGAGTCATTTAAAGTGTGCCACTTTCTCGTTCGTCAACCCCACGTGCATTTTGAGTTCTCTCTTTCTCGTTCACGTAGCTAAGTACTTATCCATAGAGTAATTTTTGACGCGACGAGGTGTTTAAATTTAAAAAAAAAAAAGAGAAACAAAAAGAGGAGAATTATAAAAAAGGAGAGGTATGAAAAAGAAGAAGAAGAAGAAGGAGAAAAAAATGAGTGGTAACAGAAGGCTCGTATTGAGTTTTAGAGGCATTGTTTGGGATGTGAGTGCGACCGAGTTGCTGCTCGAATCCCAAAGTCCCTAATGGAGGGAGAGACATAGAAAGAGACAGACGGTTAATGGACCAATGCTTCTCTCTTTCTTTGTTTCTCTTTCTCTCTCTCCTTTACGCTCGCTCGGCCTCGTCGAGGGAAGGCGAAATTCGAAAGGATCATTCTCTCGCGTTTGTCGTGTAGTCGCCACAAAACAGATGCCAGTTACGTAGATTTCCTTCTTTCGAAATATAGCAAATATTATTTCATTTGATGTATCCCGTTCAGATTATTGGCTCTTATTATTATATTATTACTACTCCTCTCTATCGCTATTCTACTGACTAATCAGCCCAACGTTCTTCTATAATTATCGTCCTTATCGAGTAGTTCAACGAGTTAGTATAGTTCTTTGCAAGAGGGCTCTTGATTGCATTCGAGCTTGATCGATTCGGAAATTAAATCTTCTTTTGATCAGGGATTAGAAATTTTCTCTCCCCTACCCCGTTCTTTCCCATCCTTTACCATGACGGGATATCGATTAGAAATTTCTAGCATATTTCCGATTAAATATCAATCTTAATCACTGACGATTCGTATTCGACGTAAATCCATTGACATTATATTGTTTTAATTTTAATAGAATGATATCGTCGTTTGAGAAAAAAATAATTTCCTTCTTTTTTCTTTTGTTTCTTTTCGATCCAATAATATTTTACGTATATTACGATTAAGATGTAATAATTACATAATTACGTTTTGTCTTATATTTGATATATTATGAAGAAGAATAAAAAATTTATCTTTAAAATTTATCTTATCTTGACGTGATTTAAGACGATCTGACATCCACTGACCCGCAAAATAAAATAAGACGACCCATGTATGTAAGTATGAAAGAAATCAGAACATAGCGGTCACACATTGCCACGTGATGATTTATGACGGACATTTATGTTTTCAACTTTACAAGTTTTTATTACTACATATATATATTTTTTTATGTTATTTTTGCGATTCGAAGATCAAGACAATTTCAAGGTCATGTTATTATATACATCTCCTGATACCATTTACATTACATATATCAGTAAAAACATATTTTTTGCATCATCACAATTCGACGGGATATTTAGATGGCCTTAAATGGACCACCCTGTATACACAAATCAAGTCTTAGATCGAAAATTACTTTATTATTATTATTATTATTATTATTATTATTATAATCGTTATTGTATACGTCATCAAAATGAATTCTCCTCCACCTTTCTCTCACTTTCTCTCTCCCTCTCGCTCTCTCTTTATGTTCTTCTTTTATCTCGTTCGCTTCCCCCTTTTTCTTCACGTTATTCTCCGAAAGTGAAAGAGGAGGGTAGTGTTGTACTCTTCACAATCGCGCGAGAAGCGAAGAATCTGTCTGCTCGATGGACTTTATCCCACCGAAATAAGGTCTGTAGTACGAGATACGAGAAGTACTCAACGTAATCCTCTTTCTGCACAATGGTCAAGACGCACGAAGCGGAGATCAAAGAACGTGAACGAAGGATTAGAGATCGCGTAGAAAGAAACGGGCGAACGGACGCAGCTGTTGAACATCTTTGGATTTTTATTCAAAAGATTTTCACGGTGTCGAGAATTGCGTATCGATTTCGTTATATTTATAAACACGTTTTTTTTTTAATTCCTCATAACTTTATGCAAATTTATTGTCATATGTTTCTACATGACAATATGTATCTCTATATGACTATATATATATATATATATATATATATATATATATATATATATATATATATATATATTTATATATATATATTTAATAGAAAAGAAAAGGAGGAAAAAAAGAATAAGAAAAAATGACACCGACAACAGCAATAACGACACATGTAATACAAAAACGAAATGAAAAATACATACATATATATATATATATATATATATTTTTTTTTTTTTTTTCATTCTATTTCATCCTATCGTTAGAATAGTAATAATAGAACGAAATTACAAAATTCATTCGAAATTTTTTCTATTTTAATTAAAAAGCTACTGTACTTATTGTTAATACAGTATTGTTATACTGAATAGTTATTATTATTATTATTATTATTATTATTATTATTATAAAAATATTATTATAAAATAAAGCTTCAATTTGTGTGTTTATAATTTCTGAAAATGTCTTACTATTTTACTCCAAGACGGATGAAATCCGATATAATTTCTATTTATGATCCGACGGAAAGTTTAGGCTACTTAAATTGCGGAAATGATAGTTATAAAACAGGCTACAAGGCTTTGAACGAGTGAAAGATAGAGAGAAAGAGGGAGAGAAGGTCGGTG
>OU426851.1:9817471-9829971 GCA_911387685.1 Dolichovespula media | reverse complement strand
TGCTCGTGCGCGCGTGCGTATCCACGTTCTCTCTCTCTCTCTCTCTCTCTCTCTCTTTCTCTCTTTCTCTCTTTCTCTCTCTTTGTGTCTTTGTGTGTGTAAATACGTATGTACGTACATGCGTGTATGTATGATATACATACATTTTTATCGCGACATTGAACGTAGTAACATGAAAGCGTTTCATTTACGGTGGTTTAACGTCGGAAAACGTTCGTTCTTCCCTTCTCCCTTCTCCTCCTTCTCCTACTCCTACTCTTCCTCTCCCTTCATCTTCCTTTACGGCAATTTTCCGACTCTCGAGAAAGTAGAAATACCCGCAATGCGTATAGTCGTTGCCTTCTCCTCCTACCCCTCTTCATCCTCCTTTTCCTTCTCATCATCATCCTCATCCACATCCACATCCTCTTCCTCTTTCTCTTCCCCTTCCTTCTATTCCTCATTCTTCTCCTTCTCTGTTACACGTTCCTTCTCCTCCTAGTGTACCATCTGCCCTTCCCCTCGCCCCCACCACACCTTACACTCTTTTCCTTCCCCCCCTCCCGCCCATCCCGGTTACAAGTGTATTAAAAGTAAATTGGTGAAAGTGTAGACGTTAAGTGCGGTTTTCAAGCGAACTCTTTGCCTCCAAAGTCTCGGAATCGAATAAAGCCCGCATTGAGCAAGGGCAAAAGCAGTGCGACGATGAAGAAAAAAGGGCTAACTTGCCCTCTCTCTCTCTCTCCTTCTCTCTCTCTCTCTCTTGTTCTCTTCTTTTCTCTCTCTCTCTCTCTCATAAGATTCTTTTTTATATTTTTTTTTCTTTCTTTTTTTTTTTTTTATAAAGGACCACCGGCTCGAGATGAGAGATCTTTGATCGTGCTCATATTCGCAAGTTAGAAGGCTCCCTTTTGCAATATAAAGAAATTTTAAGTGGTAACAGAGGTTTAGCGATAATCTTTAATAAAATATATTTTTTGTTCACATCTGAATGCAATAAATAGAATAATTTTGAGAAAAGAGTTAGTCGAACGTTCGCATTTATATTTTTCTTAAATGATTTTCTCACAGAGTTGTGCTCCTATTAGAAGAATAAAATAATCCAGTTATATTATCGTATCGCTCGACAATCAATCCAGCACAAAGGAGAAATTGTATTTCTCAGTTATCAGTGAAACATTGGGAAAACCTGACGAAATTGGTTAAACAGAAATGATTCATAAATGCGACTTCGTGAGTCAATTCTGTTCGATAAGATCGATATCAGAAAAAAAAGAGAGAGAAAGAGAGAGAGAGAGGAGAGTGATATTGACGTATGAAATTATACGATAAAATGTCTGAGACATTTGATTAGTATTTATTTTTAAGAATCCAGGAAGTTGTCGAAAAGTATAAATAAACTACATAAAATAAATGGAGACGAAAAAAAATGTTGTGAATGAATCAAACTAATAATCTTATATCAAGAGTATCGCACGATAATGAAGTATTTTACGTATATACATAAGTAAATATATATATAGATAATATACAGTTTGTTTTTTTTGTTCAATTGGTACATGTAAATGTTTTGAAAGAAATTTAGAATTTTTGAAAAGATAGCTGCGAACCAAAAAGCTTTTTGGTTTAGGGATCTAAGATAACAGCATTACTTATTTCTGATTCGATGAAAGTTTCAGGTGGATGAACTTCATCCTTTTAAATAGGAACCTACAATTTTTGAAAACAGAATTTTATTTTATGCAAAAAATGAACAACCTTTGTTTAAAACATTTTTTTTTTATTCAGTCTTTATATTTTACGATATTTAACATTGTTTCATCACAGGATTGGATTGAATCGAATAGGATCTTCTAGGCATAAAGGAGGAGTGCCAGTTCTTATGGACAAGTAAAGGCAAGGCCCCCGTTGTCATCGATAGTCGTCGATCATCACCGATCGTTGCCGATTGTCGCCGATTGTTGCCGATTGTCGACGAATGTCGCTACTTATCGCGGAACGTCGCTGTTTGCCGGCAAATGTCGCCGTTTGTTGCTACTCGTCGCAGAGTGTCACTGAATGTCAGATGTGGTCAATTTCTCCGTCATTGGTCACACGGTCCCTACGTTAACCATCATTAACTAACTATGCTCGAAGTCCTTAGAATTAGACAAGGACCTGGCATACCAGGTTCAGTCCCGTTACCCCACTGGAGAAACAATCATATGGTTGATTACAGCGTCCCCAAGGGCGGGGCGGGAATGCAATGGAGGCGCTTGGAATCTAACACAGCTCACAAACCTGCACGCTTCCGTATAACCAAGGTACGAGTCCCAGTCCTGCGGTATCCATACATCTCGTGGTTATCGCGGTAGACCGTTGTGTCGCGTACACGTCAGTCATTGCAAGGCCACGGGGGTTTTGGAGGCCGATTTAAAACACGAGCCGAAGCAATAGCGACTCGACTTTTGGATCCTTGCAGTCATGACGTTTTATTATTCCTGTCAATTCATTATCATGCTTCGACTTCAAAACTTCAGGAGATTTAAAACTTTAGGAGATTACATAATTCTAGATCAAACAAAAATTCAAAATGAAAATTATAAAGTTCATTCAATTCATTGCACTATAAATTCTATTATTAATATTATTATTATACATCAAAGACGAGGAAAGTGCCAATCCTTTCCCTTTGGAATGGATTCGACGAGAACTACCCTTTGGTAATTCTGACTCTCTCTTGGCAGCTGATGGTGCTCGACTGCGTCTAGGCTGCGTTGGGATCGTGGCGTTGCCAAGATCCAATTGGGGATGTTCGGCGGTAAAGTGAACCGATGAAATGACGAGGTCATCCAATGAGGACAGAGGTTTACACAGGAGAAATATGGTTACATTTTACCAGAGCGAGGACTCGGGACTTAAGTTCAAATCTGGGTACAGCCTTCGAGCAGGCACAATTTTGGGACGGAGGTAAATCATCGTTGTAGTACCGATTCGCTGTTAACTCTTGGACTCATGTCCGGTTCAATATAACGCAATGGTCTTTGTATTTATATGACGTAATTGCGGATCAGAATGAAGTAATTGGTTGCTACTGACAATGAGTCAAACAAAATGGTTGTAACTGAAGGTGGTTGATCAATTAAGAAAAAAAAAAAAACTGCCAACATCCGGCTCGCGTGAGCTATGGGTATACGGGACTGGTTCGGATTGGACTGGATTTACTCCATTAGAGTATGGCTCTAAGCTTTCACATTGAGGTGTCACCCCCACACCGATCCATTCCAAGTAGAAGTGATGGTTTACTTCAACTGAGCTAGCCCTGGAAGGGGCGTTAACGGTACTAAAGAACTAATGATGATAATGGTCTGGTAGAACTAATGATGATGAACGTGCTTTGTGGCGACTGGCGACTGGCGATTGGCGACTGGCGACTGGCGACGAAATGTTTTAGATCCAAAGTTGTTCCTTCGCTTTATCTGTTTTTCTTTTTTTTCATCCCCTGTTTGGAATAAGGTCCCATTTCAAAAGTTATAGATTCTCATTTAAAGAAATAAAACTGATCTTGATATAATCTCGAAAACGTACATCGAATCGGTAATAAATAATGCTGTTATGTTTGTCTCTCTTTCTCTTCCTCCCCTCCTCCTTCTCTCTTTCACCAAACAAAATCAAACAATTTCTGTTTTAATAATAAATGTTTTAATACATGTTTAAAGAGGTTTCGATTTAAAAACCCTCACACCCTTCCACACATCGATACTATAGAAATTACATAGAACAATTATAGAATGTTTACGTTTGATTACAATGAAAAAGAAAAAAAAAAAAAAAGAAAAAGAATTAAAGGAAAAGGAAAAAAAGAAGAAAGAAGAAGAAAAAAATTCGTGGAAATGGGAATAAAAGAATCGTTCGTCGATTCTTTTCGGTAAAGAAGAATAACGAAGGATGATACTCGTTTGAAATGCGACTCATGTTCGTCAAGTACTCTTCGGCATTCGAAAAGTGCATCCTCTTTACGCGCGCGTACATACACACACACACACATACATAGACACACATATACATACATATATACAAACATACATACGTACATACATATACACAGTCATACACATATAGAAACATACATACTTGCGAACCGTACACGTTTCTCGTGTTTACTCGCGCGTACGTGCGAGATTTTACGTAATACGCGACCAACCTGACGCGCGCGAGTCGCGACCAGAGAACCGCCTAAAACGAGATCCTAGACAATCTCTCTTCCTCTCTCTCTCTCTATCACTCTCTCTCTTTCTCTCAACGTTCTGTAACAGGCTGCAGGAACGCATCGAAGGACCGTACGTGTCGGTAATTCGAGGCGACGCGTTATGATCTCGATATGTTGGCCGACCGAGAGAGAACCTGTTCAAAACGATCAGACGCGAACGCGTTTCTCGTGTACGTGCAAATGGTTGCATTTGCGTGCTCCACGCCGTTAAAATGTTTCTAACGAACCCATGTATGTAGGTATCTATATATATAATCACATTGTTGTCAGTATATATATATGTGTTGTATATGTATGTTATATATATATATATATAATGTGTGTATGCATGTATGTTACTTTTTGAATGTACGCAATGTGTTTGTATGTATGTTCATACATATGTATTTACATTACATGTTAAATGTATGTTACGTATATATATATATATTGTTTGTGTGTGTGTTATGTGTGTACGAGTACGAGAGTTAGAGGGAAACATTTGCTCGGATTAAATTTATAAATTGATAAGAGAAAGAGATCACGTTAAATGAAAATATTTCGATATCTATTAATTTTATTTCGGAACTCGTTAAATTCCGAGATTTCGTTTTAATTTTCAATGGGACGATCGTTTCAATTAGTCATTCGTATTAAAAAGTTCGAAAAGAAAAGTTCGTTTATTTCTATCCCGATAAATCGCCGGTGATTGATTTTCTTCGTATTGTATTCGTTTTTTTTCTTTCGAGTTAACTCGGTTGATAATTATTTATCTTGGAGATCGATGTTACAACAAAGTTGTACGTTTATTGTTACACCCCCTTCGCGTTAATTCTCGAAAAATAAATTTTTTTTTTAACGATTTACAAAGATACATACGCGTTTATAATTTATATTCCTCATGACGCATAACTCTACAACACATCTATGAATAATATTGTTTTACGTTCTATCTTATGTATCGAGCAATTTATATATATATATATATATATATATATAAAGAACAGATAATCGATCGTATTAAAAAAATTAATATTTCTATGCTAACCACTTTGTTTAATTAGATTGGCGTATGAAAGATGCCATTAAACCCTATTGATCAAAAATGATCGATTGTCTTGTTAATTCGTAACAAGTCAATTTTTATTATGGACGAAGAAATAAAGATTACGATGTTGTAGTATGTATATATATATATAGTTCTTTTTTCCTTTAACACAATATTCTCACATATTGAATAGTACGATACTATAATTATTTATGCGAATGCGATTATAGGGTAATTACGGTGGCATTTATACAAAACAAAAAATAAAAAGAAATAAAAAAAGGCAAAAAAGTAGAAAAGGAAACAAGAATTGTGGTGGACGAAGCACGTAATAGGGATAACTACGATATTTTCATAATTGTGGACGATACGATCTAGATGGAAGATCTCGTATAGAATTAATAATAGTTCAAGCTAGGTAATACCGGTACCAATCTCAGCTTAAAAGTCTCATTAATTTGTGTTTATAGGGTTGCTTTAGATCTCTCTCTCTTTCTCCTCTCTCTTTCTCTCCTTTTCTCGGTAGTAGTATCCCTTTCTACAACATCGAATAGGGTTCTCATATTCAACATGAAACTCCAACTCCCATTTGCCAGTATTTCTCCGGTTAGTATTACTGTGTACATACGTACTATAACTATAACTTTTAATATCGCATAGGTAGCAAAAGGAAGTCGGTTGCTTTTGTCTCGATCATGATTGACAATAAACCAAAGTTTTTTTCTTTTAAAGTCTGATAAACTAAAAAAAGAAAAAAGAAATTCTGGTACATTTTGTTCGGACAATGATTTGATATTTAATTTCAATTATGTACTTTATTCGAACAGAGATTTCTTTCAATGTATTCATTCGATTTATAATCGCGCGGTGAGTTAGTTCCTCTTGGTTCGATTTATTTTCTGATTCTTAATTTCTCTTTTCTTTTTTATTATCTTTCTTTTTTTTTTCAAACATAATTTTCCATCACCGAATTGATTTATTTTAATTCATTATCTACTCATCGCGTGACTTATTATTCTGTTGTTATCAATATGATTATAGCTTTATTGATTTTTCTATTACCATTGAAATGTATTTTCTAATTAATTTGCTTGACTTTTTTGATAAACAATTTTATAATTATTGTTTTTATCTCTTTTTTGTTTTTTTCAAAAAATTATCTTTAAATCACTCTAATTGCTCTTTAAAATAACGAAGCAATGTTCGGTGATATGGTCGGACGGACGAGGACGTAAATTGTGATTTATTCCGTTAAACGTGTAGTTATATTTAAAAAAATATATATATATATATATATCTCTACGTAGTGTAAAAAAAAAAAATTAAAAAGTTGACGTATATACTCGTCAAATACGGAGTATAACTATGCGGCGATAGTAAAATCGTATTGAATTATAAAGAAATAGTATTTGGTTTTTTGAAAAATCAATAATTTTATCGTTCCAATTTATAAATATTATTGGCAAAACTTAACCTGTTAACTGTGTTTATTGAATACAACTACCTCAACACGAAGAGATGGAAGAATTTTGTTTTTTCTATCGCGACGAGTCTTTCCGCGTCGTACGCGTCGCGTGCGTAAAAACAAAAAACAAAAAAAAAAACAAAAAATCGAATTATGCCATTTTGATTACAATTTTAGTGAGTAGTAAAAAAGAAAAAAAAAGAAGAAAAGAAAAACCATATT
This sequence comes from Dolichovespula media, assembly GCA_911387685.1. Classification (NCBI taxonomy): domain Eukaryota; kingdom Metazoa; phylum Arthropoda; class Insecta; order Hymenoptera; family Vespidae; genus Dolichovespula; species Dolichovespula media. Next base: position 9,823,029 of record OU426851.1, on the reverse strand, counting down.
CGCAAATTTAAGACATTTTAGAAATATATTGAGACAAGTCGAAACAAGAAAAAAAGAAAAGGAAACGATAAAATGAAAAAGAAAAAGGAGTAAAAAAATTCACTCGAACAAAATATATATAAAAAAAAAAACAAAAAAAGCAAAAAAGAAAAACGCACTTGAACGGAAGAATTACTGTCACTTCGCACTCGTATGCTCGTCGAATACGTTTGACAGGTTAAAGGGCATGTCTAACGATCGTACGAACGGAATGGCCGAATCTCTTTATCGTAAAGCTTAGCATGCTTTTCGTTGATACGCTTTCATGCAAATAGGAGATTTTCGTTGGTCCGTTCATTAGCCTGTCGTTTTGTTTACTTCGGAGAATGAGTCCTTTGAAACATTGGCCCTTTTAGGGCGGTCAAACAGTGAAAGAGATAGATAGATAGATAGAGAGAGAAAGAGAGAGAATTACCACCCAACTTTCCTCATTCTCTCTCTCTCTCTCTCTCTCTCTCTCTCTCTTTCACTGTCCATTCACAGCTAAGTTGTAAACTGTTCGCGTGTCGTCCTTGGCGTCGTTCCCTTTTCAACTTTTCTACTGCGTCAAAGTTACTTTTACGTGTACGTCCTGAAAAAGAAACTCAAGGGAGGTTAATTACAAGAGAGATTCGTCGTGTTACGAAAAAGGAAAGAAGACAAAAAGAAAGAAAAAAAGAAAAAATCGGCATTTCGTTCGTGACTGTTCAAAGAGAAGAAAGCGTCTACGAATGACCCTGTGAAACGTTAATTGAGTACAATAATCGATCGATTAAATCGATTGCGTTCTTTAAAAGCATAATCGTCGTGAGAACATGGCCGATAGACCACATCGATATATACATGCACGCATGTGCACGCAGGCACACACACACACACATTATATATAAATTGCAATGTAAGAACGCGAGATATCGATGAGTAAATTGAATGAACGAAAGAATATAACAATGACGAGAAAGTGAGGGAATTTATGTATATATATATATATATGTAAGTTCTTGCAATATTAATCAGACATTTCCCGTACAGACTTTAACCACGGAATCGACTTTGTTATCTTGTGAACGTGCAATCTGTAACGTTTCCAATCTTACCTTTTTTTTTCTCTCTCTCTTTGTTAATCAATTGTCTCTAATAGTAAGAATATATATATATATATATATATATATATATATATATATATATATATATATTTAGTATTGTGTTTTTGAATGTGTGTGTTATGCGAGAAAAAGTTATTGAACAGAATTCACAGAATTCTATAATACCTTATAATCTTTCGATAAAAAGAAAGAAAACGATGTGTATCTTTCTAATATAATATGTATGTAAGAAAGTACTAGATGATTTAACCAATGTGTCTCTTTCTTTTGTGTCTTCTCATCAAGTTCAAATACACAAATGGTGTACGATGTCAACAAAGAGAGATATTGTGACAGAGGGAAAGAGAGAGAGAGAGAGAGAAAGAGAGGGTGATAGGGATGGAGAGGGAAGCAGAGGGAAAGGGAGACCACAGTATTCCGAACTTACAACCAATGTTTACGAAGTGTTACGCCTCTTGTTATTTACCTTCGCTTTAACGTTTTGTTACAGTGGAAGATCTTCTTCGGAGGAAGAAGGAAGAAAAGCGGCACGTTCCGAGAATTTTCTCACGTTTAGAAAGTTAATCCTAATAACAACTGCTCGGGATTTGTTTATTTAAATTGCTCTGTGTTTTATAGAAGGTATGTACATTAATATTTATATATATATATATATATATATATATATGTACACACACGCACACATAGAAGCATATACATGTATATATACACACGTATGTGTGTATGTATATACTATATATATCGCGTGTGTATATATATCTTTACATTAATAATTTCATTTATCATATTAATTATCATATTATTTATCGGAGGATATATGTATATCATTTACTTCCTTTTATTCATGGTTATGTGGATTATAAATAAAATGGTCACGAACACTATCTATAAAAACAATCTTTAAGCTTCTTATAAATCAATTTGTGTTTCATGTTGAAGTCGAATCTCATATTGAATGTAATTAATAATTTTTAAATGTTAACTTTCGAGAAAATGGAGTGACTTTAAAAAGCTATATTTATACGTTCGTATATGTTGGTATATAAAATAATTTAAAAATGACACGATAATATCATAAAGATTTGAGTATCGAAATCTAACGTAATTACAATATTTTTTATAATTTACTTGATAACGCTTAAATATTAATGACCTATCAAATAAGTACTAATATTTATTAGAGAATATCTAAACGTTAAAGAATATATATATGTATGTACGTATGTATGTATGTGTAGATACATAAGAAATATGATGGAGGATATTTATAAAATAAAATAGATAAAATATCGGATAGAGTAAATGGCTAACAAAGAGAGAAAGAGAGAGAGAGAGAGAGGGAGAGAGAGGGAGAGAGAGAGGGGAGAGAGGGAGAGATAAAGATAGATAGATAGATAGATAGATAGAGAGAGAAAGAGATAGAGATAGATAGAGAGAAAGGACAACCGGTCCGTACGTCTATGTCGTCTTCGACCTTCATTCATCGGCCTTTAGTACATTCCGATAGAATTCGATGGATTCCAACGTAGTCCTCCTTTCGTCTTGACCCCAAAAAAGCGTGGATACATCTTGTTGATTATTATCTTTTAACGTAGGCGTCATAAATATTAAGCTATAAAGCCTATTGCCCGCTTCTTCTATCTCTCTTTCTCCCTCTCTCTCTCTCTCTCTCTCTCTCTCTCTCTCACTCCCTCTACCTCCGTCTTTCCTTCTCTTTTCGAGATTATTATTAAGACTCTTGGCTTTCTGGGAAATACCTTCTTCCCCTAGCAGAGCAATTAGTCTTTTCGATCTTAATTGGATCGAACTTAGTGTGGCTTGGATTTAGCGATAAGATTCTTCGCTGATGCGAAGAATTCTAAACCGACGCAATATATTCGAGAGAACGTTGGGGACGACCTAATTGAAACTAGTTGTTTAGATTTTTTTCCTCTTTTATTTTTTCCTTTTCCTTTTCTTCTTTCTTTTTCTTTTCTTTCCTTTTCTTCCTTTCTTTTTCCTTTCTTTCAGGTTAACTTTTTTTTTCTTATATATATGTATATTTTTCTTTTTCTTCTATACATATTAGTATTATTGTTATCATTATTAATATTCTTTAAGATTACGTAAATTGATCGAATAGGAAATAGCCAAACTTTATTTGATCGACTATAATCGTGCTCGTTAGAATCGAACGATGTTTCGTTTTCTCTACTTCTTTTTTTCTTCATTATTAAAATTTATTTTTCATAAGATTAATCCCATAGAATTTGATTCTTGTAAACGTTTAAAATCTGACGAAACTTGCGGCGGCATATAATTACGTTACACGACATATAAAATTAGAAAACATTAATCTTCCGATGTAAAGTTAATAATTATGTTCTAACATTGAAATTACATGGCGTTATTATAGAAAGTTTGAGAATAAGGTATTTTTAGATTATTACGAATTATTACGTAATAATCTTACGTTATTTTTATTTTTATTATTATTATTATTATTATTATTATTACAATTATTCTATTTCTTTCTTTATTCCTTATTCTTCTTTTTGTTTTCTTTTTTAATCAGTCAAAAGTAAAGTATTGTTTTCTTCGAGACTCGAACATGGATTGGTAAGAGGATACACGTTTTATGTATTATCATTATTGACGATCGTTGGATTTCGTCATTGAATTAACGCGAATCGAATTAAAAAAAGAAAGAAAGAGAGAGAGAGACAGACAGACAGACAGACAGACAGACAGAGAGAAAGAAAGAAGGGATTATTTTGAAAGCGGATCGTGACAACGACAACGAAGACGGTGAAAACGACGAAGACGAGGACGACGAAGACGAGGACGACGAAGACGAGGACGACGAAGACGAGGACGACGAAGACGACGAAGACGGTGAAAACGACAAAGACGAGGACGACGACGATGACGAAGACGACAACGACGACGACGAAGCCCTACGACGAGAACGAAACTAGCGAGCGTATACGAGAAACGAGCGGCGTTCGTTCGGGCAAAGTCGGTCGGCGAGCAGCTGCTTCGAAACTCGGAAGCGGCTCAGTCGCTTCGCGCGCTCCAAACCGAACGCGTCGTCTCGATTCGTTTCTTCTTCGTCGTCGTTTATTCGCCGGCTATCACGTTCACTTTACACACACACACACATATATACACACACATATATACACACACATATATATACGTATATATATATATATATACTTATATTTATATATACATATATATAGGTAGATATATTCTCCTTTGAATATTTCTAAAAATCGCGTCGATCACACGTATATGTACGTGTAACGTACGCGCGTTACGTTCGAAGTACAAAAAAAAAAAAAAAACCAGAAAAAAAACTTGATTGAAAGTGTTCCCTGATAAATCGGTGCCAGTTTGCCATTTTCTTTTTTGTTTTTTTTATTTTATTTATTTGTTTCTCATTGTTTATATATATATATATATATATATATATATATATATATAAATATTTACATATACATATATACGTACACATATTGTTCTTTTTTCTTCCTTTTTTTTCTTTTGTAATGTTTGTATAACTTTCTCATATATATATACATATAGTTCTAGAGGGTTTCTATTTAATAGTTTAATTTGATTATATTTTCATCTGACGACTCTCTTCTCGTAATATTACCAATCGTCATCGGGAAAGTTTATCGAGGAAAGTTTCTACGAGAGAGGTTTCCGAGTGAATCCGACGATCAATTCTCCCCTTCTCTGGCCGCCGTTGAAAAGAGAGGCTACGAGAGGTGGCGACAGATCAGAGGGGAAAAAAGAAAAAGCAAAAGAAAAAAAAGGAAGTGAAAGAAGAAAAAGAAGAGAAAGAAAAAAGAAAAGGTCATCGTATCGGTACTGGAGGAGAGAGAGGTGAGTGTTGAGAAAAAGAGATCGTTGGAAAAGTTTAGACGATGAAAAGGGACTTGCGTGTCTCGCGAGAAATCCCTACTCTTCGATGTTTTCGACGGGGTCGAACTTTCATCGGGAAAGTGCATCGAGTCTTTTATCCCTTTCTCTCTCTCTCTCTTTCTCTTTACCTCTCTCTCTCTCTCTCTCTCTTTCTTTCTTTTTCTCTCTTTCTCTGTTTGTCTGTCTGTCTATCTGTCTGTCTATCTATCTGTCTGTCTGTTTGTCCGTCTATCTTTTACAGGAATCAAGGAAGAGATCGCTTTCGTCAGATGAACGAACGAGTGTGAGCGTGTATGTACATATATATGTATATGTGTGCGTGCTTCTGTCTCTATAGGCGTGTGTGTGTGTGTGTTTTTTTACATATAAAAAATCTTATAAAATAATATAAATCTCTAATTACCAACGAACGAAGGACTTGGCTGAAAATTTAAGTGTTCCTCCATCGGAAGATTTAGATTTAAATCCGTGATCCATTCCGTATCAGACGTTTATTTATTCATTCATTCATTCATTTAT
>OU426851.1:9789971-9812471 GCA_911387685.1 Dolichovespula media | reverse complement strand
AGAAACAGGTATCTACGTATGTACAGTACATACATACGTGTCTCTGGTTTTGCCGGGGATGTCGACGTGTGAAATAAAGCGAACGAAAATACATATTTCCATGGAAGGGAAGAAAAATCCTTGGGAACGGTTACAGCGCACGGACATAATGTGAGCCATCCAACGAGAGCTCCATATGCAAACTCGGGAAATTCTTTTTATTATTTGAATACGACTATATACGTTGAGGTAGTACTTATCAAAGGACTCTAACGACGTTAATTCTCTAATTAGCATTCATATTCGTCATTTGCATTTAGCCCGACTAGCGGTCCTTTCACCGGTTGCTTTATTTTTATTTTATTTTTATTTTTATTTTTATTTTTATTTTTATTTTTATTTTTTTGTTTTGTTTTATTTCTTTCCTTGGAAGGTGGGAGCGAGGGAAGGATTTTCTTTCTTCTTTTTTTTTTCTTGTTGTCTTTCTTTTTTCTTCATCATTGAATTTATAACAAATTTTTATTCAATCATACCCGTATATTTTTATATGGGAAACCTTGACCAATAATTTTAACGTCAAATATTATCTACATTGATATCAGATTATAAAAGGATAAATTTGTTAATCATCAGTTTTCAATAATTTAATGAGTTTGTGCGAGCGCGCGTGTGTAAGAACGCGATCTGTAATTCTATTTAAATTTTTCTATTATTACACAACAAATAATCAATTATCGTTTTATTTTTATAATTATGAGATAGGATATATTATCAACAATTTCATATCTTCGATGTTATAATACGTTTGATTTTGTTATTTTCTTTGTTGAATGAGGAAATATTTACTATATATTGTACTACATGCAGAATGTTTAACTAAATCCTGAATTTTAATCGACCCTTATACATGCACTCTCTCTCTCTCTCTCCCTCTCTCTCTCTCTCTCTTTAATATCAAGCAACAAAATTAGAGTTAAATTAATTCGAGTTCTCGTTTTGTATCATATGATATTAAAGAACGAGCGTATGGAACTAAATTCGTTCGATCATAATTCACTTTTACAACTACGATCGACATTAATTAACATTTGACGAGTCGAGCGGATTCAATTGATCGGTGTATCAACACGATTGAAATTCTTTCCTTGGCAAATTATCTTTTCGCAATTCCAACGGATACGTTATGTCGTTAAGAGGAAACGAAACAAGGTTAAACAATCTTTTAAATCAACTCTTAAATGTATGTGCATAATTATGAACGACGCGTATAATCGTCGAAAGTCATGGACGTGGATTTATTTCATTATGAAAATTAATGTCGACTTCAACTCACTTAAGATTTCCGGTGTCGATAATTATTAGCATTATTTTTTTATATAAATATACATATATATACATGCATATCTACTCGTATACTCATGTATATTTCTCCATTCGTATATGTATGTATATATGTATATACGTACACATTCGTGTATGTTAGTGTGAATGTATGGATATTTGTATATATACTTTGAATATTCCACCTTTTAAAGCTCAGGCTTGTCACCTATCTATATTATACACGTCCGTACATATGTATATACAGAGACTGCTGTCGGTCGCAGGTGTAACGACAACGACGGGCACGCCTGTATTTTCCTGCCTGCAGGATATCAGGACCGTTTTATAACAGTTCCGACAGAAGAAGCAGGACGACATTCCTTCGAGCAGGCTCTTTCTCTCTCTCTGTTCGATACGAATCGCGAATTATCGCGATTTTTTTGACCACTACGATTTTTTCGCTGACCAAATATGAAAACGACATTAAAAAACAAATAAAAAAAAATAAATAAAGAGAAAAAAGGGAAAGAATACCATCAGGTCTTAAATCGGTGATTGGAGGTAATCCTTTGTAAATCGATTTTTCTTTCTTTTTTTTTTTTAGAATAAAAAAAAAAGAAAAAATATATGTAACGTATCGTACAAAATGCAAAAAGAAAATTTATAGTAAAATTAGTATAACAAATTTGTAATATATAAAAGAATTTATTTTATAATATATAAAAAATATAATATTAAATTTATAAAATTATAAGATTTGTAAAATTTATAAATATTAAGAAAATATTACGTGTGTGTGGTTTTATAGAGGGTTCAACAATTTTTTTCTAACATTGGGACAATACCACTATTAACACGAAATCATTTACACACATACACACAAACACTCTTTTTGATTATACATTTTATATTTTCTTTTTCGTTGTGGATGAGAATTGGTGGAGATAACAAAAGGGGATGATAGAAAAGAAAAATAAACAGGAAAAGAAAAAAAGAAATTAAAAAAGAGAATAAAAGAAGAAAAAAAAGAAACGAGAAAAGGACGTCGCTCACCGCACAACCAGGAATTTGTCCTGAATTCCGCGGACTGCGCCTTTCTCACGGCAAAGTGTTTTATCGGGTCTCTCGCAAAAGTGTGCTCGGCCCGGCCAAGCTCCGATACGGAAATCGCTTTTTCCTCGTTGAAAATTTATTGGACGTACCGCGATTCTCGCTCTTTGGCCCCCTGATCTTTCCCGTTTCCTCTTTTACCAAATCTCCTATTCGTTATGAACTCTACTATCCCTCGTTTCTCCTCTTTTACCATCATCCTATTTTTTTATATTTTCTCCTTATTTTCCTCATTCCTTTCTCTCATTTCTTTTTTCTCACAGAACGAAATCATTTATCTTTATTTGCTCTGTCAAATTATTTCTTATTGGAAATTTTTACTACCAACACAAATTTCGTATCGCGAGAAAGTCTATCGCGTTCGTTCGTTTCAATGGGGGAAACGAAATTCATGTTGCCGCCAGTTTTGAACTTCGTACGTGCAATCAGAGATGGCGCTCGTTACGAACCTCATCCGATTGAATAAAGTCGTTTGTTCGTTCGAAATCGTTTTCTATCGGTCAAAATATTTACGCGAATTCATGGCGGTTTCCATGAAGATAATTTCCGCGATTAATGTTTAACGTATTAACCCTGTCGTATAGTCGAATGTAATTCAAAAAAAAAATAACGTTATGCAGTTCTGATCACGCGTTACTTCGTGCTCTTTTAAACTTGTACATTATATTTATACGAGCACGATACCGGAGATTAAAAGAAAAAAGAAAGAGAAAGAGAAAGATATCGCTTCTTATGAAACGTTGCGAAACTTTGAGAAGAGAAATTTATCCTAGGATAGAGATACATATATATATATATATATATATATATATATATATATATATATATATATATATATATATATATAGAGAGAGAGAGAGAGAGAGAGAGAGAGAGAGAGAGAGAAAGAGATACGTATCTAGAAAAGTGAGAGTAGCTCGGATTTGAGAAGACACACATAGTAGTGGGTTATCGACCGCTCTATTAAATATGCAACGCATAGAATGACATAACGAAGCTATGCCTCGTAACGAACGAAAGCGAACTGCCGATATCTAATTCATCTCGCGTATCTAGACGTTTGATATAATTGCACGAAACGTCGATATATTTTATTGAATTTTATCGATAATGAGAAAGAGAGAGAGAGAGAGAGAGAGAGAGAGAGAGAGAGTGAGAGAGTTGGAAGGGAGGGAGGGAGGGAGAATGAATATGTTGAACTGATAAAATTGTCGATAGTATGCGTTATAAAACGTGAACGTAGAAAAATTTATTTTGATAAGAAATTTTAATGATATAGGAAAACGTAGATAGGCAACTGCGAATACATTAATGAACGTTTAATGATATTAAAAAAGATAATACGTTTCATTACATGTTGAATTTATTTATCGAACGTATATTTCCGAATAAAATCGTCGAGTTTTTTTTATTATCTTTTATAATAAAATCCTTACATCTTTAAAATATCTTTATAATAACAGAAAAAGAGAAATTATATATACATACATACATATATGTATATATATATATATATATATATATATATATATATATTTTGATTTATTGTGTCCAAATCCCTTCGGCGTGTGATCGTTTTAAAAATAGAAAGGAGAAATAATTGATTTATATTAGATTCGTCTATGAGCGAGAGAAGTTGAATCCTCGTTAAAATTCGGTTTAATAATTTATTTAAATTGTAGGTTGAAACACGTTTTCAAGGTTTTTATTTTTTCCTATTTCTTTTCTTCTTTTCCTTTTTTACTCTTTTTTCTTTCTATTTTTTCATTTTCTCTTTTTTTATCACCGTCGAACGTTTTGATCACAATCGATATAGTGGATTATAGGAGTATGACCTTTAGTAGTATGTTCGGCCATTTTACCGGAGAACTTTATTCACTTCAAAGCTTTCGAAAGCATATCGATACGTTTCGAGGTTTTTAACTGGAATATGCGTGCATCTAGAAACTCAATCAATCGATCGATCGATCGATCAACTAAAATCTACACGTGCATGTACACGTGCAATGCATGTTTCGAAACTTTTTTTCTTTTTTTTCCCTCTCTTTTTCACCCGTTTTTTTCTTTTCTTTCTTTCTTTCTTTCTTTTTTTTCTCTCTCCCTCTTTTTCTTTTTTTTTTTTTTTTTTTTAATGCATAACGCAGTCGATCCGGGGACCTACGTTATTCATCGATGGTGTATCGAAGGATAATTAAATATCTCCCATCCACCCTTCCATTCCCCCCCCCCTCCACCCCCTACCCACGTATATACTTCGCTTTCGCCCACATCGCCACATAGAGTTATTCGAGAGCACATCGAGCGTAAATTATTTTCCGATGCGAATTAATGCTTTTATTTAATTATTCGTATTTACGGTCCGCCGAGCGTAACGTAAACGCACAGTTACGAATTTTACATAGTGGACAGAAATCTTATCGTCTCCCTTTTTTTTTTATAAATAAATTTTTCATTGTTAATTTTTAATTTTTTGAATATTTTTTTTTTAATTTTTTATATCCTTTTCTTTTTCTATTTAAAAAAAATTTTTTTCTTTCTCTTAATATTTATTTTTATTTGGAGCACAATTAATATAGCATCGTGGAATATACTATTTCTCGATTCGCTCGAGAGAGAAGTACATTTCGAAATTTTAATTATATTTCTGTGACCTTTTCTTTCTTTCTTTCTTTCTTTCTTTCTTTCTTTATTTGGGTGTTTTTCTTTTTTTTTTTTTCCTAAAATATTTCCTCTTCGACGTTGTTCTTATTATCTAAAATCCATACCTAAAATGCATATATTAATTATACTGATTGCTAGATAAATATTGAAATATGAAAACAATGATCGATCATCATTTTTTTTGAGCGAAATCTCATGGAACAGAAAGAAAAAAGAAGAAAAAAAGAAAAAGAATAAGAAGGAAAGAAGAAAATCGCGAAAATTATAGCAACGGAGTGTCTTCGTCGTTTGTCAGTTTAGTGCTGGTTACCACAGGCCTTACCTTGCTTTCACGATTTCTCGATTTCGAACTGCTCTCGAATCAGGTTGCAAACCTGCGAGAGACTCTCGATCGCCGATCCGTGACACCTTAACCGTTCGCCTATGAACACACAGAAGCACAGAGATATACAAATGTATAAACACACACAAACACACAAACATAATCACACACAACACATACACACACACACAGACACGCATACACACATTAATAGAAGTTAGCAATCGTCCGTGTGTCCGTTGATATAAAACATCGAAGTTATGCGGCTTTTTCCCCTTCTCTCTCTCTTTCTCTCTCTCTCTCTATTTATCTCTATCTTTATCTCTATCTCTCTGTTTCTGTTTCTGTCTCTGTCAGTGTCTTTCTATACGCTTAGTGCGCATACTGGGTGTCCTTGCGGAATGAAAGTACCCTGGAAAACGTGACCTCTCCGTCGACGAATGAGTAATGCAAGTTTACCGGTTAGAAGCCTAAGCCTAAGAGAAACCTGCCGAAAACATCTTTCAACGATTATCTATAACTCGCGATGTTGAAACGTTATAAAAATATTACGATTAGAAAAAAATATTATCTGTGAAATGTGGACCATCGTAAAATTGCGATGAATTTTACGGGAGGAGGGGAGGGCTGGGGGAGGGAGGAGGAAAAAAAAAAAGAAATTTGTCCACGAACTTCTATAAAAGTGAATCCTATCGAAACCCTCCTGTGCTTGTCACTTTCAACTCGGAATCTCGTTCGTATTATTAAAGACGAAGTAGACTCATGAATAAAAGCCACCCCGTCGACGTCTTCATAAAGTTTTCGTCTTTATTAAACGTCCGGACGGTAACGCGATATTATTACCCGATTTCGTCGGGTTCCTCGACGAGGGAGGAAAAAAGTCATGAAACCGTGACTCTTAAATGTCGAAGTGTTCATCATAAAAACAAAAAAAAAAGGAAGAAGACAACAAGTTTAGACGCACTTAGAATAAGTCATAACGATTGAGTGTTTTAATATTATTCCAAGATTAATATATCCAAGATTAATATTATCCACGATTAATCGTAAATATATTTATTTATTTATTTTTTTTTTGTAAGAATAATAATTTTAAAACATTAAGTTCCTCTGTCAGCATGTGTGTATGTGTGTAGTGTGCGTTTTTTTGTTTGTTTGTTTGAGAAAGAGACAGAGAGAGAGAGAGAGAGAGAGAGAGAGAGAGAGAGAGAGACAGGAATGTTCATCAGAATTTATATCTTCTTTCTTTTCTTCTTCTTCTTCTTTCCCTCCCCCCCCCCGACCGATCATAAAAATGTCACGTCGAAACAACCAGCGATTCAATTCGTAATAATCGATCCATTTGAATAAACTTGACCAGTCTTGGAATTTGGAGAAAGAGAACAGGCTGATTAATCTGGGTTTTCCCCCTTTTTTTGTTTCAGATCGAGAGAGAAGAGAGAGAACCAAGAGAAAACACCAGGGAGAGAAGAGGCGCACGTTAGCTTCCGATTCCGAGCGTTCTCTATATCGGGAAAGTGGAGCGGCCACGTGAAATCCGGTCTCTGGTGGACAGAAAAATATGAGCATCTCGTGAAACCTGTGAACAAGTGGAGTACACAGACCGTAGGGAGACGAACATGGAAACCGAGGAGCTCACTAGACTCGTCGACGAGATTTACAAGGTGAAAAGAATAAATAATAATCAAATTAGAATTAACGAATTAAATTATTAGATAATATATTATAGCACAGGGGAAAACGAAAAAAGTGAAAGAGCAAGAGAGAGAGAAAGAGAGAGAGTGTGTGAGTAAATAATAATAATAATAATAATAATAATAATAATAATAATAATAATAATAATAATAATAATAATAATAATAATAATAATAATAATAATAATAATAAAAATAATAGTAATAATAATACGAGGATTGCCGAAGGGGTGTTTAGACCCTTTCAAGAGTAAAGCAAATAACGAGAAAGAAAAAGAAAAACAATGTTTCTTTCTCTCTTTCTCTAACTTTTTCTCACCTTTGGAAACGTTCCCCCTACCCTTCTCCACCAACCCGATGGTTTGGCTCAATGCCATAATTCCGTAGAATCCGTGATACGTGCGTCGCAAAGGCGCTATCTAATTTTGTATTTTCCACCGTGTTCAATTGCGCGGGAAAATTCGAATTCCATTAAGGCCGACACGGTCCGACGTCATATAGAGGACTTGGTCATGTTAATACTATGAAACGACTCTCTTTTGGTCTAGGAAACGATGGAATATTCCTAGAAATCGTGTAAGAAAGAGTCTTCTCTTAATTTAGCTTACTTAGCATATATATATATGTTATATACGAACACATCTCTCTGCATACACGCGCGAACGCACATATATGTGTGTGTGTGTTTGTGTGTGTGTGTGTGTGTGTGTGTGTGTGTGTGTGTGTGTGTGTGTGTGTGTGTGTGTGTGTGTGTGTGTGTGTGTCTATACTTACGGGAAAGGCTAGAAGCCCTTGCCACAGAATTTCCCGATAGTTAGCTGTCGCCTAGGAAAATTATCCAGCTAGCAAGAGTAAGAGTAAGAGTGAGAGGGAGAGTGTGAGAGAGAACGAGAGAGAGAACGATACAGCGAGAGAGAGAGAGAGAGAGAGAGAGAGAGAGAGAGAGAGGGATAGAGACAGAGAGAGATAGATAGCTAGATAGATATAGTTAGCCCTTGGTTGGTTAGGAGAGTAGCTCGAAGAGGGTTGGTGTTGAAAGGAGAAGAAGGAGGAGGGTGAGGAGGTGAAAGACGAGGAGAAGGAAGAAGAGGAGACGCGCGGAAGCGAAAATGATTAGACGGCAAGTAATCTTATTAGTCGTTCGGCAGTCAAGCTTTCCTTCAAACTGCAATCTTCCATCCCTTTCTCCTTGGCATCAACCTTCTCACCTCTGCCGTTCGAGACGACCCTATTATCTTAGGAGGATGTTGTTGCCTCTTGTGTGTATTGGGGGGGGGGTGGAGGGGAGGTAAGGAAGGAGGGACAATATTCTATCGGCTGGTCTTCTCTTTCTCCGTTAAAAAAATTCTATAGAATCGACTCTTTATCGTTACTTTGCATTCGATCGTTTAATCTTTCATATGTCTCTATTTATTTGGGAACGCGATCGTGATGTTAGTTCTAAGTCTGTTTTGGTTCGGAATTAATTGATTGATTGGAATTTCTTTTTTATTTCTTTCTTTCCTTTTTTTTTTTTTTATCACATTATATTTTTGTTGCTGTTCATTTTGGTTTTCGTTATTAACTTCTCAACGATGATTATCGTTCCTTTCTTGGCGTATTTTAACGATGTTAAATGTGCCAATTAGCTTGTTTACTTCGAAGAGACTTAAATATATAGAATTCTCTTGTAGTATACTTTGACGGATGGAAGGATACTTTAAGGTAAAATTTTTCAACAGAAGCAGAAGTTGTACTATTACTGGTGGTGGTAGAAGCATTAGTAGTAGTAGTAATAATAGTAGTAGTAGTAGTAGTAGTAGTAGGTAAGTATACCTACATACATCTGTCTTAGAGATAAAATAGTTTCTTATAGGTATGTCTATAAAGAGGGAAGACGTTTTAACGATCGAAGTATAAACTCAAGCGTCGTTTCTCCATATTGTTATCAGCTTTTGTAATCTATCCTTTCAGAAAATTTATAATACAGTATCTCTTGTGGAATATCACAATATCGACAGTGTTCTCTTCTTACCAATTAATGGGACTTCTTGTTATGGTTGCAAAAAAAAATATATACATATATTTATATATATATATATATATATATATATATATATATAAAATAAATTTTTTATATATATATAAAATGCATGCGATATGTTCGAATGACATAATGATTTAATTAATTTTCAAGGACGATCAGCAGAAAGTGATCAAAATTGTCAATTTTTTTAGCTTCAGATATTTCTCTCTCTCTCTCTCTCTCTCTCTCTTCCACTCTTTCTCTCTCCCTACCTCTCACTTTTTTCTTTCTTCTCGATTAAACTCCTGTTCATAAATTCCATCCACGACAGAATGTTATTAACCGTAATTATCGACGTAGGGTTAAAGAGAAAAAAGTGTGGGGAGGGATGGAGAATTGCATCGGAAATTCCATGGGTTTCGTAAATCAACGATCTGCCAATAGTTCGACAAATACTTTTCATACGAGTTTATATCCCTTATCATACATCGTTGACACGTATGAAATTAATTACGTAAAAGTTAATACAATGGTTAGTAACAATTATTCGACTATCTAACTTCGAATGAAGTCTAATGTAAAAAAAACGACGACGATCGATATTCCCGTATTATTTTCTTTTCTTTTTTTTTGTCTTTTTTATCCGCGTATTTACACAAAGGGTCACATGAGTTATATCGATTTTTCTTTCTATTCTTTTCTTTCTCTCTTTCTCTCTGTTTTTTACTTTTTTTTTTAATTTTTAATCGAATTAGTCGGACGATCACAAAAGTGTTGAAAGGTGACTTGTACAAAATGATAAAATTAAACAGGGTTGAAAGGTCCGGTAATTTATAAACTAAGCCCCTTAATTTTCACGATATGAATATAACAATGGGAGGATGAAGTGAGCGGGGGTGGCGCGGGGCAAGGGGGGGGGGGGGGGGGGGGGTATGGGGAGGGTTGAAAAGCACGCAGACACGCGATAATGCGAAAGGTACGGTATTCACGCATGGCACGTGAGTCCGAGGGTGTTTCAAGGGTGGTTTAGAGGGTGATCTCGATCGTAGATCGGAAGCCAATTAATATCTACCGAGCATCTATCTCCTCTTCCTCCTTCTCCCCCTCACCTTCTCCCTCTTACTCCTCCTCCTACTCCTCCTCCTACTCCTCCTCCTGCTATCGTTACTCCTACCCTTTCAGCCTTTTCCACCACGAGTCACCGGGTATATCCGGCCCCCGGTATCCTCGTTGAAACATAACCGCGCGTCTCATGATATATTCTCGCCATGGGGCTCGCTTGTCAACGAGCAAGACCCCATAAACCTCGTCACACGATATCTCCGTTAACTCTTGCCTATCCTCGTTATTTTTATTCGATTCGATATCTAGAAAAACGTTGACTTTCATTCATTCATTCGTTCATTCATTCATTCATTCGTTCATTCATTCGTTCGTTAATTAATTAATTAATTGATTTATTCGTTCGTTTTTTCTTACTTTTGAATTTTTTTTTAAAATTATTTTTACAATTTCGCAGATTTACCTTTATATCGATGAATAAATTCGGGGATGAGTCGGAAAGTTTTTGAAATATTTGCAGATAGATAAAAAAAAAAAAAAAGCTTTGATCGAACGTTGAATGAGGGTCATTAATTATTAAAAAAAAAGAAACATAAAGAAGGGGAAATGGAATGAAAAATTCTTTAAAATCGTCCGTCGAAAAATTCAAAGCCGACGAACGAATAGATGGATATATAAAATTATTATCGCGACTTCGTTATTTAAATCGTTCCTTCGAGAGTTTTAATGTAATAGATTAGAAAAAGAAGGAGAAGAAAAAAAAGATGAAAAGAAAAGTACAAGTTTTGTATCGAATGATTTAATACTTATCGTTGGATGAAGCACCGATTGGGACGATTCTTTGAAGTTAAAATTATTGTCATATCATATCGTATTTTACAATATTTTCTCGACACTTCGAAGCTCTTAATCGCATGAAGATATTCCTCTCGTTTTTCGGATGGATAAAAGAGAGGGGAGAAGAAGAAAAAAAAAGAAAAGAAAAAGAAGAAGAAGAAGAAGAAGAAGAAAAAGATGAAAGAATAGAGAGGCTGCTGTAGGCGATCGTTAAAAAATAAAAAGGATGCACGTGTCGTCGATCGTGGTAGACCGCAAGGAACGCGCGCGCGAGAGAGAGAAAGAGAGAGAGAGAGTGAGAGCTTAGCACGTGTTCTAACGAGGGTGTTCTCGTTGTGCATGTTCATTAGGCCGTTCATTATGACTACTTGTCGGCGGCACCCTCTTACTGGCGCCTGCTGCCTTATATATCCTTTCTTAACGGTCGAAGGGAATAATTTTTAATATCTTCCATGGGGTGGTTTGGTTGCCCGTCCAAACTCAACTCTTTTCCCCCATCATTTTGTTCTTTCTTTTCCCTCCCTCTCTCTCTCTCTCTCTCTCTTTCTCTCTCTTCGAGGAAGGGTCCCTCTTTTTCTTCTTGCTACTTCATTTCCTTTACTCTTCTTCTGTACTCGCTAAAATTCGTCGTGATAAATGAATTTTTTGTCTTCTTCTCACTTCTTCTTTTTTCTTTTTCTCTTTCACTCTTCTCGACCTTTCCCTCCTCTCTCTCTCTCTCTCTCTCTCTCTCTCTAGCTCTCTTTCTCTCTGTCTCTTATCTCTTCTATCTTCTGTACTTATTATTGGTCAGATCTTTCTAGCAAAAAAAAAAAAAAAAGGGAAAAAAGAAGGAAAAATGAAAAAAAATTCATTACCGTGTCGCAATATGGCACAATGCCATTCGACCAAACCCTCCATCTCCCCATCGCACTCGGAATGTGCTTTAGTGCTCTCTAGCCATTGTCGAACCATAGAGAGGAACACCGTAATATCTTTTACTTTCTATGAGTGAAACGAGAAACTTTGGACCGAGCCATCCTTTGCATTGAGAGATTTATTTCCCCTTTCTTTCCTTTTTTCGTTCTTTCTTTTTTTTCTTCTCCTTCTTATTCTTCTATTTTGTTAATAAAGAATCACATTTTTCGAGTCGGTTTTTATTATTATAGTATATATATATATATATGTACACGTTTACGTACGTGCACGTTCGTATATTGTACGTTAAATATATTCATCGTAAATTTTTTTTGTTTGAGACAAAGAAAAGGAAGAAATGGAATAAAATAAAATTAAAAAAAAAAAAAAAAAAACAAACAAACCATAAGAGAAAGGAAAAGAAAAGATGGAAGGAAGAAACGAAAATAAAAGAAAAGTGATAAGATGATTTCTTACACGCATGAGGGGGAGATTGTCTCGATCGAAATTGAAAATACTTCTTCAAATTTATCGTAGTAAAGGAGAATTTGTATCGCAATTTAAGTTCGAAAACGTTAATACGAGTTTCCCCATCGTGAAACGTTGAAAATGCGGCGAATATAAAAGGTAGGAAGCGAGGGCGATCGGGGCGTCGGGGATTGTTAATAATGAAATCTCGATGCAATTTCGATAAAATATCGTTCTAGAGTTCTACGTTACTTTCTCTCACTCTTTCTCTATCTCCCTCACTCTCTCTCTCTCTCTCTCTCTCTCTCTCTCTCTCTCTCTTTTCGTCTCTTTTCCTCTTTTTTCGTCTCTCTTTTTTTTATCTCTCTTCATCGGGTTGGTCTCGCGAACTAGGTATAAAAAAAGGGCAAAAAAAAAGGAGAAAAAGTTAATTATCTTCTTTTAATTTCACCGCTCTGCGGTAGTCTGCCGGTCGACAATGTCTCCGTGAATTTAATTAATGAGGCATCCGCATGGGAATAAAGATCCGAGTCGATCGGTTTGCATGAAATTTCTCGGGAAATATAACGCAAAATTACGCTCACGCATACGCTCGCAAAATTATACACAGGCGCGCACACACACAGCCCTTCTATGTCTCTCGAGTCTCTTACTAAATTCAATTTTATATCGATCAAGATTCTTTCATTTGTCACTCGAAATTGTCACGTTTCTTTTTTTTTTTTTTTTTATTTGTATCCGTCTACGTATTTAGAAATGTTATCTTTCGTTGGAACTTTTCTTTGATAAAACATCCGACGAGATGAAGAGAGATAATAAAAAAGTGAAAAAGAAATAAGATAACAATAATTGTAGCTTGGTTCCAAGTTCGCATATCTTTCCCCGAAGATTATTGTATTAGATTTATAATTTTGTACTAACGATTGAAAGTCTTTCAGGAAATCTTTTAAAAACTTTTATATCTAATGCATATATATTAACCAAAATATATACAATATATATATATATATATATATATATATATATATATATATATATATATATATATATATTGCATATATATTAACCAAAATATATACAATATATATATATATATATATTTCTTTTATTATGTATCTGTATTTTTATAATTTTTTTATCTAATTTTTATATTACGCATTAATTTATAATTTTACACACACACACACACACACACATACACACATAGTATTATTAGAAATTATGTACGTATATTATAAAAACTGTAGTATATATGTATTTTGTTTATTTTTATTTTATTATTTTATATATATATATATATATATATCTTTTTAGTTGAACAATCATATTTTATTGGATTTGATTTGTCAAGATAGACACGAAATCGAGTCACGATTTTTCTATTTACAAGACCAGCTCCCAAGATCTCCGAATCGATAATCGAACTCGAAAGGAATTTCGAACGGTCTCTCTATCTCTTTTTCTTCTCGTTCTCTCGCAATCACGAAATGACGTCAATTCTCCTAGTGATTTCGTTCGATCGGAATGCGAACCTCGACGTCTCGATGTTACTGCTGCGTTCGTTTTGCGCTCGATAAACGAGACGACGATAGAACGGGCAATCGATGTTCACACGAGCACGTTATCGAGACTTGGTCATTGTGGTCATCCGAGAAGGGATACGCATCGTTGGGAACGGAAACTGTAAACTGGCATTTCTTCGTGTCGATTTCAATGTACCTTCGTATAATATAATTTGTTTAGAAATTTTTCAAGGGAAAAGAAGAGAAAAAAAAAGAAAGAGAGAGGAAAAAAATTTGTTCGAAATTTGTATCAGTTTTATTTTCTTTTTTTTTTTCCCTCCTTTTATCGATATTTCAAATTATTCACTCGAGCAAATTATGAATATTGATTTTCTTTCTAATTTCTACTAATCGTTCATCGTAAACGTTCAATTTAAATTACTAATTAATTCAATTAGAAATTCCTTATAATATCTCCACATCTAACGTAAGGTGTGGACGTAAATTACTTTCAGAATTTCTAATCAAAAGATTCTTCAAACTTTTCTTCGAGGTTCGTTAATCGTTTGAATTATTAATCGAGCACGTTTCGATCTTATACATTCCTTTAACTTTTTCTTCTTCCTTCTTCGTTCTTTTTTCTTTATTTTTTTTTTTTTTAACGCACGAATTATCATAAGAATTTCTTAGAAATAGACGATACTAAAAGAATTTCTTTTGAAAGTTATTTAAAAGATTAAAACCATTAATCGTGGATATTTCAATAATATGACGATCCCGAGATCTCGTGATGTTTTACCCAATATATTCTAACGATCCATCGCATGTACATTTTCTTTTATAGATTTATAAATTGATTCGATTACATGGAAATAGTTTTGTAAAATTTCAAATGGGCAGATTTCACGGTTATCACATTGAAAGTTGAAATTAATTGTGATCGTCAATAGAGATTATTTCATTATACGATATGTCGTTAATTTTAAACGTATCGTTACGCTCGTTGATTATTATCTTAACCATAGCTCGATTTATCTCGAATCACAGAGGACGGTACACCATTGGATTCTTGAAGTCTAACGTAGACATACATGTGTCGTCGATTGAACTGATTGAAATCGAAATACAGAATGGTCAAGAAAGATGAGGGCTGGAAGGAATGCAGAGAGGGGGTTGGCGGAGGGTACGGGGGAAAATAGAGGAAGCCGATGATGGTCGATCGAGAAACGGGTAAACGTCGAAGAAACTGGCTACTAGCCAATTATAATTTTATCTATTCAGGGGATGGCCTTCCGTTCAGGGACGTTTCATGCAAATTCGTGGAGCATGTCGAGTGAATTTATAACATTTAAAAAAGAAGAAGTAAAGAGAAAAAAAAAGAAACAAAAATAAATAGAAGAAGCTACGAATTTTTACCTTCCACGCGTATTTTTTCTCTCTCTCCTTTTTTCTTTTTTTTCTTTCTTCTTTCATTCTTTCTTTCTTTCTCTTCCTTATTAATTTATTTATATATTTATTTATTTATTTATGTCTGAGACGTTTGTGCACGTGCGAGGAAACATGATTCTAGTAATATCTTCGAGTTTTATTTAAATAATAATAATAACAATAACAATAATAATAATAATGTTAATAATAATAATAATAATAATAATAATAATAATAATAATATTAGTAGTAGTAGTAGTAATAGTAGTAGTAATGGTAGTAGTAGTGGTAGTAATAGTAATAGTAATAGTAGTAGTAATAGTAGTAGAAGTGGTAGTGGTAGTGGTAATAATAATTATTTACATAAATAATAATAATAATAATAATATTAAATATAATATATTTATATATTTTTTTCATTTATATATTTTTATTTAATTTTATTTACTTTTATTTATTATATTTATATATTATAATATATAATATAATAATATTAAATATTATTATTATTATTATTAATATTATTATTATTATTATTATTATTATTATTATTATTATTATTATTATTATTATTATTATTATTATTAGTTTTTATTGTTCATGGGAATATTGTCTAAAAGAATATACGTAGGAAAAAGATTTATGCATCCAAGCAAATAATATATTCGATAGCAAAAAAGATCCTAGTCTGTGAGTTTAATGATTATTCGTAGGTAGTATATAAGTACGTTGCGTACCATCGTCGGTAGGCGTAGCAAGAAAAAGCACTCGAGTGGAGGCACTCTTAACGCGTGATTTCAGCCATTGTACGGCGAATGCTTTCTTTGCACATTCTAGCGATAAAATAGGTGTACATTTTATGACGTTACGCGTGGCGAAAGGCACGAACGAAAAAGAAAAGAAAATAAAGGAGGGGGGAAAAAAAAAGAAAAATACGCTCCTCATGACTTTGTCAGACGATTAACGCGTTTCGATGCACTCGAATTTTCTTTTCTTCTTTTTTTCCTCGCCCCTCTATAAATTTTTATTAAAGCAATTATTTAAAATATAGAGTCCTTTATATGATGAGAAAAAAATGTTCAAATTCATGCACGGCGAGAGGTTTACGTGTAATTAAGTCTCAAATATTTCGTGTTGTTTAATTCCGAATAAATTATAATTAATTTGCTATTAAATTTAAAAAAGAAAAAAAAAAAAGAAAAGAAAGAAAGAATACTGCGATAATAGAATTTTCTCGCGATATAATACTTTTACTTAATAGCTAGTTACGACGATGTTATACTTTTTCCTCACAAATTTAGAAAAAAAAAAAAAAAAAAAAAAAAAAAGAAAAAAGATACAAATTATAGTATTCAATAACCAACTTCATATGAGATGCTCGTCCAAGCAAATAAAACTGAAATAATAATATTGACTTAAGGGTTGACGGTATACAACATATCTTTTTCGATATCTAAAAAAAAGAAAAGGAAAAAGAAATAAAATAAATTATATAATTAGTTAATAACCGACTCCTTCATATGGGATAATCGACGAGAAAGGAGAAAAAAAGGAAGGGAAAGAAAAGAAAAGAAAAAAGGAAAGAAAGAAGGTTAATAATATAGAGCGAACTTTTTCATTACTTTTCGAGGAAATCGTCGAATTGCAGGGGAGTGCGTGCACGCGGTGCAAGCGTGGTAGCGAAGTGGATGTTTTCCTGGCTTTAGGAATTCCATATGAATATTTATGGGAAGCCATCTCGACCTGGGCGCGGTGGATGGAATCCTATCCCTCTCTTTTCCTCTCTCCTACATATACTAGATTCTTGTCTCTCCCTCTCCCTCCCTCTCCCTCCATTCCTCCCTCCCTCTCTCTCTCTCTCTCTCTCTCTCTCTCTCTCTCTCGTTAGTCGGTATCTATCTTCTCTTTCTATCCTTCCACGATACGTCTATCTTTTCCTTTATTCATTATAACGCGTCGTAGTAAATTTTCTTCCATGGAATATCGTTAAATCCCAAGAGAATGCGCGGATGGAAATGTCCGGCAGACACGGAAGGATGAAATAAAAAAAAAAAAAAAAAGGGGAGGGAAGAGAAAGAAAGAAGAGAAAAATGAATTAAAAGAAATGAAACGAAAAAAGGAGGCTACGACTCAAACTTGTTTTAAGTTTTATGATTCTTTTCTTTCCTCTTTTTTTCTTCATCATTTCTTTCGGTTTTTTCGTCATCGGGGAGAGAGAGAGAGAGAGAGAGAGAGAGAGAGAGAGAGAGAGAGAGAGAGAGAGAGAGAGAGAGAGAGAGAGATAGTCATCTCCGAAAGAGATGTTAAGTTAAATTGACTTAAATGATTTCTAGTAAATCTCAAGAAATATTTTCTCAATGATCCAACAGATATCATAATGGTTGTACGATTTCTTTCTTTCTTTTTTTTTTTTTTTCTTCAATGTAACGTTTCCTTCGTGAGCTTATTTTTCGATGAAATTGTAATTTCCTTTTTTTTTTTTGTTTCTTGTAACGCACGGACGATCGATAAAGTGTTAGAGGAAAGAAATCTTGCGATGTCGTTTCAAGGGATTTCGCGAAGGTGTAGGGATTACTATGCGAATGGAAATTCCTTTAAAGAAGCGAGGGAAAAGATAGATAGATGGATAGATAGATAGGTAGGTAGGTAGGTAGGTAGGTAGGTAGGTAGGTAGGTAGGTAGGTAGGTAGATAGATAGATAGATAGATAGATAGATAAATAGATTAGATTAGATAGATAGATAGATAGATAGATACGTGTTCGATCGTATCGAATACGCGTAGGAGCGTAAGCCTTCGCGAATTTACAACCGAATTCTATGCCATAGGAATCGGCCAATTGAATCGGAGCTGGCTAAGAAAATTGGAAGAGAGTATGGCGGTAGGGGGTGTCACTTTATTTGACATATAAATCTGTCGAACAAATGTACGAGAGAAATAGAGAGGGAAAGAGAGAATGAAATAGAGAGAGAGAGAGAGAGAGAGAGAATAACGAGCACCGTTGTATCATCGTGTCATGAAGCAAAATACAATTGGGATGTTACGTTAGGGTAGATATCGGTAGCTCGTAAAGTCGAAGTGCCAATAGCATTTTATTTTATTACGGTGTACAGGATTTGATATAATTGCAGCTTAGTAGTATACTATATCGTGGGTGGACGTTTCAAATGGTGGCTTTTATTAGGTGACCTTATGCTGGCTTTAATAAGTACTAGTAAATCGTAGTAGGGTCGTGGGGGGATTAAAGGTATTTCGATATTTATCGACATTTCGTACGTTTTACTTTATTTTTCTTTCTTTTTTTTTTTTAGCATCGACAAGACTTTTATCGTTTCTTCGAATTAAAATAAAATATATTCGAGGGAGAGAGAGGGAGAGAGAGAGAGAGAGAGAGAGAGAGAGAGAGAGAGAGAGAGAGAGAGAACGTTTGTTTGATTTTAAAGGTTAATTTTTCAGTTCCCATAGATCATTCGTACCTTAACACGTTGATTGTGCGAGCTATCCTCACGCGACCTTTTTAATTCAGGTCGCGTGTGCCGTCGCGGATGGAATTAAAAAGGCACGATTAGTTAACAGCACGCTGTTGACAAACGTAACAGTTTGAAAGTATCGTTAAAAATCGTAACGAATATCGTTTAAAGTATAGAACGATTTATCAATGGCCCCATCATATGGATGGTCCTACGGTAGAATAAATTCGATTGTACGTTATAATTAAGTATTTATGTATTTGCGATGATATATTGCGATATAATTTACGATTGGGTTTGAAGAAAAACAAACAAGAAAAATAAGGAATAGAAAAGAAAAGCAAAGAGAAGCAATATAGGATATTTTTCTCGACGGATCCCTCTCGTTACGTTACGTTTTCTCTCGATCAAACGAGATCGAAGATTCGATTTGCTCGCGAGTCGAGTTTACTCGATTGGTGTTCGTGCTCGAGGATTCTCGTGACAGCAAGAGGACAAGAAAGAGAGAGAGAGAGAGAGAGAGAGAGAGAGAGAGATATCTCAGGTTTTAACCGTAAACGGTCAACCGATATCGACTCCAGTAAAAGTTGGTTTCTGGCAAACTATGATATGAACTAGTTTTCCTTCGAAATTTTTCTTTCGTTTACGTTTCCCCACAGTGAAACGTTTTACAGTTGCAGTACGCGAAGCATGACAGGGACTTGTGCATCAGATCACCGTAGCATCTCATTACCAAGAACGAACATTTCATTGACCAACGTGATATACTTTCACTGATCCTTCTTATATGCGAAATAATGTAAGTCTCGTGAAAAATGTCCATATTCCATATAACTTTTTCATTCGATCGATGAGTTATAAAATGTTATGGATTTTTTCTTCTCTCTCTCTCTCTCTCTCTCTCTCTCTCTCTCTATCTATCTATTTATTTATTTATCTATCAAACTATCTTTCCATCTATTCATCCATCCATCCATCCATCCATCTATCTATCTATTTATCTATCTACTTTTCATCTATCTTTTCATCTATTCATCTATCGATCGATCCATCGATCTATCTATCAACCCACCTATCCACTTATCCATCTATCCATCTCTCTATTTATCTATATTTATCTATCTTGTCTAATCGAAAATTATACTCTGAATGGATAAACAAATTTTAAGTATATTTTCATTTGTTTTCTTCCCTTGTTTTACAGGAAATCATTTCTATTTTACACTATTTAATTATCAATGTTTATATAATAAACGTTTGTATATATATACACACACATACACACACATATATAGTAATTTTTAGATATATTTTAATTCTTTCTATAGAAAAATTATTTCCACTTTATACAAACTTTTGTCGTTTCGTTTTGTCCCGTCTCGTCTCGATTTTTTTGATATATAATTTCCCTGGAAAAAGAAATATTTAATAAGAAAGAAGAATTTGCGAAGGAGAAAATTCTTCTCGGAGAAGTTATAATACAGTTTGCTACGGTGGTCTGTTAATTTTTTTATTCCTTTTTTCTTTTTTTTTTTTTTTTAAATAAGTACCACCGGTTCTCGTATTATTTAAAATTCCTTTTCTCGCGTTCGTGAAGAAGAGCGAAAGAAGAATAAAGAAACGGAAGACTCGCTATCGACGACGCGTTATCATCGATCGCTCGGAGTACCGTGAAATTTTATATCACCGTCTGCTTTTAAATGCCATCTCTTGTCTCGTCTCGTCTCGTCTCTGGTTGTCTCGTCTCGTCTCGTCTCTGGTTGTCTCGTCGTAACGGTAGCAGCCAACGGAGAAAAGGACTCTTTTGAGGGCAAGAGGAACATCCAACCTTAATGGGGAATAATAACGAACGTGGTCGTGAGCGAACTGTACCTACTTTACGGAAGATACCAGGGAATATAACAGGGACGTACATATATATATATACATATATATATATATATATATATATATATATACATATATATATATATATATATATATATATATATATACACACACATATATATATACACATATATATATATAATATTATATTAGTATGTGTATACATATACATATACATATATATATACATATATATATACATATATATATACATATATATAATATTATATTAGTATGTGTGTATATATATATATATAATATATTGTATACTTGTAGTAAATGCTGGATCGATTCTTACAAATTGAGTTTTTATTTTTAAACCGGATCGATATCTACGGCTCGAATGATTAAATCAACGTCATTGGCTAATAAGATGCACCTGTGTACTGTCCCAAAAAAAAAACAAAATTCATCGTTTCTTTTACATTCGTATTCATGTGTTTCCTTTCTCTTATATACGCATATGTAGGTATATATATATATATATATATTTCTTTTTTCTTTTTTCCTTTTGACATCCATATATACATATATTCATACACACGTATTTACACACACACACACACACACACACATGCATTCGTGTGTAGATAGGTAAAAAAAGGAAATCTAGACGTTTCATTAAAAGCTCGAATAAAATTTTAATTAAACACTCGTTCGAATGCGAACTCTCTCCCCCCCCTCTCTCTCTCTCTCTCTCTCTTTCTTTCTTTCTCTTTAGGTACATCGTTGTTATTACTATATTCCTCCTTTTTTCTTTTCTTCTTTTCAGACTGTCTCCCTACTGTCAAAATGAATTTTTCTGGATTATAATATGTCTACCGTATACGAGTGCGTTTTGTCCCGATTACGAAAGCACTTGGGTTTCTCATCCAAGCGAAGTTTGTGTTCTTAAAAATACGTTTCAAGATATTTCTAAATTTCTAGATATTAAGTCGTTCCGAAAATCGTATTGTAACTTCATCAAAATTGTTAGAATTTGCATTTATTAAAGAAAAAAGAAAAGAAGAAGGAAAAAAAAATTCGTCCTCGACATTCTGTCAAAAAGGAAAAAAAAAAAATAACGACAACAACAAAGAAAAAAGAAAAAAAAAAAAAGAAAGAGAAAAAGAAAAGAGAAAAATCGCTTGTATCTGTAAGATCGTTCGAAAACTTTCACAAGGTATAATGTACATTTCGCATGATTAGAAGATGATAGTTAGATACACACGAGCGGATTTCAAGCTGGATGAGAATTGATTTTTACGATCGCATTCGGTTTATAGACGAAAGGATAATAGGAACGTTCCGTTATGCGTTCATTCGATTATACGGCCCTGATCTTGCGGGGATCCGCGTTTTAATGGGCAAGCTGTTGTCGATCTCCTCTCTCTCTTTCTTTCTCTCTCTCTCTCTCCCTCTCTTTCTCTCTCTCTCTCTCTCTTTCACTGAGGCGAAAGCGACTTTCTCGTCGGCTTGCCGACCGATCTTTCGCTTCTTCGAGTGAAGAGTTCCTCGACGATTTTATACTAGAGAGGTTTTTAGCATAACTTCTTTTCTTAGCCTATCAAGACGGTCGCCATGTTTCTCTCTCTCTCTCTCTCTCTCTCTCTCTCTCTTTCTATTTTCACCACACCACTCGGCTTGTTTTTCTAATTTTTTTTTTTTTAATTTTATTATTATTATTATTATTATTATTATTATTATTATTTCTTTTTTTTTTTTAATATTTTTTACTAGAGCAAACTTTCTCTCTCCCTATGATGATTATCTACGAACGATTATTACGAGATTTCTTAACGAGGACGTCGAGTAAAACGTGTAACTTCCGTCATTGTTTGTGCAGGAAGTAGTTATTTGAATTCTCGATTTATCGG
>OU426851.1:9737471-9782471 GCA_911387685.1 Dolichovespula media | reverse complement strand
TTCTTTCTTTCACATCTTCGTGAACAAGTAAAGACGTCGAGTCACCTCCGAGAGAGAACGCGTGCATCCGGTGTTGCACGGTAATTTTCGATAAAACGAGATTGCAAAACGCGTATCCTATTACGGAGTTCAATTACGGGCGTTGTAGTCTTGTCCCAAAAATTCGACCGGTTTGACTCGTCGTTTCTACCTTGCCTTCTAACGGTATATACTGCTCCTATCGTTCTCTCTCTTTCTCGTTCTCTCTCTCTCTCTCTCTCTCTCTCTCTCTCTCTCTCTCTCCCTATAGAGATCTAGTACATATACGTGCATCCTTTTCTTCCTTTTGGACTCGTTGCAGGTGCAGTTGCTTCCGCGAGCATATATAGCATTGTTTATTGGTCCTTTTTCTTTATCTCTTATTTCCTTTCGATTCTATTGGAGAAAATATAAGTGTACACACACACACACACACGCGCGCGCGCGCGCGCGCGCACTCACCCGCACACACAAACACATTATATATTTTATTACAGTTGGATGAAGGACTTTTAACGTTTGTAAATCAATGTTTAAATGTTATTTGATATTAAGTAACGAAATTATATTTCAAAGTATATTTGAAAACGTAATTAATCACGATTGTAACGTAAATACGTATCACTTTCAGATATTATTTATTTACTTTTTTCACTTTTCTCTCGTTGATTTCATATGTCAGTTAAAATATTTTTTTTTTTTTTTTTTTTTTTTTTTTTAATAACGAACAAATTTCGACAATCTGCAACTATTCTCTGTAACGAAATTTTCGTTTATATAATCGAAAACCCGGGATCCCTTTTTATTGTCCTTTTTACATGCCGGAAATTGATTACAATCTGTTTTACCATTTGCTCGTTGTGCAATCGTCGATTTCATTAACACGTAGAATATATTTTCTTTCAGTTTGCCATACGGGCGGCTTTAAACGAGCCAAGAGAGAAAGAGAGTTTCGACGTTCTATTGATGCGTAGGGATTTCGCTTTTGAAATATCGCCGTAATTAGAACTTAAAATGAACGCATCGAAAAGCCACGTACGAGTAAAGCTTGAATCCGTGTAATAGTTAGTTTCTATTTATCTGTTGTTATTTTTTCTTTCCCTTTTCTTTTTTTTCCGTTGTTAATGACGTAATGATTGTTAATGGGGGAGGGGGGTGATTTGACCACGTAATGAAAAATCTCGTTTAAATGAAAACGCTCGATTACGTCGTTTCTTTTCTTTTTCTTTATTTGTATGTATTAAAAAATAAGAACAAATTAGTCGACAGGTATCGTCCGTTAGATGTATCGGTTTTAAAATTGAAAGATAAAAAAATAATAATAAAAAAAGAAGATACATAGCCATATGAAAGTTTAAATTTGTGAGATGTAGAACGTTTATAGGACGATGGTGGTTTAACGATGCAATTAAGGATCACTTTTAGTGCTTTCCCTTTACCGATCGTTACTAGTTCACCGTCCTCTTTTATCGTTTTCTCTCTTTAATGGTAACGGTTAAGGCGGTAAATTATTGGAGGAGAGGGAGGATGGAAGATTTACTTGAGGAAGAAGATTCTGGTTATCGGCGCAGAATCTTGGCCGATGGGGTCAGGAGGTCATGTCCACGAGACCCACATCTCTTTTTCTCTCTCTATATCTCTCTCTCTTTCTCTTTTTTATTTTATTACTCTATCCATATTCTTTTCTCTTTTTATGGTGTACGAGGTCATCTTATCAGATACATAAATCAATGTTCGATAAAGATTCAGAAAGTCTGCCGGCTAATAATTTATTAACGTGTTTAAGAGATTACAAGGATACATGTTTCTTATCAAATCTAATATATTTGCTCGTATATACATATATATGTATACATATATATACATATATATACATATATACAGGATGAGTCAGTAACTATTACCACCTCAAATATTTCCGTTATTTTTGGTATTATGGAAAAAAATACTCGGGACAAAGTTACGCTATTTTAAGGCCTACATCTGACGGTTGGCAAAAAATTTTTCACAACGTCATCGTTATTTTTTTTTTTAATTTCTTCTTTGTTTCTTTTTTTTTTATAAATGAAATCCTACGTTTTTTTTTATTTCGTGAATCGTATCCCCGTGTCATTTTGTATAGAAAAGTATTAAAGCGCAATGTCGAAAAACGATCAATTCGCTAGATATTTCGAAAAAAATGTTTGCTGACTCACGCAACTGTAAGAAGACATCTGTATTTGTTTTTGTTGTTGATTGAAGTTAGAAAAAAGTTTAAGAGGGAGAAAATGAATGGTTCAAGGTGAACTACATATTCGCACGATCATATCTTTTTCGCAAGTACACATATCCGTGTATTATTATTATTATTATTATTATTATTATTATTATTATTATTATTATCGTTATTATTATCGTTATTATATATTTATTTTATTTTAAACATATATATTTATTATATATTATAAATATAAATATATATATATATATATATATATTATAATTATTATATATATATATATATATATATATATATATATATATATATGTAATATCGAGTTATAATATAAAATTGATTATAGGAGGATATTCTCGAACCATGTAACATCGGATTAATGAAAAAAATATTGTGTTTATATATTGAAGTATATATTCATATATTCCTCTTTCTTCGGCGTCGTCTCTTTCACGCTCATCTTGTTTCGACTACATAAATGCATGCGTGGTAAGGAAGGTACGATAAGACGGTGCAAACGACCCGTGGAAAGTTTCCTCTCGCTTCGACAAAGACCGGCCTCTCAACGATGTTTTTCCATCGAGTTTTTACGTGTTACGTACTTACACACCTTCGTAGAGAACCACACGTATTTGATCGTCTAGATATACGGGGTGTTCGATTTTAATCGAATCGATGTTCTCGCGATCATCGCGGGGAAAAAAAAAACAACAAACGTTTGGAACATTTCTACGATAAGGACGTGAAAAATGTTCACGTTTTTTTTTGCTCTTGTTTCTTTGCCTTTTTATTTTATCAGGTTCGAAAAAGATTAAAAGAGAGAGAGAGAGAGAGAGAAAGCGAACGAATTAAAGTGGATCGTTTAAAACGGGACACCCCATACACGTCGATACGTGTACTCATGTTTCTCAGGGACGCTGAAGTTTACAAGAAACGATTTTATATATCTCGGAAGGAAGAATTTAAAAACACGAATATCGAGATAAATCGAAGACGCAACGAGCGTCTTCGATTCTTCTCTCGTCTGTCTTAATTCATCAATGACTTCCCACCCCCTCTTCTCTCTATCCCGAATTATTTTAGGATCGATGAGAGAAGGAAAAGGGAATGAAAAAGATCGAAGAGGAAAAAGTAGAAAAAGGAGAAAGATAAATAGAAACATATATAAACGTATATAAAAAAGGGGCTCGCAGGGGTAGGAACGCGAGAGATCGCGCGGGGAATTAATTTCGTGCCGATACACTTCGAGGTTTGAGGTTTCGAATCTTTCAAGTTCGAGCATTGCTTACCGAAGGCAAATACACGAAATTTGAAATTCAGATCGGTCGATGGCGCTCCCAGATATTCCCGGCGATAAATTCGCCGATATCGAGAGAGGAACAAAACGATACTGGGAGAGGTAGAAATAGAGAGAGCGAGAGAGAGAGAGAGAGAGGAGAGATGATATGGAAAGTTAGAATGTGTATGTACATACGTACGTACGCACGTACGTACGTGAAAGAGAAAGAGACAGACAAGATACATAGAGTCTCCACTACATATGTCGAATGCCATTTACACGAGCTCACGTGCGATATGGCTGGTGGTTTGTATAGCCGAGGCAACGCGTACACAAAATTCATGCATCGTATACCGTTAGTCGACATTCATTGGCTTCTTCTTCATCTCCGTTTTCTAACCGTGTTCTCCTTCGTGATCTCTCTCTCTCTCTCTCTCTCTCTTTCTCTCTCTCTTTCTCTTTCCCTCTCCCACCCCCTCAGTTTCTCTTCTTCCTTTCTCCATCTTTTTCCTTCGCCAAGTCGAAGACCAGTCGTCGTGCAATAAGAGAAGTCACGTTTCTTCTTTCTCTCTTTCTCCCTCTCTCTCTCTCTCTCTCTCTCTCTCTCTCTATATCTATCTCTCTCCGTTTTACACGTTGATTCGTTCGATGGCAACACGTCCATTTTCTCTTCTTGCATCGTCGGTAGTTAAGTCACTCCAGTCAGTTATGTGGAGTATAACGGAATCCAGCACCCAAGCTAAATTTAACACAAGCGAGAGGGAGTGAGATAGGCGATATCGATCGATGTGAAAGACGAAACGTATGTACCTTACGTACTACATACATATGAGAGAATTTCTTGTGTATTTGAGGAGACGACACCGGTGGATACAGCTTTGTCACCATCAGGAATGAGATGATGCCCTCAAGTCCATAGCGGTGAAGAAACATCGGAGATCGATGTTTCTATCTATCTTATTTTTAATTTTTTTTCTCTCTCTCTCTCTCTCTCTCTCTCTCTCTCTCCTTTTTTGTCTTCTTATTTATTTATTTATTTTTTTCGTTTTTCTTCCCGCCTCGTTTGTTTTTGTTTTTCTTTCACTTATCTCCTCTCGCCTTCCGCGTAATAATTTCGAAGCGCGTCGTTGTCGTCGTCGTCGTTGTCATCGTCGTCGTTCTCGCCATTTTGTCTTCTTTTCTTTTTTTTTTTTCTTTCTCTTTTCCTCGAATCGTTCTATCCTATCAACATAGTTCCATTACCAGTTTAACGTAATCGCAAATTTTATCTCAACGAGATGCCATTTTTCTTTTCTTTTTTCTTTTTTATTTCCAGTTTATTTTTTTCTTTAATTTTTAATCTTTTCTTTCCGTTTTTTTTTTTTTTCTTTTATCACACCGTGTGTCGAGTTTCGATACTTGATAATTACTCGTTAACTCGTTGGCGAGTCAATTGAGAGTGGATCACTCTCAACGGGTTTCAATTGGGAACACTTGTTTTGTTGATTTTCGATTGATATTGTTTTTCTTCTCTCTTTTTTTTTTTTTCAACACCCCTCGTGCAATCTTTTTTTTGATCCTCTTTCTTCCTCTTCGTCTTCTTCTCCTTCTTTTCGTTCCATTTCGTTTTATTTTCATACATAAGTACTTAATAGATTTTATTAAACATTTCGTTTATTATCTCTCGATGTTCTCGACATCAAATAAGAATTTTTCATCTTCGAAAGTTACGGGGATTGTTGTTTCTTTACGGAAAGCCATAGAAACAAAAGCAAACTCGTTATCGTTTCTGTGTATGTTTGTGTGTGCGTGAGTGCGCGCGCCTGTGTGTGCTAAGAAAGAATGAAAGAGAGAGAGAGAGAGAGATAGAGAGAGAGAGAGAGAGAGAGAGAGAGAGAGAGAGAGATAAAGAGAAAAGTAACGTTGCGAAATACGCACGACTTTAGCAATCGGGATTGGAACGCGGTATCAAGGAAGAGAGCAACTTAAAGAAAAAGAAAAAAAAAAAAGAATGAGGA
The DNA here is from genome assembly GCA_911387685.1 of Dolichovespula media. Lineage (NCBI taxonomy): Eukaryota > Metazoa > Arthropoda > Insecta > Hymenoptera > Vespidae > Dolichovespula > Dolichovespula media. The sequence continues at coordinate 9,776,962 of OU426851.1, read as the reverse complement.
CGAGAGGATTGAGGTACCAAGGACGTATAGTCCTTTATATGAAAGAACAGGTTTTCAAAGAAGGATGCTGACAATAACGATGGCGATGCCGTTGATGGTGGTAACGATGGCTATGATGACGATGATGGCGGTGGTGAAGGTGGTGTTAGTGATAGTGGTGATGATGGTAGTATTGGTTGTTGGTGTGGTGGCAGCGTTGGCGACTTGAAAATCCGCGGATCGTGCACGTGGCTCAAGTGTTACGAGTGTTGCGTAAAGTTTCTCATCTCTTTCATCGAGATACGTATTGGAGCCCGTTAACATACCAACTATGACCTCGTTGCGAAGCAACTCTGATACGTCGGAGGTGACGACGACGACGACGACGATGAGGATGTTGGCGAGGCTCTCGATTTTCCGGCGTTCGTTCACCTTTCGACTGCACCTTTCTCTTCCTTCTCTACTTATTTCTTCGCCTTTTCCTTTTTCATCTACTTTTTCTTCCTTTTAATTTGCCGTAAGTTTGATAGTACGATTTTACTTAACATTGAAATTGACATTACGTAATGATCGCCATTTAGATAATGATAAAATAGTAAAATTATTTGTATGTAACATTTTTTCATTAATATATATATATATATATATATATATATACTATTAATATTGAATATCCCTGTTACTTTCTCTTTCTTTCTATTAATAAATGGTATGTATATGTGTTTTTATATATAGGTATATATATACATATACATATATATATATATATATATATATATATATATATGTATATATACTATATAATTATATATACGTATATCCACACACACACATACACGCACATACGCGTGCGCGTTTACAGTTACACTATAATAAATATATATATATATATATATATATATATATATATATATAATAAAAAGTATATATATAATATAATAAAAAATGTTAATATAAATATAATATATATTATATATGTATTATATAATTATTTCACTTATTTTAATATTTTATATTGGACAATATGAAATCAGCCTGAGTAATCTCGAAAAGGAGTGAAATCGATTATTAAAAACACTCAGAAAAATTCGATCCTTTTCGTGTTATTACGTAATGAGAAGTATTACTCGCGTTTTGAAGATTTTACTTGGCAACGAATTTTCGACGGGAAAAAAAGGAAAAAAAGAAAAGAATAGAAAAATACCCTGTCTCAAGCGTTTTCCCGATAGTCGATTAGTTTAAGTATCGGTATTCGATGATTAGGTAGTTTGCCTTCAGAATTATTTTCTCGCGAATGATTTCGTCAGAGCACCGAGGGAATGCGTTTCTTTGGGCGGGGCGCGAATTCCTAGAACTTTATACTCGCGACACGCTAACACTCGTAAAATCTTGATGTTGAATCGTACGAGGATTCTAAACGAATTGTAACCAAACAGTCCGTAACGATCGTTCCGCGTGAAAGGATTTCCGCGAGTGGACCTCTGCGTTTACCGTGACGAACGCGCGTTTTCTTACGCTCGCCAATTTTCGGATATTATTTCGTTTTTTTCTCTTTTTTCTTTTATTTATTTTCCCTTCTTTTCTTCCTGATCTTTTATATTATACCGCGTGTTCAGAAAGTATTCTTACGTATCGTGGCTCGTTGAAATAATGTCGGTAGAATGTTTTATTTTCCAATTCGTCGATAATTTTAAATGAGGACACTCCATGTGTTACTACTAATCGACGAAATTCGAAAATCGTATTAGTCGATAAAGAAAATTTATTTTTGGACATATATTGTTTGTACACACGCACACACAAACGTAAAGTTCGTCATGGATTCCTCTCCTTTTTCGTGTTTTGTATTCGATTGCAAATTGTACATTGTCATGATCAAAACGAACGATTTTCATTACCAATGGAATTTATATGTTTTCATATATTTTGTTTCCATTGCAAACTAAAATTTCCGTGCGGAGATATGAACGTCTCTATACGGAAAATAAAACTTTGTGATCTCTACTCGGATGACATAGACCATCGACGATCAATAAAAAGTTGCAATTTCTTTTGCTCGATCTATGTACACGTTGTGTGTTTTATATATATGTAATACAGCTATAGTAATGTTTTGTACACTTTGTAGTTTTCTATATTTCGTTTAATTTTGTTTATTTGTTCGTAATTTCTATAATAAAAAATAAAATTATCGGAAAACGTATTAGAAGTTGTATTAATTTATAAATAATAATATATATATTTCCAAATAATAATATATATAAATATATATATATATATATTATTAATGAATATTATACAATAATTTATAATAATATTAAATATCAATATTTTTATACAATAATATATTAATATATAAAGTAAATATTTCACGATAGTAAATATAACAAATCAAATATAATTACATATAAATAGATTCGGATAATTAAATAATTTAAATATTTTAATATTGATTTTATAATATTATATTTTACTATTTTTCAGAGTTGATAAACATATGGTATAAAGTTTCTTATAAAACAGTTATGAATTTTATATATATATAACTTCAATTTTAAATACATTATTTATTTGTGTCAAAAATATAATTAATATAAACCTATATATTCCTACATACATATATATATATATATATATATATGTGTGTGTGTGTGTGTGTGTATATAAATATATATATATATATATATATATATATATGTATATATTTATATTTATATATATATATATATATATATATATATATATGTATATAAGAGAGAGAAACTTGGAAGATGAAATTGCAGAGTAGGTCGAAGGGGCAGGGTTTACCGATTCGAACCTTGCAACGTTTAGGGAGACTAAAATTGTAGCTGTGAATGGTAGAACCTAAACTCGAAGCGAACGATGGCTCTTCTCTGTGCCAAAATCAAATGAAATTTCAGCAATTTCAATTGAGCTTGTTCGCGTTGTATCCTCATATCTACGTACATACATACATATATAGCTATCGTATAAGGTTGATAAGCACTGGTATTTCCCCTTGGATTTTACCTCCTTAGTAAATTGACAAACTTTGTCAGAGAAAGAGGAAAGGGAAGAAAGAGAGAGAAAGAGAGAAAGAGAGAGAAGATGGGGGGGGGGGCAGACAGACAGGGAGACCGTTACTTTGAAACGTGGTTCAAGTTCTGAAGAATTTCTTACGTCGTACTTCCTCCTTTATCGCGAAGAACGTGAGAATCGTTTTTGGATCAAACATGATTTCCAGATCTACCGGGCGTTCAATAAGAATTTTTTTCCTATCGTCCTCTTCTGTTGTTTAAAATATTACCACGTTTTAAATATTTCGGTGTTAACATGTTCTTTCCGTTTCTTCCTAAAAGTACGATATATATATATATATATATATATATCTATATATAGATATATATATATATATATATATATATATATATATATATATGTATGTATGTATAATTTATTATCTATAACTATATATAGTAGTAACCATCCAGTAGTAAACTAATACAATAAGTGGTTCGCTATAGAAAATGTGTGAAGTCCTTTTTTCTTTTTTAAAAGTAATGAAAGAGAAAAGTTGGATCGTTTTATCTTCGATTATAGTCTTCATTACTGCGTATCACAGATCGTCGATCGGGAGAGTCGATTGGGCAATTTTTCCAAACCAATATTTTATCTCGGTGTAAATGACGTAGATAATCTTTCTTTATCATTTTTTAATGCCAGCCATTTCTTTTCTATATCGGATTTCGAACGTGAATCAATTATCCTTTTTTTCCTTTCTTTTTTTTTTTTTTTCTTTACTTTTCTTCTCTTTCCTTTTATTTTCTATAGTTTAGCAATTACTCTGCGTTCGAGTGCTTTGGGGTGTTTCTATTATTAAACGGTTGAACCGTTTTCACACACGTTTGGTAAATTCAATTGTCGTTTAAGTTGGTAGTTCCTATATCGTAGAACTTTGTCGATGCGGTTTAGGGATGTATCGATCCATTCCTAATGATTGAATTAAACTCGGTTTGCGAACGTTATCCATTAACTCGTTTTACTCTTTACATCGATCTCGAAGTACGGAGTACTTTGTTTCGCTCTAAAATGCGATCGCGCGGAAATGATCGTTGAAGAATTATGTAACGAAAAATTATAAAATCATTGAAAAATTATTTAGAATATGTAGTTTGTTTATTATTTATTTCTTCAGCATAGGTAATTATAATATGTTATAGACGATGAAATATTAAAATCGAATTAAAGACGAACTTAAAGTCGACGAATGTCGATAAGTTATAGCATTTCTCGAGAATTAATTTCGTTCTTTTGGTTGGTTGATTTAAAGCTTATCGAACAGATTACATATATCGTACGGCGTACCGTTCAGAAGATAATACGAGAGGCTCATTGCTTTAAAGTAATTATGCACACTGTGCCACATAACGTGTACTTCAATTTACGTCTCTCTGATCGCTGAAGCAGATTTGCAGTGTATGCTGTAATCGATTCCATGAACGACGACAGAATCTATGGCGTTAAATTAAATTTGGTTTACCATCTAGTTACATACACACACACACACACACACACACACACACACATAATTATATATATTATTCATTAGTTATAACTATTATATGTATGTTTATTTATTTATATTTATTTATTTATATTTACTTATGTATTATATTATGTATATATATTCATTCATTCATTCATTCATTCATTCATTTATTTATTTATTTATTATTTCAACTTATAATATGTTTCTCTTTGAAAACTTTCGAAACTGATGAATCTAACTGTTAAAATAATTTGTCATCAATTATTATAAATTAATAAGTTCAGAAGTATCTGTTCATTTGTACACTGCACGTACCTGCATTGTTTTGTAATTTAAAAAAAAAAAAAAAAGAGTTAACATGCATATTTCTCTTCGAAAAATTTAAACTGTAACAAAGAAGAAGAAGAAGAAGAAGAAGAAGAAGAAGAAAAACGAGAGAGCAAAAATTCTTCCGAAATGATCGTAAATAAACGAATTGACAAATTGTCAATAATCGTTTGAAGAAATAATCGAACGTTAAGTCGTCTAAAATGCAGGGTATTAATCGTACGATTGTACGATCGACAGCTGTTGAGTGGCATCGATTAATCTGTTATGATTTACGCACTGCGACTTCTCGCAGTTCCCCATACGGTGTCCTTTGATCGACGGCGAAGGAAATTCACAGACGGTCGATGATAAATGTCTCTGACAATAAGCGTATCCCTTCCGTTAGCTTCGACAGACACGTAGAGTTCCTTCCTTATTGCTGAATTCAACTGAAACAAGGACTGGTAACAGCAGTGCCAGACATAACGCCGGTATTTTTCCCTTGTTAATTGTCTCGTTCACGTTCCTACGTGTAAAAGCCTTCTACAAAGAGATGTAGAGTGTAGACAACGAGAGAGCAGAAAGAGCAAGAGACGGAGAGCGAACGTAGATTTGCTCGTGCGTATATATGTGTGCGCGCGCGTGAAATAGGAAGAGAGAGAAAGAGAGAAAGAGAGAAAGAGAGAGAGAGAGAGAGAGAGAGAGAGAGAGAGAGAGAGAGAGAGAGAGATGATAGCACGCGTAATATTAAAGACGCTCCGCAGGCGACATTGTCTTGTTATTCAGCCGACTAAGACAAAACGGCAATGGTGAGAGGTTGAGTGGGTGGGTGGTTGATGGGGTGCGGCGAGGGGTGGCGAGGAGGAGGGATGAGGAGCATGGATTCGAGAGGAAATAGATGAGGGGGGTGAGGGACTGTCAAGTATTAGAAAGACAAGGACGAAGTTAGCATTCTCAAACCAGGAGAAATGTGCCTGAGGCTGTTTCACCTTGGTGTCTCGGCTTTGCTCGAATTTACCCGAAGACCGAACTTCTCCTAGACCGGCTTCTCTCGGCATCAACATCGTCGTCTTCGGTTTAGTACTCACGATCTTCCACTCCTTCTCCTTCTCCTTCTCCTTCTCCTCCTCCTCCTCCTCCTCCTCCTTCTTCTTCTCCTACGCCTCATTCCACCGTAGGACTTCTACACGAGAAGAAGGTGTAGGAGGTAGCCATAGAAGAGCTACTGGGGGCCTCACTCGACTTACCCACTGGCCACAGCCGACGTCGCTCTTCCGACTCTAAACATTGTTTCCGCTTACTTGACGAGGCGTTTAAGTTTCAGATTGTTTACGACTCGGAACTCGGTGAAACCGTCGATTTTCCGAGGGAAATTACCGAGGCTCTAGGAAAGCCTCTTGCCTTCCTTCCTTCCTTCCTTCCTTCCTTCCTTCCTTCCTTCCTTGCTTACTTGCTTACTTGCTTACTTTTGAGATACTCTCTCTCTTATCTGTTTTTTTCTCTTTCTATCTCTACTGTCTCGCTCAATCACACATTCATTTCACTTTAAATTCCTCGTTTGGTTCGTCTCACGTTCAATGTTTTACGGGTTTCTTAAGTTGACGATGTCTCTCGAATGGTGTCACGAATAATCACATTTTGGTCCGTTCGCACACCAATTCGTTCGTGTTCATACGATTTCGTTGTTTTATTATAGTATTTAGATATTTCATTTAATCGTCGTTTTAAACAACGTACGATTTACATATACATATCTATGTATATTTATTTAATAGATTTTATTCGAGCGTTTAATCATTGAATCCAAACGAATTCTTCGAAGATAAATTATGTTGCTATATATATTCGAAACGGTAGGTTTTAAGTTACCTCCCCTTTCCTCCACGCTTTTTCTATTAACACACAGACAATAGAGGGGTTAGATTTAATTAGGTGGTACCTTCGAAATTCATTTTTCTTTCTTTCTTTCTTTCTTTCTTTCTTTCTTTCTTTTCTTCTTTCTTTCTTTCTTTATTCTCAACGAACGTCAGAAATTGTCGGAGCGTGAAATTGAAAAAATGTCTTTTCCTTTCTGATTTCAGAACATCCTAGACAAGTTCAATCCAGGAGCAAGGCAGCTGATCAATGCTGGGAAGGCATACCTGAAGGCACTTCACGGTAAGAGAATTAAATCGAGCGTACTATATAGAAAGGAGAAAAGAGATGGTGGAGGAGGAGGAGGAGGAGGAGGAGGAGGAGTGGGGAGAGAAGAAAAAGAAGGAGAAGGAGCAGGAGAAAACAAATAAGGGCTGATGGGTAGGTGACGAGTTAAAAAGACAATAAGGAGATCGGTATGGTATATAATGGGTAAAAGAGAAAAAGAGAAAGAAGATAAGTCGAAAAAGGGGGGAGGAATTTTATGTCGTCTCTTGGGTCCTCTTCCGAGGATCGAATTGCCAGTTCGTCAGAATTGCACGCGAGAGGAAGAGAGGGTGCGAGGGCGAGGGAGAGGGGGAAGGGGGTGGGTGAGAGGGCTAAGCGTGTTGTTTTTTATTTCCTACTACTTTCCTATTTCTCAAGTCAGTCTCAAGAGAAAGAAGAAAATCGATCGATACATCTCTTTTCCTCTCGTATTTTCCTTTTTCATTGGATAAACAAACGTGTCTGATATATATATATATATATATATATATATATATATATATATATATATATATATATGTATATATGTATGTATATATGTACGTATAGATTGTATACGTAGTGTAGCATCTTAGCTAGCTAGATAACTGAGAACGATGGATAGTGAACCCATACAACTTCGCTTCTGTTATATAGCAATACATACTACATACGGAGTGATCGTAGTGACTCTTCTCAAGTGACTCTTATGCTCTTTCCACTGTTATTGGTCGGTTTCTCTCGAACAATTCAATCGAGAAAGCTATCCTTTCTCTATCCTCGAGAGTTATCTTCGTTTTGCTCACAATGTATTATCTTGGAAGGTATCAACCTAATGTCCCCCCTCCCACCTCTCCTTCTTACTCCCCCCCCCTCTCACTCTCTCTCTCTCTCTCATCTACCATTTTTCGTGATATAATACTTGATATATAGAACTGATCACGAATCATGATTCCGGTCTTAATTATCTCGATTATGAATATTTTACGTTATTATTCATTCTAAGACTATGACGATGATGGTGATGATGATGATGACGATGATGATGATGATGATGATGATGATGATGATGATGATGATGATGATGATGATGATGATGATGATGATGATGATGATGATGATGACGTTGATGATGATGATGATGATGATGACGTTGATGATGATGATGATGATGATGATGATGATGATAATTATATTAGATCGTGCATTTGATTAAATTTCTTCAGAAAATTTTCATAGCATGATTATCGTATTATACGAAACGAAAAAAAATAATCGAAAGGGAACGATCTTTAATACATAAACGAATTGCAAATTTCACGGGTTACGATTGAAAAATGTTATATTTAAGATACAGATTAATATTTACGTATAATCGATAGGGGCTAAGGGGAAGTGGGGTGAGTGGAGGGAAACTTTGATACCTCGAGAGATAATTAAAAAGTAAAGTATAAATCGAACGACGAGCGTATAATTTAACGTATAACTACATTAACATAAAGAAATTCTTTTTCTTTTTCTTTTTTTTTTTAATCTAATCGACCAATCGGATCGCCGTCGACGAGTTTCTTTTTCCATTTTCGTCGAGTTCCTTTCCTTCTTAAATAAAACAATTTTCCTTAGGAAATTTATGGTCTATTACGTACGATAACGATTGGGTAGGGTGTTACGGTATCGTACATAGTTACGAAACATCATGGGAGAAACAATGTAGAGAACGTATAGAAACAGGGGGAGAGAGAGAGAAAGAGAGAGAGAGAGAGAGAGAGAGAGAGAGAGAGCAAGAGAAAGGGAGTGCTAGAATGCAGTCGGCGAATCCGAGCCAGCTGGAAAGCTCCGACGTAAGCGGAGCTTAAATCTGGCTTTGTCACGGTGCAAGCGCACGTAGTATTCCGTGTCCATGGAAGCGAGATACGATTCCACCATGGTGTTTCTTCGTTCGCGCATTTGTGTGTGCTTATGTATATGTGTAGGTGTACGTGCGTGTGTGGCTCTATGGTGTTGGATACGAGGGTAGAGACCGATATTTATGGCGTTTGCGATCTAGTATAGAGAAAAGAGGTATTGTAGAGAGAGAGAGAGAGAGAGAAAGAAAAAGAGAGAGAGAGAGAGAGAGAGAGAGAGAGAGAGAGAGAGAGAGTGATAGGAGGGAATGGGGTGGGATTGAGGTGGGGTTGGGAGGAAGGGAAACGAACGAGTTTGTGAGAAAGGTAGAAAGAGATAGATGGATAGATAGATAGATAGAGGGGTGAATAAGAGATAGACGAAGACGAAACGAGCGAGGGTATCGAAAACAAAGAAGTTCCCTCAAATTTGGTGTTATGGAAAATGATATCAATGTTGGTTGGTCTGTATCTTTCTTTCTATCTATCCATCGATCCATCTATCCATCCATCTATCTATCTATCTATCTATCTATCTATCTATCTGTCTGTCTATTTATTTAAGTGCTTACTTACTTACTTACTTATCTTGACATATATAATTAACGGAATTAATAACTTAATCGGATCAGGAAAAAATGGGAGTTCGTATATTTATATTTAATGCTTCCACCAGCTTGTTCCTTTCGTTTGGTTTATTATTCTCTTTCGCTTTGATTTTCATCTTTATTTTCTTTATTATTTATTTAATTTTTTTTTTAATTTCTTTTTTATTTTTATTATATTTTTCTTCTCTTTCTTCTTCTTCTTCTGCTTCTTCTTCTTATTATCATCATGATTATTGTTCTTCCTGCAAGTCAAATCTACAAAACAAATTTTCTTCTTCTTTCATTCGCTAAACGTAAAACACTCGAAATATGAGATAAGTATGATACATATGTACATACATATACACACATATGTATGTATCTATCCTAGGTGCTCGTAAAATAGCTTTGTTATATCTTTCTTTCGTTTGTTCTCTCTCCTTTACCTCCTCCCTCTCCCTCCTTCTTCTCTCTCTTTCTCTCTCTGTTCCTCCCTCCCTCTCGTTCTTCATTATAGCTTATCCACGTAGACACTCGAACCTTCTACAAAATCTTGCGCCTCGGCACACCTTTGCAAGTCCTTCGCAAACGTAGACTGTCTCGAACAAAAAAAGACTCTCTCTCTTTCTCTCGTCTCCCTCTCTCCCTCCCCCCCCCTCTCTCTCTCTCTCTTTCAATTTCACACTATTATCTACTTACTACCACATCATCAATGCTTTTGTCTTATTCTCATGAAAGCTTTCGAGAGTTACTCATCGAGGTAATCCTTTATTTGTTTTGCACTTTCCCTTCTACTCGAGTACGTCAAAAATTAATTCCTAATCGAGTTAGCCCTCTTACCTTCTCCCTTTCTCTTTCGTTCCGTCTTTCCCTCTTCCCTTTTTCTTTTTTTCTTTTTTATCTTTAGTGGTCGAAGCTACAGAGAACCCTGGTAGAGGAGGAACTCGTTAAGAAAGTTACATCCCCCTTCTTTGTACTCTTCGGGAAAACTCTTCGCCGACTTTTTCAGCATTCTCGCATTTAATCGCGGTCGAGCTTCGAGATAAAAACTTCGTAATTCCAAGAAGTGCGTAGGCGAGAGAGAGAGAGAGAGAGAGAGAGAGAGAGAGAGAGAGAGAGACAGAGAAAGAAAGAACCTCGTTGGCCGTCTTAACGTGGCCAACACCGACTAGGAAATTATCGCAATTTTATTTGTCTGTCTGCTTATACCTTCCTCATCTTCATCCTCCTCCTCGTCCTCCTCCTCCTCCTCCTCCTCCTCCTGCTCCTCCTCCTCATCCTACGTTTCTTCCTCTTCTTCAAACTTTCGCAAAACACGATGCTGTCCGCTGAATACAAACTTTCTCTCGTAAAAGGATCGCAAAGGGAAGTTTTTGAAGGCCGACATGGCTGACAACGTGCGAACGAACGAACTTGAAATAGAAAAATATTTGTACACTTGTAAAAATTGAAAGAGCCTTAATATCTGGATGATATATATATATATTTTTTTTAATCTTTTTACGATCGTACAAATCATTTATGAATCAATTATCAGGATTTGAAAGTTATTGAGATTTTAACGAAGATGACGGTCGTATTATTTTATTATTATTATTATTATTGTTATTATATGTTTTTCTGTTTTTTTTTTTTTTTTATTTCTTTGGGAGAATCGTGCGCGTTTCTTTTAATGAAATTTAATATATCAAAGTTCGCAAAACAAGTTTACGATGTTATTCGTCAAACGTATTCTCAACTGTTCTCGATCATTAACAACATCCTAATAATATTCGAATTCTTAATTACGTTTAATCCCGACTATTTTATTGATATAAAACGTTTCAGAAAAATGAATATTTATTTGGCTATGTATTACTTCAAAAAAAAAAAAAAAAAAAAAAAAAAAAAAGTAAAAAAAGAAACGAACAAACGAGAAAAGGAAGAAAACGAAGAGAGAAAGAGAGATAAAAGGATGAGGAAGAGGAAGAGGAGGAAGAAGAAATAGGAATTTATACATCGAGGTAGGATTTAAGACTTTTAAATCGATCCTCTTTTCTCGCGCAACACAAAAACTTGAACGCCTCCAGGATTTATTTTCCAAAGGAAAAGGGGAAGTGCAACTTCGTTATCGAAGTTAAATGCGTAGAATTTGCATTATTCAAGAGTGAAGTATGAAGAAGGGGTAGCAGCAACAGCACCAGTAGCAGTAGTAGTAACAGCGGTAGTAGTAGTACTAATAGGAGGAGGAGTGGGAGAAGGAGAAGGATGTTAGGAATATTCAAAGAAATTCGTAGGTGTAACGTTCAGCGTGTGTGTGGCGGTATAGGTATTATAAATATAGCCAGCACGGAATTAAGTATGCGAGTCGCCTTGATCAGAGAACCGTGATGGTGGTCAATGTCGTATATTCAATGAGGCTATTGAGTCCTCGAGATGGTGATATCAAAAGGTACGTGGCGCTTGCTCTTCCTTTTGTCAGTTCGCGTTCGTAACGAGTTAATCCTTTACGGTTTACGTATTTCCAATTAAAATTCTCACGAGGAAATGTGAGACGAGAGGAGAAGGGAGCGGGGGTGGAGGAAGGAGAGGAGAAGAGGAAGAGAGAGTGACGGGGGATATGGTGTGTGAGCAGGTGGGTGGGGGTGGTAGAGGATGTAAGGAAGAAAATTGGTTAAATTAATCATCGAATTTGCACCTTTGACGTTCTCCCATGTTGACCGGCGATTATCATTTCAGATTCCACTGGATAGTCTAATAAGAGGTACGTACGTACGCAGGTTAGATAGTGGAAATTTTATGGGAATTTCCGTGAGGATATTCACCGAGGATGGGAAATTATGATTTATTAGTGTGATATATTCTAGGGGAAAACTTTGTTCCAAAGGGCGAAGGGTGGAAAGTGCTGGGGTCTAATGGAAGAGTCCCGAACGAACGTTAACAGCTATAGTACTTATGTATACACCTTCCGACTGGTAGTTTCTTCTTTTTAATATTAAGATATCTTTTAAGGTGAGGAATGTCACTTTGGCGTAACGTCGAGTCATAATGTTGTCTTCTACTTTTCAAGAAGTAAAGAGAGAGAGAGAGAGAGAGAGAGAGAGAGAGAGAGAGAGAGAGAGGTTCCTCGTTAAATTATGCAAATGCTCACGTCAGACACTTTGGAGTTGGTAACCTCGTTTCCCAGTCTCTTAATCGTAATTCCCAAATTCCCTTTGCGTGCTTTGCGCGCGTGCTCACGAGGGCGCGGGCGTGGACGGAGACGTGGAGGGGGGGACGCGAACGCACCAAAGAGGGTGGGCGCCGTTTTTGCGAAAGGAACGCTCGACGAGTTCATCCGACGAAGTATATTCGCAAGGAGGTATGGGTCTATGTCTCTCTAACTGGTTGTGGGCCTCGTTGCTACTACTACCACCTTTCTACCACCCCAGCTCCCGAATCCAATTGCGTCCTTTGAATCCTGCCTCCCTGCTGTCTTTGTTCCCGAGTTTTCGTCCTTACGGAATTAATTCGTCCCGTTTCTCCCTTTCTATTCTCTTGGAACTTGCTGATCGGTGAACTCCTCTTTTGGTCCTCTTACTATCTCTTCCTATCTGTATGTATGTATGTATGTACGTCTGTCTCTCTGTCTGTCTGTTTGTCTCTCTGTCTTTATTTCTCTTCTGGTTGCCTTTCCGTAACGTTAGAATCGGAACAGTCAACGACAATTTATAACGAGTCTTGGAGCCACTTTGGGAAAGCCCACTTGCTTCTCTCCTCTTACTTCCTTATCTTCCTCCTTCTATTCCTCCTCCTCCTCTTCTTCTTCTTCATCATTATCATCATCATCATCATCATCATCATCATCATCTTCTTCTTCTTCTTCTTCTTCTTGTTCTATTGTAAAAGGAAGAGAAAGAGCTAGAGAGAATGTTCTTCCCTTTCCTATTCCCTATTCGATTTCTCCATCTTAAGGAAGCCACTTACAACGTTGGAACTTGATATCTATGAATTCGACGAGATCCCTTCCCCATATCACCGGAAACTTTCTTATCGAAGTAATGACGTTAAAATGGTCCCGCGTATCAAGAACCAAGCCGATACGACCATCTTCCTTTTCGATGAAAGAGAGAGAAAGAGAGAGGGTTATACCTTGAAAAGTTAAGAAGACGAATTTCGAATGTAATTTCGTATATCGATAAGAAAAATCTTTATAAATTAAGATCGATATCTTCCTTTTATCTCGTTAGATTTTATCGCACATTCTTTTACCGTTCAACAAATACGAACGTACTATTTTTTATTATTATTATTTATTATTATTATTATTATTATTATTATTATTATTATTATTATTATTATTATTATTATTATTATTATTATAATTATTTATTTATATATTAAAAATTTTTTTTTAACTTTTTTTTCCATTTTTACGGGTGGGAGAAGAGAATTTTTTTTCTTTCGACGAGAGAATCGAAAAATCCTATAGGAGAGGAATTTCGAGAATCGTTCATTCCCATTGCGGTTTAGGGTGTAAGCGGATGGGTTGGTGTCAGGTACAGACACTGGCCAGCCCGTTTAACACTATACAAAACACCGAACGCGTAATTACTGTGGTCTGTTAAAATGTGAAATCTAGAATGTAACCCCATTCTCTCTCTCTCTCTCTCTCTCTCTCTCTCTCTCTCTCTCTCTCTCTCTCTATTTTCCTTTTCCCGTATTTTACCTTGCCATTCTTCCCCCTTTTTTACCCCTATCTTTTCTACGACAGCGACACGCACAGTTGTATGGCTCTCTCGTAAACGTTACCACCAAACGTTTCTACTCCCATTCTCTGCTATGGGAGCAAAAAAAAAAAAAGAGAAAAAATATATATATATAAAAAAAAAAAAAAAGGAAAAAAAAGAAAAACAAAAAAGGAAACAATCCCCTTTTCTTCCCTTTCTTTTCAACACACGCACGTTCATGTTCACGCACACGCACGAACACACACCCACACACATTTTACAGCTCGGCGCTTCGCGTCACTTTTTTCGTCGGTAGGTACCCACTCGACTACGTCCCGAGTACGTACGGTTAAAAAATGTAGACTGGTAATTTGTGGCACGACCTTTCTCTCTCTCTCTCTCTCTCTCTCTCTCTCTCTCTCTCTCTCTCTGTCTTTCTGTCTGTCTGTCTTTCTCTCGTTTTATTTTTATTCACATTGGTCCAGAACACGAGCAAGCGTTTCGCACTTTGACCGGTACTTGTCCAAAGCAACGCTCGGATTTTTCGACCCTTTGACGTTCTTAACAAGAATTTGTTTTCGACAGGTAATTGCTTCGACTCGACCAAACGATTTCATCCTTTTGACCCGAGGCTCTCTCTCTCTCTCTCTCTCTTCATTTCTATCAATCTTTTTTGTTTTCTCTCTCTCTCTCTCTCTCTCTTTCGTTCTCTTTCTCTCTCTTCATTTTCTTCATTATTTCGCGTTCTCAACACATTTTTTTCTACTAATTCAAACGTGATTTACGAATTAATTCTATGACCCGATAGATAGATAGATAGAGATAGAGTTAGAGAGAGAGAGAGAGAGAGAGAGAGAGAGAGAGAGAGAGAGAGAGAGAGAGAGAGAGAGAAAGATCTCATGTACGTTCCCCTACCGATATACGATTTAATTAATTCAATGACACGTCACGTTCAATGTTTTTCCATAAAATCGACTATTTCGTATACATATACAATGTATCTACGTATCTCGTTTATTTAAATCCGCTTTCACATTTTCCGCTTTTATCAGAAATTATAGATACGCACATACACGCTCACGAGGGCATGGGCAGCGCGACATACGTTAATCACACGCACGCACGCACGCACGCACGCACGTACACACACATACACACACACTTGCGCGCGCGCGCATACTCACACAAGCAATGCGTACTCCCATAGAAATTATAAAAACTTCAACGTATATTTTACGATCGACGATTTTCTCTACGAGTAATAAAAAAAGAAAAAAAACAAAAAAAAAAGGACGCGCACAGAAAATAAACGGGAAATATACGATGACGAGTACGACGACGTCTACTGTGTTGGATATAAACGTTGCCGAACGTTTGTACGTATTCGACGAATAAATACTCCCTCTCTCTCTCTCTCTCTCTCTCTTTCTCTCTTTTTACTCGTAGCATTTCGATGCTCGAGTGATACTTCAACCGCTGATATTTTTCATCGTCGAGAGTGGAAATCGATGGGTAAAGAGTTGCCCGAAGGACCGAAGAATTGGAAGAAAGGGAGATGGAAAAGTACGGTGGTTGGTTTATCGTTGGGGGATGAGGAAGAGGAAGTGTGGTGAGGGTGGGAGTGGGGGGAGATGAGGAGGTGAGGACGGAATGGATGGATGGATGGATGGATGGAGGAGGATTGGTGGACCGATCACCTTCGATTGATATTGCGATTGGTAAACGTTAAAGAGGGCCAAGGGCAACGAAGGCCAGTGAAAAAAAAAAAAAAACGGAAGAAGAAAAAAGAGAGAGAAAGAAAGAAAGAAAGAAAGAAAGAAAAAAAAAACGGAAAGTCGCTCTTTTAGGTTGCGAAAAAGTTCCGTACGTAATTAAAATTGCTTGTGATGCGTATCACTGTAAGGAAGATAAAAGATGAGATTTTGTGTGTGTATGTGTGTGTGATAGAGAGAGAGAGAGAGAGAGAGAGAGAGAGAGAGAGGGTCGATTTTCTTTCTCGTTCACACTCGATTTCGACGTTTCGAGTCGCGATCGCACTTAGTACGATCTAACGAGAAAAGTTTTTAAATTACATTCCACTGGATCGGTCGACTGCCATTCTCTTTTCTCTCTCATCTTTCTCCGTCTATCCTTTTTTTCTTTTTTCCTTTCTCTCTCTCTCTCTCTCTCTCTCTCTCTCTCTCTCTCTCTCTTCCTTTTTCTCTTTATATTTCTCTTTGCTCGTACTAACTTGGACTCAATGGAATTTTCATTTTTTTCCTGTTCCTTTTTTTTTCTTCTTTTCTTTTTTTCTCTTCGTCAATTCTTTTCCTTTTTGCTTTGCGATAAATCTTGTTTGTAGGTTCACCTCGTAGTTACATAGGATATCCCTATACTTTCTCGCTTGACCGACCGTCTGAGTATTCTCTGAATATATTTTCTCTCTCTCTCTCTCTCTCTCTCTATATATATATATATATATATATATATATATATATATATATATATATATATATCTTTGCTATCCTTTTTCTTCTCTCTTTTTTCTCTCTTTTATCTATCTATTTCTCTCTCTCTCTCTCTCTCTCTCTCTCTCTCTTTGTTTTTTTTATCTTTCTCTATCTTTCTCTCTTTTCTCTTTCTCGCTCGGCAGACTTCTGTCTCGAGATGGAGAGATAAAACTCATTAGAGTCGCGTCGCAAGTACGTTAAAAATGTTGCTTACCCCGGTATATATATATGTATGTACGTACGTACGTACATTAGATACAGAGAGACGTTCTACGAGGTACTAGGAAAAGAGGGGCATCCCTTTAGCTACGAGTTAAAGCCTGCTTCAGACAGTCCGGAGTACGAGTCTAACGACTACAACGTATACCGACTCTTTGTGCCCACGTTTTTCGGCCTTTCGAATGCGCGGATTTGCGGAAGAAGCTTTTGCTACCAACCACCTTCTATATACTTTCTGATTTACTTACCCTTTTCTCTTACATTCTTAATGGAGCTACATATATATATCTATATAAGTACACATACACATACGCACACACACACACACACACACACATACATTTTTTAAGTTAATCCATAAAAAATAATGAATAATGAAAAAATGTCAATTAAAAAAATATTTATTTATTTATTTATTTAAATATTTATCGGTAATATTACATCCTTCATCGTTCATGTTTACTACATGGTCTTATATAACGCCCAAACAAACGATTTTTATTAATGAAATCTTGCATGAATAAATAATCATATAGTATTCGTATAATGTGTTATTGACGTTAACGCCGTTAAACGTCGTTTACTTATTTGATTTAAACGATCACACGATCATGGATTATACGAAGTTGGTGTAATAATACAATTTATTCATTCGAGCTAATTCGAAGTCGTCCATCGAACGGATACCTAAGCGTAAATTATAACGGATGCCTGGAATGATTACGATCCGTACTATGGGTCATAAGGGATTAATTAGAGTGTTTCGAGAGTTCGTGTACTAGTAGTAGCATTAGTATTAGTAGTGGTAGTAATAGTAGTAGTAATGGCAATAGTAGTAGTAAGTAGAAGGGATAGAGGTGTGCATCCTACCTACCGATGTTGGGAATATACACTTTGATTAGCCGGAAGTGATCGATCTACGCGCGGACGCACGCGCTGATTCATCTGTATATATATATATATATATATATATATATATATATATATATATGTATATATATATATATATATATATATATATAATATATATATACATATATAGATAGATAGAGGTTCCATTAGTACACCCGGTATGTGGCTAGTGTCCACCAGTCTGGGTACGAATATGTAAGGTATTCGCGATTAACCGAGATTGAAACGGATTCCAAGAGCTCGCTATGTTAATAGTACCGATGGTTGGTATACTCTCTATATGCTACATAGGTAATAGTGATTTGATAGTATTAGTATATACATGTCCCACCCTCCCTTCCTCCCTCTCTCTCTCTCTCTCTCTCTCTCTCTCTCTCTCTCTGTCTCCTTCCCTCCCTTCTCTTTTTCACTCTATCTCTCTCCTGCACATTAATATTGCCAGTAGAGTACTTGTTCATCGTTTCGTACGCAGAGACTCCATTAACCCTTTCACATTCGACCATTGTACGTATGCACGCGTATCCACCGATGATCCATTTGTCAGCTCCACCCTCGTACAACGAGCAACATCGTTCGACAATTCATTCTATGTTTGACGCATGCGTACTATTACACGTATGTATATACATGGATTCGTTTACCTACCGTTAGTGTATACTTGTTTTAACTTCCGATAGTATCGCAACCCAATCGCTCCTATCGATCATCATCATCATCATCATCATCATCATCATCATCATCTGTTTGTATCTGTTTTTATCCATTAGATTTTCCAAAGAGAGAAATACCGTGCCGGAATCATTCGTATCAACGATCAAAGTCGTAGAAATTAGCCGGCGTCCAAATGTAAATTTGTTTATTTGCGTTAAACGCCCGTTACGTACGTTTAAATTGATTGGTTTTCTTTTTCTCTTTCTTCTATCTCTCTCTTTCTCTCCTCTCTCTCTCTCTCTCTCTCTCTCTCTCTCTCTCTCTCTCTTTCGTCTCTCATTTTCGTTTTCTTTTTCTTTAGGATAATCCGATCGATTTCGTTCTTTAAGTGTCGCCTCTTCATCGAACGATTCGATCTATTTATTTCATTGATTTTTGCGAACCGATCGGCGTATCGATTAATAGTTTAATACGGTATTATTAGAATTTACACAAAAAAAAAAAAAAAAGAAGAAAAAAGGAAAAATAAAAGAATAAAGAGAATAAGAGGAGAAAGCGAATTAAAACAAAAAAAAGAAAAAAAATAAAATAAATATCCGAGTCCCTTGGAGCGTCCAAAGGGAGGGAGTAGGCGCAAGTTGTATATCGAAAGCATGTACACATCGTCGAAAACGAGAAGGGATAGTATCGACTACGCTTTTATCTCGAACAGACACAGTGTCGTCGTCCATTGTCAAGCTTCGAGTATTTGCTCGGGGTATTACCCGAAAAGGGAGCCGTAACGGGAAGGGACAAAAAGAGTCGATTCGGAACACTCGTCTCTCATAATGAAAGGATCGAGGAGGACCTAACCTGTAAGGTTCTACGAGATGCATTGGGGAAAGGTGGATTCAATTATTCTCACTCGTTGCTCAATTCAAATTCGTTCTCCTCCCCCTCTTTTCCTCATCATCTACGTTTTCTCTCTCTCTCTCTCTCTCTCTCTCTCTCTCTCTCTCTTTTTTCTTACCTATTATTTTCTTCTTTCTTTTTCTTTTCCTTTTTTTTTTCTTTCACCAAAGAACGGTTAAAAGAGTCGGGCAATTTTCGAGAACCCCGATCATCATTTCTTCGAGTCTAAACTGAATGCGCTTGCCTTTCTTCATCTGTCTTTCATTTTTATTTCTTTTTTTTTCGATCTTTTTTCTCCCTCCTTTTTCCTATCCCCTCGACGATCCCGCTTAAACTTCTCTCCTCTTCCCCTTTCTTTAGCTACTTCGATCGTTTTGCATTTCACGACGAAGTGGCTAAAGAAGGTGCTACCTCTTCCTCCACACCCCGTCCTCCATACCCCCTTCTAACGTGCATTTAATACTCTCTCTCTCTCTCTCTCTCTCTCTCTCGTCCTTAATCGTCCGTCCTTTTTCCACTCCATTTCGCCATCTCGGTTTATCAAAAGCTTAAAAAAAAACATGCTTTCTCCGGTAGAGATTCTTTTCTACTTTTTCATTCGCTCCTTTTCTATTTTACCCTAACTCCTATCCCATGCTCCTTCCCACCCCCTTCCCGGAACGCCCGTCAGCTTTTTTTTTTTCCTCCCATCTTCCTCTTCCTCTTCCTCTTCCTCTTGTATTTCTTCTTCTTCTTTTTCTCGTAATCGCACTCGGCCGAGCAACGAGAGAGGAAAGGAGCGAAACTATTCCCTTTGTCCTACGTCCTGTCCACCATCATCCGACTTCCTTTTGCTTTTTCCACTTCTTATATTTATTAAGTTTAGGAAAAGGAACGCTGGAACAGGGGAGGGTAGTATGGGTTGTAGTGTCATGGGGAAGGGGGTTGGTACGGAGGGACGAGGTCGTTTCCGCGAATGCTTCGGAACTCGGTTCGCCTTGTCCGTCGTTTTATGTTCTTTCCTCTTTTTTTTTTTTTTCTTTTCTTTTACTTTTTCTCCTTTTTCTTCTTCCTCCTCCTTTCCTTTCCCATTTTCTTTCCTTTTTTATTTTCTTTTTATTTTTCTCTTTCTCCTTTCTCCTTTTTCTCGCTAAAATTACGACGAGAGTAAAACAGGAAGAAACGTCCTTAACTTTTTTATCTCTCACATAGCCACGTCGCTTGAGCATCTTTTACGTTGAAAATAACGAATTAAAGTTTACTACGGTGAAAATGTCGAGTCCAAACGGTCTCCAAACCCCACCTCATCCCTACTCACCACCTACCAACCACCACCCACCACCCATCGCGTGACCCGCCGCGTGACCTGCCGCGTTTTCTTTCTTTCTTTCTCTTTATCTCTTTTCTCTCTCTCTTTTTCTCTTCTCTCTTTCTCTCTCTCTCTCTCTCTCTCTCTCTCTCTCTCATCTTTTTTCTTTTCTTCTTTTTCGTTTCTTTTTCTTTCAATTCGACAAAATTAAAGCTTTCTCACGAAGATTTTTATTTGTGTCAGATATTTTATGTATCGAGGAGTAAAAAAAGAAATGTGTATCCTAAAAAAAAAAAAGAAATAAAATGCAATGAATAAATAAAAGAAAGAAATGAACAAAGAAAGAGAGAGAGAGAGAGAGAGAGAGAGAAATAAAAGGCCGACGTTCGTCGATCGTTGGAAGTTTAGGTTAGAAGTCCACTTTTGTGGTTTCGTACTGAAATGTCTGCGAATAACGACGATATACATACATACCTAAGAATGGTGTCAAGAAGATAAGAGGTACGTGACGTAAAGATGACGATTTTAATTCACACTCCCACCTCTCTCCCTTACTACCCCTATCTATCTCATTCTCAAAAAAAAAAAAAAAAAAAAAAAAAAAAGAAAAAATCCATAGCATCCAGTCGGGCGATTTTGACATTCTTAATATTCCTTTATAAATGGATTCCCATTTAATCCAATTTAACAGCTTTGAGAGAGATATTAATGGAACGGAATAGTACTTACCTCGTATTGGCGTTAGAAGCAAATAATCCTGAAACATTATCCTCCTGACGAATCGCGGCCTCTTTTTCACAACCCACCCTCTCTCTCCTACTCTTCGTCGTTCCTATTTTCTTTCCCTTCCGTCCCTCGTTTCTTCCTTCCTTTAATTTTCTTCCATTTCGACGAAAAATTTGGTACGTCTTAGAACGATTAAGACGCCTTACTATATTCCTTTCCTTTGGCTTCGTTCGAAAATATCTTCGAACTTTTACGACGATCGTAATCTTTCGATTCTGAACGTCAATCTGTCCGAAGGATTCATCAATCATGTTACCCTTCGATCAGAGACTATTCGATACCCTTCGTAGCTTTCTCTCCGGGATATATACTCGAATTTATTCCTGAATCTCTTCGATATAGAAATCTGTTTATCCCGTGGATCCTAAAGTAATATTATTCTCGATTATTTCGATTTTAGATATTCGATTACATCAAAATTCAATTTTAAAGATTTCGATAGATCGATGAACGAACGAACGGACCGACTGGATCGATCATGATCGAGAGTTTTCTTCGCAAAATAACAAAATATTTTTTATTCGTTCTTTCCTCGCGTTTTCAAAATATAACATCTTCGATTCTAATCGTTGTTCGATAGAACTAGATCGTTTTCGTACGAGAAGGAACTCGAAAGATGTCTCCAATTGTTAAACCGTTGGTCGTTTGCAATTTTTACGTTGAGAAGTTTTCCGTCCAACAATAACGAGCGACAAATTCTTTGTCATTCTTTCTTTCTTTCTTTCTTAATTAATTAATTAATTAATTAATCAATTAAATTTCTTTCATAATTAAATACGGATTATCGATAGTATTAATTATCTAATAATTATGCGGATAATCGATTAGTATTAATTATCTTTGATTAAATCAATCTAACATATTTTATACAACAATACGACAGACATTAGAATAGAAATTATTTTAACGTGAACGAATTGAGGTGTTTCCTCCACCCACCACCACTGACACCCGCCCCTCTCCTCCAGCCCCCCCCCACAAAAAACTAAAAATAAAAAAAAGAGAAGAAAAGGGAGCAAAGAGATTTGAGGGAAGAGATAACGAAATTAAGGTCGTCCGGTACGGTCGAGAAGCGTGTTGAGGGGATGGTTGCAATGGCTCGTCACTACCGGCCGAGTGAAAATAATTGAATCGTATACACCCGGGTAGGGTGGTATTGTCATCCAAAATGAAGTTTACGTTTCGTCCTTTCCCTTTTCTTCTTCGGATCTGGCACCCTTCCGTAGGAATCCACAACCAGGCCTCGTTTCAACTCTATCCTCACCTCCCTCCACCCCATCATTCCTGTCCTGTCCTATTCTGCTTTGCCCTGCCCTGCCCTGCCCTGCCCTACTCTGCCCCCCTCCACTCTACACCCTTTTCTACAGACCAACCCCACTAACCAACCACCCTCCCTCCTGCTTATGCTTTCTATTTCTCGTTTCTCTCTTTTCACATTGACACCGTCTGCTCGTTCGCTCATCCATACTGTTTTGTCTTCAACCTTAATGAGACCTTGTCTAACCTTTCCACCTTCTCGTCGTAGAATTTTCGTCCTATTGGGATTTCAACCCTGTCTTTATATCTTCTCGAGTGTTTTGTGTGTATGCATGCGCGCGCGCGTGTATATGTGTGTGTGTGTGAGGGAGAGAGAGAGAGAGAGAGAGAGAGAGAGAGAAACGTTAAGCTTCCTGCGGGAATACTGTTTCGTGGGAATAATAAAGGATCGGAATGACTTTGAGATGGACAAGGAAGGAACCTACAACGAGAGACCGCCAGCCCTTTTATCCCTTTCTCCTTCTCTCCTTCGACTTCATTTTATCTCGTTCTTCCTTCTCCTCAAATCTCTCCTACCGAATCCATTTTCATTGTTTGCCGTGGTTTGTCCGGCTCCTTTTATACCCTTTCGTTCTTCTTTTTCTTTTTCTTGTTTTTTTTTTCTCGTTTCTCTCTTCCTCTTTCTCTCCAGAATGTAAAGAAAAACTTATAAACAACAACAACAACAACAACATCATGAAGCAGATTAACCTAGTTTTTGGTCCGTCATATCTGATAGCGAAAACTCGTGAACATTTCAAGTATTATATTATCTTGAAGAATCTTGCTTAATGGATATTTAGTTTATTAGCCAGCCGTTGGTTTGCGTTGGTTTTTACGTCCTCGTCGTCCTTTTTGTTGTTTTGATTTTTATTAATAACGATCCGGTTACGTGGATCGTTGAAAGAGATTTAAAGGGAAAACGAGAAAAAGGATAGAAGAACAAACAAAAAAAAGAAAAAAGAAACGAGGAAAAAGCATATAAAAAGAAATCAAGGAAAAGGGCGCGGTGGAGGGTGAGATGGAAGGGTGGGAATGATGGAAGGGAGGAGAAATAGAAAATAATACGCGTTCGCGTTGTTTTCTCATCTGGAAGTATAATTCCACTAGTGGTCACGCGAAACCGGAGAAGATATCACGGTGTCCGCACTTTTGGAAACTCGATGCGGTTGAAAGCAACGACGTGGATGATGCTCGAGGGTCAGCAAAAACGAGAGAGGTAGAGAGAGGTAGAGAGAGAGGGGGGGAGGGGGGGGGGAGAGAAGATAGAACACGCAAATCTATGTAAGTACATATGTGTGTGTTGAAGTACATATATGAACGTACTGATGTATATATACGTTGATACATAAATGAACTATACAGATATGTATGGTATGTACATACATACGTACATACAAAAGTAAGTAAATAAAGAATGGCGATTTCAAATGTAAAAATTGAATTGATCCTGATTATCGTGGGAAGCACCTTTATCATTCTGATATTTATATGTAATATTATTGTAAATCTTGTAATTTGTGCTCTTTTATACAATAGATATCGTTAGACCCATTTAACTCGTAACAGATGCCGTAATTAACGAACGTAACGTTTTCTTTACGTCTCATTCATTCATTCATTCATTCATTCATTCATTCTTTCTTTCATCTGTATTCTCCTTTTCGAATATTTTCTTTTCATTTGTACGTATGTATGTGTGAACGCATTAATAGAAAGAGAGAAAAAGAGAAGAATAAAGAAGGAAAGAATGAAAGAACGTAAGTATGTATATTGACATGCTTCTGTTCACGCGTACACACACACACACACGCGCGCGCGCGCGCGCGCGTGCGCGCGTGGAACAACGAAAAGCAGGGGAGTGGTGAAAAAGTACAATTCTATCGTATATCTTCGAAGCTAGACACTCGACAGCGTGATACACGAAGGGTCGAAGGGTGCAAAGTGACTCGAAATGGGGAAAGAATGAGGCACAATTTGAAGGAAGTCACCCTCTGTTCCGTTTCGCACGATGGCGATGTCGTTAAATGACACTTTTTGCTAACGCTCTTTGGTAAGATTCACCCTCTTCCAATATACCAACGATATACGTCTTTATCGTTTCGCTTAAAGTATCTTCGCGCGAATACGTTCACCTTTCATTTTCTACCCTTGCCCCACCCTCCCGCCCCACTCTTCGCTCGCTACGCCATCCCCCACTCTGCCTTACTCCATCTCCACCTCCACCACTTTATCTCGCCCTTTCCCCCTTTTTCTTTTTTTTTTTTCCTTTCTTTTCCTCTTTTCCACAATAAATCACACGCGTGATGTGAAAAATGGAAAATGTTATACTTCCGACCTTTTTTCTTTTATTTTCTTTATTTTTTTTTTTTTTTTTTTTTTTAAATCGAACAATTTAACACTCCATTAAGTCGTATATACTCACTTTAGTACGTAGATATATAATATGTATATATATATATATATATATATATATATATATATATATATATATATATATATTTCTCTTTTCCTGTATTTATTTATTTTTTTTTTGAATTATATGATTTCTCATACTGCATTTTTAATGTTCACTCCGAGTGTAAATTATAAGAAAGGTGTTTCTTTTAAAAAATTCTTTTTCTCGATGTCACCTAACATCGTCGTTAGACAAACTAAGAAAGAAAACAATTGAAAAGTGAAATCAATTATTTTCTACGATAGTAATTTTATGTACGATGAAATTTTTGGTACCATCGGTAGGAATACTTTAACGTAGTGGAGACTTTACGTTTGCCAATGAGATTTACGTTCGGTCGTAAAAGAAATTATAGTGATATAAGGGTGGCCATTATCGTCGTCAGGCGAGAGAGACATAGATGAAAGAGAGAACGAGATAGAGTTAATAGAACGATTTCAATCTCTCTCTCTCTCTCTCTCTCTCTCCCCTCTCTCTTTCTCTCTTGATTGAAATTTTTCAATCGGATGTTTGTTTTTCCATTCGTTTTCTTTTTAAACATTTGTTATTGTCGCTGTTATTATTATGATTATTATTATTAGCATAATAATAATAATAATAATAATAATAATAATAATAATAATAATAATAATAATAATAATAATAATAATAATAATAATAATAATAATAATAATAATAATAATAATAATAATAATAATAATAATAATAATAATAATAATAATAATAATAATAATAATAATAATAATAATAATAATAATAATAATAATAATAATAATAATAATAATAATAATAATAATAATAATAATAATAATAATAATAATAATAATAATAATAATAATAATAATAATAATAATAATAATAATAATAATAATAATAATAATAATAATAATAATAATAATAATAATAATAATAATAATAATAATAATAATAATAATAATAATAATAATAATAATAATGGGAATAATAATAATAATAATAATAATATTAATAATAATGGGAATAATAATAATCATTATTATTATAATTATTATATATGTATATAATTAATACAATAATAAAAATATATAATAATAATTATTATTATTATTATATATTTTTATTATTATAATTTTTATATATGTATATAATTAATACAATAATAATATATAATAATAATTATTATTATTATAAAAATTAATGATAATAATAATAATAATAATAATAATAATAATAATAATAATAATAATAATAATAATATTAACAAAATAAGAATAAAAATAATAATTATTATTATTATTACAATCATTCGTCATTTATTTCATTAACGGTCCGCATAATTTCTGTTTCCACGAATGTAAATAGAGAATGGGTCTTCCTCAGAATAACGATCCTCGTTCGTTGTCAAAAGGGTTCGAATAATTATACGCGAGGATGGTTCTCGCGACGGTGATTCGATTTTTCGAGACGTTCGCATTCGCCTCGACCTATCCCACCCGCCCACCTACCCATCTACCTACCCGTTTTATTCCCTCGGTAGAAAGAGGGAGAAATATAGGTAGGGATAGAGAGGTAGGGAAAGAGAAAGAGAGAG
Organism: Dolichovespula media; assembly: GCA_911387685.1. Taxonomy (NCBI): domain Eukaryota; kingdom Metazoa; phylum Arthropoda; class Insecta; order Hymenoptera; family Vespidae; genus Dolichovespula; species Dolichovespula media. The sequence continues at coordinate 9,750,247 of OU426851.1, read as the reverse complement.
AGCTTTCGGGTCGCTGCACGGAAAGTAAAGCGGGCGACGAATATTAATTGGCTTTAATTATTCGCGGAGGAGGACTCCGTTCTCTAACGTGCACAAAGTTTTTCGTAACTCTCCTTTTCTCCCTTTCCTCCCTCTCTCTCTCCCTCTCTCTCCCTCTCCCTCTCTCTCTCTCTCTCTCTTCCACTCACTCACTCGTCTCTCTCGTCTCTCTCGTCTCTCTCTCTTATTCTTCTTTTTCTTTGTACTTTTTTTTCTTTTATTCTTTTCTTCTTTTTTTTTTTGCGTTCTCCGTCCCCCTTCGCTTCATGTATACGAGAATGGTTAGTGCATCGTAAAATTGTTCGTGCGAGACGAGAGTCATAGTCTGATTATTCTCTTGTTCGGTCTCTCTACACATCGATTTTGCTTTCCTTTCTTCTTTTTTCTGTTTCGTTTTTCTTCTTCTTATTCCTTCTTCTTCTTCTTCTTCTCCTTTTTTCAGTCCCTTCTTCTAGTTTTTTTTTTCGTTTTATCTTTTCTTCCCTACTAGTGTTTTTTTTTTCGTTTAGTTTTATCTCTTCTTTTCTTTCTTTTTCCTTTTTTTTTTTTTTTTTTTTTAATCATCGAAAGTCCTCTCGAAGAGAGCGAACGCAATACGTAGACTCTCTTTCGAAAGCTCACGCATTTTTTACTTTGCCTTTCTCTCCCTCCACCCTTTCTCTCTCTCTCTCTCTCTCTCTCTCTCTCTCTCCATCTATTTCTATTTCTCTCATCAGAAGTTCAATTCTTTCGGAGATTTTTTTTTTTCTTTTAAGGAGGAAGAGTTTTGAAAAATGTCGATGGTTGATATCCAGTTTTTAATTAACTCGATGTTGAAAAACTCGAAGAGAATTGATCGAGGGCAAGCGTAGGACGAAGTTTTTTAATATTGTAAAAATTTTTTTCTTTTCTTGTTTACTTCTTTTTTCTATTTTTTTGAGAACTTCGAGTATGGAAACCATAACGTTCGTGGTATTTTTATTTTTTTTCTTTCCTTTCATTCTCTCGCACGTTGAGAGAGAAGAGAATCGATCGATCTAGGCAGAGAGAGAGAGAGAGAGAGAGAGAGAGAGAGAGAGAGAGAGAGAGAGAGAGAGTAGAAATAAAGCTTTTTTGAGAACTCCGACCGAATGTGGAAGGATTTTTTTGTTTTTCTATCTTTCTTTCCTCATCTTTTTATTTAGTTTTATTTTATTTCTTTCTTTTTTTTTTTTTTCATTCTCCCGTACGTTGAGAGACGCGTAAGGGACGGAAATGGAGAGATTCGATATAAGGGGATTCACCAGGGATCGTATCTCTCGTGTAGTAACTCGATAATCCAAAGGGAAGGGTCAACCGATGTAGTACCTTCCTATTTTCCTTCGACTATTCGTAGCCGCCTATGAATTCGTCCAAATATACGAACGTACCTTTTACTTTATACTCTTTATTTTATTTTAACGTTTCGAATCCTCTCGTACTGCTACTTAACCTTACCATCTTGGATTTTCGCCAGTAGTCTGGATAACGTTATCGTTCGAATACTTAATGAACGTTACAGAACCAACCTTTTTATCTCTCTCTCTCTCTCTCTCTCTTTTTCTTCTCTCTTATATACACATATTTTCAACGCATATTTTAAATCTCTTTTATTTTTATTTATTTTTTTTTTTAATCTTTTTCCTTATTATACTTCATTCGTATATTTTTCTTTTATCGAAATCGTTATATTCCTCGAGATCGAGTTAATGACGTTAAACAAATGTTTGATAAACTCGATCATAATAATTTTATTTTTATTCATTTGTTATGTAAATTCGATCGGTGGACGTTATCGGACGTTTCTTTTTATTTTTTATTTTCTTGTTTGCACGCACAAGTGGTATATAATATTATTCGTCTCAGCGAAAATTTCGATTTTAAAAAAGAGACATAAATGAAGATAAATAAATTTGATTGAATAATTTTCGATTAAAAAGGAAATAAAGAAGGAGTACATAATAAATAAAATAAATATAAAACTTCAGAGTTAATAAATCGGACGTGTTAGAGCGTGTTTCGATATAAATTAAACTAATGTTTAGATTTCAATTATCGAATGAATATTATAATATTCGTGATGATTAGAATCGAGCCTAAGCGTCGGTTAGAACACGATATCGCTTTTTCGATTCTAAACGCGAAGCTTGCTTGGCTCATTTTCATTCTCAACGTGAACTCCTCTCTATCTCATTCCTCCTCATCCTCCTCCTCCTCTCCTCCCCTCCTTTCCCCCTTCCTTCCTTCCTTCCTTCCTTCCTTCCTTCCTTCCTTCCTTCCTTATCCTAACACGGGCTATTCCATTTAGTTTGGACGATGTAAACGCATCGAATAATACGAAGGGCGCGAAAAGGGCTCTGGTTCGGCCTAACGTTGCAATCTCCTGAGGCGAGAAGGAATGCGATTAAGCGTTGATGGCTTCCTAAATGCAAACAACCCCTGAAACCGTAATCGCTGGCGACAATCGCTTCGCGACAAAAGGGTAAGGGAAAGGGTACGACGATGTTTTACCCACGGGCAATAAGCGATAGAAATTAAGGATGTCAATTAAGTCATACGCCTATCTATCTATCTATCCATCTATCTATCAATCTATCTATCTATCTATCTATCTCTTTCTCTTTCAACACGTCAACGTCCATTTTAGTTGACACGCGATAGCCCCGTTTAAATCTCCGGCCAGTGTATCCTTATTCTGAAATCCATTTGCATATTATATATAAAACGATATTGAACGTATCGATCATTTTGAAATATATATTCCCATTCTTCTTCCTCGGCTAAACTTTAAACGCTTGGTATTATTATTATCTTATAAAAAAGAATATATATATATATGTATAAAAATTGTATAAAAACGAAAGAGGGAAAAATAAATTGGAATGGGATAGTGTTCTAAAATTAATATGTAATAATAATAAGAGGAGTATAAAGTATAATCTCACCATAATATTGATACAAATGGGGAAAAAAGCGATTATTCTTTTATCTCTTTTCTTCTACTTTTATTTCATTTTTATTATTTATTTATGTATTATTTTTTTTTTCTCAAACCATCTGTATCGGTATTAAAGCATCTATCCGTTTTAACACGTAAATATAGAGGAAATAAAAAATATTTCAAATCCATAGATTTTGATCGATTTAAGTTCGTTCCCAACACTTTTATCGAGTAGGTATTAAAAAAAAAAATAAATAAATAAATCAATCAATCAATCAATCAATCAATAAACAAATGAATAAATAAATAAAAAAGAAAACAAAAAAGGTGGAGGTGGGAGGTGAACGGAAGATGTGTCATCCATTATTATTGCATATAATATCCTAAAGCTTGATCCTTGATTGGCGTTCGCTAGAGTACATTGTTACGTTAGACCTCGAACAGAATATACAAAGGGAGTAAGCGGTGAAAGAGAGAGAGAGAGAGAGGGAGAGAGAGAGAGAGAAAGAGAAGAAGGTGGAATTTAGGGGTTGCTTTCTCTAACGGCAACCCTCTTCTACCCTTAACCCCACCCTTCTTTTCATTGCCTACGTCCACGTTCCGGGATGGCATTTCCCGACGTGCCGGCATCCGGTGTTCGCTCTCACAAGCCGTCGTCTTTCGTCATCCTCCTCCTCGTCGTCGTCGTCGTTGTTGTTGTCGTCGTGGTTACCCTACCCAACATCCACGCTCTTGTCTTACCACCCTGCGATATCGTATATTAAAACCACACTTTGTGCTGAACTCCAATCCCTTCCCTTTCTGCGTAATACTCTCTTACTATCTCACTTTCTCTCTCTTTGTCTCTCTCTCTCTCTCTCTCTCTCTCTCTCTCTCTCTCTTTCTCTTCCCTCTTTTTCTTCCTTTCGAATTTTGCGTCGATATTTCAACAATTTTTTCATCGTCGTTCATTTTTTTTTTTTTTTTTTTTTTTTTTTTTTTTTTTTTTTTTTTTAATGAAATATGATATAATACAAGAATATTTTATCAATATTCCAATGAATCATATCAAATAATTTATCAATCGTATCAATCCTATCACCTCGTGATTTATATGGCGATTTTTTATTTCGCTTTTTTCTTCTTTTTTTTTTTTTTTTTCTTTTCTTTTTCAAGCATGTAGTGGAAATATTTATAGACGGACGTAATACGCTACAAATGTGTGACGGGCGTTAAATTTAATATTATACGAATTTATATTAAAATCGTTTTTTGGGTGTCGATTTAATCTTTTTCTTTGTATAAATTTTCAAACAAATATTAACAAATTCGCTAAAGATCGTTGAAACGTGAAATAATTTATACTCTCGTGTAGGATGTATAAACGGTTGGATTATACAATTCTCTCGTTCCTTTTTTGTTAATTATACAGTTCCATAAATTAACGTTTTCTTGGTAATTAAAATATATGTTTATTAATGCTCATTCACGTGTGAAAGAATGCAATTGAAAATCGATACTAGAGCCATTTATTATGATAATGTTGTAAGTAAATTTTCCATGTTAACAAGATACTTAATCGTTTGCATTTCAATCGATTTGAAAATGTTGTTAAATGCTAATGAGTTTTTTCTCCTCATCTTCTGTGGGAATGCATATAGATGTGAATTCAATTTGCAATGATTCCCTTGAAAAATTACTTAAAGAAATAGATGCTTTTTCGGAACCATAAATGCACTTGCATCACTTTCATAATTTTTTAATTACGAATATCGTCGCTCGTGAAACATTTAAATTTTCATTTTTGATCGAATCGTAATAGGATTATTTTATTTCTTTCTTTCTTTCCCCCCCCCCCCCCATTTATCCGAAACAACGATAATCGATTGTTATTACTTTATTTAAATATCTGTTCTATGATTACGTCAGGATTCTCAATTCATGATTCACATTTGTGATATATAAAACACAATTACAGTCACAAATCACGAATAACAATCGTAAAACCCAATCTCAAGACACAATAACGAATCACAATTATAAAAGGCAGTAATTACGATCGAAGAAAATAATTACAAAAAAAAAAAAAAAATTACAATTCACAATCATTAATCGACAATTTTCATTGGTTCTCTCGAACGTCTTTAGATTTTTTAAGACACTAATGGTGTACCTACTCTATATAAATATCATCATCGAATTACATTAATATTAAAAATTTCTAAAAACGTTCCGTAGAATTCGACGGTATATGCATATACCGTATATTTCATCCCATCCATACATTAAACATTCTAATTTATATTTGATGCCGATGCATCTATCATGTATCTAACAAGACAGATGACTTATAGACTACGTAGACTTCCTAAGTGAACTTCTTTCGCATTTTCCCTTTGTCATCAGGAAGCTGATATCCTCGACTCTCTCCATTTAACCTTTTTCCTTTTCCTATTTTTTTTTCTCCCATTTTTTTTCTCTCTTTATTTTTTTCTTTCCCTTTTTTTTTTTTTTTTGACACGTGTCATCCCTTTGCGAATAAGTATTCTTCTCAGCGAATGTCTAAACATACTGGGTAGTTTATTTCTTTTTATTTCTCTCTCTCTCTCTCTCTCTCTCATTCACTCTCGTCTCCTCTTTCTCCTTTCTTTTAAGACCGACTATCCAAGCGCAACTCTAATTTGATTCGACGAAAAAACATGTCGTACCATGCTACGTTACGTTTGTTCGTCCTTAGCCGTTGGCGTTGATTGTGTGGCCAGCTTGGAATTAGAGGACAACGAGAGTGGTCCCCTCGTAGCTTTCTGAAAACTTATTTCGAGGGAAGTAATTGCAGAGGAAGAACGCCATTCCATGTGGGGGAAAAATGTTTGCGTGTTTCGTAAAAAAAAAAAAAAAACAAAAAAAAAGAAAAGAAAGAAAGAAAAGAAGGGGGACGAATTCGTTGTACTGATGTACGGAAAAACTACTCCAGCTGCTACTGCTGTTTTCTCTCTTTGTATGCCCCTCCCCCCCTCCCCAACCCACCCTATTTTCTTTTCTTTCTTGCTTTCCTTTTTCTATCTCTCTTTAGATAAACGTTTCTCTACTTGCGTTATGTCACCTAACGAACATCTCTCACATCACCGAGATGAAACTTTTCCTTTCGAGAACTTCTCATATTTCATAGAATAAGTTTACAAATCGACGAGGATTATGTCTCCACTAGTCACGTGTTACATCATTTTTCTTTTTTCTTCTTTTCTTTACGTCACTAAATTAATTCTTCGTTCACGTCCGAAAGTTGGTAAAGTTTAATTATAAATGACATTTAGTATAGTACAATAATATTAGTCGGTCCTAATGTATGATTTATTTATTTTCTTCCTTCGAAATTTTGAGGAAAATGAAAATATATTTTTATTAATTATTAAGTATACACATACACACACACACACACACACACACACACACATTAAATTATGAATATTAATTTTTTTTCTGTTTATTACAATAAACACGTTTGTACTACAATTAAAAATGAATATATCTATTCTAATATTGTAATCCCATGCACTCAAGTGTTACATCATTTTTATTTCGCATTAAGACATGACAGATAATCCCGTTGTAAACAGTTAATCATTGATGAAGTTAAAGAGAAAACTTGAAGGGTGAGAACGTTATTGCGATTAATCTAAGTTAATCCACGCAAGACACGGACTAGATGGAGGAAGGGTTGTATAGCTACGTTAGTCGAGTATTTCGATGGGCTCCGAAGTAAACACAACTCCTCTGATAAGTAATTAAGCCGCTCAGAGGCTCTTCCGCGACCAGCTGCTCGTTTACTGCACTCATTCCCCTAATCAGGTAACGACGACTGTTTATACAAAGGACGTACATACATACGTAGATACAAAGTCCGTAATACTTACATCTCATTTTATCTCCAAATTCATCTTGTAAAATTTCATCTCCATATGAAAGACTCTACTTTTTTGATTAATTCGTTCTGAGGATTATCATTTCTAACTTAGACTTATACCAATGGAAGTTTATCTCTATCTATTTATACATATTTGAACGATTTCGTTATTATTATTATTTGTATTTCGAATGACCATGAATTATTTTGGATTACATCACTTTTCTCGTCATTATTCTTATCTTTGAATAATGAAAATTTACGCACGTACACATACAAAAATACACAAAGTACTATTTACGAGGAGTAAAGTAACAATATAGCATAAATATTGTCACTTATCATTAAATAAAAATATATATTTTTGTATACTACATTCTTTGCATATTCCTAACAATATTTTATTTTGGATAAAAGTCCACAGTCGGATTAGTAACGAATAATTTTCTTATTTTATTTTGTTTTTTAATTATTTTTTTAATAATAATTTCTTCCCAATTTTTTTTTTATTTTTATTTATTTATTTTTTTAATTATCCTTTATAAAAAAAGAAGAACTAGGAGAATTTATTTTTCGATTGAGTAATGCTTACAAATTCATCAGTTTGTTTCCTGTCAATTTATATTTCAGACATGATTATCCATGCGGAAAGAACAACTCTATCAGATCATATTTTTCACATGGTAATAATAATAATTATAATAATAATTATTATTATTAATATTAATATTATTATTATTATTATTATTACTATTATTATTATTATTATTATTATTATTATTATTATTATTATTATTATTATTAGTATTATTGTTATTATTATTATTATAAAACAAATGCATTGGAGAAAGGAGGATGAGGAAGGAGGTCGTTAAATTATTAACTCTTTTTGATGACTCCAGCGTGCGATTACACACGTTGATCTCAAATTTAAATTCCATAATTGATTGCGATAAAACAGCAGTATCATCATTTTCCTGTTTTCTCGGAAATATGTTATCGTTGATTTTGTGTAACTGTCGATTCGTTTCTCTCTCTCTCTCTCTCTCTCTCTCTCTCTCTCTCTCTCGCATACACACACACACACACACAGATATTCAATTATATTCGGTCATATTTTAATTCAATTTTTGCGAACGACTCGTGCCATTCGTTGGCGACGTACCGTGAAATTACTCGCTAATAACTCGGCTTCTATCCGAGTACGAGCAGATTACGTAATAGGATTCTTCAAAAAATCGAATGGATATGATGATTGACATGATATCGATTGTGGAATGCTTTCTGATCAGTTTTTCTTCTTCTTCCTCTTTTTTTTTTTTTTCTTCCATTTTATACCAATCAAATCATTCAGGATTCTCTCTTTTTTCTTCCTATCGTCGAAATTTCATATGAAAATCACATTTCTATACGAACCATTTAATGAATTGTAGTAAGAATAATAAGAGGGATTTAAATAGTAGTAATGGTAAGAAAGTTATGGTTTATTGGAAATAATATAATTAAAATATTTCCTAAATTAATAATTTTTCGATGTACATCGATTGATACGTTTTCTTTTTTTTTATAAAAAATATATTTATATTTATATATATATATATATATATATTTTCTTATGTCATTAATTATATATGAATATAAATTAATAAATAAAAAATATATATATATATATATACACACACGCATACACATACACACGAAATATATATATATATATATATATATATATATATATATATATATATATATGTAGATTATCCTTCATTCGCACGTTCGTTCATTCCATTATGCATTACATTGTCCCTACAATTTAAATCATAGAATGTCTTTAAGAACTTCTTTAAAGACTTTTCGAATCTCGATTGATTATTTTAAATTACAAAAGTCTTTTCAAGTACGTGAAAATACTCACTAAAGTTTCTTGGGGGTTCTCTGAAATGTGAGAGGTATTACTTTCCAAATCACTCTCTCTCTCTCTCTCTCTCTCTTTATTTCTTTTTATCAAACATTGTCCTTTCTCGATTCGGTAGACGGGAATTACGATAGAATTTCTTATAAGAGGTAAGAGTTTCCCCTTTCTCGAATTTCTTCAACACCTATGTACTTACTTACTACGTCACTTGGCACTTGGCAGTCAACAACGACCCTCCATTTCCTTTCTCATAGGGCTACTTCGTTCCTCACTTCAAAAGTGAATCGATATTCCGAAGGTCGAAATGATTGACGAAGCGTTGCGAATAAAAATAGATGTTGTATTGTATCTCGAAAGGGAAAAAGGGAGAGCTAAGATGTTCGGAAGTGGGCAAAGGAAAGGGCAATTGAAGGGGCGAAGGAAAATGAGCAACCTTGGTGCAAGTTTTTAATGGAAAACAGAAAGGGAATGGAAGGGAATTAATCATGACGACTCTCGGAAGGGTGCCGTTAAAGTCGAGTATTAAACTCTTAAAAAAAAAAAAAAAAAAAAAGAGAGAGAGAAAGAAAGACAGAAGAAAAAGAGATCAACATTTTCGTTTCACATTGAAAGAATATTTTTCTATCTTATAGGACAATCGTGAATTTCTATATGAAATTTCGAGTGAGTGAGTGAGTGTGTGTGCATATGTGGGTGGATTTAATTATAAAAATAATATCTAGTAAAAATTTTGTTATTTTTATTCGGGCACCAGACCGTACTTAAACGATATAAAACAATTCATTTTTAATCATTCGTTTCGTATTTCTACACGTTCACGTTCAATATTTGTCGATATTTGCGTTCTGTACAATACAGAATAATTTATATTTTATCTTTTATACATTTACTTTCTTGTATACATTTGTTCTGAACAAACAATTCTCTATAAATATACGTGTAACCATTATAAATCAAAATTACGTGTAGGTCTCTTAATTATAAGAGGTAAATTGTATTCAAAGGCAAAACATATAAAGTAAATAATTTAATCAAGCATTTATACGCGCACATACACATACTTTGTACACGCGTATGTGTGTGTGTGTGTGTGTGTGTATATATATATATATGTATATGTATTATTGTATTAAACGTTATATTCTTTAGGTGCTACATCAAAGTCACCGAACCGATATAATTCTTCTCGACTTTCATGAATTCCCTTCGAACGATTTGTTTTCCAAGGTACACCTTAATCGACTTCGTTTACCGTGACGGACGTGTAATTTAGCATCGTGGACCGTTGATACGATGAGATTTTTTTAGTCGATTCGCTCGTAAACGTAGATAATAGCCGAGTAATATCAGGCTATTATTTTAAGTCATTAAAGAGTGTTACGCTGCTTGGCGCGTTTCGAAAATACAATAATTTAACATTATGTGGGATTATCAACCATTTCCTATCGAAGCGAATTAATAAAGAGAAAGGGAGAGAGAAAGAGAGAGAGAGAGAGAGGGAGAGAGAAGGAGAGAAAGCCATAAATTTTTGTTGTCATTAAAAAGAAATTACATGTCTTCCTCCTGGATTCTCGCACAAATGGGAATTTCGAAATACGAGGAAGAACGTAAACATTCTCAATAGTCTACGTCAGATCGATCGGTAGCAATGTCGTTGGAAATTGTGGAACTTCCGAGAGAAAGAGGCGGAGAGAGAGAGCTAGAGAGAGAGAGAGAGAGAGAGAGAGAGAGAGAGAGAGAGAGAGAGAGAGAGAGAGAGAGAGAGAGAGAGAGAGAGTTAGAGATAGATGGCAAAAGGAAGAGATTCCTGTCACGAATTCTCCTCGAAGTCTGGATATCGAAGAACAAAAACGAGAGAGAGAGAGAGAGAGAGAGAGAGAGAGAGAGAGAGTGGTGACGAAGAGAGGAATGGTATATTGTGATAGAGGGTTGATCCATCAGAAGGTTTCATCCATCCTAGTATCGAAGTTTACCGACAGCCAAAGACCAAGGGACGAAAAGTATCGTCCAATCGTTCGAGGAGAATGATTGGACGACAGTTTGAAGACAATGTGCATTATATAAATTTACACATAACTGTATGTGTGTGTGTGTGTGTGTGTGTGTGTGTGTGTGTAGGGTGTCCATTTTAAACGACCTATTATATTCCGTAGAATATTATTGAAACTGTTAATTAACAGTAATAAATAGCAATAACATTTACATATAATTATAGTGAATATATATATATATATATATATATATATATATATATATATTTATATGTGTGTATGTATGTATTTTGTGTGTGAGTGTGTAATGTGTCTATATATAGCGCGTGTGTATATTGTGTGTATATATTGATGTATTTGTACAGAATGTTCATTTTATATGACCGTCCGAACATCATCTGTTAATCAACTGTTAAAGATAATAAACAATGAAAAAAAAGAATAATGTGAAAAATCAATTTGCAAAATTAAAAGACACGAAACATATGAATTACATATATATATATGTAAATATTTGTTAAATTTTCGCATCGCATTAGACAATATCAATGAGATACCCTGTACATTCAGTAGAGTATATTCGAGGTTGCATTCAAAACTGTATGGAAGTACGGAAAGGAAATGATCTAACTCGGCCTGCTTCCAATTCGGAGTCTTTGCTATAACCGATCCAAGCATCCCGGAGGCCAACAACGAGGACGACTCTGACTTCGACTTCGACTTCGACTTCGACTTCGACTTCGACTTCGACTCGTTTCTGGCTCGGAACCACTCCGCAGACTGGCCACAAACAAGGTGGGGTGGGCAATTTCTAGGTTGCTCAGCATTTCCACCTCGTCGGACCGATTCGGTTCTCTCTCTCTCTCTCTCTCTCTCTCTTTCCGTCTGTCTCGTTGATTCTCCTTACGATCAACCACAATGTTCTGAACCAGATGTCCTGTCGTTTCACTGAAACTATTTTCAGTCGATATTCTCCTCTATCGAAATAAATACGCAGCAATTTTTTATTCTTTTTTTATTTATAAAATATTCCCATCGTAAATCGTATCGTAATAACGTAATCCTAATCGTTATAACGATAGGAATACCATATGCATTACGATAAAGTTAGAGAAAAGAAAAAGAAATGAAATTATGCTTTCGTGTATTCTGTCCGAGTCTCGAAAATTTGTAAATTTTATTAACTCGCACAATGGTTATAATAATCGTAATAACCATAGGAATATCAGATATAGTATGAAAGGTATAGCGAAAAAAAAAAAAAAAGGAAATAAAATTTTGTCTCGTTCAATCGCATTGAACGTCCTAAGGAAACATCACGAATTATCGTTGTGTCTAATTTATATTTCTTTTTGTCACTTGAAAACTGGTATGGTCTAACACGATCGAATTATTTCGTTGCTTTCAAATATATATATATATATATATCTGTATGTGTGCTGTGTTTGTATGTATGTGTGTAAGTAAGGATAGTTAGGAAAGATAGAGAGTATGGATGTGTTTAGTGAACGCAAGTTGGAAACATTTGCCCTCTGTATCCGTGCATGATGTTTATCGTTATCCACGTTAATACCCTGCTCTCGTTACTAGAGGAGCTAAAAGTAAGTGTAACAACAGCTAGAGTAAAAGCAACAACAGCATCAAAAACAAAAACAACAGCAAAAGCAACAGCAGCAACTACGACACCGACTCGTTACAATGTCCAGACCAGCTGGGTTCCTTCTTCCACATTTTCTGCTTTCGTGTTCTCTCTACCTCTCTCTCTCTCTCTCTCTCTCTCTTTCTCTCTTTCTCTCTACCTCTCTCTCTCTCTCTCTCTCTCTCTTATATTTCACTATTTCGTCTCCCTTTTCATGGCTTTTCATGCCACTAAACGTTAAGTTTCCTGTTGCTGAAAGTAAGAGAGGATAGGAGAGAAAGAAAGAAATGTGGAAAGGCGCGGCTAAATTTATGCTTCATTCGTACACGTTAGGTATACACGAGGAGGAAACGAGTGGAGCGTAAATTATGGTA
>OU426851.1:9719971-9732471 GCA_911387685.1 Dolichovespula media | reverse complement strand
TTCAACTCTCTGCAACGCGCTGTGTAACTTCACATTATGATCGTCGTTAAGCCGTTACGGTACATCTGTATTATTGAAGTTTTTTATTTCATTTCTAAATATAATTATATTTTCTAATGATATTGTAATTTTGTAAATATAAATTATGTATATCCAATATAGCATGGTTATATTCTATTCTAGATTAATGCAAAAGCTTCTAAGTGATTTTAAAAACCGACTTTCCTTTCCTTTTTCTTTTTTTGTTTCAAGTGGTAAAACTATTGTACAAGCCGTTGTATATAGGAACTGTCGAGTATAGAAGTGCACGAGTATATAAGTTTAATATTATATAACGCTTTTTGTAGGCAAGTAAACGAGTTTTTTTCAGTGGATTAAAATTTGTTTCTCTCTCACCTTCTCTCTCTCCTTTTTTTTTTTTCTCTTTTTTTCCTCTTCATTCGTAACATAAGAGAAATAAATTCGATACGCATTAATTGATTAAATAAACGTTATATTTGATATAATCGAATTACGATCTAGATTTATCGATATTCAATTAAAAATCAGAGGCACGATAACGATTAAAGATATATAAGAGACGATAAAGTTTCATGGGCGGTTAGTTTTCTTTTCTTTTTGAAATTGACTACGAATTGACGTGACTAGAAGATCCTTATCGGCGACCTTCCCCTTGGGTGAAGTCCATTACTTGCGATCTTCGGACGATAAAAATAGATTCTTTGTGTAGATATGATCGATGGACTGGACTCATTTCAGACTATAAATGTCAGGGTGGAGATTCTTTGTCGGTTTGGACGGAAATAGAAGGATAAACGGAGATCGATAAAGAGATGGATGTTGGTGCTAAGGGATGAAAGAGGGGTTGATATCGTTAAAGTGAATTTTTCTAAAGAAAATAGGATGGTACTTATCGGGATAACGGAGGGTTAATCATTTCAAAATTCTTCGCATATTTGCCCGAGTGATTTAGAGATATAAAATTATTCTCAGATATGAAAATGATTTTTCATAAAATTTTATGATCCACAAAATGTGAAAGTTAAAAAGATTTATCGACACGAAGGATATTTCTCTATTCTTTTTTTTTTTTTTTTTTTTTTTTTTTTAGACGATTCAAGTATGAAAAGCAAAAATATAAAATCGTCATTATTTAAGGAGAAGTTTCTATGTATATAATTAATGTTGAAATATTATTATTATTATTATTATTATTATTATTATTATTATTATTATTATTATTATTATTATTATTAGATTGATGATACACCAATGAATGTAATAATGTAATAATTTTTGAGTGCTTTAAAAATTTCATTTTAACCTTCATTCGATGGATCAATATTTCTTTAAAACTGTATAAACTTGGCGCGAAAGTGGGAGTAACGTGAAATCGTAAAAACATTTTTCGTGAAATAAACTATAAAAATTCATAACGCGCGCCTTGAATTATAATATTTCACGTGATCGAATACTCGCGAGTATGGCGAAAAAGGGTAGAAGACGGAATACGAGAAACGAAAGCAATAAAAAATAAAAAGAACGAAAGAGAAAAGGAAAGAAAAAAAGGGAGACAGAAAAAATAAAAGAAAAGTTAAGAAATTCGAAGTCCGACTTAACGGTAAAACTTCTTGGTTGCTTAACATATTGCTATTTGATGTGGGTGTTCGTCTAATGCTCGGCTTTGTCTCATCCCAGAACAAGCGATTTTCTGTGGAGAAAAAGAGTGAGCGAGAGAGAGAGAGAGAGAGAGAGAGAGAGAGAAGAAAAAAAAAGGGAAAGGGTGAAAGAGGGGTAAAACGAGACTCGCCGTTTCTCACTCCACTTTATTTCTTTCCTTACCCTTTATCGCTAAAGGGGGTGAACCTTCTCGAAACTGGGGATGAAAGAGTGCAAAGAAGTCTGAGACTTCGACTCGTCTCGAGGATTCACATAAAAAAAAAGAAAATAAAAAAAAATCAGGAAAATTTTAAATCGAATTGATCGAACATCGGAAAATAAAATAAGAAGAAAAATATAATTATAAAATATTAAAAAATATAATTAATTACTGTTAGACCTTTTATATATATATATATATAAATTACAATTGGAATTACTCTACTAGCGTGAAATAGAAACACAAATAAAAAGTTTTTTCGGTAAGACTTAGAACGAACGCAGTAATCTCGTGTCATAAAACGCTTGATACTTTTCTTAATCCATTCTTTCTTCCTTTCTTTCCTTCTTTTTTTTCTTGTGATTATTTATTTATTATTATAACGATTTATTTATTTTTCCTTTTTTCTATTTTTTTTTTCTTTTTAATAAAGAAATAATCATTCGGTGGTAGAAGCAGAGAGTTTATCGAGCGACACAAATGGGGAACTTCGTCGTGAATCTGTTTTATTTTTTGTTTCTTTATCATGGTCTCTCATCTTTCAATTCCTTTGACTAAAAAGAAAGAAAAAAAAAAAAAAAAAAAAAGAAGAAGAAACAAGAAAAAGGAAAGAAAAGAGAGAGAAAAGAAAAAGAGAAGACGACTACTGCGTTCCCCTCTTTAAATTTTCTTTTTATATAAAGTGTATACATCTTGAAAAATAAGTCCAAAGAAATCGCTATATTTTCAAAGACGAATATGGCTTAGATTCACGAATGAAAAGGCAGGGCTATAAAGATAGATAGATAGATAAAGAAAAATAGATGGATAGATAGATAGATAGATATTTAGATAGAGAAAGAAAGAACGATCGAATCTTTTAGTCGCCATAAAAGCACCCCTATACCTTCTTACCAGTTCGTCCTTTTCGAGGAACAGTAACTGCATCCCTTCTTCTTCTTCCTCCTTCTCCTCTTCTACTTTTTCCTCTTCCTCTATTACCTATCTCTTTCTTTATCTTATCCTCTTTCCTTTTCATTCTCCTTTCTTTCATTCGTTCTTCCTTTCTTTCTTTCTTATTTCCTTCTTTTTTTTTCCTTCTTTGTCTACCACGAGCTAGTTACGTACCATACAACTCCTGTATTTATGAGGGATCCTACGAGGGAGGAAAACACCGTACACGTCGCCAATTTCCACGAGGATATATCCTCACCCTCGCTCTTCCTCTTTCCACCCCTTTTCCATCTCTTCTTTTTTTTCTTTCCTTTTTTTTTGTTCGCTCCACCTCTCTCTATACTTCTTCCATTCTTTTCTCTCTCTCTCTCTCTCTCTCTCTATATATATATATATATATATATATATATATATATATTTATATATATATATATATGAATATATAAAAATATATATATATAAATATCCATGTATTACATACATACATCTCTATATACATGTATGTGTGTGTGTGTGCGCGCGCACACACATAACACGATCGTTCCAATTTTTCCGCTCCATAGCTTTTAACGAGTACTTCCATAAGAAAATGATCGTCCTTTTATTCGCGACCACGAGTACCTCTTACTCCCTTGGTCAATATTTCGTGCCTCCGATTATCCGACCGTTCTTTTATTTATCCTCCCTTTTTATATACGTGCATACATACATATATGCATATATACGTACGTACTTCCATAAAAAAAAAAAAAAAAAAAAAGAGAGAGAAGAAATGTATAGGAACTTTTGTATTCAGGATATATCGCGCGTCACGTTGTTTTTAGAATTTGTAAAAAGAAGAGGCACGAAGTGGCTTCGTCGAAATCATGTTTCTTCTTTTCTTTTCTTTTTGTTTCGTTTTTTTACTAGTCGCGATCGACGAAGAATTAATTAGTAAATGTGTTGATTAATTTATGCCGAGGAAAACAAAATGCGAATTAGAAAATCAATTCTAAAATAGAATTGGAATTAAATGAACACTTCTTTATTTAACTACTAATTTGATCTACGAAGGATAAAATAATTAATTGTAAATAAATATATTTATTTCTACATGAAAGTAATAATAATTTTTGACGTTTGATTCGATAACATCCAATGTTATAGGTGAATCAACGTCTTTTCAATTGCTCGTGATCAAAGAACGATAGTTACAAACGTCAATTAATTATTTCGTAAGAATAAATGAATAAATTTAATTGCTTCTGTTTTGTACTATAATTATCAAATTAATACTATAAACAATAATCCTCAACGAACTACTTTCGACAAGAAGGCATGACTATTCCTTTTTTTTCCCTACTTTTATTATTTCTTTTTTTTTTTTCTCTTTTCTTACACCCTTCCCCCGTCACCAAGCGACACGATTTACATGAAAGTTTTCGTCTCTTTTACAGCTGCAGCAGCGGCGTCTCGAGTCTACGTAGACGCGTTATCCAGACTGGCACGTCAGGCACAGCTGGGAACATGGGGTGGTTCGAAAGATGTCGGTGAGTTGCAAAAAAATAGCTCGAACTTTGACGCGTGGATAATACGAGACGAAAGTGAATAAATTATATCGCGTGTCTTTGTGTTACACGTTACACGTTACACGTTTTCTATCTTTCTGTTTCTGCCCCTTTCTCTCTTTCTGTTTCTGTCACTTTCTCTCTCTCTCTCTCTCTCTCTCTCTCTCTCTTTCTCTATCACTCTCTCTCTCTCTCTCTCTCTATCTACCTCTCTGTCTGTCGCTATCCGTCTTTCTCGCACATTCAATTAAAATGTCCACGTAGAAATTCGTAGTACGAGACAAAAAGGGTTGAAGCATCATCCTTTTTCTCTTTTATACCTTGGCAACGTCGAACAGCCGACTAATTAATTAGCCAGTCTCTCCACGTATCATTTACCCGGGCGCAAATAAATCGTATATAGACTATAAACACGTATACAACCGTTTTCGTAGATAAACGCCCGGTGCGTTCGTACTTATTTGACATTTTTATTCCTCCTCGTTTTATCGACCAGAAGGAAACAAAAGGAAGGAAAAATTATTCATGCGTGTATTGTAACATTAATAATAATAATAATAATAATAACAATGACAACAAATTTTTTTTATTACGAAGCGTCACATATATTTTTAGCCATTCAAATTTAAAGAGAAAGATAGATAGATAGATGGATAGAGAGAGAGAGAGAGAGAGAGAGAGAGAGAGAGAGAGTGAGAGAGAAATTCGATAATGTAGAAGTTAATAAAATTTTCGTACGTTGTTCTCGATTAAAGAATTAAAGGATAATACACGGTCGCGTGTTAATATCCATGAGCCAATTATTTGAACTTCTCTGACACTTTTTCTCGCCTAGCCATTTATATCCGGTAACATCGAAAGGCTCAGCGCTTGGTTTTTTCTTTTTTTCACATTGTTCCGAGAGAAAACTTTTCTCTTGGCCGTTTCAATTTTCGAAGCTTGCCGCCACAAACGACAGGCTTGGCCTACCATGTTCGAGCTTACTCGAGGCTTCGCAAAGCCAATAAAAGCTCCTCGTTCATTTAATCGTGACTAAGCTTTCGAGCCTTTCACTCCCTCTCTTTCTCTTTCTTTTTTCTTTCTTCTTTATTTTTCGTTTGCACGCATCAGAAACACTCTCAGATTTTTACTTTTGCCATCCATGATCGTGTACATATGTAGGTACGTTAAAACGAGAATGATAAAGAGATTTAGAGAGGCCATTAAAAAGGAAAAAGAGAAAGTTGAGAAAAAAATGTAGAAATGTTCTTAACAAGATCATTGCAGCGTGATAAGTGTGCGTATTAAGTTCAGGTCGATAACCCTTACAATCTCGGAACGGGCAAAGAAGGGTAAAAACTCTCAAGCTCTCGAAGTTCTTCCTGCATTTTCTATAGGGCATAGGAAGATGGGAGGAAATGTGGGAAGGGGTGGAAAGGGGGAGAAAAGGGAGGGTCGGGTGGTAGTGGAGGGGGAAGAAGACTCTCCTAGGAAGCTTTTCAAGTGTAAGAGACTCGTGGCAAAGTTTTTATTTGTTCGCTCGGCTGTACATACACATTGGCAGCACGAGGGATATCGGTATAGCGAAGCTCTTTATCGCGTTCAAACCGTCCCCTGTCCCCGCCTTATACTCTTCTCTCCTCTCTCTCTCTCTCTCTCTCTCTCTCTCTCTATCTCCTTCCCTCTCCCGCTCATACTGGTTACCCATCAATATCAAACTATCTTTTCGTGCTTTTCTCTTGAGAAAGAATTTATCATCGTGCATCGCGTCGGTTAGATAGATCGTAGATTCTCTCCCTTTCTTCACATTTCTATGCGACTTCCTTCGCGGATCCTTTTTTAAATGAAATTTTCATCGTTTTATTTCGATCGATTTTTTTTTCTTCATTTCCCTCTCTCTCTCTCTCTCTCTCTCTCTCTATCTCTCTCTCTTTTCTTTTCCTTTTTTTAGGGTCAGAGACAGAGACAGAGAGAGAGAGAGAGAGAGAGAGAATGAGAGATGGAGGGAGAGGGAGAATTAATTTAATTTTGTTAAATCGTTTAATTCAATCTGATACTCTTATTTCAAGATTTCATGTTTCTCATATCGATTTCAACGGATTATCGAAAAAGTAGCTTGACAAAATGTTGGCTTAAGAGAACCCGAGAGAGAAAATATGAGGGGGAAAGAGAGAGAGAGAGAGAGAGAGAAAGAGAAAGAGTGGAAGAGGAAGAGAGAGAGAGAGAGAGAGAGTTTGATACGGTCCACCAAAGTAAATTTATGATAATCGAGGGAAACCACCGAAGCGATTCTATTCCACGCGATAACCGAGAACGAGTGGCGATCGTGTGTATCTATATTCTGTAATATCGCCATTGCATCAAGCTAGACGACGATATTCGAAGTTAACTACGATCGGTTAGAATATTCCCTGGCCTTTAATACGGACCCAGTTAACTCTATACGAGACGCCCTCCGGCTCCTTCCAATTTAAACTCTATCTGTATACATACATATGTATGTACGTATGTATGTATGTATGCACACACAAACACACACACACAGTATTCGATGATACGAATTGAACTCGGATTATCATTTGCAGTTCAATTGCTGGATTCTCATTTATACAACGCTTCAAACGTAAAGAAGATCCTACAAAGCATTCAATTTTGTCTACGTCTTTTTCTATTATCGATTATAAAGAACGAAAGGAAAAAAAGAAGAGAGAGATAGATAGAGAGCGAGAGAGAGAGAGAGAGAGAGAGAGAGAGAGAGGAAAAAAATAAAGAAAGAAAGAAAAAAAAGAACAGAAATTGGATTAGCCTCGATTCCAATCACGATAGCTCTTTTTCACGTCGTTGGTTTCTTCCTCGGCATTATTTCTTATCGTACATATTATGTATATTTATATCGAGAACGGATCAACTATTACCAGATACAACAAAGGTAAATACGTTTTACAATAATGGAGGCGAATCAGCTTTACGGTAAGTTGATCAACGTTTGTGGTAATACGCTTATTATATCTCTATTTCTCTCTCTCTCTCTCTCTCTCTCTCTCTCTCTCGATATGTGTGTGTGTGTGTTGTGCATGTAATATATATATATATATATATATCGTGCTATCTTTCAAGTGAAATTATCATCCAAGAGTTGCAATGCGTACTAAATGCGGATCAAATTCGCGATTCGACTAACGCGCATTTAATTATTTACGTTATATTCGAAATACTAGCATCGGTTTAGTTCATAAACGGAGTGTTAGCTATGTATCTAGCGATTTACGCGAAAAGCTCTCCAATTCGTATCGTTGTATATCTCTCTTTGGATATATTTCCCTTTCGGATATTGCTCATAATTATTCATAAAGATTCGCAGAGGAAACGATCGCGCTCATGTGTTATATTATCGTGTCGTTGTTTTAAAAAAAATCAGAGAGAGAAATATATTTATATATATATATATATATATATATATATATATATATATTTATATATACATACATACGATGATAAATGTATGTTGTGTGATCATTGGCAAACATGAAAAGGTCGATCCATTTCGAACAAATGTACGATACTTCTCGATATACCTAAAGTTTATTTCCATGCTTTCTTTTTCTCTGTTATTTTTACGAATTTACAGGTTTTTTTTGTTCCTTTTATGAGAGAACTTTATATAGAATGAAATATACAGTTTATATACATATTTATATATATATATATATATATAGTGTGTGTGTGGGAATGTTTTTTTAGAGTATATTGACAAATATTTAGACGAATGTCTCTCTGTATCATAGATATGTACATATTCGAAAAATGTGACCATTTTGTTTTCATTCCTTTCGTGCTGCAACACACTTTGTTTTGTTTCCTGAGTTAGTCGTAACCAGACAGTCCTGGAGGTCTAACTTGGTTTTATTTTTCTTTCTCGTCTTACGAATTAAATTTTAAAGAAAATTTTATAATGTTATATATATATATATATATATATATATATATATATATATTTATACGATGTAAATACGTTATTTAACATTTAACGTACATAATAATTATTTAACGTGTTTAATATTCGTCGACGTTCGAGTACTAATTATTAAAAGGACATTTATTTTAAATCCGAAAAAAACATTAAATGTAAACATTAAAAAAAAAAGAAAAACAAAAAAAAGAAAATTCTACACGTGAGAAAAGAGTCCGCTTATTTTATTTCGATTATATGGATATTTTATATTAATCGAAGTAAACATGTATGTACACATACACGTATGTGTGTATGTATGTATGTATGTATGTATGTATGTATATCCAATCGAGAGGCTAGCTTTAATTGTGGATTAAAAAAAAAAAAAAAGAAATAAATAACTAAAAAGAATAAAAAAGAAGAAGAAGAAGAAGAGGAAAGAAAACAAATAGACCGAAGCGTAATGACAAATCCTCGAAACGTTTTATAACTAATTGCGAGCGATAGGGTAAAAATTTGTAGTCATTTAAATAGACGTAGAAAAGTAAAGGAGGAAATTTTCTTTCTTATCATAAGAATAATGTGTTACCTTGGGAGAAGACGTTCCACGTATTTCTTAAAACGGTCCATTTCCTACCACGTTAGACGGACTATTTTATTATCCTTGCCGGTAGTTTGGCCGTTTGCCAAAAGAGACCACACCGATCCATGCTCGTTAAGGTACATAGAATGGTTAAGCTAGGAATGGTTTTCTCGGAGGATTCACAGTTGCTGGTAAACGCTTTTTCGTTGGTGCTTTAACGTAAACGTTAACCCATTACGAGTATCTTTATCTTCATCTTTTCTAATATCGACGTAACAATTTTTTTATCTTATTTATTATTTTATTTTTTACTTTTTCTTTTCTTTTGTTATATTTTTTTGTCGTTGTTATGGTTGTTGCGCTTTATTTTTACTCCTCGATTCTGCGTTATGTGAGAGTTAATATCGGACAAATAACGATTTGTACTCTTTCCTCGTTCGAACTTTAGTTAGACGTAATTGAACCAGGAATATAAAAAGGAGCGAGTAGGTGGATGGGTGAAAGAGGAGGAGGAGGAGGAGAGAGTAGGAGAAAAGTGGAAAAGCTAGAAGAAGTGAGATAGAATTAATTGGATAAAGAAGGATATATTTTACTTTCTTTCATCCTTCGCCCTTTTCTTTCTTTTCTTCTCTACTTCTCCTCTCGAAGACTCTCATTGGAGTTTTAATTTCAGGTGGGTTCGACGATCCTTTCGTTTATATTTAGAATCGGTGAAGACTTTTTTTTCATTTATCGCTATTTACCCCCTGTTACTATTACTACTCGAACAACGTTTTCACGCGCACACACATACACACAGAAAGAGAGAAAGAGAGAGAGAGAGAGAGAGAGAGAGAGAGAATGAGAGAGTCCCTAGGCACCATTCCATTGAATCGAATAGGACAAAGTTTGGAAACAACGTGTTCAAACAAAATACCGTGAGAGGAGTGCCGTACGTTCGAACACGTTGTGTAGCAACTTCACGTCACGGCACGTCACATCGTACCGCACCGCACCGCACCGCACCTCACCTCACCACACCGCATCGTATCGCATCGCATTGCATCGCACCGCACAACACAGCACCGTACCATACGTATTTTCCTTTCCGACCGTACTCCTCCGATATTCAATTTTCCATACAGATTTTCCGCTTGCGTTCTCTTCTCTCGACCTCTCAACTCCAATTGAAAAAAATACAGTACACATATGCGTACGTATTTTGTAGAGTCTGTCCTACGTTCATACATATGTATATATATATATATATATATATAATATAGATACATACATATATACATATATGCATGTTATATATAGC
This sequence comes from Dolichovespula media, assembly GCA_911387685.1. NCBI lineage: Eukaryota > Metazoa > Arthropoda > Insecta > Hymenoptera > Vespidae > Dolichovespula > Dolichovespula media. The sequence continues at coordinate 9,722,298 of OU426851.1, read as the reverse complement.
CACACATACGTGCATATCACTGTGTCCTGCGTTCATGCGTTGTTCATATATTTTGTTTTGTTTTTTTTTTGTTTTCTACGCGTTAGCCTCTTACGGATCTTTGTCGACGAGGTCGAAACAAAATATTTTTCCATCGAGATCATCGAGCTTTTCCATTCGGTCGTTCCTTTTTTCTTTTTCCTTCTCTTTTTTTTATTTTCTTTCTATTTTTATTTTTCTTCCTTCTTTTTTCCTTTTATTTCATTTACTTGTTTTTTTTTTCGTACGTCCAGTTCTCAAACGTATCCCGCAGTTTTATATTATCCGTTTGCCGTGCCAATGTTAAAGAATTTTCAATTATTATTACTATTATTACTAACATTTTTATTATTGTTATCATTATTAGTATTATTATTATTAATATTATTTGAAGATAGGATTAGTATTATTATGAATGGTATTATTATTATTATTATTATTATTATTATTATTATTATTATTTGAAGATAGGATTAGTATTATTATTAATGGTATTATTATTATTATTATTATTATTATTATTATTAATATTATTTGAAGATAGGATCAAAAGTAATTGAAAGTAAGTTGAGACCGGGTTTAAAGAGAAATGAAGAATTTGATACATAGCGGAAATTTACCTTACTCTCGGAATCTCTGACTGGGAAAATTAGTAGTTCTCTTTTTACCGAGTAATTCAGTCGAATAAATGGTTTCGGTGTCGGGAAAGCTTCTAGGATTCCTTTAAAGGGATTCCTTGAGTTGAACCAAGGTGGAATAGAAGGAAAGAGAAAAAGAGTAAGAGTAAGAGAGAGAGAGAGAGAGAGAGAGAGAGAGAGAGAGAGAGATAGGGAGAGACTTTCTTATGAATGGTCCTGGCGAAAAGTTGCTGGAAATGGGTAGATTTTATCTCAAGAGGAAAATTAAACTATCATTTAGCATTGTTACGCTTTAAGAAAAGATAACTACTTTTCTTTCCTTCTTTATTATTATATTATACGTTTTACCAACCGACATTTTTCACTTCTTTCTTTTGTATAATGGTAGAATAGTTATTCACCGAGCTTGAGTTTCTCTCTGTATATTTTCTCGTTATTACGACTACCATCAAATATATATATATATATATATATATATATATATATATATATATATATATATATATATAAATATTTGAAGGGGTCCAGTCAGCATCAGCTTCAGGATAGGCCATTAATGGCCTCTTCACGAGGATCAGAACGTTCGGTTCGTTTCGCATTACTTCTCGAGCGCGCGAGGGTTCACTCGCGTAGATTCTCACAGAATCGAAGGAACTTAGGTGAATCGGGAAAATTGGATGTCCGATATCAGGACAGGGTTATCCCGCACTTTTTTCCCTCAATAATAGGTTTGTCCCTTGAAAAAGGGGACAGAAAAAGAAAGGAAAAAGAAAAAAAAATAAGTAAAGAAGAAAAAACGGAGGGAAAAGAAAAGGGAGGCTAAAAAATAAAATAGAATTTTTTCGGGTCCGTTGACGCTCAACGACGCTAGAAACGTGTTGGTGAATTTTTCTACCTTCTTATACGAATACTCCTTTCTTCGTATAAAACATGAGAACCAGTGTGATTCGAACGTATCTGTTTGTATAACTACATACATAGATCTCTCTCTGTGTGTGTGTGTCTGTGTGTATGCATGTTTGTGCATTTGCGGAGACTTTTCGAATGTGAAAAATTTTTTATAGTCTCTACGAAGAGAACACTGAATTTTTCAATACTGCTATAACCAAATACTATTTTGTTTTTAATCATTGATATGCTTCATATAGTAGGATCATTGGTCTCTATCTATTAAAAAATTTAAAGCTGTTCGTTCGCTTCGATTTGAAAAGAATTATTCGATATTCGAAAAAGTACTCGAATATTTCTGTCATCTACTGTATATACACACATACATACATATTATGCACGCATACACGCGCGCGCGCGCGCACGCATATACGCACGAACGCGCGTGTATATTCAATTCATATTGCTCGTTTTTAACAGTTTAACCGAATTAATCTCTATTGTGAAATATTCAAAAGAATCTAACCTTTATTTTCTATTTTGCCAAGCTAATATCTTCTAACATTTTTTTCCTTGTACCTTTTTTTATTTATTTTTTTTATTTTCTGTCTTTTCTTGTTTCTCACTCACTCACTCTCTCTCTCTCTCTCTCTCTCTCTCTTCCTGTCTTGTACGACATCGAAAGCGTCTCACAGCGAGGGTGAAAATTCAGAGGCTATGAGGTTAGGGTTCCCGGATCGAGGACGTAATAGCAAAATTGCCAATATAGCAGAGAACTTTTTC
>OU426851.1:9702471-9717471 GCA_911387685.1 Dolichovespula media | reverse complement strand
TATATAATATCGGCCGATATTATTCAATGTCGTACTTATCGGAGTCGATATGGAATCGTACCTTTGAATTTTTATTTCGGACCGGAAACTTTTCGAATACGAACCAAACTCTGATTATTTAAATTTCAACTCGCTCCTACTTCCCTCCCCCCGCACGCCCGTCCTCCCTCCGCCCGTTATTTAGAACATTCTTTCTATATTCAGTTTTGTTTTCGACGAAAATACTCTTCTTTATTCTTCTTCTTCTTCTTATTTTTCTCTTCCATCCTTCTTTGTTTTCTTTTTTGGCTAAACGTTCACAATAAATGCGATGAATTAAGTTAGACAGAGGAAGCCACAGCGATAATTTGTCACTCGAGAACGGGTAAGGCGGCTAGGGGAATGGGACGGTGGAGCGAGGGAGGGGGTGGGCAGCGTAGTGGGCTGCGGTGGTAGTAACGTAACTTTAAAATTCATCGTGCGTTCGCGCTATTTTTTAAGCTCCCATTAATTTCGTCAGGAAGCCAAGTCGAAGCTATTTTACATAAGCAATGCGACGAACGTACTATGTGGAATTTTAATTTTCTTCGACGAACAACGAGACGTTATCTCACAGGGAACGAAGTAGTACTTGGCTCTCGAACAGATGAGGAGGTCCAGATCACGTGGGTGTCAGAGCTTTTGTAATTCGAACGATCGATCAGCGTTAAAGAGGTCACGCTGAGATAATCAGGAGAGGCAATCCCTTTCGAACGTGTTCCATCGAGATTGCGATCTCACCATTCTTTTTGTTTCTTTTTAATTTTTATTTTTATTTTTATTTTTTATTTCATTCATCATTTCTCCCTTTCTGTATTTTCTATCTTCGTTAACGCGAGAACATTAATAACTAGAATCGAAAAGAGCCCTCTTTTATCATTCCTTTAAGTATCTATTAAAGTCGATTTGACGAGAAGAAGGAAAAAAAAAAAGAACTGCATTAAACTTTTACATCGGGTATATTTCGTTTATTTTAGGTTTACGTTCTTTTTTTAATTTATTTTACTATTAATTTATTTATCTCTTTTATTTTTTTTTTTTTTTGAATTTTTCAAAGAATCAATAACATTGCGTTTCGACGGGATCGTATCAAAGGCAGATGGCTTTGATAGAGAGATGACAGATCATAGTTGGATACCTTACAGGAAATCCCTTACAGGAAATCCCTTGTAGGATAGACTTTTCACTTTAATCTAAGAATGGCGACAGGAGGACGTTAGGATGATGAAACTTCCCAAATTGCTTGGGGAAAATTGATCTGTCATGTTTCGAAATGATAAATCGTAGGAACCACTTTACTTGTTACGAAGAACGAAAAAAAAAAGAATAAAATATAATAAAATAGAAGAAAAGAAAATATATAGGAAACAAGGAAGAAAAATATCGAGTCTGTTGTATTAATCAATATACATTGAATATACACGCGAGAAGAATATTCAATTTATTCGAATAATCGTTTATAATTATTAAAATATTCAAATAGAATGGAAAATTAAATTTTTATATATATTGCATACAAAAAAACGACAATTTGCGGAAGAACGATACGAAACACATCACAGATATCGATTGATCTAATCGTAAAACAAGTGATGAAATATTTGTCGGTATTAATTGATGTAATTTCATATAAAAAATACGCAAACATTAATTCTACGCGATTAATTGATTGATACTTTATTTCATATATTATAATAATTCCAAAAAAATATATATTCATATAATATTTAGACTAGGTATATCTACTTATTATATATATATATATATATATATATACTTATTATACTTATTATATATATATATATATATACTTATTATACTTATTATATATATATATATATATATATACTTATACTAGATAAATTTAGGTATATGGATACATACACACACACACGCGCGGGCGCGCGCGCACAAAATATATATGTATAATTAATTATATATTTAATTGATGGGAAACACAAGATTCCATTTGCTAATATAGTGAATTTCATCCAAAGAGAAACATACACTCACACACATATTTATATTTATATGTATATATATATATATATATATATATTACACATATATATTTATATATGATATGTATATTATTGTGTCTCTCTTTGAATGAAATTCACTATATTAGCGAATGGAATCTTGCGTTTCCTATTAATTCGAGTCTCTCTCTCTCTCTCTCTCTCTCTCTCTCCCTTTCCTTCTCTTGCTTTGATGTTACGCTTTCTGTATTATACGATAGCCCAATCGTGCCGACAATTCAACATTGATGAAAGGATTTCTCGGGTACAGTAGTCCAGGCAGGCAGGCAGCCAAGCTACAGAGACGCGTCGATGTTTATCGAACGTATCGCGTAGAGAGTATTCGATTCGTAGTCGCCCTTGGATTGGATATTGGTTCTGCGAGCGCGAAATCAATGAGCACTCACGCACATTGTACGCGTTTCTACACGTTCTGCTTGATGCAGGCCAGTTCCTCGTACGTGTTCGATACAATATAGCAAATAGTTAAGCCGTCGACGGCTTTGCAAGCTTTGCCGATACGAAATCGCGTTACTCGAACGATAAAACGCATTATTCTCTTCTTTCAACCTACCCTACTCCATGCTAACTTATCGCTAACTTTTTTACCTCAAAAATCGAACGTTCTCTCATCATCAACAGAGTTGTTATTATTGTTATTATTATTATTGTTTTCGTTGTTGTTGTTGTTATTATAATTGTTATTATTACATCATTTAGATTATTTGCAACAGTTGTAGCATGATTAACCTGAAACATTACGAGACTATCAGTTATCGTTATAATACATAGGTAGTAGATAATTATAGAAGATCGTTGGAATTGAAATGATTTTTATTATCAGATTTTATTATAAGACTTCAGCTTTAGAATAAACGATCACGTAGTATTTAATAAGGATGATTTATTATATTCGTTAAAGTTTTATTATTGCGTATTGATTGAAAAATTTTAATCACGTTAGCCCTGACATTATGACGAATTTTTGTTTGTATGACATTAGGACGTTTGTGACAAGAAGTAATGAGTAATGATTTACATTAGATTTAATTATCGTTAGAATAGAAAAATATTTTCAGACTTTAAAGGGTTCGTCGGACTTCAGGTATTTTCTTTTTTTTTAGGCGAACTATTTTACATGAAAATACGTTAAGATGTTTCGTTATACTCATTAATTATATTATTATCTTGATTCATAAATAAGTGTCATTTTATTATAATCGATCTTTTATTTATAAAGACATGGATTTATTTGTGAATCAACCCCATCCATTAACCTTTACTTATATCTAGATCGTTTAAACGGAAAACCCTTAAAGAATATCAAAATCTGTTATTTCAAGAAAATGATTATTAATATTTTCATTTAGTAACAAAGAAATATGCATGATTTTACTCAACGTACGATTTTCGATACAAATTTCAATAGTTTTCTTTTTATTAATTAAAAAGAAAAAAACAAAACAAAATAGAAAAATAACAAAAAAAACAAATAAGAGAATTAGGACTCTTAAAAAAAAAAAAGAAAGAAAAAATTCCACGTGAAAAAGATACGACAAATAATCGCGTCAAATTTCATCGAATTGATTCGATCATTTTCAAAGGTAAATATCGTATTGGCATCGAGAGTTTATGATACTTTAATACTATATTATACGTGTAACATAGGCAAGGGTCGATTTCAAAGGTCTCATAAATTCGTCAATTATCTGAATATTTCCAATAAAATTATCGGATAATATTCTTAAAGGATAATGTTTTGTTATCGAACAAAAAAAAAAAGGAAAAACAAAGAGAAGAAATATTTTCGAAAAATAGACTTCTTTTTTTGTGATAAATTTAACTTTTGTTTGTAAGCGTACATATGTAATCCATTTTATTATAATTGAACTTCTCTAACGTAGTAGTCGAAACTGTGCATACGGTCGACTAATAAATTATAGTACGAGTATACGGTAAGATCTGTCAAATCGAAAGACGTATATGTATATCGAGTAGTTCAAAGTGATTTAGGCGGACCTGAACGATACAGTACGTGAGACGATATGACCCGCTTCGAACGTCAGAAGCAGGTGAAAGCTTACGTTAATGTGTTCGAACGCGTGACAATGATGAGAATAGAACAATGGCGACGAAGATAAAGGGTGGGGATATAGAGATAGGAAAAGGATGAAAAATATCTGATAGGATACATAATACGTCGTCGTATTTCGACCATAAAGGCATATCAGACATAGTTCTGGCCGATCCTTTCATAACAGAAACACATTCTTCGATGTCCAATTGTCAAACTCTGAAGACTCTTCTACGCTCGGGCGCGCGTGTGTGCTATGTATTATGGGTATGTGTGTTTATTACAAAGGGAACAACAGTATGAGACAATTTCTACAAATCATGGAGGAATATTATACGTTTGTGTGTGTGTGTGTGTGTGTGTGTGTGTATAAAGTAAGAAGTAAAAAATAGTAAAAAATAAATGTTTATCACAGCATGATCAAAAATTGTATACGTGTATATATATATATATATATATATATATATATATATATATATATATATATCGCTTTTTTATCGTGTAGTAATAAAGTTTGTTTTCTCTACTTTTTTTTCTATTTATCTATTTTTGTATTTATTTATTTATTTAGTTTATTTTATTTTTCAATATTCTACATTCGTTTGGCACGCGTAAACGCTTTTCGTTCATTTCGCTTGATTTAAATACGGGATTTACATTTCCACTTTGGATCGCTCTTTTTTTAAAAATCACGGTATATCTTTTCAATCTTTTATATCCCTTTTATTTTTTTGTTTGTTTGCTTGTTCGTGTTTTTTTGTTGTTGTTTTCGTTCGTTTTTGCTTTTCTTTTTTCTTTTAACATTGCAACTATAAAAAAAAAAGCGATATTTTTTTTTAAATGAACAACTGTACAATGCTTTATCCTTCAGATATATTTGTTCTTCTTACTTTTACAAATGAATATAAAAAGAAAAAAACAATTTATATAACACAATGTAATAATAATTTATATAATAATATGATAATTAGGGATTATTGCATTTAATTATTAAAGATGAGTACACACGTGTTCGCGCACACGCACAAACACGCACATATATATATTATTTTTAGAATTAACGAAAGAAGAATTATTGTCCGGAATTATTCCAAGTATGCATAAGAAGAAAAGAAAAAAAAAATCAACAGTACTGAAGCTCAAAGCTTTACGTACGTATACATACATATATATGTACATACATACATACATGCATACGTATATATATATAAACGAACACATATATATATATATACATATATATATATATATATATATATATATACATACATATATATATATATATATATATATATATATATATATATATACATACATACATACTATATCCAGAGCGGCAAAACCGGTCAGGCGTATGACCGGATTGTGGTCAAAGCTCCGAAAGCACCCTTTCTCTCTCACCAACCGTCCGACGCCTCTCTCACGGTCGCTTTTAATCCACGTAAATGACTAGCCAGCCCATCGTCGTCCGCCGTCCCATTGCCGTACCTAAGCGTTGTTTAAAGCGTCGATTTGGCCGGCTCGCCACGCTCATACGCCGCTATTATGCAAAAGTGTGATCCTTTTGCTTCGTCCTAACAAACCCATACACTTATGTCTTCGAATCGATATCCATTTATTTGGATGAATAATTAATAAGGGGGTAGGAGGGGTGCGAACGAAGAAAAAAAAGCAGAGAAAAAAGGGGGGGAAAGAGAGGGAAATGAAAATTTGCGAACGAGTCGATTGATTATCAATTTGGTATAATTGATTATAATACCACTCGATCGTAGTTTATTTTCTCTATCTGTCTTTATTTTTTCTTTCTTTACTTTTCTTTTTTTTTTTTTTTTTTTTTTTTTCTTTTAAATCTCATTTCCTCATTCGATCGGTTTATTCAACGAAACTTGACATAATTTCTTTCGTATATCCTCGCTCGTCGAACCGTTTTTCGATTTATTCGGATAACGATTGAAAAGAAAAGAAAGTATAATTGATGAAACCCTTACTAGAAGAATTAAATTGAATTAAAATACTACTCGACGTATATTTTCTATATGTCTATCTCTCAATCTATCTATCTGTCTACATATTTATAATAATAATAATAATAATAATAATAAATATTATTATTATTATTGCTTTTATCTTTTCTTTTCTTTTTTGTAATTTAACAAAGCCTGTTAAAGATGTATAACAAAAGATAGATAAGACCCTTGGACGATCTTAGAAATAAAGGCGTTTTAAGGAATGAACCGTAAATAGCCGAGAGAAGCTTGGGTAGCCCATAGAGTCTTCTTTTGCACGTTATTCTTATTTCTCTTTAAGAAAAACAGAAAGAAGGGGAGAGAGAGAGAGAGAGAGAGAGAGAGAGAGAGAGAGAGAGAGAGAGAGAGAGAGAAGAGATAAGGTAGGTGGAGCCTCGGGCAACGTCACAACGGCGTTAACAAAAGCACTCGTTAAGGTGATTAACGAGGACGGGACTACCGGGCGAAGCGATACCACCGTGAACGCCATTACGAGCTTTATTAATTGTCATCGTCGAGTAATTTGCTCTGCAGGCTGTGTACCTCCGTGGAGATTCTCTCTTCTCTCTATCTCTCTTTTTCTCTCTCTCTCTCTCTCTCTCTCTTTCTCTTTTTCTCACTCTCTCTCTCTCTCTCTTTCTCTCTCTCTCTCTCTCTCTCTCTCTCTCTCTCCTCATCTCTTTCTCTGTCTCTCTACCTCTAACTCACTATCCTCAACTTGGCACGAGAATGGCGCGAGCCTCCTTGCCGTTGCTTCGTTGCCGCTTAATTGCACGTTTCAGTTCAGATCCATCTAACCATGGAAATATTTCTATGCTTCTATTAACTCTTTGAGTAACAAGAACGTAAACCTTCGTTTTGAATTTTGCGCGAAAACAAGAACTCACATTAATTCACGTCCGCTTTTTGGTAGACACAATGAATTTTCCTAATTTCGTACCTAAGGTGAAAATAATTTTCTTTATACCTTATCCGTACGATTGAATTTTGCTTCACTCCCTTTCTTTTTTTTTATAATCATTACTTTTTTTTTTTTTTCTACTATATCTACTGATCGCGAGTGCACGCGCGTAACTTATCTTCGACATAATATTAATATTTATTTTTGTGGATGTAAGAATGAAATGGTTCGAGTCAGCTCCTATTCCATTCGTACATCGCGATATAACACGAACAATATTAATTACTGTCGTATGGCATATTCCTCAATTATTTGAGGATTATTTTTATTTGTTAATTTTAGTATAATTATGTTAAAACAGACAACGATTAATATTAACCATTCGTTTCTCTTTCGCACGGAATCTAAGAACAAATAACAAGAGAAAGGAAAAAAAAAAAAAAAGAAGAAGAAAAGTCCATTTCGAAGTATAAAATAGATATATGAATGGGCGAGTTCAAATTGATTGGCATTACTTATAGAAGGAATCTAATATTAGAATATTTTAAAACTCACTCGTCGATTTTTGCGTTCATTCATAAAACATACATACGTACAAATCGAGATGACGTTCCCTTTTTAATAAATCGACCCTTTTTGAGGACCTATCACGATGAATCATAAGCCGACGCCATTTATCATTTGTCTAAATTAAAATTAATAAATTTATTTAATGATATAGAATGCCTCGAATTAGGACGTACGATCCTACAATATTCGAAAGGGGTAGTTTCGGACCTGATTGGTAAGGTAAGGTAAGTACTAGTCTTCATTAGCCGGAATTGTACGTTTGAATGAAAACCGCTAGAATGCAAGGAACGTCGACGTTCGGTGCTGTTCGAGTCCGATGCTCGTATGCGGTGTATCGAGTCAGCTCGTCAACCCCAGTTCCAGCTTGGTTTCCTCCCTTCCTCCCTTTCTCTCTCTCTCTCTCTCTCTCTCTCTCTCTCTCTCTCTCTCTCGCATATTTCGTAGCGAACTAAATACAATGCAGTTGCATTATAAACAACATGAAACACGTTGGATAGTCCAAGTGGCTCATTATGTATGATCGCGAAGGCGTCGACGTTGGAATTTCCATGGTATTCTCTTTGAACCGCATACAAACATACACATGTACTAACGCAGATGAATTATCTCTCCTCTCTCTCTCTCTCTCTCTCTCTCTCTCTTTCTCTCTTGTTCCCATAGGTTTCAGAATATCACGATCGATGTTCCGACGTGCCCATCGAAACGCAAGCTTAATTGATTTGGAATTATTGCGCCGGACACTTGTTCACCTCTCACTCTCCTCTCTTCTTCTCTCCTCTCCTCTCCTCTTCTCTCCTCTCCTCTCCTCTCCTCTCTTCGTCTCGCCTCGCCTCGCTACCCAACGGGATTCGAGTTATGATTGAAAACTCCATCGGCCTCGAAATTCGTAGAACGGTTAATGTTCGAATCAGAGGGAAAGAGTGAGTGTGTGTGTGTGTGTGTAAGAGAGAGAGAGTGAGAGTAAATAGAATAAAATTCTGAGCGACGCATCTCGTAGCCTCGAGTCAGAGGCCGATCACTGTCCGCTTAATTTCATTACGATATCTGTGTGTGTGTGTGTGTGTGTGTGTGTGTGGTCTACCTACTATATACGTGTATACCTGTAAGTGTACGTGTATTCATACTCGTATTCCCTCTCTCTCTCTCTCTCTCCCTCTCTCTCTCTTTCTTTTTCTTTCTCTCTTTTTCTGTCCATTTTTTTGTCTTTTTCTCTCGATTGTTAAACCAAAGTTTCGATCGAAAAGCGATCGGATACGTTGGGAATTACAAAGATATACCGTCGGTTCGAAGTTTTCTATTAAAAGAAGAAAAATATCTCTACGTTCTGATTTCGAAATCTTTAATATACCTCGAATTTTTATCGACTTTTTCCAAAAGAATAATCATCGAAAACTCCTACATTGACGCGCATACGATAATATCAATTCTCAATCTCGACAAAATGCATTTACAAATGTATACTTTCAAATTCGTTAATAATGTACGACGTTACATTCGTTTGTATTATTTTCTTTTTTTCTCGTTTTCCTTATTTTTTCCTCCTAACGATTTCAATTAAATATTCGTTAATGGAAATAATTAATAATTAATTTCATAGATATCGCGTTAAATCAAGTTTCGAGAACGAGAGGAAGAAGAAGAAGAAGAAGAAGAAGAAGAAGAAGAAAAAACGAAATAGAATCAATCAATCAGATAATTTTCAATTTTCGACGATCAACGAGTATCGGTGAAAATTCAATTAAATCTTTCCGAAAAAGCGAATAGGAAAGCTAAAAAAGAAAAATGTACGGAGAGTTAACGCGTCGGATAAAGTTCGATGCCGCTTTTCCTTAGCCGCAAGCTCGATTGGGAAGGGATGAGGGGGGGGGAGGGAGGGAGGGACAGGGGATGAGGAGGGATGGTCGGAAAAAAAAGTTGCTGTATGAAAGAACGAATGATCCGGAAGCGAAGGTAAAAGTAAAAGAGGGGTTGAATTTCTCTCTCTCTCTCTCTCTCTCTCTCTCTCTCTCTATCTATCTATCTCTTCTATATTCCACACTCTCTTTCACATTTCCAAACACATTCGCAGGAGAGACTCGCTCGATAGAAAAAAGGAGGAAGCCCTTTGAACGAAAGTTCAGCCCTTTGCGAGCTTTTCCAGTGGCTCACGATCGAAACTGAGAACATAGGATAGGATCTTCACGCACTGATGATGAACCTGAATGTGCGACGATTTTGTTCCCTGGATTTTCTCGATTCGATGTCGTCGTCCTTGGCAACAGAGAGTCCTCTCGAACAAACGCATACCAACGACTACTATGTCGATGAGGAGAGTAGGAGGAGAAGATGAAGAAGAAGAAGAAGAAGAGACGACTGGTGTTGGTCCATCGAGAATGAGAGAGTGAGAGAAAGAGAGAGAGAGAGGGAGTAAAGGGAGAGAGAGAGAGAGAGAGAGAGAGAGAGAGAGAGAGAGAGAGAGAGAAGGATCGGATCAAAGGAACACGCGATAAAAAATGGTGATGGTGATGGTGGATGCCGAGTGAGGTAGGGTTTGCTAGTTCAGACGAAAAGGGGGTGGGAATGCGGAACGGAAAGAAATTATCCCGGATTAATTATGCTCGAGAATACCGAGTGATACACGTTAATCATTCGTACGAGTCAGACTCAAGGTAGAACTGCCCTTTGAAATAAGGTATTTTTCTCTACCCTCTTTTGTATATTTATGTGTGTGTGTGTGTGTATATATATATATATTTCTCTTTCTCTTTCTCGTTTCAAATTTCCTCTTTATCTTATCGTTTACTTATTGTACATATATTCTTCGAGGGTGGAACAAAGGAATTACGAGTAAACTTTACCTTCCTTTTCGTTTTGAGTGTTCCTCCAACGAGATCATTAATTCTTTCGAGTCTCTCATTTTATACGTATCTATGCACGTCTGTGTGTCTGTCTTCCTCTCTCTTTCTCTCTTTCTCTGTGTGTGTGTGTGTGTACGTGTGTACGTATGTACGTACATATATACATATGTATAGGTATATTGAAATAGTACATGTGTAGAGATGAAAAATCTTTTTCCGAACGACCGATGATTTATAGTCGGCTCTTGATCGTTTCTTTACGTCAGCTTGTTCTCATTCGTTCTAGATCCATTATCAGGAACGTGATATACATAGAATTTTTCTTTTTCCCTCTTTTATTTTCCCCTTTTTTAACCTTTTTTTTTCTTCTGTTTTTTTTTCTCTCTTTGTACACACACACACACGCGCGCGCGCGCACACCCACGCACGCACGTACGCACGCACGCACGTAGATTCGTTCTCTATCCGGAGTATTTATTTATCCTCTTTTCATTCTAATAATCGAATCCATCACGGTCGAAACGTAATATCGTTCGTAAATCGAGCCAGCTGCCGTTCAACCTGCATTCTCTTTCTCTTTTAATGAAACTTTGTCTTCCTTAATATCTTTCAATTCTTATATAATATATCACATCCAAGAGGATAGAACATCTGGCATTGGTATTTCGTGAACGCGGGCGCCCTTCTTCATGCTAGTATTCGTTCTCTAGTGTCTCTGTCTTTCTATCTCTCTCTCTCTCTCTCTCTCTCTCTCTTTCTCTTTCTCTTTCTCTCTCTCTCTCTCTCGCGCGCTTTCTACCTCTCTACCTCTCTATCTCTCTTTCTCTTTATCAGTATACTCGAAATTATGCGTTTAATATCGTGCATTTCCGCCCCGAGTTTCCATTACGAAATTAATAATAATAGGACCGATGATTAATTTCATAACAAATTTGTTGTCCCCATGGTAAATGTCGAGTATTTTATAGATCTAACTTAAATTAGATAAATAGATAGATAGATAGACAGAGTGAGAGAGAAAGAGAGAGAGAGAGAGAGAGAGAGAGAGAGGAAATATCAACATTGACGAAGAGCTTTATTCGAATAATTATTATTAATACATACCTTTCAAATGCAATAACCGTTAGGAAGCTTTGTTAAATAGTTATTGATAAACGCTATCACGATGGCGCCATATCGAAGTGTTTAAAGTTAACAAGCGATAAATTCCTCATAAAACGCGCGTCCATCGTCAATTCTAATTACATCGTTAGCCTTAGAGATATTTCATTGCTTGGAGTTCGCTAAACTTGACGATTTTACGGTAACATTGAGCGGCGAAATTTATTGCAATTAAAGCTACACGTTTGTGTGTCGGGGGGTGGTGAGAGGGGAACGGGAGGTTAACTGTAATTAACCATTTGCGAATGACCTTACGGACATATAACGATATTTTCGAACGATATATCGATTCGATCAAATTGTATTCTCTCGAAAACATAATCATTTCGCAACGATAGACGTCGATAATCGTAGAAAGAAAAAGAAAATAAAATAGGAAGAAGAAGAGTACTTGCATAATAGTAACCGTAATAATAATCATAATTGAATATTTACGAATGACCGTATATAAATGTAACGATATTTTTGTACGATATATCGATTCGATCGAAGCTTATTCTAATGAAAAGAAAATCATTTCGCAAAGATGCACATCGATAATCGCAGAAAAAAAAAAGAAGAAGAGGAGTGTTTAGATCACAATAATTATCGATTTATGAATAAATTTATATATACATATGTATATATAAACACCTTTTTAAACGATATATTGATTTAATCATATTCCATTCTAATGAAAGGAAAATCATTTCGCAATTATGGACATCGATAATTGGAGATAAACAAACAGAAGAAGAAAAACATAAAGAGTATCTGAGTAACGCTAATTAACAATTTGTGAATAACTTTATATATATATATATATATTTATTTATATTTATATATTTTATTTGTGTGTGTCGATCTAAAGTTGATTCGATCAGCTTCTATTCAACTGAAAAGAATATCATTTTGTGAACGATAGACAATTCGATAATTGAAGGAAAAGAAGAAAAAAAATAGAATTGAAAGAAGAAGAAGAAGGATAAGAAGAAAAATAAGAAGAAGAAGAAGAAGAAGAGGAAGAACAAGTAGAGTATTGAAACGAGTAAACGAACATAATCTACAAGCGAATACAAGGGTGCCACAAAAATCGTTTACCTTTCGGAACGCGTTCGTAATTTAAGGAGACGCCTATAAGTGAGAAAACGGAGAAATGAAACTTACAGTTGAAGAAAAAGGAACAAAAAAGAGAAGAAAGGAAAGAGGATAAAAAGGAGATGGAAAAAGAGGAGCGAAAGAGGAGGAGGAGGAGGAGGAGGAGGAAAGGAGGAAGAGGGAGAATAGAGAGGGGTGTTGGCTGGTTGCTTCGGAATTTAATCTAAAGTAGAATCGCACGTCTCCGGGGTAAAGCTCGCTTACACTTTATTTTATTTCCCGTTTATATCTCTTTTCGCGTGCCCGGAATGGCGTCCGAGACTGAGCGAATAATCCACCTGCGCTTTTCGCGCGTGAGTATGATTTTGAACGACTTTAACTCCACCTTTCCTCCATTTTCTTTCACAACCTCTCTCTCTCTCTCTCTCTCTCTCTCTCTCTCTCTCTCTACATATACACACACACACATATATATATATATATTTCTCATAGGTTAGCGCTCTATCTTTATGCACGACATTGTATGAGACGTGTCCGAATGTTTCAAGTTCATAACACACGTATAAACGATATCACATATAACCACAAACTCCGGATGGAAAACGAAGAAATAAAGACAGAGAGAGAGAGAGAGAGAGAGAGAGAGAGAGAGAGAGACGAGAGAGAGACGAGAATGTTGAAAGATCCATTGTAGGATCTCCACCACGAAGTTCATGCAGGATGTAGATCCGTTAGAGGTGCTATAACGAAACATACGAGTGGGTGGCACGCGCGAGCTTCATCCTTCTTCCTGACAGGTCTATCTCGCGAATCCACCTTAGCTAGCCACTTTCTCTCTCTCTCTCTCTCTCTCTCATTCTCATTCTAGTTCCCTCTCTCATTCTCGTATCCTCCTTTATTCCTCTCTTCCGTAGCTGTCTCATACCAAGCGTGGAACCATTTCGTTCTCCTATGGAATCCTAAAACCTTTACCTCCCTTGATTTCGATTTGCATGATCGCGCGTGTATGAGAGAGAGAGAGAGAGAGAGAGAGAGAGAGAGAGAGAGAGAGATGAAAAAAAAGAGGCTCATATTTTCCGCTCTTTTTGATCGCGATTCGGGTCGGATAAGGAAGCGTGTAAGCGAGGTAATCTCGTGGTAAATGGTAGATTTCCTTCTTGGAAAGGATGGGGAGAAGTTAAGAAAAAAAAAAAAAAGTAAAAAATAAGAAAATAAAATAAAAAGAAGAAAGTTGACTAGTACGAGGAAGAAGAAGAAGAAGAAGAAGAAGATCCTTCTTATTTTTCGCATTTCTCCGCGGTCGTTTAATCTTCTTTCGTTGAAAGATCTGATTAAAGGATTTCAAGTAGATATATAAAGCACTTAAATATGTATATATATATATATATATATATATATATATATATATATATATACACATATACTGAGAATTAATCCGAAGTTTTCCGAAGAACATTTTTTAACGATTTCATTCGTAATACTCGACCAAAGATCGTAAGCTCGGTTCTTCAGTCGAATCCTGATAAAGGAGCCAATTTGTCTCAAAGTTATCGTTCCCGCTGAGAAAATGAGACAAGAAGGAGACTGAGACGAGACTGAGAACGAGACCGAGAGAGAAAGATGATCGATGTACCTAACCTTCGACGACCATTAGTAATCTTACTTGAAAATTCTTCGAGACGGTTCAACGAAGCACGTCGAGTTCTTTAAATTCGTCTTTTTCATCTTCGAATCGGCTTACATGCATCGGCACTTTGACGATCGATCCTTTCAATGATCGATTATATGAAATCGTTTAAGAACTTTCCTTTTTTTTTTGGCTTTCTTAATTATTCCCTAATGTTCATATACTTATTTGATATCTCGTTCTTTAATGAAAAACCATCAAAATTTATCACTTAGATCGATGCTGTCGTGTCGGTATTTATATTACGAGAAATTCGTTAAAAATGACAAGCGCGATTACTATTCCTATTGTTATTATCGTTATTCTCGTTGTTGTTACTATTGTTACTATTATTACTATTATTATTAAAATTATTGTCATAGTAGAATGAAGAATCAACGGATTAAGACGTTCCGAAAGACGTCTACTACTCGTCTACAAGAAATATTTACCCTCTAACTACGTTTCCCGGTATCCGAGAGTAGTGTTATTAAACGGCTGCTATTTGCATTACGTTTCTCCGCCTTCGACGATGAGAATTTCAATTTTACGCGAAGATCGAGAGAAAGAGGGTGAGTGATACAGAGAGAGAGAGAGAGAGAGAGAGAGAGAGAGAGAGAGATGGAACGATCGTCTGGCAATATACATAAAGAGGACTTTAATTCACTCAAA
>OU426851.1:9682471-9697471 GCA_911387685.1 Dolichovespula media | reverse complement strand
ACTTTCCGATTTATTTTTTAATTATAGTTGAAATGCTATTATTTCGCGAAATATGATTTTTCTTTTTTTTTTTTCTTTTTCTTCTTTCTTTTTCCTTTTCATTCTTTTGTTCTCTCTCACTTTCACGCATTTTCTATTTTCATTCTCCTTCCATTGTTTGCGCGGGAGAGAATCAATTCGGAACATCGAGTTAGTTGTGAATTAATTATTATATCAAACTGTCCTTACTAATTATTCCAACATATGTGTGTGTGTGTGCATGGATATATATATATATATATATATATATATATATATATATATATATATATCTAAAATGATTTAAATATGACATTATGAAATTGATTGATGTCTGATCAGTTTTATTTTCGATTCGTTTCCCAAAGTACATAAATTTTTTGAATGATCTACACATATCGATCGTTCTTGAATATTTTCCAAAATGGGATCTTTTGAAATGAAATTTCTAACATGGTATGGAAACACGATTCAATTTTATTTCGAATAATCTTATTTGTCTTTCCTTTACATCGAGTAACAGCTTATTCAGATATTCGTTGAATATACATATGCATAACTATTCAGATACTTTCTATAGAGTACACGCTTTTTCTGAAGGTAATTCATTTAAACGAATATTCATTCGTGTTTTATACACAATTTTTCAAGTACATACATATATACATACATACATACATACATACATACATACATACATACATATATATATATATATATATATATATATATATATATATATATATATATACATACACCTATTTACATGTGATTCGAAACATCGTTGAAAAGTCAATTTATTAGTCGTTATAAACTTTCGACTTCGTTTATGATACTCCCCTTTTTTTCTTTTTTACTCTCTCTCTCTCTCTCTCTCTCTCTCTCTTTCCTCTTCATCCCTCGTTTCGTTTACATTTAAATATAACGTCTTCGACTATCGTCACTCGCTAATGGTATGTTGATTTAACGAAGAAGCAAACTTGCAGTTTATTCATTAATTAAACTTCTCGACAGCCATTTAGTATTTACGTGCTGCTCGACCCATCCACCTTTCATTAGTTTCATTCGATGCTCTTTCTCTTTCTATTCCGCTTCTACTTTCTACCCCTTTCTCTCTCTCTCTCTCTCTCTCACTCCGTTGCTACTTTTTTTTCCTTTTTTTCTCTGTAATGAGTGATAAACTGACTGGTACTTCCTCATTCGTTTCTATATATATATTTTTTTTCTTCTTTATCCGATTGCAAATCTATTTAGTTATTCTTTTTTTCCTCTCTCTCTCTCTCTCTCTCTCTCTCTCTCTTTTTATTTCGTTATTTAATATCCGTTCAATCGATATCGTGGAAAGATCTATCATGAATTGGATTAAAAATCTTTCGAACTGTTTCTAGCATTGTGACGATCACGACTACGATAACGACAACGATGACGTTAATAATATGGTAGAACTATAATTAATTAATTTCGACGTTAGTACTAGAATCATGAGACAGTTGCTTTCGAGATTAATTAGTAATCCTCTTAAGCACGTCACTTAGACGTAACTGCTCTCCGATTTGCCTCTTGCTTACTAATAATACACGTGTAAAACTTAAATATATATATATATATATATATATATATATAAATATATATATATTTAAAAAAATAATAAAAATGTTATTACGATGGTACGTTAAAAATACTTTCGAACAATGAAGAAAATTCATTTAAAATCGTTTTCGATATGATTGAAAAGATTAAATCGAATACACTTTTTCATTATAAAACATTAAATATACGGGATGAGATTTTTCAAATGTATTCGTATATAGTTATGCGGGTGTACGTCAACGTGCGTGTGACACGTGTCTGTCATAAATTCGATGGATGTAAAAAACAAGTGAAAAAGTACCCGCTAAAAAATTCTGGTTAATTTTGATTTCGTTTAAAAACAGAATTTTTATATGTCTCTGAATGTTTTGTACTTTTTCTATCTTCTTTTATCTTTCTCCGCTTTTCTCATTTCATTTTTCCTTTTGTCTTCTTTTTTTTTTCCAACAACCTCGGGTTACTTTAATTATATCGCTATTTATTTCCTCTGTATGAATTAAAGACACCAAGTAGACTTTTTCTGTCTCCCTCTCTCACTCTCTCTCTCTCTCTCTCTCTCTCTCTCTCTCTCTCTCTCTCTCTTTCTCTCTCTATGTATATATATATATATATATATATATATATATATATATATATTTCGAAATTTTTTCGGTCTCGATGAAATGGTTTTTCTCATGAAAATTAGTACGCTACGAAACGAGTAGTTACGAGTGTCGGATTCATTTCACTTTACATATATAATCGACGGGATATAAAATCTTTTTTATTCTTTTATTTTATTTCATTTCATTCTCTCTCTCTCTCTCTCTCTCTCTCTTTCTCTCTTTCTTCTCTTTTTCCTTCCTTTTGTTTCTCTTTTTTTTTGGCCCTTCTTTACCGTACTCGCGAACGAACGAACGAATGAACGAACAAACGAAAAAATAATTCGATAAAGGGACATTGAATATTTTTTTATTTATTAGTTTGTTCAAGAATTCGCCGACGTTTAATAGTTAGAAACTGTGGATATCTCGAAACATTCGGTTCCTTTTTTTTTTTTTTTTATCATCGTCGCCGAAAGCTCAGATAGATAAGGTCTAACAAGGAATGAAAGGAAAATCTTGGGTTTAGCTCGGAATTCTTCCCTTTAAAGTCACCAAACTAGATTTCCCCTTATCTCGATGTACCGAACAAGTAGATCCTCAATTTAGCTTGAATTCGATTAGATCGAACGTAAGTTACTAAGACAGAATTCAAAAGCCAACCGGATCCCGATAGTCGTAGTTAAAATCTATCGGATAGAAAAGGGTTGCTCGATTTAAGGGTGGTAAGGGGCTTGTTCTGTGGTATAGGAAATAGATGAAGGCCTGATGTAGGGGGTGCTACGAGACCAAGTCAAACGGAATGGACGATTTCGTATCAAGGAGAGCGAATACTGTTTCAGCTCGGAAGCGGCCAATATTGAAACACCCTGAGTAAACAGAGTTTGTTTTCGATTTTGCCATTCGACGGTGAAAGCAACGAGTTGGAAGGGTGAAAATGAAATAAAAAAAAAAAAAAAAAGAGAGAGAGAGAGAGAGAGAGAGAGAAAGAAAAGAAGAAAGAAACTTTTAAAATTGTTAAAAAAAGGGTAACTTTATTAAACATATATATTTCGTTCGATTTATACAAAGCGAACTAAGAATAATAGTAATAGTAATTGTAATAATAATAATAATGATAATAATAATAATAATAATAATAATAATAATAATAATAATAATTCGAGAATATTTAAACTGATATTTTTCTTGAACGATCATGTGAAAAACAAAAAGAAAGTAATAATGATTAATCGAAAAATTCAATTATTATAAATTCGCAAATAAATTGACGTACTTATTAAAAAAAAACATAGGGTGATTAAATATGTACATATGTCTTATTTGTACAAGGCAATTTAATAATAATAATAATAATAATAATAATAATAATAATAATAATAATAATAATAATAATAATAATAATAATAATAATAACAACAATAATAATAATATTAATATTAAGATTAATATTAATAATATTAATAATAATATAATAATATTAATAATAATAATAATATTAATTCGAGAATATTTTAAAGTGATAGTATTTCTGTATGACAATATCTATAAATTGATCAATAAAAAAATTATTATAATACAATTAATCTATAAATCAAACTTATACAATCTCGCGATATATAAATACTTTATTAAAAAGAAAAAAGAAAACCAGAAAGTAACGAGACAAAGAGAGAGAGAGAGAGAGAGAGAGAGAGAGAGAGAGGAAGAGAGAAAAAGAAATGATTTAAATTGTATAAATGAAAAAGAGGTAGACGTCGAGTCCACTTTCATGTGTCCCGAGAGAGTATGGTAGTTCCCTCAGGAAAGGAGAAAGGATAAACGGATGTCCTGTTTCAGGACGGACGTCGATGGCACTGCAACGTTACGCTGACTGTCCCCGAGCATTCAACGGGACTTTGTCCTTTTTATAGCTTTCGTATCTCTTCGAGACCTCTCTTCCTCCTTTTTCTCCTCCTCCTCCTCCTCCTCCTCCTCCTCCTCCCCCTCTTCCTTCTTTATTCTTCCTCGTGCTGTGCTTTCACCACATTTTAAAGTCTCCTTGCGCAATTTTTCGGTCAGCCAAGTCACGTACGTCATCGTGGCTGGCCAGTACCGTTTCGTCTTTTATGACTCACCTTGGGACACTGAGTGGTAAGAAGAATTTATTATCGGTCTTATAACGGCATAGGACGTTGTCCTTTCTTATTTGAAAACTAACACCTGTAAAGAATACTTAAGTTATTTCTTTCTTTCTTTCTTTCTTTCTTTCTTTCTTTCCTTCTTCTACTTCTTTCTCTAATTACTTTTTCGAATTTTTTATTTCTTCTCTTATTTTTCTTTTCTTTTTTTTTTCTATTATTTTTTCTTTTTTTGCAAGATCAGATGGTAGAATATATTTTACCAAGTTACTAACAACGATACGATTCTAAAATATCACGGATCTCGAGGATCATTTAACTGTTCTCGATCGTTAAACGATCCACGATGAAACTCCGGAAAAACTCGATGTAAAACTTTACCGTAGCGGCCGGCCAACGGGTTTCTAAAGCCAACCCTCTCGTTCCACTCTCGACTTTACCGGAGAAACTTTTAATCGATATGCATTTCAAATTATTTGTTCCATTAAAAAGAAAAACAAGAGGAAAGAGAGAGAGAGAGAGAGAGAGAGAGAGAGTAAGATAAAGGAAAAAAACGGAGATAGCGTGTTCACGAAAACTATAATAGAAGTCGAAAAGAGGGGTGGATTTTTTTTTTTTTTAGTTTTTTTCTTTTTTCTTATTTCTTAAACATTTCCAAGAGAAACGATAACTATGACTCGTGATATTTCCCAATTTCAAAAAATGCTTCACGCGAGACCATAAACACAGTTTGTTTGCCTTTCTCCCATCCCATAAACAAGCTTGAAGTAAAGTAGTAGCAGTAGTGTTATAGTATGATGCATGGAGCTATGGAAAGAAATGGAGATGGATGGTTGGATGGGTGGATGGATGGATGGATGGATGGATGGATGACACTCGTCAAATCGTTTGGATTTTGATCATAATATATTGTTGAGTGTTTATTAAGCGTTAACGAACACGAGAATAGGTTACAACGACAAGTGTTTATTCAGCATTAAACTGACACGTGTTACAAATGGGAAGCTAATGTTTAACTGTACGTTAACCTAATTCCATTAGTACATAGAAAGTTAGTATCAACTGTCCGATTTAATACGATGTTATGAGTACTCAATTGAAAGAATGAGAAGATTTGAAGACATTAATCTTCTTATCTTTTTTTTACAATCTTCTCTATAATTATTTTTTTTTATCATTGTCCAATTAAAAAAAGAAGAAGATAAGGACGAAAAACTTCAACTTAAATCAAAATTTTATTTTTAAGAGTACATAGAAAAAGGAAAGATAGTAGCCTAAAATGAAAAAAAAAAAAAAAAAAAACAAATCTGATCTTATAAAATATATAGAAAAATAAGTATAACCGTAAATAAAGAAATTATTGAAAGGGAAAAAAAAGAAAAAGAGGAGGAAGAAGAAAGAATAGAATGGAAAGAATAAAAATGATCGAAACAAAAGGGAAATGAAGAAAATTTCTAATAGAACATATAAAAGAAAAAGTTTGCTATTTGTTTGAGACGAAACCTAGACTGGCATAGATATTCGCTATTTGTGTTTACGCTACGCGTTAAACCCCTCGCACCGAGCATTAACTCGATCCCGCACCGAAGCCGCACATCGAGGGGTCTAAAGCCCCGTAAGCATTACACTCACCAACCCCTTCTCCCGACAAACTTGTACAGGGGATGGACGTACACGTGTACACGTACAAGCTCGGCTCTTGGCTCGTCGCGGAAAATCGTCTACACGGTAGAGCTCGCCGCAACGATTTATCTGCTGGCTCTGACGTACGTGTAATTGCCTCTTTCGATGGGGCCGAGATTATGTGAGATTGAGTCGATTGGAAATCGCGTCGATCCGACAAAAACGAATCATTGTTGTCGCGTTAAATTTTGCGTGCTTTACGATTTATGTTTTCTCTTTTCTCTTTTTATTTCTATTTATTTTTTTATTTTTTTATTTTTTTTAATTTAAATATTTTTTGCTTGTTGCTTCTTGATCTTTATTCTCTTTTTTTTTTTTTCTTTTCGAATCGTTCGATGTTATTCTTTCACGATAATAGTGTAATGAATTATGATAGTTACATTTCGTATTATTTTTTTGATTATTTAATATTATTATGTAATGCATATAAAATATTTTTATAAATATTACATATTTTAAAATACTATATATTTATATATTTGTATATAAATGTATATTTATATATAATATTATTAATTCAAAAAATAAGTTCCAACATTATCAAATTTAATATTTTATACATTGTTAATCTATTATAAATTTTAAAAATAAATATAACTGAATTTAAAAAATTTTATAATAATTATATATATATATATATATATATATATATACATATATTATTTATGGAAGATAAAATTTTCAATTTAATTTAATTTAATCTAATCTAATTTAATTTAACTATAAAAAAGAAAAAGATATATATATGTGTGTGTGTATATCAGTTATGAAAGGTAAAATTCTCAATTTAATTCACTTTAATTTAATTAAATTTTAAAATTAGAAAAAGAAAAACATTACAAATCTTTCTCGATCTTAATTTAAACAAATATTCTTTTCCCATAATATCTTACAAAGGGAGAACTTGGCACATATCCCAATGTTCTTGTTTGAGCTCCATGTGCACCTTTATTTATTGTAGTTTTAGTAGTTACCAAAAATTTGCCACGCCATACGTTTCGTGACTTTGACTTTAATAGAATTTTATATTTTTAACATTGAATTTTATCGAATTAATATGCGTGAAAGACAAAAAGTAACGAACTTAATTTAACTTTGAAAAGGAAACAAAAATTTGTTTAAATCAAAAAAATTAAACTTATTTTATTATTTAAAATCTAATAGTTTAATTAACAATTACTTTTCATATTTCTTTAGTTTATCTCTTTGAAATATTTTTTCGTTCATTTCTCCTTTCCTTTGTTTTGTTCGATATTCCCTTTGAAACATTTTCATTAATTTCGTTCGGTTTTTCTCTTTCAAATATCTTCATTAATTTCGTTTATTTTTCTCCCTTTTGAAATATTTTCATTTTTCTTTATGAATCTCTTTCTAGATAATTGAAAAATTTCTTTCATTTCCCGTTATCCATATCAGCTCGTGGACAGAACCAACGGATTTAGAGTCCATCGACCGTGGTCATGGTATACAGACCGAGCACATTTATTCGAATGTCCCAATAGATAATAACTATAATCGATGACCTATTATAAACTAACATTAATCCTTTTGTACTTTTCATTTGGAAAAATAAAATCGGACGAGAATGAAGAATGAAATAAATGCAATACTTTTATCTCTAATACATTTTCTTTCAATACTATTATTTCATACATTCGTTCGTTCGTTCGCGCATTAATAGTTATATAAATCATTATATATTACAAAATGATACGAATTATTACTAAGATAAAATCGCGAATGTCCGAAGCGTTAATCTTCCAAAATTAATTATCAAATTCATTAAAGATTTTTACCTATTCGATTCGATTCGACTCTATTTTCTTTAAAAATATAATCGAGATAAAAAATAAAATAATTTTTAAATTTTGTTAAATTACAAATCCCTTCGAGTCACGATATGATATCTCTTTACAATTAGGTGAGTTAAAAACCGTGTCCCACCTTTTGCTTAACTTTTTATGCATGGTGGGATGTATTTTAACCCACCTCGAAAAGTTGAGGTGGGTTAATATTGAATATATATATATTTATATATATATATGTTCAATTCGGTCATATATTTAATTCGGTTGTTTATATATATATATATATATTAAAATCAAAATTTCATACAAAATTGTTTTAAAGAAATAATGCTATATCAAAATATTAAATATAAAACATGTCGCAAAAACTAAACGAAATTTAGTATAAAGTTATAAACATTAATACTCATATTGAAATCGTGAGAAAAAAGAATTAGGCAGAAATTTTGTACTCCATTTTTCTTTCTCATTTTAATTCTCAAATTTAACCTTAGCTTTTTTTAATACGTATTTCTAATTTGTAACTTCTCACGTGCAGCTTAGATTTTTTTCTTTAAAATCGTGTGCCTCAAGTAAACATAGTAATGTTACGGATACGACGTGAAATTTAATAACGATCCAGTTAAATGATGAAAGTTTTTACGATTGTATATAAAAACCCAGCCTTGGAATTTCTCGCTGTTGAATGTTAAAACCGAGGTCTTATCTACTTAAAAAATTAAATATCAAAAATTTTCTCGTAAGCGTATGCTACCAGTATGGATATAAAGAAAAAAAGAAAAAAAAAACCAAATATACAAAATATTCATTCCGACACGTTTACTACACGATACGTTTCGCCCTTCGTCAGGGTGCAAAAACTTACACCAGGGAGCATGATCCGGATTATCTCGAACACTTTAACTCAACCCCACATTCTCACTTACATACTAGATGTAACATATCTACAGTTTTTCTATAATTCACTATCATGATCATTAATTATTGCTCAATATAACAAAGACAAAAAATAATAGTAAATACGTACTAATATATTATACTCGTGTTGCTCTTATACCGTATCTTATCATTTTCAAAAAAAGAAAAGAAAATGCGATTACTCCACTTTGTAAAGTTTGAAAATTTTTTTATAACGTTTTAAATATACGTATTCAAAATTCAATTGTATAATCTATTTAAGAGAGAACACAGGTGAGTTTCTCATCGCTATCGAAATTTATCAGTACAAGACTCGATTTCTTTCATCGTTTCGCGCCACGATTCCAATTATATTTTGGATCAAAAAAGTAACGAAAGAAACGAAAATTTCGAAATTATCGAGGGAACTTTCGTGTAATAGAAATATTTACTTACTTTGAGTTTTCTTTGATGCTTGTACGATCAGTATGATGAACGTGCCTAATGAATATGACTATAATAATTAATAACTATAATAATTAATTAATATGTAATATAAATATTACTCATACACATACACAATTATACTTTATCTGTATTATAAATTGTTGTAAACGAAGCTAAAATATTTCCAAGTATAAATTATTTAATCTTAGTCGTATATAATTAGTGAATTTCGATATTTACTCCTCGTAGTGTAAAAGTATATTTATTCTATAAGTGTCAAAGTAAGTCGAGCGTTTGTTTTTCTTGACGTTTCGAAATTTACGTGCATTTCGAAATATTAAATTGCAATTATTTTATAATTAACGTCAGTTAAAGTTTATATAAAAATAATTAATATAATATTTAAAAAAATGTATTGTCGTTCTGATATTAGTATTAGTATATTGCGTAAATTATACGTTATTTAAACAAATGTAAAAGAATTGAAAGAATTAATTATTTAGGAGAACTAGTTAAAACGGAGAAAGCATGGCATGTACACGGAAAAAAAAATTCAAAACTTCAGAACTGTCAAAGTCGTTTCGTATATAATATACTTACGAGTAAAATTAAATTATTTGATATCAAAGGGTTTAATTGTTAGATTTACAATGTTTAAACAATTGTACGATTGTTAATTTCAATATTAATTATATCTAGTCTGTTTCCACATATACGCTTTACGTTGTTGAAATATATAATAATAAAAACGATTATTCGAACGTATTTGTTATCACGTGTCAAAATAATCGATTGGATACGAAAAGACGGTATTTTTCGATGTGATTTCTTTTTAAAATTTAAGAATTTAGCTTTTTCGTAAATTCGAAGAATCCATATTTCCTCGTTTAAACCTTCAACTTTAAAACGACACGTTTTTTCATTAAAATCGGTCAAGAATTACGGCTGAATATATTTCTAGCGTAAACCATTATAAAGGCTGGGTTAATGAACAGCCTTATTAACAAAAATTTAATTTGATATATATATATATATAAATATTAATGTTATATTTAATAATAATAATTACTATTATTACTTTTATTATATAAATTTATTTAAGTTGGATACGCTCCTCTAAAAAAGCGCTTTCAAACCCTAAGAATAAACTATTTATCTATATAAATTCATTTTACTATTATTATTATCATTATTATTATATAAGGATTATTTTTATTGAATAAAAATTAATATCATATACGATATAAAATTAATAACTTTATTTAAGAATTTTATCATATAACAAAATATTATTTTTATCGTATAAAATTAATCTGTATTTATTTCGTATAAACGGTAACGAAACAATAGGAAGCTCCCTTTTTGATTGTTTTACTTTTAGAAAATATCAAAATATACGATACAAAACCGATTTAACATTCGTCTGGGACTTGTTTGATAACCTTAAATCAAAATTCTCCCTAGTATCGAGAAGGACCATTCTAATCTTACGGAAAATCCAATAGGATTGTCCTATAGGATAAGGGATAGCATATACATGCCAAGGGTGTGGGTAAACTCGACGAGGTATATCTATATATCTATGTATACATATATATATACACACACACACACACATATATATATATATATATATTCATACATACATACATACATATTTACGAGATGCAGGTACACTAGGGAAGCTGTGAACGCGATACGTTGACTGAAGCTTACCTATGGCAAAGGATTACGATATCGTTGAACTGAGATATGTTCTGTGCAACGTTTACTTCTCTCTCTCTCTCTCTCTCTCTCTCTTCATCCTTCTCTTTTGCTTGGTCCGTACCCTCCTGTGGTTTCACCACCTGTCATAACTATACTTTCACGGTGAATATACTTCCCTTCTTCTCATTCCACTCACAAGAAAGTGTTAGAGAGCTAGAGAGAGGGAGAGAGAGAATTTCCACGTTTCCTCTCGAATTGTTCGAATTCAGACAGACATCCTACTCAAGACTCGGAAAGGAGAATCATGAGTAGCTACTGTTAAGTTAACCGTCAAACCACCTACATACTACTACATAGAGACACTAAACTCGCTATATAGGATTTCTAAGTTTACCTTGTAAAATTTTCTTCCACTCACGTTTTCTTACTTTCTATTAAATTCTCTCACTCTTCTCTTCCGTTCTATGTCTATCCATCAATCTATCTATTTTATTCTTTTCTTTCAACGACATGGAAAAATTTGATTTTACAAGAGAGACCTGTCTATTTCAAGCACATTTGTTTCATTGAGTAATTTCAACGAATTCATATGAATTTCTATGCCATGTTAATTAAACGATCCTAGTAGTAACCTTTTTTCGTTTTTTTTTTTTTTCCCCATGAATATGAAAAAAATTAGGTCGGTCTAATTATTTTACAACCTTATTATCATATCACTTTTCCAAGTACGTTTATAATTTTCCTTAAAATATATCTTCCTCACAATTTTCCTACATATTGTATTATTTATACGGATTGAATTCATTTAATTAAAAAAAATAGAAAAAAAAAATAGAAGAGGAAAAAAATATCGTTGTAACAGACATTACATATGTACGTCGATGATCGGCTTGCTCCGCTCTCTGTTAAATTAATTTTACGGCCTTTTTTGTATTTTATAAGATTACATCTTAGTTTACTAGGAGAAAGCGAACAGACACGTCAGAGATAATTAGAAGTCGTATGAAACTTTCAGACGCATATATTCGTATGGGGCTTCTCGTGTCAAGGGATCTAGTAATGTCCATCGAGAAACCCCATACAGAACGAGGAAGCCCCTCTGACTTATCTGTCAACCATGAGGGGTCAGAAGATATGTTTGCCAGAGAGAGAAAGAGAGAGAGAGACAAAGAGAGAGAGAGAGAGAGAGAGAGAGACAGCTTTACGACAGAAGTTAAATTATCCTATATCTAAGTCCTGCACAACTCTCGTATTGCACTCCAACGACTTATTACATCTCCATTCGAGTTTCTAAATTTTATCTAATACTTGAAAGAAAGACTCTCGCTATTCGTTCCATATCTAAGAATATTAGAATCTTATGTACAGTTCGAGTACTTGAATTATTTATATAAGAAAAGAAAGAAGCCCCTATTTCAAAGTTATTAGAAATATAATTTGACTGTACGTACATCTCGTCTGAAAGGTTTACGATGGTGCTTTTTTTATTTTTTTTTTAATTTTTATTTTAATTTTAATTTTCAGTCTATAATCGTCGGGAAAATGCGTTGCGAAGTTTCGGGTTGATAATAATTTTTTATTTTATTAAATCTTCAAAATGTGTCGTTGAAATATATAATAATTATATATGTGTATATATATATATATATATACATATATTTATATTATAATTAATATAATAATTCATTTAATTATTGTTATATATTATATAAATTTTTTATTTTATCCGTCAATCACGCGTGTGATTTTATTTTCAACGATCGATGAATAGATCAAGAAAACAAATCGAACGAATATAATATCTCATTCTTCTAATTCGACCTCGATTGTATAGTATTACTATCTTAAAGCAGAAGATCAAATTCATTTTACGAAGACGGAGAAAGAAAGACAGAAATGACACACACACACACACACAGAGAGAGAGAGAGAGAGAGAGAGACAAAGAAAAGTTTCAGAGAAAGAACATAGAAAGAACTTCGCCATTTTCGATTTGATACTATCATCGAGAAACCACGATAAAGATTCAGTTCTTGGTAGATCGTAACGAGTAAATGATTCGAGACGAAGGTTCACGATATAAGCTTTCTACGTTCTTTATCTCTGTTTCTCTGACAATGTTTGTATCATTGGTCGATCGAAAAAGGATGAGAGTAGACTTCTCGCAATGGTAAGAGGGATCAGACAGGAAGGAAAGAAGAGAGAAGGGGAGCGAGAGAGAGAGAGAGAGAGAGAGAGAGAGAGAGAGAGAGAGAGAGAAGAAAAGGTATAGGGAGAGGCAAAAGCAGAGAAAGTTTGATAATGGCGTCGAAGAAAAGTTTTCGTCGGATTTGTGCACGTGTTTCGCGAAAATCGCGGGACTTTTCTTCTTCGGGGCTTCACGATCGAGCGCTTCCGTTTGTTTTTTGTCGCCACAACAGAAGCTCGCGGGAGCTTTGAGATGAAAGTCGCTTGCGACCGCTGTAATGTCTATCACTATCTATATATATATATATATATATATATATATATATATATATATATATCTTTCTCTATCCAACATTTACCGTCTCGCTCCAACCTAGATTAAAGTATCGTACTAACCCGGCCACGTTTGAATAATTCAGAACGAAAGTTTTCCCTCTGTGTTACGAAAACTCCTTCCCACCATTACTACCTTCGACAGCGTGTTTGTGAAATTTTCGATTCCTCTATACGTTATAGCTATACATACCTTCGTGAGCTCATCGTGCTCGCTTATTTTATGGATTTTTTTTTTTTCACTCTTGTCTCCTTTTTCTCTTATTTTTTTTTTTTCTTTTGCGCAGGATTCGCACTGATGAGGATCGTCGAGGTTTACAAGGAGATCCACGAGCAAGAGATGAACATTGTAAGTAATTTTCTTCTTTTTTCCTATTTTTTTTTTTTTTTTTTGCTTCTTCCTTTATCATACATTTTCTTATCCTTTCTGAGCTTTTTCGATAATGGAGGTAAGATCGATATTGAGAGATAGGAAAAGAAAGGATGAGGTGGGGGAGGGAGAGAAGGAGGAGAGTAGGGGCCAGGGAGCGGAAAGAGAAATGAAAAAGAAAAAGAACAGGAAGAATCCATTAGAAGCTTTTCGTGAGAAAAACTGTGTAGTAATATCTGTCGTATAGAAAAAAAAAAAAAAAAAGAAAGAAAGAAAGAAATAAATAAAATATTCGACACGAATACGTGCAGTAAAAGATCTTTATTATCGACGTAAGAGGAGACAAATATCGTTTCTGTTTTTTATTGCGCGAGTCTCTTATGTCCGATATATATGATATCATAAAATTCCTCATTCATATATTCGCATTATCTGAATTATCGAATCATATGATAATTTTATCTTCTACCTTTGGACGAGATGAAACCAAACGAAACGATTGGTTTTTGAAACTGGAGAAAGGGAAAAAAATACGAAAGAAAAAATATAGCGAAGTAGAAGAACGGGGAAGACGAGGTAAAAATAAGAATAAGAAGAAGAAAAAAAGATGGGAAAGGATAAAGGTCGACCGTTTGAATTATTTAAGTAGACCACCTTGGTCGGACGCAATTAAAACTACGAAGATTTATGTGAATCGTGCGAGAGAATGAGATACCGAAGAGGAAAGAGAGTGAAGGAAAGGAGGTATGGTAAGTGGGAGAGGGAAGAGGGGAGAAGGTTCTACGAGAGGGGAGATGAATTGTGAAAGAAGGAAAACGAAGCTCGGTTGGAATATTAATCGAAAAGTTAAAAGAGGGCTCTTTCCACGTTCTGATATATTTATATATATATATATATATATATATATATATAAATATATATATATATATATATCTTTTTTCCTTCCTTTTTCTATCTATATATTTATACATACATACATACATACATACATACATATATATGTATATATATATATATATATATATATATATATATATATATATACATATATATGTATATATATATATATATATATATATATATATATATATATATATATATATGTTTCCTCATATCATCTCCGGTCGCACAAAAGTCCACGGAAAACTCTTTGATCCTCCCCCGTTTATAGATCTCACCCTCGAGGACAACGCAACGCGTTACACACTCGATCCGTTTGAAGCTTGAATTCCATTCGGATTCGAGCTAACGAAACAGGA
>OU426851.1:9657471-9679971 GCA_911387685.1 Dolichovespula media | reverse complement strand
CATATTTCCAATCACCGGCATAGATAAAAATTCGAATAAAATTGGGATTAGAATGGGCAAAAGAGAATTGAGGATGAGATTGGGATAAATTATTCATGAAAATATTTGAATAAATAATTTTGATTTTCAACGGAAGCACAATCGAAAAGAGGAACGGACAATGAAAAAAAAAAAAAGAATAATAAAATAAAAGAAAAGAAAAAGAAATAAAAATGAAATACAGAGAAAAATATATGATTAAAGGATTTGAAATCGTTATGCGCCAATCAGATAATATCGATTCAAATTTGTTCATACAGTTCTCTTTTTAAGCGAAATTAGATCGATCGGAGATTAGTGTTTTCGATATCTTTGTGAAAAATAAAAAAAAAAAATTAAAATAAAAAGAAGTGCGTCTATTAAAAGACGTAAAATTTGTCAATTTGTTCTTAAAAGTAACGTGTAATGTTACAAACTCTCTCTCTCTCTCTCTCTCTCTCTCTCTCCCTTCCTCTTTGTGAATTTGAACGAGCCTACCACTTGAAAGATGCTACGAGGGCAAACTTTCCGATACATAGAACTAGATGGTAATATGGATACCTATTAACAAGATTGTTTTCAACCCTTTCCTTGGAGCAAGTTTTACGCATACATACATACATACATACATACATACATACATACATGCATACATGCATACAAATATACATACATACATACATACATACACTCTCGTTTCTTCGCATACGTTCGGAAAACTTTCCGAACGTATTTCCGAAGGTACCTTATGCTTCTTCGTTAGCTATCCCTTATTTACATTTTAATGAATATTCACGAACGATGAATTATCCATCAAAGTCAAAGTACTTTCCCAGGAAACGACAAGGATCCATTTCGAATTTTTCCCAACCATCGTAATTCCGATTGGCGACATGTTTTTATCTGATTAACAGATTTAACCAAACATTTATTTTCGTACGTTTCTATAAATGGAAGGAAAAGGAGAAGAAGAAGAAGTAGAAAAAAATTGGCTTCCATCCAGACTGGTGGACCATTCGACGAGAAGGAAAACGATCGTAAAATAAGATAGAAAGACGAAACAAAATGAAAGAAATAGGGAGTAAAAGTTAATGCTTATTCGACAAAATGTGTAGATTTGTCATTAATGTATAAACGCATTCGTCTTGTCGATGGTTATTCTCTCTCTTTCTCTCCCTCTCTCTCTCTCTCTCTCTCTCTCTCTCTCTCTCTCTCTCTCTTTTCGCATGGAGCATGCAACGAAAAAGATAACCAAACCGAACGTCAGATTCGTTCGTTATCGTTCGTTATCGTTCGTGACTTATGGCATGAGAATGGCGAGTGAAGAATAAAAATGAAAAAGAGAGAGAGAGAGAGAGAGAGAGAGAGAGAGAGAGAGGGAGAATGAAGGAAGGAAAACAAAAGAGAGAGGAGGGGGGAAACGTGCTTGAAAAATGTTCGAATAATAAAAGATACTCTTAATCAGCCGTACAGATCTCTCGTAGACTGTATTTTAGTACGGCTATGGCATTGAAATTCATCGGCAAATAATGTCAGCGTGAAAGAGCGTGAACGATAAAAGAGAGAAATAAAGAAAGAAAGAAAAAGAGAGGAAGAAGGGGTTGTTATGTACAAAGCAGGAAGGGCACCCTAGTACCAAGCAACGTATTGAAGACTTTTACGGGAGTATGGCCCACCTCCTTTTTTTTCACTGTGTTTGCTCCATTCGAGTATTTTCTAATCTACCACTATGTATGTACGTAGGTAGGTACATACCTCGAAAAAAGGGAGTGTGAGCTTTCGGTCTCTCATATTTTTCGATTGGCCCTTTGAACGAGACGCCCTTGTCTGTAAAAAGGGTTCGAAAGCTAAAGCTTCCCCGTCAGTTCTATGGATTTGATTCGCACGTACTATTCTTCCTTCTCTATCTCTATCTCTCTCTCTCTCTCTCTCTCTCTCTCTCTCCCTTTCTCTTTCACTCGAATCAAACGGCTTCTACTGTCTTCTATCGTCTACCTTCTTATTTCTCTTCGTTATTCTAAACGTTCTTTCCAAAAAAAACCTTCAACCCTCGTGTTTCCTTTTTCCCCTTTCCTTCTTCTTTTTTTTCTCTATCCTTTTCTCTATCCTTCTTTGTGCGATCAAATAACGTTATGACTTTCTTTTTTATGTTATCTGCAAATGTCAAAGGTACTTTTTTGTTTTATTTTTTATTTTAAACAATTCCATGAACCAGGAACGAAAAAGGTACTCTATATATATATATATATAAAAAAAAAAAAATAAATAACTAAATAAATAAAAAGAAAAAAATGTTTGTGATTGACGTTAAGTCATCGGTGAGGATGGTCCATTTGGTAAAATTAAATAACAAACGTGTGCCAGCATCGTACATCGTCAGCTCTCGTAATGGAATTGCAGTCATCTTGCTTTCAAAATATCGACGTGTCATACCGCGGAGTTTGGAAAAAAAAGAACAAGAGAGAGAGAGAGAGAGAGAGAGAGAGAGAGAGAGAGAGAGAGAGAGAGAGAAAGGCAAAGAGAGATAGAAAATGGAGTGAGAAAGGGGTGAGTTGGATGAGAATTCCACGGTGTATTTCATCCTTTAACCGGCTGTCCACTACGGCTTGTGTTCTCTCTCTCTCTCTCTCTCTATTCATCTATCTATCTATCTCTCGCTTTGCGAGCTGACAGCGCATGGCGGTAACCACATATCGAGTTTCGGAGTTTTTCGATTGTCCTTTTTTCCGCTGCGATTCGCGTTACTTCTCTTTTACTCTCTACAAGTTGCGAGAACGTTACATACATACACACATACATACATACATACATACATATACAGGGTGTCCAAGTAAGATTTTCTTTTAATAAACGTTGTCAACGTTATTCCATCGAGTAAAAGTAAAAAAATAAAAGAAAAAGAAAAAAAGAAAAGAACGAACAAACAAAAATAAGTATTGCACGAAAATTAACGGGAAGTTAACATCAATTTCAACATTATTTTTAAAGATATTTTTACATATGTTTATTCGTGACAAAAGATAAACCCATAAATTTCATACAAACAGACACAAAATGAAAGTTCAACAATTGTTAAAAACATTTCAGATTGACAAATCTCGAATCATAGATCAGAAATAGATCCTTCGACAATTTATTTTATAATTGTTCCAACCGAGCATTATTAACTTGAAATTTCTTATATAACATTTATATTTCTCATTTTAACGAATAATATACATACGTATATATTAGACATTATACATACATGTTGTCTAATGGTTCTGTAATATAAATATAACGTCTCTGTAATGTACATTATACATATATATTAGTCAACATTTATAAAGAATAAGAAACATCGAACACCCTATATACACGTTGATATATGTATATGTATGTGTTTTGCATAGCGTGCACATAAAACGTGCGTCATATCTCGAAAATACGTATGTACGTAAGTACTTTTTCCAGACGCGTTCCCTCGAGAACCTATCGTCATACTTCTCTTTATCTCTTTCTCTCTCTCTCTCTCTCTCTCTCTCTTTCTCTCTCTCTCTTTGTATCTTTCCTTGTCTTTCTTTTTCTCGTTTATTCTTATTTTGGCATGTTCCCTTCGAATAGGTTGTACTCGAGATCGACGAGTTACGGATCGACCTATTTTATTCGAAATTCACCCTTTACGTCCTCTCCCCTTCATCCTCCCCCATCGTCCACCCACCACCACCCTTCCATTTACTTCCTTCACAAGAAACATCTTCCAGCCAGTGACCTTGAGTATTGGGGATAGGCCAATTTGGCTGTCTTCCATATTTCAAGTGTCTCTCTCTCTCTTTCTCTCTCTCTCTCTCTCTCTCTCTCTTTCTTTCTATTTTGATCAACCTAGCCAAAAGAATGACGCAAAGGGGCCGATACTTTTTGCACGAAAGATTTTCAGAGACGAAAAAAAGAAACGTTATAACCCCATCAACATCGATGCTTTTCGAGTATTACCGTTCGAAATTGAATTACATCTAAGTAGTAGGAAATCGAGGTCGTTCATCTTGTTAAGAGACGAGAATTAGTAGGTGCCAGATAGAGAAAGAGAGAGAGAGAGAGAGAGAGAGAGAGAGAGACAGGTGAAAGAGGGCTAGTAGATATCAGAGCTAATTCGTAAGAGATAAGAAAAACTTGAACGATTTTGAGATTCAAAATCTCAATCACCATTCATTGATGTCGTTCCCATCTATATCATACGATTTATTCGATTTCTCAAACTTCTCTCTTTCTCTCTCTTTTTATTTTTCTTCTTTTTCGTTTTTTATTTTTTACTGTAAAAGTGGGTAGAAAAAACAAGTATCCCTCAATCTCTCTTTCTCCATTTGTACGTTATGTTTTATAACGTTCAGTCGTAAAATATTATGACAAAGTCGAAAAGAGAAAGAGAGAGAGAGAGAGAGAGAGTGTCGATTCGTTTCGTTTGATTTTCGAATCCTTTGTGATCGGATCAACTCGTAACTCAGCTCAAAGGTTTGAAAAATTCTTTAGGTAGAATGAAATAGAATGTCCGTACGTGAGAAAAAGAGAGAGAGAGAGAGAGAGAGAGAGAGAAATTTTGATTAAAACAAAGGAAATCTTTATCGGATCACTTCTTCGCATATTTCGAATTTTCCTTGTTTTTTTTTTTTTTTTTTATATATATATATATAATAAATTTGATTTTGTTTGTTATCGGATATAATGTAATTTTTTTTCTTCTTTTTTTTTCTTTTTTTAATAGCGAGTTACGTCAAAGGACTGCTTTATTATATTACGAAAAATATCTAAAATGTCAGATATAGTTATATACCTATATACCTACACACACACACACACACACACACACACACACACACACATGATATATACAGTTCGATTGGATCAAAGAAATACGATGGGAGAGGAATATAAAATCTTGATTCTAAGAAAGAGTACAATTCTTTATTTTCTTTTTTTATTTCTCTCTACTTCCTCTTTCTTTATTATTATTATTATTATTATTATTATTATTATTATTATTATTATTATTATTATTTTTATAAAAACATGAAAAGAAGAAAAATGCAAGAGCATACATATGTTTTACCCAAGTCGACGTTCGACATTGAAGGTATGTATGTGCATACCTTCGATTTAGATTTGGATTCCTTTTGATCGATCGCACAAAAGAAGAGAAAAAAGCAAAAGTTTGAATTGGACCATTGAAAGCTTGCGCGTGGCCGCTCACCTTGATTTCGGAATTCGATTTAGAGAAAATTCAGGAAAATGAGGAGGAATAGACGGAGACAGACAGACAGACAGACAGACACACACACACACACACACACACACACACACACACACACACACACAGACAGATACAAACACAGACACAGAGAAAAAGAGAGAAAGAAGAAAAGAGATATTTGAAAGCAAAATTGTCGAACTTTGAAGTACGAAAAAAGATGAGAAGAGCGTGCTCGATATCTGACAAGGCGGGAGTGGGTAGGGAAATTGATTTGATCAAAATTTTATTTTAGAGTAAAGAGATAATGGAAAATAAAAGAATGATTTTCTTTCTTGATTCATACAAACCTTTTCTTTGTTTTTCTCTTTGATAAAATTCTATTGGAAAGATTAGAAGTGGAACACGAACGTTTCATAAAAGCGTATTATTATTATTATTATCATTATTATTATTCTTATTATTCTTATTATTGTCATTATTAGCAGTAGTAGTGATGGTAGTATTAGTATTATGATTTATTCAATGTCTAATAATAAATAGTTTTATTTCTCTTGATTCACAATTTTTTTCTTTCTTATACAATTCTATCGGAAAAATATTAAAAGTGAAAAAAAGTTTCAATATAGACTTATTATTATTATTATTATTATTATTATTATTATTATTATTATTATTATTATTATTATTATTATTATTATTATTATTATTATTATTATTATTATTATTATTATTATTATTATTATTATTATTATTATTATTATTATTATTATTATTATTATTATTATTATTATTATTATTACTACTACTAATATTGATTCAACGTCCGTTAATAATCTAAAGGTTATAATTATTTATGTATGTTTTAAATGATAATTAATAATTCGAAAATACAAATGTAAAATAATTGTTTCTACTTTGAAAAAGAAGATAGCGTAAAATATTTAGAAATATTCTAAAAGCACGACGATAATTCGCAGTATGTTTTTACCCAGGCGCAACGATAACTATGCCGGTGGTTTTATGATTTAGCTGCCTTATGCGGCTACGTTTCACGGTTGCTTATGAGACTTGGGTAGATTGTATCTACCTATACAGATATATACATTTTCGTATATACGTAAACCTACATATGTGAAAGATCTACCGCGGTTTTCTCACGTCTAGCAAACGTTTATCAAATTGTATTATGCAACGAGCTTGGTTTTCTCGTTTAAAACATTAACGACCGTACAAGAGGTTCCTTTAATTAATAAAACAAGGAAAAAAGAATTAGAGAGAGAGAGAGAGAGAGAGAGAGAGAGAGAGAGAGAGAGAGAGAGAGAGAAGAAAGAAAGAAAGAAAGATAGAAAGAAAGAAAGAGAACAAATTTAACATTATCACATTATCAATAAAATCCAAAGTTTTCCAATTAAAGAATAAATGATAATTCGATAATTCATTTCTTTCATTAATTTACTTCGTCAGTTGATTCGAACGAATTCGTTCAGAGCGTCTAATATAAAGAAAACAGAAAAAAAGAAAAGAAAAGAGAAGAGAAGAGAAGAGAAGAAAAGAAAATTAAGTATCGTAAAAAGAAGGAAAAAGAGGAACAAAAGAAAGAAAGAAAGAAGCGTCTTAAGAAAGAAGAAATTGAAGGGCAAAGCTTGATAAAAATTTGATAAGCCCGTAACATAGGGAAATGATGTTCCTGTGAAAGAGGAATCGTCCACACGTCGCGCTCGCACAAACACCTCTGTCAAACACTAGATCGCAAAGGAAAAAAAAAAGAAAGAGAGAGAGAGAGAGAGAGAGAGAACAAGAAATAAGCTGTTGTTCAAAGTCGAGATGGTAGCACCCACCACCGATGTGTCTCTTTTGTAATTTTTCACAAACGGAGAGACCATGCACTGCGTGTTGACTTCAGAAATAGGTCAGAGTTAGAAAGACGAGGAAAACGTCCAGTTTGGTCTGCTGCCCTAACTTTAACTTTTACAAGAAGAAAGAGTGACTTTTTCTTACACAGTCTACAACGTAAAAGTGTCTCATTACCTAAGCTTTCGCTTGGGGTCCTCGTCACGTCGACTCTTTATCTCTCTCTCTCTCTCTCTCTCTCTCTCTCTCTCTCTCTGTCTCTGTCTCTCTGTCTCTCTCTTTATCTTTCTCTTTCTTTCTCGCTGTATGCATTAAAGTTCTTCCACTTTTGAAAGCCCACTTAACACGCCTTCTCTTTTCTTGACTGTTTCAGCTGAAGGCGTTCTACGTTGATTTCTTGGTACCCTTAGAAACGAACTTGGAGAAAGACACTAAGGTTGTTCAGGTTGGTATATAGACGTTACATATATACGTACGTACGTACGTAAGTACATACATACATATTTATATGTACATAGATACATAAATACATATGTATATATGCACGTTTGCTTGAGAGATTCGTAAGAGAAATAACTGAGAGACTAACTTTTGGCTCTATTGCGTTCGCACGCAGAGCGAACAGAAGAAGTTCCTGCAACAGCATAAAACCAGATCTGAGACCTACAGCAAGGCTGCTGCGACGATGAAGAAACAAAGAAAAAAGTCAAGGGGCGCTGGCAAAAGTGGACTCGCTATGGATAAAGAATTGAAGAATATGCAGATACTCGAGGAAGAGAAATCGAAACTCGATGCATTTTGTGAGCAAAGTTTAAAAAACGTGAGTGATCCTTCCTTCTTCTTCTTCTTCTTCTTCTTCTCTCATTCTCAATTCTTTTCTTTCTCCTTTTGTAATCTTTTTTACATTTGTTCGTTTCCCATTCTACAGGCTATGACGCAAGAGAGAAGAAGGTACGGATTTGTCCTTGAACGACAATGTTCTTTGGCAAAGCATTGCGCAAGCTTTTACGAAGTCGCACTCGCCGCTCTTCATCCATCGGTTGACAAATGGCGCGAAGTTGCAGCCACCAGAGAGTATTTGCCACAATCCGTTGAGGACATGTTCGCTTCGAGATTGAGGGTAAGTTTCCGAGAGAACATCGAACGACGTATCCTTCGTTCAATTCAAGTTTGGTCCTTTCATTTAGAAATTCGCGACAAATAATTATAGTTTGAGAATAGGGACGAATGTTATTGGATATCTAACCGTTTTAGGAAATCATTGTTGACTAACAATAATAAATTAATAATATTCATTCATTATTATTTTCTATAATAACTATTGTGAATATATCAATTCATGGTAACAATAGTGATAAATAATTGATTAACGGAGTATTCATATACGCACACCTGGGTGTGCATGTGTGTTTGTGTGTTACGTTAACAATTAAAAATAACGAAAAATAATACATATTAGTTAATAGAAAATTATAAATAATTCACTATACATGATCATAAAGTTCCTTAGGTGTCCTAAGTTTCCATCTTCATAATCAATCATTTTTATTATAAATTTAATAAATTTAATACATTCGATACATTAGGTTGTACCATTAATCAAACGATACGTCAATTTCTTAATTAATCGGAGTTCCACAAATTTAATTAACGACGATAACTAAAGAAAAACAAAAAATTTGTTTCTTATAAATTTTAGCAAGTCTCTTTCTGGCCTGAGGACGAGGAAAACGGCGGATCCGAGCTAACAATGAGCTCACAATTGAGGAAAACACGAAGCATGGATAGTTCTTGTTTGGAACTTCGTCTTGGTCCACCATCTGGCAACACACCCTCCAGTGCTCATCACGGACCACCACCGCATCTACCAGCTGTGCTTTCCAGAGCACGATCGGAGGCCAATTTGCATGCCTCCACGCTATCCCTCGGCCCAGGTATAAAGAAATTACCTTTTCGTATTGTTTTTCTCTTTTTCTTTTTCTTTTCTTTATATTTTCTTTTTCTTTTTCTGTTTCTTCATATTTTCTTTTTCTTTTTCCGTTTCTTTTTTCTTTTTCTTTTTGCATGAAATTTCATTCAATCGTAACCATTAATTCCAACGAATAAATAATGATATACGCATTTAATATTTATCATCTTATTTTTGGAATTTTATAGGTACGAAAAAAAAAACGAAACTTGTAAGTCTGTTATTCGTTGCAATAATATTAATTACAGATCGAACTTATAGATCGGCAACAATCGATAGTTGCCAATGAAAAAAAAAAAAAAAAGAAAAACTTTTCTTTCGATGAAACAGATAAAAATATATTGATGCAATTTTTTAATTTAAAAGTTTTATATGAAAGGTACAGAAAAAATTTTTTCGATAATTACAATTCACAGAAGCAACAATGTTCAACGATAAGTCCGTAATATCGAATAATTTTGAATAATCACAATTGAAATATTTTATTTAAAAGTAATTACAGATAATCAATGAACAAATATCGAAGATCGATAATAATTCTGTCTTGGAAAAAGAAACAATTACAAGCGAAAAGCTAAAGTTGTTGTCTGTAAGAACTAATTAAAATTTAATTTATTTACTTTCTTTAAACACCTACGTAGAATATTTTATTGCGTTAAAACATTATTGGAAGTATCGACACGATGAGGTTGATGGTATAGATTTCAACCTTGTAGTCGAATTTATAGGGGAGGTCCGAGTAGAAATCTGACGCGCAAGCTTTTAGTACTTCAGTTACGGATTCAGAAGGGATCGAGCCGTGTATCAGTTGCGCTCTATGTAATTTGAATATGCCCTTAAACTAAAAGCAAACTGAATAAAAACGTTCTCTCTCTCTCTCTCTCTCTCTCTCTCTCTTTTTCTTTTTTTCTCTATGAGTACCACACGTTGATTATTTTTAAATACTCAAATAATCTAATCAACCGCACGCGAAACTCCCTCAATTTCTTTCTTCCAGCTTTGTTCTGTTATCACAAATTATTTGAGATATTACAAATTATATATACATACACACATATGTGTACGTACATACATACATATATATTTTCTCTATGAAAATATTATTTTATATTTAATAAGAAAAATGATTACCTCTTTGAACGACATAATCGACAATGTCGAAACAAATTTTCGTTTCGATTATAGATATGTATTTACTCTTCGATCAATTTTCATTATTATTATTATTATTATTATTATTATTATTATTATTTATTATCATTATTATTATTATTTGTTATTATTATAATTTATTATTATTATTAAAATTCATTCGAGATATGACAAATCGTTTTACTCATTTTTCTTTTTTCACCTTTTTTTATTATCATCATTAAAAATCATACGAGGTATGACAAATCCTTTAGCTATTCTTTTCTCTTTTTCTTCTTAATTTTTCTTTTAACGAGAAAAAATATTCATCGTACGTGATCGAGGATACTCATTAACACCGTTAACGTTCTTATCAATTTACAAATTTCCAATCGAAGTGATACGGCTGATAATATTTCTTACGATTGAATTGAAGCATCAAAGCGCGTACAAAGCGCATTCGTGCAAACGTAACGAAATGTTGAAGCTCGAACAAGCCAGGAGTGCTCGCTAAACAGTGAGAAGAGGCTCGAACGAATACATGAGTAACGTTAGCGGGTGGACAGCATCATCACCGTCATCATCGGTGCGAAGGGAGAAGTATGTATATATAACTGAGTAGGAAAGGGGTGGTGCGGGGATGTGGAGGTGGGTTGGATAACCATCAGCGAGGGCTGGTATATTCATCGAATGTCGAGCTCTTTCGGTTGTTATTTGCCCTCGCCGTTCGAGGATTTGCAATTTTTCCACTCGGATCGTAACGAAAAGCGATAGAAAGAGAGAAACAGAGAAAGAGACAGAGAGAGAGAGAGGAGAGAGAGAGAGAGAGAGAGGGAGGGAAAGAGAGGGAGAGGGACATCATGAAAGCTCGCCGATCGAATTGCCGACAAACCGACGCGCGAAATCGATCGAAAGCTCGTGACCTCCCTCCTTCATCCTCCCCTCCTTCACCAACCGGTTTCCCAACTCACTTCGAATGCGTTCTTTTTATTTTTTCTTTTTTTTTTTTTTTTATCAAGCGACGCTCTCGAAATAGCTTGCTAATTTGCGAATATCTGAACGCTCAAGTAGTAACCAATGTATATGGATATGTATATGTATACCTGCACGCGTGTATGTGTGTATATATATATATATGTACTTGTTTCCTACATGCCACGCTGGACCATCCCAGTAGGCATTTTTAACCCCGTGGAAACTTGCTCACCCCGAGACACCATCACCACTACCGTCTCTTTCATTTCTCTCTCTCTCTCTCTTTCTCTCTCGCTCTCTCGCTCTCTCGCTCGTGTTATTCCGAATTACAATGTTCACTGATTTCGCACACGTAACTCCTACGTAATACTTTTCGATATCGTTTGAATCACAAATCAGTCAATTGTTTGCCAGGCGATTC
This sequence comes from Dolichovespula media, assembly GCA_911387685.1. Lineage (NCBI taxonomy): Eukaryota > Metazoa > Arthropoda > Insecta > Hymenoptera > Vespidae > Dolichovespula > Dolichovespula media. The sequence continues at coordinate 9,668,382 of OU426851.1, read as the reverse complement.
GACATTCGAATGATTTCCTACCTACCTGTACTAGCCTATCTCACTCCTATCAAAATCTACCCTCCGAAACAACCAACCAGGTGGTAAAGTTTCGATCTCGCCGAGAAAATACTTGCTTTTGTTGATCCCGAGTTAACGGAGAGAGAAATAGAGAGAAATAGAGAGAGAGAGAGAGAGAGAGAGAGAGAGAGAAAGTAATTTTTGAAACGTTATTATTACCATTTCATTTTCACATTCGTTCGAAAAATACGTCTTGACATAATTATGATCGGCGAGTAATGTTTATTTAAGTAAATAAATTCATGGAACATTAAAGAACATTGAAATTAACGTGGATTAAGAAATGCAAGCAGGTTGGCGCGATGCGTTTACTCGTAATTCTTTCGCTCTAGTAATTTCCCCCGGTTTCCGACGAGCGTATACTCGATATTACGCTGACCTTTGAAAATCCTCTTTAACCCGGGCTCGTTTGGATACACAGACGGCGCGGATAATATTGGAGGGTAGTTTTGAATAGAATCGCGAAGGGAGACAGATACATACATACATACATACATACATACATACATATATACATACATACATACATACATACATACATATATATATATATATATATATATATATATATATATATATATATATACGGGTGTTGGATTTGGCTATTCAAAATCCGTTTTCCATGTTTTATTTCAAGCTATTCGTGTAGATATCCGAAAGTCGATGATGCATAAATCATTATCCCTCTCATAATCTCATCTACTAACGCTGTATGATATTTACGAATTGAAAATCTCGTGCTTCTCGATTATTTTCCTTCTATTTTTGTGTTTGTTTTGTTTCACTTATTTTAACTGCTAATCACTTCGAATTTTTTCGTAATTTGCATTAAAGAAAAAATAAAATGTCTATATGAATTTCTTTTTTTTGTTTTTTCTTTTTATGGCGAATAAAAAGTTTATAATTCAAAATCCATGAATAACGGGAATAATAATTATTATTTATCTATCGTATTCAGAATTTGATTCTGCATAGTGAAAAATTGCCCGTTCATGGTATCATACTTTTAAGGACGTATTCTCTAAATTATACCAGGAGTTAATCGTTCGGCAGAAGTTTCGGTGGCATCGCGGCTCGTTCATCGTCTTCACCGGGTCTCTATCCACTAGATTTTCAATTATTATAAATCTTCGTATCACACGGAATCTTTAACTCAGCGCATATTTCGTTCCGCGTAGTTTCTCTAATCCCTCCTGTACCGTAGCATACAATAGCCCATAAATTCGAAACAGGATTCTCTTTCCCCTTGTCTACATCCTATATTCCTTCCCATAACGACATTGACAATGAGAACGACCCGTTGATAATTCTTTCATGCATGGTTTCATTCTAGATCACCGTGAAGCGGAAAAATATACAAGAAATATTCTTATTTTGCATGAAATTATCATAAAAGTATTATACATATGCAATGATCATTTTTATCCTTTTACGGTTCTTTAACTTCTCACGAAAGTCAAACGAAAATATTTGAAACGTTCTGGTAAAGTGAAGTACTCGAGAATAATTAAGTGTAATTTATGCAACGTTGCCTACTGTTTGAAATTCCTTGAAATTATCGTACGAACCCACGGCGTATATTTACATGTATATCTTAACATCGATACATTTTTACGAGCTTTATCTATACATAAAAATTACTTAAAATTCGAAATCAATAATTTCAAGAGAAGTATTTATTTTCTTACTTAATAATTGATAGATACCATTCCCATTGTTCTTTGGAATTTCTTGAAATGTAAAATAATATTCAAAATTGATTTATCTTTTGTCTTTTTCTTTTTCTTTCTTTCTCTTTTTCTTTTCCCTTTTTCAGTAATTCGCCGAACAAGCGGAACATGGAAAATAGATCTTGCACAGTGAACGACCAAAGTTGAATGATATTACACGAAGGTGTTCTTTTTGTGTTTGCAGAGGTTCCGGAAACTCCACCACGACCCAGATCCATGGCTCCGCCGCTTTCTCGTAACAGTGGAGGAGGAGTAGGAGGAGGTGGAGGCGGAGGTGGTAGTAGTGGTGTAGGTGGAGGTGTTAGCGGTGGCGGTGGTGGAGGAGGCAGTAGCAGTGGCAACGGCACAGGACCGATTTCTGGGGGTTGGGGAGATGCACCACTCGCAAGAGCACTCTTCGCTTATCTCAGCTCTGGAGAGAATCAGTTGAGCTTTCTCGAGGGTGATCTCATCGCACTGATGGGTGAGTCCTTGCCAATCCAATCAGAAAGAGAAAGAGAGAGAGAGAGAGAGAGAGAGAGAGAGAGTGTGTGTCTCATTCCATTCCACTTGCTTCCCCATTCGTAATCGCCATTAATTCGCTACGATTCTATTCGTGAATTGTCGTCGAAATTCTAAAGAACAGGATGTGATTAACGTTAATTGGCAGGATTTCCCTAGTTAGACTCATTATTTGAATTGAAACTTTCAAATAGATATTTGAAATTGATATGCGGATCCGTTAATCGTTGCGTTAGGTGATCGTCAAAAGGGTTGGCAATTCGGTGAAAATCTTCGTACGCAAAGTTCAGGATGGTTTCCATTGGCATACACCGAAGTTATTATCGACGATAGTTTAGGGTAAGTCTATATATATATATATATATATATATATATATATATATATATATATATATATATAATTGAATATCATTGAATTTTGTACAATAATTATTATGATCGATTACATATAAAAAATTAATGTAATACGTGTTGCAACGTTATGTAAAAAGATCACCTAGTCATGGTGCAAGCAACGGTAGAACACCGGAACCACAAGCAATTCCACCGTGTAAACCACCACCCTCTCGCCCACCAGTCACACCGAGTAGCATCGACGAGTTATCGAGTGGTCATCATGGTTCTGGAAACAATAACATAAACAGCAGCAGCAATAATAATAACACTAATAGCTGTGGAACACCAACGAATGTCCCTAATAGTAACAGTGCACACAATTTAGCTACTCCTACCGCTCGTCAATCTAAATCGGTGAGGATAATTGTGTCGTATCGAGTCGTTAAATTTATATATTTATGAATATTCTTTTTTCTATTTATTAATCTTTATCACTTTACGATTGAAATAATCTTCGTAACGATGATATGATAAATTTGTTTCGATTTTCTATCAGATCCGTCCATCGGGTACATTACCAACTGTCCTAGCTGGTGGCCGTAGAGTTCAACCACCTGTCCCGCCAATTCCACCACCCCAAGCGGTTACCTCACTTCACAGTAGCAACGATAGCGGATTTTCTAACGAACCACCTGCTCAACCGGATATCGATTATAGCGACGACGAGGCCATGAGGTAAGAGATACTCCTCTATTGTAGATTTCGATTGCTCACCGGAGACACACTTTGGGACCTTTCATTCTAACTTACTTGATCGCTATCTCAAAAGATAAAGATATAAGATTGACTGTATTAGATTTTAGATTGGAACGCTTCTGCCTGTTTGAATGAGATTAAGCGTAAGGATTGGAAGAGCTTTGTAAAATAGCTGTGGCCCGCAATAAGTTTCTTTTTCTTTTTTTTTTTTATTTTTTTATTTTTCATATTGTTCATCTTTGTATTCTCTCTCTTTTTTTTTCTTTTTTTTTTTTTGATCGCTATTGGTATTTGGTATATGCTAGAGACACTATTATAGATCTCATTATAGCTGCGTTTTTCTGACGTAGCCGTCATTAAGATACTGCTCCCCACAACTGCCTCGATCGGGCTGATTAAAAAAAAAAAAAAAAAAGCCAAACAAACAAAAAAGAAAACAAAAAAACGAACGAAACAAAAATGTAGGATTAACGATGAGAGGATCGACCCTGCCACCTGCGGTACGTTAACAGAGCCAACGCTTTTCTTTATTTGCTATGACGATATCGTTTTCTCTCGTTATTTGTAGATTCCGCATGCGTTATCGTGGTCGGTGGAACTAAAATCCGACGTGGTGATGGCTCACACTTTTCTTTTGGATCCTATGCTCCGAAACACACCAGGACACATCCGACACGATCCCTTCACACACGATCCAAGTTTTTTCTTCATTTTTTTTTTTTTTTCTTTATCTTGTTCATCGCATATGCAAGCTGTACAGCGTATCAACGAATCACATTTTCACCTTTTGGCTCTATTGGTTGTCCTCGCCCGCCTCTCATCACGTAGTTTACCTTTTATACTTCTTTTTCTATTACTTCTTTCTTCTCTCTATTTCTCTCTTTCTTTCTCTTACTCTTTCTTCTTCTCTTTCTCTTTCTCTTTCTCTTTCTTTCCATCTGCACACTTCTTTTTTTTTACTCACCCTGAGCCTGAACGATAAAACAGACAACGTCGAAGAAAGCCACGTCCTGAAAGAATCACCGAGTCGTCCGGGAAGCAACAACTTCAACAACAATCAAAGGACGATCAGAAAAGTTCGAACGAGAAGAATTGGGAGAACGATTCGTGGAAGACGATATCGCGGGATGAGAAGAGCTGGCAACTTTATAGAACGGCGATGGACTTGTGGGCGGAGTCTAATGCGAATCAAAACAACGAGAACGACGAACCAACTTCGGGGAGATACTCCAGTGGTAACCGGCGTTATGATAACACTCAGGATCGGCAAAATACTCGCGATTATTCTAATCGTAGTACTTTGGAGAATGGTCAATCTGCTACTGGTAAACGGGGTAAGAAAATTCAAGATAAAGTTCAAAAGAACGAATACGATTCACGTGCGCGGCCAAATCCGAATCATCGAAATAAATTTTCTACCGGGGAGGAGGCGCCAACGAGAAACACTAACAGACGAAATAACGAACAAACTCAGTCGAGCTTGCGCCGAGAAAATTCGAAGCGTGGTAATAACAAGGAACAAGAGGAAACGGAGGAGGACGAGTTGGATATCGACGAGGAGGAAGAGGATGCGTATGGTTCTGGCGTTGATTATCAAAAGAAATATTACGACGATATAATCGAAAGTCAGGATCGAAATTCACGTAGAAGTGGTTATCGTTCGTTAGAGAACGACGAGTCGAAATACGAAAATGAAAAGACGTCGTCGAGCCCGTCGTCGGATAGCGACGACGAGAGTACGATAACCGTACCGGAAACTGGTAGGAAGGTTGAACATATTGCACAAAAGTTGGAACAGACAGCGCAAAAGTACGCGCGGGAGCACAGTCCGCCGAAATTTATCGAAAGAAGAAACGATTACAAGAGCTTGGAACGTAACAGAGAGGAGAAACAACATCAGAATAGTTATGACAGATACAACAGCAACGAACGTGATAGAAATCGATTGGCTCAGAGATTGGAGAAGGACAGGGATAGATATTTCGATAAGTCGTCGGCAATATCTGGAAAAAGTTCGACCTACGAAAGAGAGAGAACGTTCGAGAAGAATCCCGATAGAAATAGGAACATGGAACGAGCCTCTGGCCGTCGTTTCGAAAGGCCCAGGCCACCCTCGGAAGAAGCACCCGAAAGGCCAACCGACGTACGTGGCAATTATTTCCGCGATCGTTGTTATTCGGATAAAGAGGAAGCGATTTATGGTGAGACAGGTAGGTTCACGAGGGATCCTCTTTCGGTCGACAAGGAACGCGGTTATGAGTCCAACTTCGAGACCAAATTGGAAAGAACTAAGGTAATCGAAAGACACGGTTATCAGACGATGCTCGGACAACAGAGTAATCTTCAACGAGTGGATAGGAATGAACGTAATAACAGTTTAGAGAGAAACGACAATAACAATAATACTTTAAAGGATGACAGAAGACCATTGTTACCGCGGCAAACGACCGCGGTCGGTCATTTGATTCAAACCGGTAGATCATTCGAGGTTGACACGAAAAGTCCGAAATTGGTTAAGCGAACTAAATCGTTTTGGAGGTTCCGCAGGGATTCCGACGTTTTAGAGGGTATGGCACTTTGGCAGCATCGTTCGCTCGTTGATATACCGAAAATGATTAAGAAGGAATCGAACGAGGATAAATCTAACACGCTTAAGAAATCAACTAAGAAACATAGCTCCGACGGTAGCCCAACGTCTGGGCGTAGTCTCGAGAAACGTGACAGTGACGTTACCTTGACTAACGAACAATCGAGTCAAGAGGAACCAAAACCGGCCGAGAGGATTCACGTGCCGGATAAGAACGATTATTTCGAAGATTTCCCGACTCCTGCCGAAAGGCCAAAGGTCATCGAAAGATCGGATTATAGGATGCATCAAGAGGAGAGAGCATATTTCGTTGGTAACGTTTCGAGGAAGGCGATAATCGAGAAGGAACGCAAACGTAGCCTCGAGGCAAAAAGGAACATGATCGTTGCCGAGTTAAAGGAGAACAACGAAGCCAAGAGGAACGAGAGGAGGGGACAGAAAAATTATGGGAACGAAAACGACAATGGTATTATACGTAGCTACAGCGAAACCGAGGCTTCCGACGAGGAATCCACTTACAGTTGCATCGTTGTAAAGGATCAAACGGTCGCTGAGAAGACTCTGTTGCCGAGGACGAAATTAAGAAGAGATTCTGATCGCGAAAGGGACAAGAACGTGTGTGGACCATGGTACGATCTATGGGGTGTCGATTCCTCGGTCAACAACAAGAAAAAGAAGAAGAAGCAGCAATAAGATTCTCTCTTTCGTTTCGTTTCGTTTCGTTTCGTCTCGTTTAATTTAGTATAGTTTAGTTTAATTCAATAATCGTATCGTTTCGTTTGGTATTATTTTTGTTTCTTTCTTTTTAATTTTATTTTATCCGATTTTTCTTCTTTTCTTTTTTTTTTCTTTCTTTCTTTTTTCCCCCCTTATTTCTTTCTCACACTTACATACATACATACGTTTCAGTTCCCCTTTTATTTTTTTTTTTCTATTTTATTTTATTTTATTTTATTTTATTTTATTTTATTTTATTTTATTTTATTTCAATTTATTATTAGTTTATCTTTAGTTACCTCCCCATCACAAAACCCCCAACATTATTCTACGTGTTTAGAATTCTCTTGACGATGAGTGTACTTAACGATGATAGTCTGTAGCAACTTATCATCGTTTTCTTGTGTTTGTCCCCTTTTCACTATGCGTAAATGTCATTTGAAGATCATATATGCTTTTGCTCGTTGTTTATCCTTTTCGTTTCGATTCTTGCTCACAGTCCTATGAGAATATAACGTGTTTTTGGTCAAAGTCGCCTAGGTTGTACCGTGCGAGGACACACAACGTTATGGTTGTTGCTTCACTCGTAACTCTTGTCTCGATCGCTCTCACGGTACAACGACGTTGCTTTAATAAACGGTATGTCCATTTCGCTAGAATTCTTGCTTCGTATATTTTCGAAAGCACTTGAACGTTATGATTCGTTGTTAGTTTCCCTCGGTATGTTTCGATGTATCGTCGTTTGTATGCTGTGCAAATTCGTACCTGCATAAATGCATGTACCTTAGATTCGATATATTATTGTTATTATTATCATCATCATCATTATTATTATTATTATTATTATTATTATTATTATTATTATTATTATCATGATTATTATTATCATTATTCTTGTTATTATAATTTTATCATACTACTATAGTTGAAAGTTCAGAGAATCATTGAGATAATAATTCGTTGCTATGTACCTGTCTTCGTCTTTATCCAAATATTTGTCTCAGAAAGATCGAATTTCTTTCGTATATTTTTAATATTACATAATGCATTACGTTATATATAACGGATAATAATCTCTCTATTTGAAAATCTTACAGGACCAACATATTTGCAACAGTGAAACTACGAAAGACGAAGACTAACGATCGATCCGCTCCAGCTCTCTCATGAGACAAATTATTTCAATAGATTGCTTCAACTCCGAATATCGAGAGAGAGAGAGAGAGAGAGAGAGAAAACACGAAAAAAATGTTTTTTCTTTGCTTTGATAAACGACAGTTCCTTCGCGTTGCCGTTTTCGAAGAGCCGAAGCCGGAAATGATAGAGAAACGACACGAAAAAAGAAAAAAAAAAAAAAAAAAACGATAAAAAAGAAACGGAAGAAACGAAATAATCAAAAGAAATTCAACATTAAATTTTACATGGATGTCCGTCCAACCAGTACGTCCATACTAAGTACATTATTAAAAACTAGAAATTGCTATCTTAAAATCAAAAGAAGTACACTCGCCAGGGAAGCTAATCGCAGCTTTTTATCGCAGAAAAGTAGAAAAAGAAATAATAAAAAAAAAATATATAGTAAGAAAGAAAGAAAGAGAGAGGGAGAGAGAGAGGGAGAGAGAGAGAGAGAGAGAGAGAAAGAAGCAAACGCGCACTGCCAATTTTTCGAGGGCATTTCCTTTCCATAGAGACTGACATTTTCATTAAACGATTAGGGACCATCCTAGCGACGTGATCGAAAAAAAAGAATATAACATGATATACACAAAAATCAAAAGAAAAAAAAAGAAAAAAAAATATTGAAAAATAATATATACTCTGAAGAAAACGAGAAAAAATATAATCGCTTCGTTTTAATATAATTAACGATTAATTAATATTATTTATATATATATATATATTATATATAAATATTATTATTGATTATATGTACAGTGTGTCAACAAAATATTCGTACGGTTTTTTTTTTAAATCGTATTTATTATTTTTTCAAGTAAGTTAAAGTAATCTCTGCTCTTTAAAAATGAATATATTGTTAACGATCGATCAATCGATATTCCAACGATCTAACTCGTACGAAGATCACTTGATTTTTTACATGACACCGTGTATTTCCAAGATTTACGCGAAACAATCAGATTTACAAAATGCAAAAAAAAAGTGGGTAAACCTAATTTTCTATTGTTTATTACTTCCACAATAGAAAAAAAAACTATGACTGATAAACTTCATATAACTATACATTGGAATAAAGATTATTATAGAGAAGCTTAAAAAAATTTCGACAAAGTGTTCAAACAATCTTGTGACCCACTGTACATCAACTAGTTTATTTTTTTCTCTTTTTTTTCTTTGTCTTTGTATTTTCTTTCTTTCTTTCTTTTTTTTTTTTTCTCATCGTTGATTCACTTTCAATTTCATTTTACTTTTTGTTTTAATAGTCGCCACGCGTAAAAGTTTTACGTCGAGCTTCGCTTTTACTATACCAATAATCCGAACCCTCCTTTCGCTCTCTACCTCCCCCTCCCTACCATCGTCTCACTCCCATTTTCCACTCGCGTTTTCCTGGACATCGAATCGCATCGCATCGTAACGATAGTTTATTTCCAGATAAGTTAATCCTCGGTGCCCGTCTCGTGTTCTTTAACAACTTCTCATTGCGTTCAACGACGAAACGAAAAGCGTTCATTCAGAGATCGTAAACCATTTTTCACGTACATAACACAAACGCGTCCGTTCGCTTTATCGCGGCAAACGACGAACTCTTAAAAAATCTCACGTTTCTCGAACGTTTCGTCGTCTTCGAGAGTCATCTTTGTTATTTCTTTTTTTTTTTTTTTTTTGTTTGTTTGTTCGCTTATTCATTCTTTTATCCAACCAACGATATTCTGGAATTGAATTTCGTTGAAAGAAAAAAGTCTCGACGCCGTCTAGCTTTCTCACTCGTCACTTTTTATTTCTCGTACAAGATACATAGAACGTCGACGAAGAAAATCCCTTTCTCTCGTATTACATCCCTTCCTTCTCTCACCGCCCTCTTTAACTTACGGGGAATAAATGTTTTTTCTTTTTTTCTTATCTTTATTTTTTGTTTGTTTTTTTTATTCCTGACAACAACTTCTTGTTACAACGAAAATTGCTTTGGTTTCGTTAAGTTATTCCCGTCTTGTTTGGATTTCCAAGATCGTTCTTCTCTTTTCTCTCCCCCTTTTTTTATTTTCGAGATCGGTCTAATTCTTTAATAGAACAATCAATCTGATCATATATATGTATATATATATATATATATATATATATATATATTTATAATTCATTAATATTTAAGATAATGAGAATTACAATATTTTTTTGTTTTTAAAACTTCCTTACTTTCGTTTTATTAAATATATCCCTCTCGTTTCGAAGTTTCAAAATCGTTTTCGTTCCGCCTTACCCCCTTTTTTCTTTTTGCTAGACCTTTCTAATAATTCGTAGGACAATGAGTTTTATCATATACGTGCAAATATATATATATATATATGTGTGTGTGTGTGTGTGTGTGCGTATATGTGTGTTTATATACACACACACATATATATATATGTAAATATATATATATATATATACCTTATCGATAAATCATTAACATTAATTAATCAGTATATAAACAATAGAGAGAATCGAAAATGAAAATGATTGAGAAACGTCGTTCGATGCGAGTCAATTGTCCGTTGTATTATCTCGAGGCTGTGGGCTAAGCGAATCGGAAATTATCAACGAAGCATAGTTATCGATCGTCTCATAAAATCGTATAAATTTAGATTATTATATCACGTGATACAAGACTGTGGCAAAGTTTTGAAAGAAGGGAAAAAATAGAAGAAAATGAAAAAAGACAAACGAAACAAAGAGAGAAAAAGAAAGATAGAGAGAGAGAGGTAAGAGAGAAAGAAAGACGTTTTTTTTCAATGGATCCTTTAAGTTTCCAAACTATCGATCATGATCTAGAAGAACGATCGATAGGATTTGGAGACCGTACGATTTTTGCCACACGCACTTGTCCCTCATACATATACATTACCATTCATCGCGTTTCTTCGAATACACATAATTGTAAATATTTACTCAATCTGCTACATTCCTTCTCGAGGACAATTGTTAGAAAGAAAAAATGAAAAGTGAAAAAAAGATGAAAAAGGAGAAAACGAAAAAAAAAAATTAAAGAACAATTCCGTCTTTATTTGA
>OU426851.1:9642471-9654971 GCA_911387685.1 Dolichovespula media | reverse complement strand
TTTTTTTTTTTATTTCTGTCTTTCTTCTTTCTCTTTTTTTTTTTTTTCTTCTTTTTAAACCCACCATACTCCTGAGAATTCACATAGAGAATTCTCATGACGAACGTTCGACGGGCTCGCACCCCTTCTACGATTTAACTTCCGTACGGGGTGGTCTCCCGGATTATGTCGAAACGAGGGAGGAACAATGCGACAGACGATTAAACACGAGGGATATACGTTTGTTCCGGCTCTTGCCCCGAGGAATCGGTAAATACGCGAAATTCTGAAACTACTCGAACGTTCAAAGTCCGATGAACCGAATGGCCGCTCGATTGATTGACTTTATCGGCCCCGTCAAATTCATCTTCGTGGTCGTTTACTCGAAATACGTTTTAATTCCTCTTTATTTTTTTATCGCATAAATTTTATCACGACGAAGAATCGTGATAGCGCTCAAATCTTTTTGTATATGAGACCAACATCCCCCATCCCGCGAAACACCAACGCCACTATTACCACCACCACCATCGAATTTTTTTTTTTAAATCTACAAGAGAAAAGAGAAAAAAAATGACGAAGAAAAGAAAACCGATAGAATTTTTTCATACATTTAATACGTACTATTATATCTATAATATTTCTTTGATATTATTTCATCGGACTTAGAAATCTTGAAATTATCAATTCTGTTCTGTGTAGAATTATTAAAAAAAAAAAAAAAAAAATACAGAAATGACAATAGTTTAAACACACTCCCTCTCCTTCTCCGTACCTATCCACCTCCGTATCATCCCTCTTCCTCCCCCCACATAGAATATAGAAGTCTCGTTGATCGAAAAAACATTCGTCGATATAAACTTGGTTGATATAAAGTCAAGAAAATTTATGTTCCAAACCATTCAGAGCTTGGTAAACCTTCACGAGGCAGCTTCTTAAATTTTCTCTCTTAGATCTTTACGGCATCTAAAATAGAATCGACGAAGTAATACTATAGTAATACACTGTAGTAGTAACAGTGATGGTGGTGGTGGTGGTAGTAGTAGTAGTAGTAGTAGTAGTAGTAGTAGTAGTAGTAATAGTATTACGTAGAATGGTAGTAGATGTAGTAGGTAGCTCGGTTAAAAAGACGTACGCCCGTCCACCTGGGATTTCGTTCCCATCGACTAAATCTCGCGCGATTTACGAGCGTCGCCGTTCGTTCGAATTTCCACCATGCAGCTATTTTATTTCGTCGTTGCTCCGCGCAAGAGTCAGATCAAGTGAGAGAGAGAGAGAGAGAGAGAGAAAGAGAAAGAGAGAGAGAGAGACGTATTAAACGATCGTCGCGTTTCCGAGTCGATAGCCAACGTCCAGGGGCAGTGAATTTCAACCACCTCTTTCAACCCCCTACGCACCCCACCCGTACATTTACGTGCCACCACCGAATATGCATGGTGAGGGCTATGTGTGTTTGCTTTACTTTGAGCCATCGCCCGGCCTCTCGACTCTAGCCGGCTTCACGTTTTTGGCTTGTGGAATGCGCCAAAGCCAGGCACGTATTTGCACGGGCGGTTAATTATCATTCCTGTTCTCGATTTTCTTCTCATTCACCATTACCATCGGCAGCAGGAGCAGCAGGAGCAACAGCAGCAGCAACAGCAGCAGCAGCAACAGCTGTAGAAGTATTTACCTTCTCTCATTCCACCCTACCTCACCTCACTCCCTTTTCCCCTACGAAACTTCTGTTCCAACTCCGACTTTTCAAAAGCGGCTACCCTTGAAGGAGAAACTCATCTTTTTTGAAAAATCGGTATGATCATGAAGTTGAATTAAACAAAAAAAAAAAAAAAAGAAAGAGGAAAAGAAAATTGACGGGAAAGGAAAGATAAAGCACCGAATGAAAATCGATTAACTGGAAATGAAATCAGTCCGGGGAGAGAAAAAGGGAGAGAGAAAGAAAGAGAGAGAGAGAGAGAGAGAGAGAGAGAGAGATGGAAAAACGAGCAAGCAGAAATCATTACACGTTAATTAATAGAAAAAACGTTATAAAAGAGTTTGATTTTAGTAAAAACTAAAGTCGATTTTCATCGAGTACTTTTCTAGACAAGTGGAAATTAACGAAAGGTTTTGGAATTATAAAAGTTTTGAATTAGTTTAGAAATAATTCGAAAATATAATGCCTTGGATGAATATATGTACGTACATATAGTAGGTATATCGAATAACGTCGTTGATAAATTTGAAACATTTTTTCTTCGTCCGTGTTTCTATTTTTTCTTTTTTTAAATTTACTACGAAACAATTGGTAAAGTTGTTAATCGATAAAACTTTGAACGAATTGATCTCCAATATATAGTTTTCATCTCTACGTTTAGTTTAAATCTCCGCATTGGAATTTTGTAGATTTTAAAAGTAACCTTTAAATAACTTTATAAAAAGTTCACCATGTATACACGTATCTACGCGGAAACATAAAGACAGATGCATTATCGTCTACGAGTGAACAAACTCGCGTACTCGGAAAAACGTGCCATATCTCTCCGTAAATTTGTGTTTCGGAATTTATTGTTGGCGTTTGCCCAAGCTAGTAAAAATAATGAAGTTACGCCATGAATCTACGACGTGCGAGCAACACCTGTCCGTTAGTAAAACAGACGTGCGATAAAAGTTTTTAACATTTCGTTAGCACTCTTCGAAATTTCAAAAATAATAATATACATCTCGGTAAAAAATATTTTAAATTACACGCAGTATACACACACACACTTATATAGAATACATATATATATGTATGTATATAGATATATATATAGATATATATGTGTATATATATATATATATATATATATATATATATATATATATATATATATAAAAATATATTATATAGAATTCGCCTGAGGTTGCATCGGCCAAATGAAATCGTGATTTTCGTGAAATTGGATAAGTTTGGTAACGATAAGTACGCTCCTTCGGTCGGTCGAATAAACGCAAATGACTTTTATGATTATCGCGCGTAACGAAGCGGGGCTTAATTTTCCGAGTAGTAGAGGGTATGGAAAATTGTTGTTTTCCAGAGATCCACTTTATCCGGATTTCCATGTAAATCGTGCTAATAATGGCTTTTTAATAATATGTAATTTATCGTTCCGTTAATGCATGATATTATACGGTTCGTTTAGTTGTTGTTAACTACGAGGAAAAGGACGTTAAATTGTTTTCCCGTATTGACTATAAATTCGAAAAGGAGGAGGAGGAAGAGAAAGAGGAGGTGAAGAGCGGTTAGAGATTGGAAGGGGGGGGGGAGAAAGGGAGAAGCTGGGATATAAATTTATACTATAGTTGAATATTTCGTTAAATACAATTTTCTACCCGTTCATATAATACAGACTCGAAGGTGTACCTATGTACATACATATCCCAGAATTCCCTTCGGAGTTTTCGCGTTCAAATTTAATTCCACTATTCATAGAACGTGACCTATCTCTCGGTTACTCGTGACACGTTGTAAATTTCACCGACTAGAACTGTGAACGCGTTAGGGAAAAAGAGAGAAATAAAAAGAGAATGAGAGGGAGGAGAGGGAAAGAAAAAAAAAAGGGAAAAAACTCATGTTGGAGCTTCGTGTCTTATTAGACAGGTCGGTAAATAAAACCAACCGCAGAATTTATTTTATGGCCCTAGGAAAGTGACAATGCCTCCGCTATACTTTTCGTTCTTCAATCCATATCATTCTTCTTCGTTTAATTTTCCAATGCTTTAACATTACGCCTGAAGAATGACAAATCGTAACACTTCATAGATCATGAATATTATATTCCTTTACGATGGACAACGTATACGTTAACGCAAGCATATTGCATATCGTAAGGGGTACATTGCCGATGATGTGCGAAATGTTCCATATCTCCAGGCGTTAAAATTTCGATAAATAATTAAATATTAGTAAATACGAAAACTTGATATCAATGAAAGCTCGAAAATGTTCGCTCTTTCCTTTTTCTTTTGTCATATTCGTTAAATACATCATAATAAGTCATAAGAAAGAAAATGCCTCCTGTTGTATTATTTTTCCGAGAAAACTGACTGGCACGAAGCAGAAAAACGATAGCGTGGTTGCACTTAATATTTCAACGTATTAGCCCATGCGTACGGAGATTACTCATGGGGTTTGCCAGATGGAAGAGCAAGAGTGTGAGAGAGAGAGAGAGAGAGAGAGATGGAGGGAGGGAGGGAGAGAGAAATAGGTGTCTCGACCCCTCTGGTTTCGCCTACGGAGTGGCAATCGTCGATAAAGCTGAATTACCGACGTTAATAATCAAGGAGAACTACGTGCGAGCCTATTCCCAGAACTCCACTGGCTCTTCCATCTCTTTCACTCTCTTGAAGCGTGTCTGTGCATGGTTCACAGTTATCCCTTCGGCTGTCGAGAAGTCTGATCTCTTTTTTCATTCTTCTTTTTTTCTCTCTCTCATCTCTTTGCCATACCTACCTGGAGTTTGTGATAAAAGAAAAATAAAGAAAGACAAAAAATAAAAAGAGAGAGAGAGAGAGAGAGAAAAGATGAGACTCGATAGATCCCACAAGCACAGACCTCACTTCATTAGTTTAATTAATTCCTGGCAGGATGAAGGTAGATGAAACGAGTGACTTTTGACGAATCCTTCTTGTCGTACCAGCAACAGAACCAGCAGCAGATGCCGATACCGGACCCTTCCATTAGAGGTATTGAATTCCTCCTATGTTCTTTGACTCCTATACGATCCAGTCAAGCACCTTCACTCTTCGTTCGTTCGTTCGTTCGTGTCAAACCAGACTTAGGGAAACCGCAAAAGTCGTCGTAGTCGTCGTCGGAACGAATGAAGTCGCTAGTTAAGTTTAACTTATCATAGCAATCATAGTTTACCTGAATACCAGCCTGAGAAAAATTATTTCATCATCCCATAACTCCTCCTTTACCTTCTCAACTACGTTATTTCGTCGAACGTGAAAATCTGCAACGGAACGTCGAAATATATGTAGAAGCTGTTCTTCTACCGTCCTCTTCCTCCCCCCACCCCTCTTTACATCTACGTAAACCCCCTTACGTCTATCCCCCTTTCCAGCTAAGTCGAACGGCCGTAGGTCATGTCGGACGGGCACATACATCAAAGGACTCGCCGTCTAACGGTTGCCCGCTAAAGTCTAAGGGTGGGTATTCTAAAAGGATGATCTCTGCCCAAGGCTCCGAATAAATCTGTCGTTTTAGCTGTCCCTTTGGCTAAAAGCAAGATTTTTCTTACTCTACCTACCTTTTTAACTCGCACGGCTCTGTAAAGGATAGTCCAAGTGAAGTTCCATGTTTAAATGTATTGACTTTGACCGATTGTCACTTCGATCCAATTCGAGATACTATTGATTTTACATTATATACATGGTTTGTACATGCGTATGCGCTCACGCTCGAGCGCCCGCGCGCCCACGCGCATATTTGTATGGGTGTACGTGTGTTAAATGAATATGAATTAACGGACTATTCCGTGCCTATGATCTCCCTCTTTCTCTCTTTGTCCATCTCCCCCCCCCCTCTCTCTCTCTCTCTACTGGTGAATACCGTTTTGTGAACTAATTATGAGAATCGGCTGTGCGGCATGTAATTAAGTGGGCCAACGTCGGGAATTAATCTCCCAGCGTGTTTCATTCTAATCGGATTGTGGTGTACCCTCGATGGATTCATTCTCGAGAACATCAACAACAAGAATTTATTTCTAAATCGAGTTTCCTAAATCGAGAAGAAGAATATATCAAAAATGTTTTCGATTGATCTTAAGACCATGTAATTTACATTTACGACATAACACCGCCGCTTTTCGATTAATTTTCCTTGAAGCAAAATGTCGCGGAACGACGACGACGACGATTTCTAATATACAAATTCTAAAGGAAATTTGTATGGTCCTACACGTATACGTGGTTATTTACAAGGTGAATGCATTTGACAGAATGTCAGCTAATCGCATTCGTCGCTTTAAATCAGACCTTTGCTACCATAGTTACAACCACCACCTGTCTCCTTTGCTCGTCGGGAAAAACTCTTTCTCTGCCTCACTTTATTTAGAATTCAATCCATTTATATTTTCTCGAGCATTCGTCACTATAGATAATTGCTTTCGTCGTACTGAGAAAAGAAAAAGAAAAAGTAAAAAAGGAAAGAAAAGAAAGATTAATAATATCTGAGAAACTTTTACGAAGAAAAAATATTTCAGAAATGTATGAAAATATCGTTCAGATAAAAGAAATATATATATATATATATATATTTCTTATGTAAATCGTAAATTTTATTTAACATGACATTTTTCTAAAGTAGTTTACAACTGCCGTTAGGGATTTATTTTTTCTTTTCTTTTCTTCTTCTTTCCTTAGGTTTTCCTTAAATGGATTTGAGGTTTCAAAATTTGATGCAATCTTCCTCGCAATAGCGAGTTTTTTTTCTTTTTTCTTTCTACTACACGTATTCCCGATATTTCTGCGTAGCACGTGCAACCCGAAAGAAGAAGGGAAGAACAACCCTCAAACACGAGGATTATTCGGGATTCGTTCGTATCCGGATACGACGATTCGGTAAAACAGGACATTACAATGCGATCTGTGTTACCGACTGAGAGGGAACGTGACAAGGTATTTTCAAACTGAGATGCGGGTATGTAGTGTTAGGGTCGTCAAGGGTTGTATGGTTTGGGGGAGGATTTCAAGGTGGTTCCTTCATAAATATTTATAAGGGGTTTTGCAGTTTTGTCCTGCCAGTTTGTTCGTCACTAGCTTTCATCATCCTTACTCTTTTCTTCTTTTTTTTCTCTCTCTCTCTCTCCCCCCTGTCCTTTACCCTAAACTTAAAGCTGTTTAACACCTTTCGTTCGTAGTGCATGGTGACTCCAGCGGCAGGAATGGATAAAATATGAACTACAAGAGCAATAGAGAAACTTTGTTCTCAATATGAGTCTTTTGTATCGGTGTGCAAGTTTGTGTAATTTATACATTCCCCCCCCCCTTCAGTCACAACACCAAACGAGTAACTTAAAAATGGAATTAGTGTGCGACAGAAATCCTTTTATTTAGTAAAAATAATAATAGATCCAACATATCTAATAGTAGAAAGAAAATCACTTTTGCGTATCTTATATTCTGAAATATTTGGATATGACGGCGAACGAAAATAAAATAAAAAATATAATATGAAATCCGAAGACTAAATAAAGATGAATGAAAATAAGTGAGAATAAATTAGAACAAATAAGAATAATAAAGAAATTAGAATTTTTCAGTGAGTTTCTCTAAGAAATTATTTTGAAAGTATACTATATCTAATCTATTTATCTATTTAGGTTATGCTTAACAATGTAAAATGAGCAAGTGCTTGAAGGTTTAGTTAGAAATTGGAAAAAAAATTTTGAAAACGCACTGAAGTATGCAGCCATTCGTCCGGTATTATATGCATCGCATTAGATTTCGATATGTCGTAAGTAATACAGATCACCACATTGGGGGTTGCTGCATTTGGAAACCTACGGGTTAAATGTGACTCTACTCTAAAATCAGGTCCCAACGTTAACCGGAGAAGGATCCAGTACACGTTTACGAATAACAGAACAGACGCAACATCGGAAGCTTCAATCACCACTATTGAGCACGGCCGTTCGTGCTTTCAAAATTTCGAGTAATAAAACGAAATCCACGGTAGGATTTAATCGCGGCCGGGAACGCTTGTGTTCGCCGATACACGAGAGTGTAGTCTCATCCTATCCATACGAAAGAAAGGAAAAACTCT
Source organism: Dolichovespula media (assembly GCA_911387685.1). Classification (NCBI taxonomy): domain Eukaryota; kingdom Metazoa; phylum Arthropoda; class Insecta; order Hymenoptera; family Vespidae; genus Dolichovespula; species Dolichovespula media. Next base: position 9,647,203 of record OU426851.1, on the reverse strand, counting down.
GTCCCTCTTTCTGTCTCTCTCTCTCTCTCTCCCTCTCTCTTTCTCTCTGCACATAATGCAGAGAGAGGTTCCACAACTCTTGTGTAAAAATCTAATCCCTCGATGATGAAACGAACCCCTCGATAGTCGATCTATCGGACCCTCACCAAAATGTATCCATCGCTGACAAATCGCCCCATCGACGATGAATATATCCCTCGATGATCCCTCGATGATCCCTCGATGATCCCGCGTAGAAAAGAGGAAGAACAAAAGAAGAATAGAAAGAAACCCGGTAAATGCGATGGAAGGCGTGCGAGCGTGAAAAAAGTAGGATTGATAACGAAGGAGAATAATAAAACTGATAATAAAGGTAATATAATAATAATACTAATAATGATAATGGTAATGGTAATAATAATAATAGTAAAGCTGAAGAGGTAATAAGAAATGTTTATACTGAAAAGTGTTTTACTTGGTCGATAAGAGACAACGCTGTATAATTACCGACATTTTATCTGGTCGTTAAAGTAGGAATAAACTATTAGCGATATTTCATTCAGTCGATAAATAAAAAACTCATATTACCGACATGTTGATAAAGCGGGAAAAATTGTTGTATTCTACTATTACCGACAAATATTCAATCAGCAAATGATAATCTAATATTACCAAAACATGCCGGTAAAGTGAGGATCTATTATTATTATCATATATCAGTAAAATAATATATAAATGATTTATTTTTCAGTGTATTCCTCTAAGAAATTATATATAGAATTTTACTAAATCTAATCGGTTTATCTATTGAAATATGATTAACACTGCAAACTGTAAATACTTTAATGTTTAGTCAGAATTAGATCGAAAAGATTTGGATAACGCATTAAAGTATGCAGTCATTCGCTCCTTAGTATTTGCATTTTTAAGATTTCGATATATCGCAAGTACGATCGACTCAGTTCTCACCAAATGAGAAAAATATTTAAAAATGCATTGCAATATTCAAATTGCAAATAATTATAAACTCATATGATAGTTTACCTTTTTGGCAATTGGAAATGTATCAACAATTCGGATCTCCTTCTTATCGACCGTATACTTATCTTTGAAAGATACAATTTTACTTTTCACTTGTGTATTACCATAATACATGAAACAATATATTAACTGTTAATCAACATGGAAGTCAGTAAATATTATCATAATACGTGAATCATTTGAAATTCATGATGTGGCTTTCTTTTACGACTTTCTTTGATGTAATTATGACAATCAACGCAACAGCAATAAAGAATAACAGGTTCATTCTCGACGGGCTGAAAAATTGTAATAAAATACAAAAAAAAAATTATTAATAAAATTACAAACAAAATTATTAATAACATTTTCTTAAACGCGTATTATATGTGTGTGTATATATATATATATATATATATATATATATATATATATATATAAATATAACTTACTATAAAATCGATTGGAACTTTAGAAAGAAGTTTGCCTAATTCAGGAATAGGATCTAATTTTCCTGGACCTTGTGTTGTAAAGTGTACTAAAGTGTTCTCTCCGATTATCTCACTATTCATACTCAAATTTAAACTACGTTTAGATTCACTATCCGGTAAACTTCCGAATTTTCTAATCTGAAAAATTACTATAACTGTTATATAATCGTACATATTACCTATACCGGTAATGCACAATATTATTCTTATCCTTTCTCTAAGTTTTACTTCTCAAATACTATTTTCAACAAATGTTACAGTTACTTTTTTTTTTACATCATAATCATATAACATGACGACCTACTTGAAATCATTACATCCTATGAGTGCTACTGACAAACCAGAAGACTTATAGCTTTGATGTTACTTTTTCTTATCGTACTTGTTTTTTTTTTTCGTACAAATTCATACCAACCCATTGCCATACGTCGAAAAGGATCCATCCTTGTAGGAGATAGAGAGTCATAATGAAGATCGATAATATACACATGGAGAAATTATGAATGAACACAGGATGATTTAGTAGCTGCTCGTCGGTGATCTCTCTAAGATCAATATACTGTTCTACTTGTTTCATTTCTATGATACCAACTGAGAGCATAGAAATTGCACCAAAAATGTACCCGATAAGAACCTACGACAATCATGATTGAAAAAAAAAAATATAAATAAAAAAAAAGGAAAAACAAGAAAGAAAAGAAAGGTATCTGAATAATTCGTTCAATTCGTGATCATTTAATTAATCGAGTAAAAAAAGGGGACTCACGATTAATAGCCTTTCCGGTAAGAATCTCTTCTTTAACCAAAGAATAGCAAAAACCAAGCTCATCAGCATACATATCGTATAGAAGAGAAAAATGATATTCGTTTCTTTGGATAGGATCGGCAAATTTTCCTTCATTTCACGACGACGATGATGCGTGTTATAATGAACGTGATGAAAGATCTTGATGGCTAATATGAGAAGCTTTAAGAGACAGAGAAAAAGAGAGAGAGAGAGAAGAAGGAGAAAAAAATAAACAAGATATGACGAAAGAAACATTAATAAATCACTATTTATAAATAAGGACGTTAATAAGGAGGCCATGATCAAAAAGAAAAATGCTTTCTCAAATCTCAGTGATGATATTAAACGTTAAAAACGATACACGAAGGGAATGATTATAAAGTAAATTGTCTTCCTGAAACGATTAGAATTTGTCGTTGTTCAGTTGGAATGCGTGTCGACGCACAACGAAATTGTTTCGTATTACATAAAATTGTGGAAGAAACACGTGCGATTTCTGATTCACCTTCGTTCGCATATACATACATATATACATGTTTGTACACACACACACACACACACACACACATGTATTACATACGTGTCCATTCGTTCGCTCCTCTCGAAATCGGGTCAACTCGCTTCCGCGTTTTCTTTGCGTCCGAACTAGTCGACGAAGCGAGTAGCGCGAGCTGTTATACGACATAACACACATACACATCCCCATAAAGATGCACGCATACACATACTTATACATGTATACATATATACATATACATATATAAGCGACCCAGAAGTCGTAATCTCGATGCGTCGAATGTTCCAAGTATGTTCGAGGATCTTTAAATTCGTGCATCGTGACGTAATAAGATATGATAAGTGCGTTCTCTAGTTTCTTTCTTTCTTTCTCCACTTTTTTCTGCATTTTTATTTTTTTTTTCTTTTTTATTCCTTCCTCTTGGAGATTAGTAATTTAGCTCATGTCAAAACATACACGTTACGCTTTTAACCCAATTACTATTGTAACTAATAAAATTTCTTTCTTAGCAAGATATTACGTTTTATATTATATATATATATATATATATATATATTGATATATTGATATATTAATATATATAATATATAATAGTACATATATAATTTTGTTGATTACTTTATAAATATTTTATTTTTTATGAAATAAAATTTTAAATATTATATATATATGTATATGTAATATATATGCAATATATATATATATATATATATATATATATATATATATATATATATATATATTATATATATGTATGTATGACATCTTACAAATTGCCCGAAATTCAAACTAGCATGCACAATGTGGGAAAGTTTCTTGTTCCTTTTGAATTTATGATCAGTTTCATGATAAATGCTAGCGATTTTGGCAGCCTCACGAAGTCTACGTGAATGGTAAACATTTTCGTCTTTCATCACATCAGAAATTTTATTATCTCTGGTCTTCATTGACGTATCAATCATGAGTGAAAATAATTTTTATCTATCAATACATTCCGGAACTATCTCAATTAACCTAAATTCCATTAGTTTTTCTAACTAACAAACGATCATCACTGGGTCGTTTAAGTCGTTAAATCGTCGAATTCAATTTTTTTTCTTCGTTTCTTCTATCGAAAAAAAAAATATATATATATATATATATATTTCAATCGGTTAACATCATTTGCTTTTGTTAAACGAAAAATGATTATTATTTGTGAAAATTAACAAATGTAGTTATTATCATAATTTATCAAGATTAATTTTCTCTGCTCGTAGATAAAAATATATTTGTGGAAAATATCATATAAATTGACCAAGTTAAAAATTATCATTTATTTTAAACATACACACACACACGGACATATACCTCAGAAATAGTACATATGGGTTATGTAAATTTGGAAAATAGTACCGAACGAATGGATCCTTCTTATAAAAGGTAAACACAAAAAATGAAGTGTTTAGAGTGCATCACTCTTAAGTATGCCGGCAACGTTTCGTTAGCATTCCAGACGATCCAAGGAACTTAGGCTCCATGTTGAGGAAAGAAAGAAAGAAAGAAAGAAAAAGAAAATAAGGAGAAAAAACAGGAAGAATAAGAAAAAAATATACATACATACATACATACATATATATATATATATATATATATATATATATATATATATATATATATATATATATATATATAAGAACCACATTTTCCACTTTCGTGTCGTTATATTCATCTCTGTTGAATTTTTCAAACCAAAAGACCAACCGTATATTCACCCACACGCAAGTTTAATACTTCGAAGAATGCTACAGGTTATAGCAGGTATAGGGGGACTACTCTCTTCCCATCTCTTTTTCAAACAGCTTCCTCGATCTCTATCGTCTTTCTTTGTTGCATTCCTACCTCGTGCCCTACAGAACGTGCTAATTTTTCATTCATTCATTCTTTCTCTCTCTCTCT
>OU426851.1:9632471-9639971 GCA_911387685.1 Dolichovespula media | reverse complement strand
TCTTACAAAAACAAAGAAATTGAGATACAAAGTGAGAGAGAGAGAGAGAGAGAGAGAGCAATATTTATTGCTATCAAAAAGTGGCGCCATTTAGTAACCAAAAAATAAAGAAAGAAAAAAGAATAAAGAAAGAAAAAGAGAACAAAGGAAAACAATATGTTGTAAGATTAAAATATATATATACATACATATATTATATATATATATATATATATATATATATATATATATATATACACATATATACATATATATAATAAATTATTTCTTAAAGAAATTTTGTTCGAATTGTAGGAAAAGAGAGAACAAAGGATATTGAAAGGAATATAATCTACGGGACAAGATATTAAACGAAACCCCTAATAAAATTTTTTTTTAAAGAGACCTGTTTCGATTTTACTTTATTTCTTTTTTCAGAAAATAGGAAGAACGCATACAAGACAAAATGAATAAGACATAATGAAGGGAAAAATAAAATGAAGAACCTAATAAAATTTTCAAGTTAAAGAGTCGTGCTTTAACGCAGCGAGAATTCTTTTTAAGGCCTGACGGTCGTTTCATTTTCAAAAATTCGTTTGCCCGTTAAATCCTTTGTATCTTCTATTTCGCACAGGTCATTCGCACAAGTGTGAGCGGTGGAAATTTGACAAAATGAAAAGAAAAAGGAAGAAAGAAAAGAAAAAATAACGAAGAGAGCAATTTGTGAGGGTTCTAGCGAGACTTGTCTTGACGTGGGTTCAAAAGAGGTGTATGCTAACAATCGGGGTAGAGAAAAAACAGGTTTTCTTCGCCAAATTCTTCGCAAGATTAAATATGCTAAGAAAGAGAGAGAGAGAGAGAGAGAGAGAGAGAGAGAGAGAGAGAGAGAGCAAGAGAATTTTGACGTCTTCAAATAAAAGTTTTTGCTAAGAGAACACACACCCTCGAAAATCCAATGATCACGCCCTGTCACCTTCTAAGCGCAGAAATATATTTTAAATTTTCCCATAAAATTTTATTCATAAAATTTCGTTTCCCATGATAATTTATTTATTTTTCTTTTTTAGATAATCTTCATTTTTCCAAAAACTTTTAAACGCATTATACGGGTTGTCATATCGCAACGTTGTCGTGTTATCGACTTTATAGGGAGAAGTGTATAATAAAAAAGTACGGTTTTATCTAAAAAGAAATAAAAAGGGAGAAATGAAAAAAAGAGGAAAAAGAAAAGAAAAAAGGGAGATAGAAAACGAAAAAGTAAGTGAAATGAGAGATAATGGAAGGAAGGAAGGAAGGAAGGAAGGAAGAAAGGAAGGGACTTAAAGCTTTGAGAGTCAGCTTTGTGTCCAACGAAAGATCGATTCAAGGTTGGAAGAAAATTTACGATCGCTAAATCCGTCCGAGAGAGATCAAGATCGTCTTAACGATCGACTCGAAAGTCGTTCAGGAGAATTAATTGCTCTTTCTCTCTATTGGATTCATAAAATAAAGCTTTTACGCAGAACGAAAGATAGAAAAAGGAAACAGGACGATAACAATCGTGCTAAACGTCCTGCAGTTTGATTTGACGAGGATATATATATATATATATATATATATATATATATATATATATATATACATATACATATACATTCATATAAATATACATATATATATATATATATATATATATATACACATACATATATATACATTTATATCAACGAGTAAATAAATCGATATTTTCCTCGGGAAAACGTAATAACGAGTATGGCAAAGCATAACGCTGTTGTTCTCGAGCCTGTGAGTTATAATGTTTCTTTGTTGTCTCGTATTTCTCGAGGGAGAGAAACGTACACAACCCCTCGCTTTCCACCCTTTTACTATTCGGAAACGTACAAACCAGGAAGGGTAAGAAGGATAACTTATTGTGTAAACTTTACGGATTCTTCTCGTATCTACCAGGTGCTAAGGAAGAAAACAAAATGCAAACAAACGATTCTATTCTTTTCTTCTCTTCTACGCGAAAAGAAAAAAATAAAAAGAAAGGAAAAAACGCACACTCGCGAACACACGGACATAAAAGAAAGGAATAAAAATTTTCACGCAAACTTGTCGAAAAGTCGAAAACTAAAAACTCAAGAAAAAAAAAAAAAAAAAAAGAAATGAAAAATGAAAGATAACGATAAACGGAATAACGAATAAAAATGATCTATACTTTCGGTATTTTTCGATCGATCGTATTATTATTTTGATCGGAAAGGCGTTGAGTTTGATTGAATATCTATGACCGACTTACGATTTCAATTTTGTGCCAAACCCTTTTCTCGTTTCCGATCGTTCTCATCTCGTGGCACCCATGCTTTACCGGCCGTTAACCCACTTAAGTTACGCGTTATACTGCTTTATAACGAGGACGTTATTAACGCACCGTATACATGCATACGTATGTACGTACGAACTTATGTACGTGAGTTATGCGTTCGAACACTGAGCTCTTTGTCGGCGAAAGAACGTAACGTTCCCCTTTCATCGACCGAATAGATCGCGAAGGAGATCGAAATTGCGTCTTAGAAGCTGAGCCCATGATTTTATCGCGAAATATTATTAGAAAAACGTTTCAGATAAAGAATTCATTACGAAGTAATTCGAAATTCTTTTTATATCGATGTGTACATATATACCTTTTTCGACTCGGTTCGAATACATTCGACTTGTTTTATTCTTTTTCTTTCTTTTTTATTTTTGTTTCTTTATATATATATATATATATATATATATATATATATATATATATATATATATATATATATAAAGCTATAGCTCAAAGTGTTTTCCGACATTCTTGTTCTTTTTCTTCGTATTTTTTTCCTTCGCGGTTTACAAGCGTTACAACAAATTGAAATGTTCGTCGGAACACACGGTAATAATAATAATAATGATCGATAAATAAATTTATTTAATACCATTATGTCTTTGTACTATCATATCGTAAATTCCACAAGGTATGATATTAGAAATGTTAAGTATCTTAGAGATTCCAAGATAATGCGTAACGCGTAAGCATTATTTATGATAATGAAGAGACTGCAATCTAACTTTTTGTGTTCTCTAAATAGAAAAAGATAGATAGAGAGAGAGAGAGAGAGAGAGAGAGAGAGAGAGAGAGAGAGAGAGAGAGAGAGAGAGAGAGAGAGAGAGATAGAAAGATAGAGAAACAACATAAGCGAGAAAAAAATGGCTTTCTCGTCGATCATTAGATTGGCACGAGGAACGAGTTATAAAAGCGATCATGGGAGGAGATTAATTCTCTAATATTGAAATATCATACTCGCACCGAGTACATTCCAAAGTGAGTGCAAGTATTAAATGTGGTGCTCGTTTAAGCATGACTCCGATAGGTTAAGAAATCCTAGACAGTCTATCTTTCTCTAACTACCATGGAAAAGAGCGCGTTCCCTTGTACGATTTAACCAATAATAGATAATGATTAATAGTTTTCTCGGGTGACAGTAGATAAATGTGAAAAGGGTTATGTATACCTGCTTTCTTTCAAAGGAAATAAATAACGAGATGGACAAGGGACAGTGACAGGTGTTAGTATTGTCAAACGACAGAATAATATCGGTACTAGTGTTAATAGTCGGATTAATATAAAAACCTTTTTCGGATTAGAAGGTAACTGAAAAGAGATTATACAACGACAACCATTAATATAGAATGTAGTAAAAAGAATGTATAGGTAATAGACGAAAAGCAATTTTCTTTACTAATTAAATTTATCTAAATTTATTTTATATCGATATGGTTAACGATGCGCTAATTCATTTAAATAAACTGTCAGATTTATTGGCAAGTTGGTAAAAAAAAGAAAAAAGAAGAAGAAGAAAGAAAACGAAATACTGAAGGATTCTAAGGATTATGAGAAATGAAAGAGGAAAAAGAATAATTTCTTTTTTCTTTTTTCCTAAATTTTATTTCCATTGAGATATTCTTAATGATACTTCTCTTTAAATAATAAATTAAAACTGATTGATTAATTAGTTAGTCCGTTAAAAAGGAAAACAATGTTGGAAGATTAATTAAACAGTTCGTTAATACGTGGGTGTATATATATATATATATATATATATATATATATATATATATATATATATAAACTACATAGTACGAGTCGATTAGCTGCAGATGTAGTTCAAAGGAAAAAGAAGATCTATGATACATCTTTATGAAGCCGATAGAGAGAAAGTGCCATCTCGTGTTACTACGGCGCTCGTACTTCATTTTCTTTTTATCGCTCTTTTCCAACCCTATGAGAGATACCAGGGTGACCTCGGAGAACAGGGTTCCTCGCTTTGTTTTAATTAGAACTTGAGCTAACATCTGCTTAACATCCTTCGTATATCAACGCTCGTTTCGTCTACGATATACATATGTACATACACATACACGTGTACGTATGCTGCGATCACGTGAAACATTTCTGAATAAGTCTAGTTTGTAGTAAAAAAAAAAAAAAGAAATAAAACAGAGAGAGAAGGAAGAAAAATAGAGAGAGAGAGAGAGAGAAAGAGAAAAACGAAAAAAAGTTTTGCTCCAAAAAGAATTTCTAACGAGACGATATTAACGCATTAATGATTCGTCGATTTGGAAAAAAAAAAAAACGATGTTAAGTAATTGAATAATGAATTTTTCAAAGGTCAATATCAATTTGTACAAATATAATTTCAATGATAAGCGCCGAATTATGCAACAAATATTTAAAAATATTTTCCTCCTTTGCCTCGTTCCAAATTATTCGACGATGAAACAACGTAGTTGGGCAAAGCAGTTTGCTACGAGTCCGCACATGGGGTCATCCACGATACAGGAAACAGGAAATCCTAAGGAGTGAAACCGAGCATAAACGTTGGTAGCTCCACAGTAGCTCCACTGTCTAGGAGCTTCTTACTACTGCAACGATTGCGCCAACGTTGTAAGAAAAGAGAAGAGATACGAACTTAGGAATAACTACGTTGGAAACTTCGTAAGACTAATATATCCGTTCTCGAGACTTCTACATTCGCTATCGTCTTATCTTTCAGGAAATGTAGTGTTTCGATATCAATGAAAATCGATGATAATTATTTCCAATTTAATTTAGTACCGGGAAGAAAAATATGTTATGGACGATATTTTTTCGAGCGGCCATTCGAGAAGAAAAAAAAAAAGAAAACAATTTTATACCCGATCTTTGAAACTTAATCCCTCTAACTGTTTAACCCCGTCTCGTGTTTGATCTTTCTTGAATTGGCAAACCGACAATTAAACTTTCAAAACCTGTCCATTAGCGCGAATTAACGGAGCACACTAACTCATCTGGATACCAACGATGCGACGCACTTAATTTACGTGCATGAAGCATAGTAATACGAGTAAGAGAGATAGATAGATAGATAGAAGAGAGAGAGAGAGAGAGAGAGAGAGAGAGTAGAGTGGAGTGTATTTGTCCTCCTTCTCCCTCGAGGACAGTGCATTGGTGCGTGCAAAATAGAGCTCTGGTGCAAGAGAAACAACCAATGGAGAACTAGAGATATATAGAGAGAGAGAGAAAGAGTAGGATATATATATATATATATATATATATATATATATATATATATAGAGAGAGAGAGAGAGAGAGAGAGAGAGAGAGAGGGGTTGAGAACGTAGGTTGTACAGGATCCAACGACAGAGGGACATTCAGAGACTGATGGCACAAACCTTTTAGGCAAACTAATGCACCGAACCTGTAACACCAGAGAGGACACTCTACGGACTCGTGTCGGGGCAAACTACCCCCACCTCCGGTCTTCCACGACAACCACCCCTTGTTCCGTTATATAGGGTGAAGTATTTAAGTGGAATCGTTCGATTATCTTATCGGAGTTCTAGCGAAATAAGAACTTGAGAAATTCGTGAGAGGGTAAATCTTCGTTAGATAAGAAATAAGTCTAATTGGGCGTCGCGTCATTGCGAAAATGGTGATTATAACTTTCGAAAAAGAGATTTCGTAATAGTCGGATAAGATAAGAAATAAGTAAGTAATTATCTTGGTTGCGAAACTATTGATCGATTGGATCATTATAGAGATGCCTGATTTAAACGTGTAATTAAGACGAAGATTCAGTGAGGTAATTAAAAAGGAATTACAATGGTACACATCGTATTTGAATGTTTTATTGAATAATAAAACGATATATTTTAATAGCAAGAAAAGAGAGAGAGAGAGAGAGAGAGAGAGAGAGAGAGAGAGAGATAGATAGATAGAGAGAGAGGTAGACAAAGATAGAATTTAATTAATGAGAAATGATATTCCTAACTTTTTTAATGATCATTTTATTTTTTTTTATTTTATTTTTTTTAATTTCCTCCTGATCATCGATGAATAAAAAAAGGCTCAATGAACGGTTGAAATGATCGTACATGTATCTTCGACCCCTCTCGAACGTCTCACCCTGTATAGTTGGTCGTATATACGAATACATACGTACGTACGTACGTACATACGTTCCGGTAGGATTCATTATGGCAAAACGTAGCGAGTTTCGATGAGCAAGTCAAGAGCGCACGCGCTCCTGCAATTACCTGCCGAGTTTCCCTTTACACACATATGGACACAAACACACACACGCGCGCGCGCGCGCGCGCAGCGTACACAAAGATTCAGATAGACGCGTAACGACGAACGTGTGCGCATAATTAACGCGTGGAACGGCTGATTATTAATTTAGGTATTACTCCACAAACCTATATGCCATGTTCGTTCCTTTGGAGGACGCGAGCAACGTTAAAAAAGAAAGAGGCAAAAAAATACATACATACACACATATATATATATATATGTGTGTATATGTATATGTATATGTTTCGCGTCTCGCAATCACGTTGATCATTTCACCGGACCAAAATAACGATCGTTGCAATTAAATTTCAAGATTCGTGGATCGTTTTTTTGTGCAATTTTCCTCTTTTTTCTGCAAAATTACATTATCTATTTATTTTTATTTAGCGTAATTATGTCTTTCGATTGTATTATTACGAACAATTGAGATAACTTTAATTTAATCCTCCTTATTAATTATAAGTATATTATAATTCTACCGGTAATTACATATAATGTTAGTTTTATAAACGCGCGTATGGTATTAAGAAGAAACAAAATTAACGAAACAAAAAGAACAAGATAAATTTTGAAGATAACAATAATGTACGATATCGTACATATTTATTCATAATAGTATTAAATAATAATAGCCGATGGAAGGATTTAAAGATGATGATAAGAGAGTTGTATTACAACTGCAAGGGAGTTTCGAAAGGAAAAAGAAAAGAAAGAAAGAAGAGGATAAAGAAAGGGAAGAAGAGGATAAGAGAGGGAGAAGGAGAGAAACTCCCAACGTTAATTACGATACGGCTGGCATGGCTAACGGAGAGAGGTCGGTCCCTTTACTTCTCTCCGTCTCTCTCTCTCTCTCTCTCTCTCTCTCTCTCTTCATATGAATATCGCATTAAGTCATA
>OU426851.1:9599971-9629971 GCA_911387685.1 Dolichovespula media | reverse complement strand
TGCGAATATATATAAATATATATATATATATATATATATCTACACACACACATATATATATATATATATATGTAAGAGTGCGATAAGGGTGAGATATTCGTAGAGATAATTAAAAGGGGGTTTGATCAACACACTCGTGACCGGTCCGCTACACGCGGGAAACCGGTGGAGAAACTTCGAAAGGGTAGAAGAGAAAGAGAGGGAAAGAGGAAGTAGACGACTCGATATCAAACAAACAGCAAACGACAACGAGAGAGAAAAAAAGATAAAAAGCGGAAGAGAAGGAAGCGGTGGAGAAGAAGAAGGAGGAGGTGGAGGTGGAAGAAGAAGAAGAAGAAGAATAGGAAGAGGAGGAGGAGGAAGAGGAAGAGGAATAGAAAAAGAGGACGCCGATTTGGAAACAGGTGTTCAGTCAAACGAAGTCCCGGGCAAAGTGGCGGAAATTTGTGGAGTAATTGTACATGATAAAGGAGGAGAGGAAGAGCATCCTCGTAAAACGCAACTTATCTTTCAACGTATCACGCGATCCCGAATGGTGAGTTATATTTATCAATATACATATATATATATATATATATATATATATATATATATATATCTTATTTATATATACATTTTACTTATATATATATATATATATATATATATATATATTTTATTTTTTATTTTTAACGAAAACAAAAAAGTACAAGAGAAAAAGAGAGAATGAAAGTGAGAAAATTTCTTATCTTACTACCAAGGAGTAGGTAGACTGCTAGTCGCTTTTCTCGATAGATAGAAAACTTTTCCTTAAGAGAGTAATCGACTTTACTTTTTGACTTATCTCTTTTAAGATATATGTATTGTGTACATAAAAAAAAAGAGAGAGAGAGTGTGTGTGTGTGTGTTTGTGTGTACGTGTGTCTATGTGTATCTGGAAACGGGCTTCGATCTTTCCTCAGCATATAAAGTAACCATGAACTTTCTACGAGAACTCGCCTTATCGAACATCGAAACGTTTTAACAGAAGTACTAGTTGACTTTCCTTGAAGTTTTTTCGGTAATGGTCTCAACGAGTTCCACTACCGTATCCGACCTTCCCCCACTTCCACCGTCCCACAACTTCCTCCCTTTCGTTCCCTCGAGACTTTTGCAACGTCGAAAGTAAAAAAATCAATGACACTAAAGACGTTAGTTATCACGATTTGCATAGTAATGCAACATGTTATACATATTACAAAATACCTAAGGATGCGTCGTAGTCCGTATTGCGAAAGATCCCTATATATATATATATATATATATATATATATATACACACATATATAAATCAAACTAAACGTACAATGTTAGTTCGTGAACAAAGAAGAAAAAAGAAAACCAATTTCGCTTTCGTTTCGACACCCGTAAAATTTTTTTCTGTCGATTCGATACGTTCGATTTATTTCCTGGCATTCTCGAGAGAGCTCGTATCGTAAAATCAGGCTATGGCAAGAACGAGAAAGAGAAAGAGATCGAATATCATGGAAGCACGTTTTATTCTTGTCATCGACCATCGTCAAGCATAATCATGATTCGGCACGATCATCGACCGTGTAAAACTCGATATTGGACGCTTTCCTGTATACTAACGATGTTACTATAATACATACACCTCGATTCGCCTTCTCTCTCTCTCTCTCTCTCTCTCTCTCTCTCTCCCTCCCTCTCCCTCTCTTTCTTTCTTTCTTTCTCTGATCCTCATTTAAAAGAGAAACGTCAGTGATCATGAAGGGTTCGCGCTACTTCCATCGTAATACTTCCGCCTGCGGACCAAAAGTCGATTTTACTATTACTCTTATCATTATACTTATAATAAGTACAAAAGATATTTATACACTCGTTATATAATTTTCAATAAAAATATAAACATTCGTTATACCATTTGGCTATGTTTGTTGAAGATAAAATACGATTGTTTCGTAAGTGGAACGATCAGAAAAAGGGACTGCTCGAATTAACGAAAAATAATAATTAATAATTTTGCAACGCTGATAACATTAATTATATTTTGCACATCTTTCTTTATGTTTAATAACTACATATATTACATAAGGATTGTATAACGAAGTATCGTCGAAAGAAAACGAAAAAAAAGAGAATAAATAAGAAGAAAGAAACTTATACAATACCACGAAAAGAAATACCTAGAGCTACACATAGAAATACATATAACCTATATGTATGTATGTATGTATGTATGCCTGCAGAAAATTATAATCGTAATATTCGAATTTTAAAGAATGGAACGTAATAAACATTCCCCGTTCTTACAAACGTTTCCATTAAATCGTTTTAAATCAATCATATATATTTTTGTTATAATTGCTTGAAGAGAAAGAAAGAGAGAGAGAGAGAGCAACGTCGTTACTTCTACTATATACACATTGAAAAAGCAGCAGGACGTATATATCGTTCTCGGGAAACGAGCTCTCTCTCAGCTGGAAGTCGACTCGATCGCCACTGCAGATTCGAGTGGTTTGTTTACAAACAAATGACGTGGCCTGCTCGCGGCTTATAAAAGCACTCGCGTCGTTCTCAACATCAAACCTCTTTGCGTAATTATTCACGTTCGCGATCGTTGCTCATTGATACGAACGGTTGATGGTTGGTTAGTGGGAGGAGTATATCTATCACCCTCTCTCTCTCTCTCTCTTCCCCCTCCCCCTTCTCTTCCTCTCTTTTTCTCTGTTTCTTTTACGAGCACAAATGAACGAGATAACTGAGTTCGATTATCTTTGACTGGTCGCCGCTATCAATCTGTTTTTGTCAAATTTTCTTTCAATCGCGATTAAATAAAAGTAATTTCGAATGAATTAAAATTCAAGTTAACAAGATTTTTTTCAAGATCGAACATTTGTTATTAGTATAAATTCAATTATGCCTGGAATACACACACACACACACACACGCGCAAATCTTATTTTTTTATTATCTTTTTCTCCGTTATGTGTCATTTTTTTCATTAATAGATATTTGATTAGGTCGAACAATTGAATCATTTAAACGTACCTTTGACCATCGATCGTTTGACTGTAGAATAGAGATGTTTTAATAGAAAAGCTTTCGTAACCTTTGACTACAAAGAACCGTGAAATAGAATACCGTTTCAACTGATTCGCATCGGGTAACAACGAAATACGACAGATAATATTTCCTTTGAAAATATTCGTTCGTAAGATATTATTGTTTACTTAGTTCCACACGTACTTCTGAATCTATTTTCCCGATCTATACGTAGTATGTTTAAGGGATGACTCTTCTTATAATAATAGTAGATGATAATGGGAGATAATGAAAGAAAAGACCTCGATAAAGCATAGAAAGAGATTATTTTCTACAAAATTTTCAAGAAAGAACTTTCGTAGTTTCGACTGTTATTAGAAAGATTGGACGTACGATTTTCTCTCTTACTTTAAAAATGTCTCTCTCTCTCTCTCTCTCTCTCTCTCTCTCTCTCTCTTTCTCTCTTTCTCTGCCTCTTTCTTCTCTCTCTTTCTCTGCCTCTTTCTTCTCTCTCTTTCTTTCTCTAATCCTTTCGTTCGAGAATTCGTAATCGACGGTAGGTATTCACCGTGAAACGCGACGACCGCGAAGATAATCGTTACTAATTGCAGTAGAACATACGAATCAAACTATACAATTGCAATGGAGACGGATATAATTGTCATGACGACGGATATTGTGACATTCTCTCTCTCTCTCTCTCTCTCTCTTTTTCTATCATTTTCCAACATTATACGAGAAAATGATGAAAATATAAAAAATCGGTGTCTGCTAAAAGAAAAAAGAAAAAAAAATGAAAAGGAAAGAAGAAGGAAAAAAGAATGAAAAAATTAATACCAATCTCGATATAGGATCTGGGTTTAATCCGCAGAATTTTAATTAAAAATTCATATACCTAACGCGTCTTCATTTTTATCCTGTAATATCTCATATCGTGGTATCGTGTATTATCGTTGTATTGTAACATTCGTTGTGATAATGAAATTTTATATATATATATATATATATATATATATATATATATATATATATATCACCTCACGTGCGATGTTGTAAAATCGTTCGAAAAGATAAAAAAAAAAGGGATGGGAGGAGAGAAAAAAGAAGAAATCCGCAAGTTATCTCCCATTTTTGTCGTAGTATGCGAAAAATGAAATAACGTTTGGATATTCATGCGATACAATAAATAATGATTGGAGTTTGAAATTTTTCTTTTGACACGATTAAAATCTCTTTATCTGCCTAAAACATTCCAAGATGGATTCACGGTTACGGTATAGCGTTACGATGACGATTACGCTGGTCGTTAACTAAATATCTCTCTCTTATAAAGGCAGTACTTAGAGACTCTGCTAATTACTTAAATAGGTTCTATGCGTTTCTTGTGACGTATGGTCTCATTATCGTCGTTCTAAACATTTCGTTAAAAAAAAAAAAAAAAAAAAAAAAAAAAAAAAAAAGAAAGAAAGAGAAAAAACTATGCACGTTCCGTTATACTCCAAATGAAAGTCTTAGAAAATCGTTTAGGAAGCGTGACCATTTTTTCATATATATATTTTTTTTTTTTTTTTTTTTATAAATAGAAAACGAGTCAAATCTTTCTTTTTTCTTTTGGTTCATTATTATTATTCCTATTATTGTTATTATGATTATTATTATTATTATCATCATCTTAGCATAATTAAGATATGCGACTTCAAGAAATATGTCGTATCAAATTGAATTGAATTTATTTGATAAAGTTGTAAGAAATTTTTTTCTTAGGAAGCGCGAACGAAAAGAAACATTTTTTTTCTTCTTAATATAAATCAAATCAAATAATTAAGATGTCTAAAAAGAAATATGTCGTATGTCAATTTGTATCGATAGAGTGATTAAAAATTTTTTCTACGAAGTATCACTTAGATTAATTTCTCTCTCTCTCTCTCTCTCTTTCTCTCTCTATTTCTCTATGCATAATTCAAATCAAATACTAAAAATATCTCAATAAAAAGAAAGTACATTAGGTGACGAGAATAAAAATAAATCTCAAGTAAACATTAAATCCAAATCGGACGAGATATTTGAACAAGTCGAAGAAGAAAAAATGACTATTAACGGTAACACGATTCCCATTAACGATCTTCTACGTCGCGACGATGAGTTCGCGAGGTCAGAGATTCCAGGTTAATGGAGGTCAACATGCGTTCGCGTTAGAGAGAGAGAGAGAGAGAGAGAGAGAGAGAGAGAGAGAGAGAGAAGAAAAACTCTAAGAGATCGAAGTAGATCGTGATCGTTCACAATCGATCATGGGTGTTTCGTCGTATAGGAAGTCGCGTGTCGCAGGTGTAGCCTTTATGATAATATTATGAACAGCCGATGCTCGCCGGCAGGTCGTCGATCCTGTTTTGTAAGCTCTCGACTGTGGAGAACGACTTTATCTATTTTTCTTCTTACCGTTCGTGAGTTGAATTCATTTCGGATCTATGACGTTTCAAAAGCGATGAAAAAAATCTTTTTTCCTGTCGTTTCTAATATTTCTTTTTCTTTTCTTTCTCTTTTTCTTCTTTCTTTTCTTTTTTTTTTTTTTTTTTTTTTTTCAAAGAAATAACATTTGAAGGCGAAGCCAAAGAAAATACCGTTTGTTGATTTTTCTATACGATTATTTTATGATAGGCCAAACTAATGGTATTCAAAAATATCTTATTTATTTTTTTTCGTCTTGCTTATAGGTCATAATATTTTATATTATTTTATTACTATCGACTCAAAAGAATATATGCTTTAGACATGTATTTTCTATGAGATAGCATGTATATACATAGATACTATTAATTCAATGACGAAATATGTCTATGTGTGTGTATGTAATGTATTCTGTATGTATATATGTATATATATATATATATATATATATATATATATATATATATATATATATACATACACGGCACTCGGATAAAGAAACTCGATCATCCTACCTTTGTGTCGCAACACTTTCTAACGAGACACGATCGGAATATCGAATTCATTATCGATCTTGATCAATCGCGAATCAAAAGATTCATCTCACGTTTTGAGACCTCACAAAGGAAGTAACATTATGTATCGCGTAACATGTTATATACATAAGTTTCCGTAATCGATGTGATAATTATTTTATTACAATATATCATACGATGATAATACGTACGTATGTCATAAAAATAATTTATATATACATATGTCTAAATTTTCGCCATTTTTCGTTCGAAACAATTCGTGTCTGACTTAACAATGTTAAAAAAAAAAAAAACATTCTAACTGGTATAACAATAACTTCGAAACGATCAATTTGTCTTACAAATAATTCGTGTATTTTATTGAGCATGACAAGATATAATATATATATATATATATATATATATATATATATATATATATCTTTATACAAAAAAAAAGAAACAGTTTAACTCTTATGACATATAATACCAGGGATTTACTATATACACATTTGAACGACAATCGAAAGCAGGAAAAGATCCTGACGAATAGAGATAATATATTATACGTTCAACACGGTGAAGGGATTAACCGGCTTCCTCGAAGCGTTATTGCTCGAGTAGTGTCAATAACGGACGATCTTCTTACGCGAACGTTATCCCTGCTCGTCATCGTGAACTGGATTTACTCTCGGCTTCCAATTAAATGCAACAGCTGCGCCGTTAGAAGGATCCATCGTTAATGATTCGACGTAAATATACATAAATATGTGTGTGTGTGTGTGTGTGTGTGTGTGTGTGTGTGTGTGTGTGTGTGTGTGTGTGTGTGTGTGTGTGTGTGTGTGTGTGTATTTGTGCGAATGCATACGAGTTACTTGACGAAAGGGGTAAAAGAGAGAGATAGATAGATGGGTGTGGGTGATGTGGAGGTAGAGATGAAGGTGGTAGGAGGAGGGGGTGGAGGTTTATTGTGGTGAGGGTAAGGTTGAGGGGTGAATAGTGGGTCGATAATTGTAACAGAAATTCAATCCTTTCGGAAAGCTGGACCTAATGCCCGACGCTGACCGCCAATTCAATCAAGTGCCAGCCAATCGGAGCCCTCGACTCTGGATTTTCAGGCACGCGCGATTCATCCGGGGGACTACCGAGCTTAACGTATAGATGTACGCTTCGATGCTGGCAAATAAAATACCCTGGAACGTGTTTCGTCGATCGAAAATAGGTATTAACTACTCGATGCCGTAACGAGAACGTTCAAAGTGCGTTTGTATGTAAACCATTCGCCCCGTTGAGATCGTTCTGTCTGGTAGACCAAATTTTTTCCAGCTTCCTCTATCTTTTTTTCTCTCTCTCTCTCTCTCTCTCTTTCTCTATCTATCTCTCTCTATCTCTCTGCCTATCTGTCTATCCCTCTCTCTTTCTCTCTCTCCTTTTCTCTCTTTCTCTTTATCTCTCTATCTATATAGATAGATATCTTTATCTATCTCTATCTCTCCTTCCCTCCCTCTCTCCCTCTCTCTCTCTCTCTCTCTCTCTCTCTCTCTCTCTCTCTGCCCCTCCCTATCTCTCTCTATCTCTCCTTTTTTCTTTTATGTTTGCTTTTGGGAGTTATTTTTTCTTTTCCTCCTTTTATTTTCTTTCTTCCTTTTTTCTTGCTTCTTTTATTTTATTTTTCTTTTTTACCGAAAAAAATTTATCTCTACGTTCCACCCCGGTACCTATAAATGAACGAATTTGAAAAGGTCTTTCCTTTTGTTATCTATATTCATTTTCCTTTCAAACCCGTATCATCGTTTAAATTGAAATTTTCTAAATTTTCATTCGCGTCTGATTATTATTATTATTATTTTTATTATTATTATTATTATTATTATTATTATTATTATTTAATTTCTTTCTTCTTCTTTTGTGTATTACTCCCTTTTAAAACTTACACGTTTAGTATCTTTCTTTCTTTCTTGTTTTTTTTTCTTTCATGCGACGAGCCGAGTGTCTCACGTAGAACTCGCGACACGTGTACCGTAATACCGTTCCATCTTGTCGCTTCCTTGGCCGCTTTGTGGGTCTTTTCCCGCGAGCCTCGGAAACGAGGGGCACTGCCAAGAGCTCCCGTATTCACATTGTCTTTCCGTGATTTCGTTCCAAGAGCGTGAGAATAGTTTGTTCGGTGACTCGAACGTTAAGCGTGACGAGAAAATCTTCGGTGTCTCCGGATGTGCACGTATATACGTATGTATGTATGTATGTATGTATGTGTGTATGTATGCATGTACGTACGTATGTACTTATCTATACGTAAATGTGTAGCATTGAAAGGGGGAAAAAATAAATAAATAATGGAAAAGACAAATATTGATAAAAGTCAGAAAGTATTTTTCATATCAAAGTATCGTGAAGACATATCGAACGGAATAATCTTTGTGTTTCAGAACGAAACGAAACGAAACGAAATTGGCAGTCCAATACAGTCGTTCGTATTCCATCGTCTTACCGATCGATCGCATTTCAACCGCTTTGACTCGCGAAACCGGATGTTCTACGCTGATTGCACTCCATTCCGTATTAATAGATAGATCTATGATTGGTCAAACGATGCGGTCCAGACGTATTCTCGGCCGGATGCTATCCAGTGTCGTCTTTCAAAACGGATATCGAATATTTCATACGACTCTGCATACAAAATGAATCGTTTCTACGTAATATGTAAATCGATTCGTCTTATTCTTGTAGGTATAATATACATATAAACATGTATGTATATATGTATGTATGCATCTATATAATATATTATTGGTCATAAAAATGTCCGAACAATTCTTCAAATCGATTAACTCTTTCTAAAGAACATTGAAATTATGTATTGAAAAATTAATACGATTAGAAAGTTAAAAGAAAAATTTGTTTATTTTACCTGTTAACAATATAATTGGATAAAGTATTGCGCGCATAGGTATATTCATTTTGTAAATTAATTCCTTTACAAATGTAGGAATAAATATTATAAAAATCGATCAATATCTAATTTAGGTTAAGTTTATCCTAACTCTCTATGTTAGGTTTATTCAGAGATCATTTAAAATCACGATGTTTACGAGGCAAGTTTAAACAAAAAGAAATGCATATGTTTATTTTTTTACGTGTATATATTGTAGATCGTAAGTAAAGGAGATATAGTCGATTTAGAAAAAGAAAAAAAAGGAAAACAAAAGATAGAAGAAAAAACGATTCTGTTTATCGTCTTAAACTTGAGCTTAGGTTTAAAATCCGAGAAGAAGTCAATAAACGTTCTTGTTGGTTGAAGATAGGGAGATAGAGATAGTACGATAGAGAACGAGGAAGCTCTGGAAAAAATCTCTTACTTAGTGAAGCCACGAAGCACCATAAGAGAGGAACAATTAAGGTATCCGTGCTAATTTCTCCGTCCCACGGCGAGTCATCCCGCGTTGCCGTAATTTCCTGCTAGTTAAACATCAGTATCGCGTCTTGTGTATCTTTGACTCTTTATACATACATACATACATACATAAATCCATACATACACACATATATATATATATATATATATGTAGGTATGTATGTATACATATATACATGAACGTATCTATAAGAGTATATATATATATATTTTTTTTTTCTTTTTCGAAATCGATTACTCATTTTCGCGACTCTTTTTCCGAGAAAATTTTGTTCCTCAGATTGTGAAACTAATTCAAAAATAAATTTGTCTACTTACAGTTGACAATGCACAAACCATTATTACATTATGCTCATAATAACAAAAATTTGATAATATATAAAAATATAATTGGTTTGTAATAATAAAAAATAATGATTTTTTTATTTCAATCAATCCATACTAAATACGACTCTCAAGTTTATAAGTTTTCCTAGACAATGTTTATAAACGATTATTTAATACATATATCAGAGAGATATATGTGGGTATATATAAAAAAAAAAAGGAAGAAAAACAATTTTTACAGAAATATACGAATACGATTATAAATCTTCGAAAAGAGTCCATCGGGGATAAATATACGCGCGTACATGCATACGTTGCCCACCTATATGTGCGTACCAATATATCTACGTTTACCTTTGTACGTCGATTTCACATACAAAGTTTGAACTACCGTTTCCAACCTCGATTTACATAGCGTAGGTTGTCAGTGGTAAAGATGAAATGCGTTTTTAGCATCGAATTGGGTTCAATTTGTTCGTTTGTTCGTCCCTGTTCAAATACTTTTCAGTATTCGCCGTCGTTATTTCGCTAAGAGAAAGGTGCGCCATGGGAGAAGGTTGTAAGGTTCTTTCTCCTTCGTATCTATGTATTATACGTGTGTGTGTGTGTGTGTGTGTGTGTGTTTGTGTGTGTGTGTGTGTGTAAATATATATACATATATATATATGTATATGTATGTACGTATATATGTATGTATGTGTTATACAACATATATATATATATATATATATATATACATATATATGTGTGTATAAGTTGAGGGCAGTTACGTAACTCGAGGATGTCCGTTCGTTTCTCGCTTCATATGGCATTCAGTCAAGCAGCTACCGTTTCCACCTGGTCTCGAGGCTACTTTCCTGTCGTATGTCGTTACACCTAAGCGACGAGAAAGTTTTCCTTATCGTTGAATTCCACTCGACAAACTGATCGCTATTAGGATCTTTTATATCGAGTCGAGTTATCTCGATCAGAGATAAACGTTTAAAGATATCTTCCGGGAAAAGTATATTTCTTTTGTAATTCCTTCCATTGGTTCCGTTTTAAACATTTACTTAATTTTGATAAAAAAAAAATAAATAAATAAAGTAAAATAAAAATCGAAAGTTTGTTAATAACGGATTCGAGAATGAATGTTCGATGAATTACCCCAAACTTTTGCTTTTCCATTTTATTTTTTTCTTTTTTATTTTTTTTTATTTTTTTTTTTTTTTTTTTTTTTTTTTGATTGATCATCATTGCGATAACGAAAAATTTTCGATTTAATTTATCGATCAACTTTGGTTTAACTTATCGATTAACTTGCTACTTCTCGAGGTATCGTCTCAGTTGATTTTTCGTTTTTTATGTTTTCGGTTTTTGTTTCTTTTTTTCGTTCTTTTTTGTTCCTTTTTGTTGTTTTTTTTTTTTTTTTTATTTCTATCGAAAGAAATAAATTTACATATTCATCCAGTTTGAAAGAGGCTCGGCACGTCCGGCAATTCGTCGTTGCGTGTCCCATTCATTCCCCTCCATAGAAATAAAGAGATAGAGAGAGAGAGAGAGAGAGAGAGAGAGAGAGAGAGAGAGAGAGAGAGAGAGAGAAAGATAAGAGATAGAAAGAGAGAAAGAGAGAGAGAAAGAGAGAGAGACATAAAGAAATATATAGAGATAGAAACACATAGTAGTACTTGCATAGAACGACTAATGGTAGAGATCGGAAGCGAAACAGAATGAAGACGAGGAGGAGTGGTTACATCCGGTACTTCCGATGCCTTTCACTTGAGCTCGTAAGACCCTAAGGGCATATTCTCCGTTTGATCGGAAAAATCTCTGAGATATCCCGGAGCAAAGAAGACGCATCCTTAATTTCCGGCTTGGCTTTCGAGAACCGTTATTATTATAGTAATTAAAGAGAACATGCGTATACAATCGACGACGACGGTCAGATATTTCCGAGACAAAAATTTTGCCAGCCTTTTCTTATTTTTTTA
This sequence comes from Dolichovespula media, assembly GCA_911387685.1. Lineage (NCBI taxonomy): Eukaryota > Metazoa > Arthropoda > Insecta > Hymenoptera > Vespidae > Dolichovespula > Dolichovespula media. Next base: position 9,618,275 of record OU426851.1, on the reverse strand, counting down.
TTTTTTTAACAACCATACGCCTCAGCTTACGGTAACAAAATTTTAGTGCCAACGTAATAAAAAAAAAAAAAAGGTTAAGAAAATTTATATTAAAATAATTCTACAGATTTATTATTAGTTGTTAATAAAATCGCATATGATCGGCATGATGTAATCGGAGAAATCGGATTGAACATTTTTTGTTATTGCCGTTAACTTCGAGTATTATGATAAAAGAGTATAAACGGTTGAAATGAGTTTAATAATTCTTTGCAAAGTATATTTAATTATCGATCGTATCGAATGAACTGAGAAATGTGTACGCAGGAAAATCCAATGAAAATTATTTGTTGCCTTTATAGTAATTCTATGTGTTATAACGAACGAGTATGATAGTTTAAAAAAAAGGAGAACAAAAAAGAAAAAGAAAGAAGAAATTAAGAATTTGTTACAATAATACGTATTTAATTATTAATCGTTCGAATAGACACTTTTCTCTCCACGGAGATAAGCAATTTTAAATTTATTTCTTTTTTATGAACTCCAAATCTAACGAGCGTATGTATATTTATAATAAAATGAACAAGTATTCGTACGGTATATTATCGTTTTCCGTTAAAAATTGACGATAATCCATTAAGCTCTATCGTAATAGACGAACTTGATAGTCTCGTTTAATTTATTTATTTAATTTTTCTTACGTCTCGAGTGTTCCCCGACCGTGCTCTAACATTTATTCGTCGAAAGAGGAAAGATCACTTGAAAGGCTGGAAGCCATATATATACATATATATAGCTATACACACACACACACACATCGACGTTCGCACGCGTACGTTTTTGCGTGAATACAACACTTCTGACACACGCAAGCACATCGTACACACACACATACACGTATACGGAGAATACGACGAACATTAACCCATTTCTATCGAGACTCTCACGCTCGCCTGCTCCATTTCTGTAAGTCGGTATTATAAAAATGGGTTGAAGTATACGATTCTAGACACTAAAGCGGCCTGTCTCTCATATTTCTCAACTTTTCATAGGTATCGCTCGCGTTCCAATCTCGTTGCGTAACGCAACGTACAGTTATGGTGGTTAGAAAAATATGTTTTCATTATTCGTTAGAAAATTATTAACTCTGTCTCCACTGCTTACATACAAATATTTGTGTGTGTGTGTTTATTAGAATCATCAATTTTCATATTCCCTCAAAGTCATTATCTATCTTAACAACGTGTATTCAATTTTGTCCTCATTTATTCTAAACATGGACACTAAATTTCCCATCATCAATCTACTATAATGACAAACATATTGAAAGCTATCGTAATCGTCAATTTATTGGCTCAACGATGTGCCATAATATGGGAACGCGATAACGTAATAACGAACGGTACTGTGTTATTGATTATTACGCGTAGGTGCATCACGATGCATCTTCGCGTTATGCACCATTCATATGCATATATACAGGACGTTTCATCTAACATAACATCCTTACCATTGACCACACGAACGAATGTCAAAGGACAATATTGTTTTATTAAATAAAAGTAATTTTATAAAACATTTTTGTTTCTAATCTTTTTTTTTAATAAGAAATCGACATATTTTAATTGTATTTTTATATACCTATATCGTATATTTTCTATTTAATTGAGAAACACCCTATATATATATATATATATATATATATATATATATATATATATATACACACCCGTACATTATACCCTTGCATTTTTAAATGCAAAGATATTCGTGAAGTGGAGCAGGAGATCCTTTCTTTTTTTTTTTTTTTTTTTTTCGTGAAGGGTTCCCAACCGAATGAGCATCGACTCTAATTCAGTTCATTTACACGGACGACTTGGCTGGTGTTCGAGCCAATTCATCCGGTGTGCTTACACGCTTTCATCCCATATTCGATGCAAAGCGAATCAATTAAAGGTACTTTAATTGTAGGGGCAGCACGCGCCCGCAAGAACGGGCCATATGGTACGCTGATTAACGAGAAAACTATTTTTCTAACGTCCTTCTTTTTTTTCTTTTTTCTTTCTTTTACCACCAGCTGCAGCAAGCGTCGATGTCAAACAATTTATTACTAAGAATTTTGATTTCTTTTAACGAGAACGTTTTTTTTTTTTTTTTGATTCATTGCAAACATATAATTATTGTCTCTATATTCGATCACTTCGTTCGATTATTATTAATTTATTAAAAATTAAGTTTCGTTGTTGTTTTTTCTTTTTTTTTGTAGAGTTTGACTTTTCAAGATCGATGTGTTTATTAGTGTTTCTTTTTTTTTGTTGGTTCTTTTTATTCGTTGCGTGTATAACATTTAAGACTGCGATCGTAAGTGACATTTGTTATATAATTTCGTTACAAAATGTATGATATGCGCATATGAATAAGATCGATTTGAATTTATCAAAATTATTGTAAAATTTTAAATTAACAATCAATTGACATTAATATACAGTAATGGTTGACTCGCAAGGGCAAATAATCGTTAACGATAATACGAAATAAAATCTAGTTCGAATATTCCGATCGAAATCATTTTTTCGTTGTCGAAGGAACGACATTATTCCCAGTAAAATTTATCCACCTGGAAAGGAAAAGATTGAACGATCGTCGTGCTCGTTCAAGCTCAAATTAGAATCGAGCTCACGATCGATCCGGCTGGCTAGCTCGTTCCTGAACATCCAGCAGTGCGACGGGGATTATTTATTTAACGTGTTTGGGGAGAAGGGGAGAGTATCATTTCCTTCCGAAACTGACATTTTACGTTTCATCGACCTTTTCTGGTTCGTCGTGATACTTTTTTTCTGTTTTCTTTTTTTCCAAAGGACACCAATCGTAAAAAAAATTCGTTTGAAATACGAATCGTTGGTTTCTCCCCTTCTTCTTCTTTTTTCTCGCATTCAATTTAATAAGAATCGAATGAACGTTTATTTTCCTTATTATATTTCTTTGAAATGCGTATACGTAACAGTGTGCACGCATCCTTATTATAAATAATTTTTAATTAATTTAATTATCGCGACCGAAAATATCGATTTCCCTGACGAAACTCTCGAAATTGTACGAATGTCTGAGAGCAAATCCCGAAAGTGAATTATCATCAGCAAAATTGCTTGACCACGTCAGGTAAAACGTAAGTGGGCCAATGAACAACGAACGTATGGGTCAGTGTCGAACCATCGTCGAACGTGATCTTTGAAAGGGATGGATGTGAAAGAGAGCGAGAGAGAGAGAGAGAGAGAGAGAGAGAGAGAGAGAGAAAGAAAAAGAGGATTTCTTTCTCAGGGACAAACAAGAGACTATGATCTTAGTGCCTTACGGCACTCATCTCGTATTACGATGATCCTGCGTAACGGATTATTTTAACCGCAGATGCGGGAAACTAAAATCGATCAGTATCGTTGATAGACATCTCTTAATGCGAAGATCTATTCTTTATTTCCTTTTTTCAATTTCGTTTTTTTATTATTTCTTTTTATTTTTCTGTTTATTTGTTCGTCCTTTTTTTATTTTTTTTTTTTTTTTTAAGTATTTCGAAATTATCAAAGACATTCGAGAGAATAGATTTTTTCAATTCGAAAGAAGTTTCATTCGATATAATTTCGACGCCCGTCCTTTAAAGGTCAGTCGGTTTCTCGTTTTTAAATGATCGACGAATTTAAACAATTTCTTTACGTTTTATTGTTTTTTTTTTTTTTTTTCGTTTTTTGTAAAAATGAACTCTGAAACATCCAACCACGAGAATTTATTTTTTCCAAGTATCTCGAAGATAAAGATATGTGGAAAACACAAAAATTAAAAATAAAAAATAAAACAAAAGAAAGAACAAAGGAAAAAAGAAAACAAGAAAAAAAAACAGAATCGATGTTTGCAATTCGACATTTCGAAGAAGTTCAGTTCAACGACTTTCCCTCAACAAGCTCAGTTAAGGTGTTATTTCAAGAATTTTGTTAGCCTCCTGGTCAGACATTTTCTTATCGATGGAGGATTCCGAAAACAAAATCGTCCGAGTGCTTAAACACACTCTCGGCCAGTTATTTGTTTAATTTAAAAGAAAATATTCGTGAAAACGATATTAATGTTACCCTATATACTTACATACATACATACATACGTACATACGTTCTAGAAGATATAATACTTACGCACTTTGATGCGATATATTAGAAGAGAAATACATTCGGAGTATATTATTATCTCGTATTTTCACGGTTAAATTCACAAACACGTATCCATCTTATGTCTACATAGATCGTAGATATCCTGATCTACGCGTACTCTCGGTGAGAACTGAGAACTTCAAGATCACCGTAGCAGCTAAATCGAGTACGTAATCATCGCTCTCGGTAACCTTTCCTTGCTCCTCCGCATTAATTCGTTCGCGTTTCTCGCCAATCGGGCGAATTGAAATGAAGGTCGGAAGAGCTAAATTCGAAGACACCGAAGTCGAGAACGTAATACCTTTCGTAATGAACATTCTCGGAATTTACAAGAAGGTCAGACATTTAATTATTAACGATTTAAAACGAAAGAAAAATTATCATTTTACGGAGAAAGCCATTTACAATTAATATTTATTAATATTGCCAATGACGCCTTCAATGATGACATACGATAAAGGAAATAAGAAATGAAAAAGGACAAGAAAAGAAAAGAAAAGAAAAAAGCACAAGAAGGATTCATTCATTTTCTTTGACATCGGCCGTCGTTCAAGGTAACAAATCTTGCGTTGCATGAGAACGAAATCCTAAAGGAAGAGAGAGAGAGAGAGAGAGAGAGAGAGAGAGAGAGAGAGAGAGAGAGAGAGGAGAAAAAAATATTCTCGTAATTTACTTAAAAAAGAATTGCACGGGCGTACAGTGGCTTTTAATGACGCAACATTTCTACGAGTCAGTACGCAACGTTCCAAGCATGAGATACACACATATACACATACATGTGTACAGGTATACCTATATATATTTATATATATACACCTCTCTCTCTCTCTCTCTCTCTCTCTCTCTCTCTCTCTCTCTCTGTGTGTGTGTGTGTGTGTGTGTGTGTGTGTGTGTGTGTGTGTGTGTGTGTGTGTGTGTGTGTGTGTGTGTGTGTGTGTGTGTGTGTGGAGATTCTAAGAAGCTGATCGAATTGACTTGACGTTTTACGCCTAGTCATCATCAGCACCTTCGATATCTCTACTTCATCCTCCCTCATCTATTAGATTGTAAGATAGTGATGAAGATATATATATATATATATATATATATATATATGTATGTGTGTATGTATGTATGTATGTATGTATGTATGTATGTATGTATGTATGTATGTATGTATGTATGTATGAAAGAGAGAAAGAGAGAGAGAGTGAGAGAAGGATGGAAAAAGGGGAGGAGAAAGAGAAAGGGACACAGGAAGAGTCAAGAAGCACTTTGATCGAAACGATCGCAGCAAGAAAAGTAAAGCTTTAAGCTGACTCGAACGTAAACCCGAAAGGATCGAAGACTTTTTTCTGGTGTGAACGATACTTAAGTTGCTTTGAGACGATCTTCTGTGCAAGGCGGTCTGGTGGCCTTAGGCTGTCGGTCACTGACACTGTTTCACAACCCGTGCGACTGGCTCTTCGAGCTCTCTGTCCTCTCTCTCTCTCTCTCTCTCTCTCTCTCTCCCTATCTATCTCTCTATATCTCTATCTATCTCTCTCTCCCTATCTCTCTCTCTCTCTCTCTCTCTCTCTCTCTCTCTCTCTCTCTCTCTCTCTCTCTCTCTCTCTCTCTCTCTCTCTCTCTCTCTCTCTCTATCTCTATCTATCTATCTATCTATCTATCTCTCTCTCTTTGTGTTTGCGACTCACGTGAATGTCAAAATCGAAAAAAAAAGAAAAAAGAACGAAAAAATTTCCGAAATTTGGTTTGGCCCGAATTATCATCGTCCCTTTTCTCATCGTCTTTCCTGACTCCTCTTCCTGTCGAAGTACGTTGACTCTGTGTTAACCGTAAAATCGAACATCTCGATCGATTCCTTTCCTCATTTCACGTGTCAACATAAGTTTTTTTCAACGTTGAAGTTCGAAACATTCTCTCGGATGATATATCGTTACTGCTCCATTTTCAATTCCACGATCTATCCCGATGAAACGGATAAAATTAATTTATTCTTATTGAAATTAGAACGAATTTATTCTAACGTTAACGTCTGTATATATATATATATATATATATATATATATATATATATATATATATATATATACATATATACATATATACGTACGTATGTATCATGTGGAACGAGACATCGATCGAATTTCTGAACTGTTTAGAAACGAAGGTTACCTCCGTAAGTAAATCGTTTATTTTGAAAGTGGTATACATCCATTTTTTGTTGTTTCGAGAAGATTATAGGTTAGCATATCGATCGCAACGCAATTCCTTTTATTGGACAATTTTAAATTGAACGAAGCATTGGCACTTTTGAAGATATTAAATATTAACTAGCTATAAATAAAAAGTTTCCACTAAATTAATAACAAATTATGCGGTCTCGTTAAAAAAAAAAAAAAATAGACTTGCACCACTTTCAAAATAAACGGTCAAATTAAACGGTCAAAAAAAAGAGACAGAAAGAAAGAAAGAAAAGAAAAAGATAAAAACGTAACAGTTGTAATTCCCCAAATTATCGTCAATATGAATAAATTTCAATTTTGTTATTTTCCTGAATATGTCGTAAGAATAATATTCAACGTGAAACAATTTCGAAAAGATGGTTCCTTTCGCGGTATTGGAAGGTGACTCATGGAGAATGTCATTGTCTATACCTCGGCGAGCATCGATAGCAAGCAAGCAAGCAAGCAAGCAAGCAAGCAAGCAAGCGAGTGAGCAAGCAAGCAAGCAAGTAAGCAAACGAAAGAAAGAGAGAGAGAGAGAGAGAGAGAGAGAGAGAGAGAGAGAGAGAGAGAAAAGGAGAAGAAAGGATGGAGAACAAAACGAAAGGTTGCCTTCGTGAACACGACGAGGCGGCGAAGGGGCTCGAAACTTTTCCGCGACCTTGAAGAGTTTGAGCATAAATCGGCTGCAAGAAGAGAAGGAAGGAAGAAAGGAAGGAAGAAGGTGATGGTAGTGGTGGTAAACGAAGAAACGAACGACTCCGAGATTCTCTACGGCATGGTCCATAACGTTCCTTCTCCATCGACACCCAACACCAAAGGGCATTCTAAAATCGTCTTTAAGGCCATCCACTGAACGATAGAACCAGATATTCCAAGTTCTTTTCTCCCCCCACCCCCTCTCAAATCCCAACGGAACCAACACTATTGACAGGATTATCCTACATCTACTGATAAAAGAGAAAAAAAATAAAAAGGAAGAAGTAAAAAAGAAAATCCGATCTATTTTCTATATTGTATATAAATTTCAATTGTCATATCTAACAATCGATTCAACGATGATCCGATTATTCGTGACATTCGTCAAAATGAATTTATAAGTATAATTGACGTCTTCTAACGTAACACTTATAAGATGAATATTTTATTTTCTAACGTCAAATATTATACTTAAGTAATGATATAATTACGTATTTCTAACATCGCTCGTTAATGAAAACAATGTCTACGTTGATAAATCAATTTATTTCAAGATCGTCTCTCACATAATATATATATATATATTATCCTATATCCAATGTAGAGATAAATTGTCTTGAAAAGATCGATACGATGATCCACTTATTGGTGGTCTATTAATTTATGACAATGATATATATATATATATATCGATGCCTAAATAAATTTATTTTAGATAACAATCTATATTAACCTAGAATAATCAATACGATTTAATATAATCGCAATTATATAGAGGAAAAAAAATTTGAGATCGAGAAAACCGGTCGATCTCTTCCCTCTCTCTCTCTCTCTCTCTCTCTCTCTCTCTCTCTCTCTCTCTCTTTCTCAAAGAAAGATATCTTCGATTTTTTTTTTCGAACGGAAACGTTCGAAGTGAATACGAAGACGAAGAGCGGTCTCTCACGCACCGAGGGGGGTTAACAATCGGGTCAACTCGTCGACTAAACCAGTTAGTCGAAAGAACAGATGCGATCGGCAGAGTCGATATATCCAACTTAATTGAATTATCCATGATCGATCGAGCAGAGCGAGCATCGCTTCTTGGAACGAAAACGTCCATCCGAACTCCCCTAGTGAAGACCTCACTGGGGAGTTCTTCTCTAGAAAGAAGAAGATCTCTGCCATTTACACGCAAGAGATGGAGAATAGAGAATTTCAATTTCATATTTCTTGACACCTATATACGGTGATGGATTTAAGAATTGACATCGACTATTATTCACTGAAAAAAAAAAATGATTGTATTATTCATCAAAAAAAAAAAAAATGACGTACATATCAGATTTTTTTTCTTGTTTTTTTTGAAAAGTTACTTGTGGCTGTAATTATAAGAAAACGAATTTTTCTTTTACGGCTACACTATTCGCGACAATTATTGTTAGGTATATTGTTATAATCGTAAAAAAAAAAAATCTATTTTGTTTGTTTTGTTTATAATTAGGCAATTGTTCATGCATATGTTAAATTGACAATTGTTGTAAATGTAGAATCGACAAAGGATAAATGTAATAATTTTTGCAACATTCTATCTTTCCTTTTTTTTTTCTTCTTTTCCATTACTATTATTTTTTTTCTTCCTCTCTCGAATTTATGTTTAATGTCAATTGAACATAGTGAAAACTTGTCGAACTTGACGGATCCTGTAATCTTCTTTTTCTTTACGTTTTTCTTTTTTTTACATTCTTCGTAGATTAATGAAATTCTCTTGTATTATAGTTGACAAAATGAAATTTGGAGAGTCTTATGAAAAATTCGTGATGATCATCTCATTGTCTCGCGTTTCCTCGCAACGACGTGACGACGTCGCCGATAAAGTGACGATAATTTTTGTACGCTAACAAGTGTCAGACTTCGACCGTAAAGAACAAGTAAAAAAAAATATGTATATTCGTACTGAACACTCGCGAAAACAGTAAAACCGATTTATTACGATATTACAATTTCTTTCGGTATTGAATGACAATGATAATAATAATAACAACAACAACAATAATAATAATAACCACAAAAACAATAATAATAATAATAATAATAACAACAACAACAATAATTAAAATAATAACAAGAAAATTATCTAACGCTCATTAGGTATATATCGAATTTTAATACATGCATTATATTACACAGGCAACATACCTTCTCGGTTGATATCGATAATTCATCGATACGCATAATTGCACGTGATTAAATCCCACATGTTCGATCGTCACGCATACATAGATACACATAATTGCATACATATACATACATACATACGTATAAAACATTTTATATTTAAGATAATTTCTATGTAACCGTGCAAATCCTAAGAATAATAATTAATCTCGTTCGATCAGCCGTATACCCTGACTCTCGTATTAATATATCCCATCGTATTTCTATTATTGCTTCCTTTTTTCTTTTTCTTTTTCTTTTTCTTTTTTTTTTGTTCGTTTTTTACATCACATTTTTTTCTCGAAATAAGCCATAACGAGAGAAAGCTAGCTATAGAAACTCGATTCCTATAAATCGAAACTGTTCAAAATGTTAACTGCCAATAATCGAGGTGATTATTACTCATTTATGATTTTTATTGCGAACCCTCGATCGTTTCCTTTCAAAAAAGGAAGAACAAATCTTTAAGAGTTGTTAATAGAAAAATAAATTTCTCTCTCTCCCTCTGTTTCTCTCTTTATATTTTTTTCACGCTACAATCTCTTCCTCGTGGTTGGAACTTTCATCCAATGGAAGATAACACGAAATCTCTCTCTTTCTCTCTCTTTCTCTCTCTTTCTCTCTCTCTCTCTCTCTCTCTCTCTCTCTCTCTCTCTCTCTCTCTCTCTCTCTCTCTCTCTCTCATTTTGCGTGTACTTTGGAAAGGAGCCAAAACTTTGCAGACAGTTGGGCGCATAACTTGAGAAGGTTATTGAAATAAAAAGCATCCCTACGTCGATGGGGGAATAATATTTACGGTAACGGACGTTGATGGCCGAATGCGCATTCTCTCTCTCTCTCTCTCTCTCTCTCTCTCCCTCTCTCTCTCACTGTCTCTCTCTCTCTTTTTCTTTCGACATTGATACCAAACAGAAGCCGTTCCGAGGTTCATCCTCGACGTCCCGGCTTATCTATCACGGGCTCTTATCCTTATCAAAACTCACGTGAAATCTTTTATTTCACTCGTGGAGTTTCCTTCGAGATTTTCGAGAGCAACCGGACGTTTTCCAGACACTTTGTTAATTCAAACCGATTGAATCGAAGACTGAAAGTAGTTCGCTAGCTTCTATCGAAAGTATTATCGTTAAATTTTTTATTAATTTTCTATCTTTATATATATATATATATATATATATATATATATATATATATATATATATATTAGTTTGGGGAAAAAGAAATCTATTATTTTCGTTCACGTTCACGTAAAACTAATGGATTTCTTTTTCCCCAAACTAATATATATAACAATTCGTAAGTAACCACTAAAATATTAGTCCACTCGGGACGTCGTCGTTACTTTTTTCTTTCTCTCTCTCTCTCTCTCTCTCTCTCTCTCTCTCTCTCTCTCTCTCTGTCTCTCATCCCTTAACTTCTGATCTCGTCCAAATCGACGTTGAATTATTATAATCCTTGTCGGGGGAAAGCTCGTAGAGGGATCTTATTTTACGAAAATTTTTTTATAACGCATCGAACGGAAACGACAAGAGAAACGGCTCGTTGCGTTTCCGACGTGTCTTCGGACCTGTCTCGTTCGTATAATTTAGTGGGAGAGAAGAATAAAAAAAAAAAAAAAAGAAGAAAGAAAAGGAAAAAAAAGAAAAGGAAAGAAAAGAAAAGAAGCGGTTAGTCTTCTGTTTGATGTTGAGACGATAAATATGTCGGCTCTAAGATAAGCGATCGCGTTGAGGATACAGGATGAAAAATGGCGAATTACACTTTCGGCGCCTCTCACGCGGGGAGGTAAATATACGGCAAATATACTACCAAAAGTTCTTTCGATAAACCACGCGCCGTTTACTTTACTATAAGCAGATGAGATAGTATATCCATTGGATATACTTTTTTCTTTTTGTTCTTTTGAAAAATGTTGACAGAAACAAATATTTCAATTTTCTCGATTCTTTATTTTATTATTTTTTTTCTCTCTTCTTCGTCTTCTTTTTCTTCTCTCTCTCTCTCTCTCTCTTCCTCTTTCTTTTCTACGTTATAAAATTCGAAGCTTTTTAAATACGAAAAAATATTATGATAACAGGAAATATATATATATATATATATATATATATATATATATATATATATATATATATATATAACAAAAATCAGCTCTGTTGTGACAACGTGAATTAACTGTGCAAAAAAAAAAATGAAAGGGAAAAAAAGGAAAAAGGAAATTTCCTCGATCGCAACACTCTCGTAGAAAACAACTGTCCTGTCGAACAAAAAGGGTTGGTCGGTGATTCTAAAGATAACACGCGAAGGAGGATCATACTTCGCGAGATCTTTCGTAAATGTAGCGTAAATAAAGGGAAGAAAAAAAAAAAGAAAAAGGATAAGGAAAAAGTAACAGGGAGAGGTGGTTGGCGATTAGGTGATGAGGGGAGGTGAACGGGGGAGGGGAGGAAAAAGAAATACCTAAGAGAGCGAAAAAAAAAAGAAGGGATACAGGAGGAGATGAGTGAGTGAGAGAGAGAGAGAGAGAGAGAGAGAAAGAGAGAGAGGGATAAAGAGAGAGAGAAAGAGAGAGAGAGAGAGAAAAAAGACACACGTGAGCGAATCGCAGACGGCGTCTCGCGCCAGAAATACATAAAGCTCGACGCGTCGCGTCGCGACGGCTTCGCCGGAAGGGTTCGCCCGAATTTTTTTCGTTGACACTAATTCCACGATGGCATCGTTCCTCCTCCCACCTCCCTCTCTCTCTCTTCCTCCTCCTCCTCCTCCTCCTCCTCCTCCTCCTCCTCTTACTACTACTACTCCTACTCTTCCTCTTCCTCTTCCTCTCCTCCGCTTTTACGCACGAAGCCCGGTAGCAGCAACTACAACGGTGGTCGATATGATCGAGTGAATTTATGAGTCTGCACCGATCCGGCCGTACTCACCCGCACGCACACATTCTCGGAAAAACGTGTAAAAACGTGTAATTTCTCAATGTTAATAATAATAATAATAATAACGGCAACGACGACGACGACGACGACGACGACGATGATGATGATGATGATGATGATGATGATGATGATGATGATGATGATGATGATGATGATGATGATGATGGTGATGATGATGATAATAATAACAGCTATAATTTATCCGCTCGTAGTCCGAATTTAGTTATTTTGGAATAACATCGTTAATTAGGATGTATAAAGATAATGATTAATTTATTTTGATTCGAGTTGAAATTACAAATTAAAATATGAAAAGGGATCATCCGGTATGGGCGTCTTGAAATTAATCGCCTCATTTGTTTTACTTCGCTTTTTTTGTCTTTTCCTTTTTTTTTTTTTTTTTTCATTTTCTTTTCGGATTATTAAAAACAAACTCGAGAAGATGTTTTTCGTTTCGTGATAGAGTTCCGTTTGTTGTTCGATTAGCTACGAAATTTATTACGAAATACGAACGGAATGAGAAAATTTTAAGATATCGTTTTATATATTATATAATGCTAGGAAAAATAGATTGATGAAATCGGAAAAGAAATATCATTTTACGTAAGATTGAAAACGTTTGAATAAGAAAGGAGACGTGTAATACGGAAAAGTTAAACTTTTATATTAGAAATAATTCGATACGTTCAACGGATGTTATTTTGGTTAAACAAATCTGAAAGTAACAATATTCGATTATCGACGAAATTAAAAGAGAAAACTTTCTTTTTTCTCCGTTCCTTCGAATCCTATCGTCGTTATGGTTGGCACAATTAAAAATGGCGAGAGTTCGTCGAACAATGGGTAGTATTACACTAACGAGAAGTTCGTTTATTTTCATGCATTTACAGAGTACACTTTTACACTTCATTGACTTTTTTGTTTACCATTTTTGACCATGCATCGTCTGAATTCCCTCGATAATTCTATATTGGCGTAGAGCAAGTTTAAAAAATAAAATTTCTTTCTTTATTTATTTCTTTCTTTCCCTCTTCTCTTTCGTTGTTGTCGGCCTTAACAAGCTCGAGCAAAAACATTTATTAAAGTCCACGGGATGTCCGCTCACAGGATTCTCAAGGTGGACTCGAAATTAAAGGAAGGCGATATCGAGTGTCTCGAACCGGACCTACATACATTCGTATGTACGGCTGACGCATCGTGAGGAAATTTTAATTAACGATACTTTCTCTTTAGGAAAATCCCTTTCTTAATCTCTTCATTTCAAATTGTCGCTTTTCGATTTATCGTTAGACAGAAAGCATGAATATATTTTGTTCTTTATTATCATATATTATTATTATATTTCGAAATAGGTATCCTTGAAATAATTATGCGTGGTCTCGATTTTCGTAAAATCGTTAATTTATTATAGGACAAACGGAGAAAGTTCTATAATATTTGGTATGATATAAAAAGAGAAATAAAGGAAAAGAAAAAAGAACCGTCCGCAACAATACTCGATTAATTTTCCCCTCTGAAATAATTATTTTATTTCAAATAATTAATTATTGAAAAATATAAGAGAAAGAGATAGATAGATAGAGAGAGAGAGAGAGAGAGAGAGAGAGAGAGAGAGAAACAAGGTACACAAGTTACTCGTTTAATTTATTCTGAAATATTTTTTCTGGAAAATTTTATAATATACGTTCGAAATAATGATCAATTATCGAAGAGAAGAAAAAAAAAAATACTCGACCCACGCTCGTTACCAGATCGATTTAATTTGATACTCCTTTCTATCCGCTTTACAAGAAAATTCATATCTGCGTAAGAAAGATCGATGTGACATGAGATCGATCTCTATAAAAAGATCACACGAGAGTGGTATAAGATATAAGTAGGTAACAGGATCGGACTCTATCAATCATATCTCGCTTAAGGAGTATCTGTGTCATCACCTACGTAAAGATGTCTAAGAAATTTATTCGTTACCTTGAAAGATACTGGGCTAACGTCGAGAGAGATATATAAACTCGAGTGGTCGTTATGGTATAGCAATTTGATCGAAAACTCCGCTTCGCGATCGTTCTCCCGTTTAATGATTTTATAAAAAGCGATCTACTTTGCTCGTTTAAAAGTTCGAATCGTTGACGGAGAAACGATTAATATTGCAACGATAAGTGGAACCATTTTGCTTCTTTCTCTCTCTCTCTCTCTCTCTCTCTCTCTCTCTCTCTCTCGCTTTCTCTCTTTTACTCTGATATTTAATGTATATGTAAAATCATGTTTAAATAGAGACGCACTCGTACAACACTAAATTTACAGAGCACTCAGTTCAAAGTGAAATTTTAGTCAGGGAGTTACGAGCGGTTCCTCTTGACTTTATTGCATTGGTTGTGACTCCATTAAAACCTTCAAAATGTTCTCTCCCTCTCCCTCCCTCTCTCTCTCTCTCTCTCTCTCTGTCTGTCTGTCTGTCTCTCCTATTTCATCCTATCACGTTCGATACCTAAAAAAATTCGTTAATTTAGTCTCTCAAACCGATCGTTTCTCGCATCAAGCACTTCGTACAATTAAAACGACTAACGACGTATAACTTCGAGAGTTTCATGCTCGATTTCATCCGACATCTGGAATCGCGTGAATGAATTTTATAATCCAATGTGAACTCCCACGTCAGAGTCGTGCGATATTTTCCCAGATGTTTTTATTTAAAAGTGCGACTTCAATTTAGTACGAAAGTATTTTTCTTCAATTTTTATTTCGAGACTTTCTATACATCATATATTGCCTGTAGTATTGATTTATGCTAATTTCTGTACAGAGAGATTGAAATAAAATTTGAATTTTAAAGGAAGAACCTTTCGATCAATCAATCCTTACTGTTATCATTAATTTTACCTTTTGATATTCTTTTCTTTGTTGTAAAATTGATAACACTGATGTTACACACGTCAATATTCTTTTTATTCTAATTTAGATCTTTTTATTCTCTATAATAGCGTCGATTTATGTTAATTTTATTATATTATAAGCAGATAAAAGATAAAGTTTAGATTGTAATGTATCGATCGATTAATTATGCTTCATTATTGTTTTTAATTTTAGCTTTTGTTATTATTTACTTTATCCAATGTTAAAATGATCGCTAATGTTTGGACATAAACGCACATTCGTTTTATCTTAACTTCGAGGAGATTTTTTCTTTTTTTTTTTTAATTTTCCTTAACGTTGATTTATGTTAATTTTATTATAAGCCGACAAAAGAGAAAACTTTTATCGTAGTGTCGATTAATTAATATTTATTTCTATCTTTATTCTTAACTACAATATTTTTCACTTTGTATATGTAATTCTCTGAATGGATGAAAAGACCTGACAAATGACAAAACTAATTTTCTGACGTGTTGACCTACAAAGTTGTTTTTTTATCGAACCATGCTCACATTTTTCTTTTGTTTTATGGAAATTAAATCATACAAAAACGTTAGAAATCTCATATGAATATTTATTAAAATTTGATAAAAACCATAAGAAAAGATGTAAGCATCAAATATAAAAAAATAAACGTTAAACATTGTCCCATTGAAATGTCGGATACATTATTTTATTAAAAATATCGGATTATTGAGTGCGCCAATAGAATTATTGAATCGTTTGATTTCTTCTTTCTTTCTTTGTCCTCATTTTTTCTTCGCAATTGAAACATATGATATTTATTGATAACGATCCTGTATAGTTGCACGATCCTTTCGAGATATGTTAGAAAGACGATAGAAGGGCTGACCATATCGCACGTCGACGACGTACTTAAAATACTCGGGTGTACTCTAGAGGGACGATTTTTGCCAACCAGAACCAACCAGCACAACCTTTCATCATTTTTCTACACGGTGTTTCGATAGACGTGATAAAGCGCAAAGAAGTTGAAGTGTGCCTTAGTTCCTTCTTACCTGACGACATTCTTTATTCTAAAAGAAGCACGACTCCTTCACCCATCAAGCCCACTTTTTGCTCTAACCTAAAGCGATTCGGCACGTTTCCATGTAATTGTTGGAAAGCTCATAGGTATAAACATAGTTTGTAATATACTTTACAAAAAAAAAAGAAAAGAAAAGAAAAAGAAGAAAAGGAAATATAAGAAAAGAAAAGAAAAAAAAGAAAGAAAGGAACGACCGATCTATCGGTAAAATTTCAAGCATGATGCAATAATTGTTATAACGTCTAGTATGTCTAGCAATGATTTGCCTCGCCAGAACGGAAGTTAACTCTCTATCACTTCTACGATTGCAGCACGAGTTTGTTAGCTCGTAACACCGAGCACCGGCTTTACAAAAACACGAAACGATAAATAGTATCGTTATTTCATGCAGATGCGACCGTAAGGGCAATAAATTGTAATAATAAAACGAATTAATACCGAGTATCGATCGAGACCGCCGAACAATATTAAAATTTCCAGACAAAACGTTTTACGATATTAATTGAGAATATTCGTTATTCGATGTCAGGTGAAAATAATAATTATTTTCAATTTAATTCAATATTTGTGCAATTGTTTTGTCAATATCATATCTCGATATTATTAAATATAATTACACGGTGTTTGTTATTTTTTTTTTTTTGTTTTTATAGATATGTAGAAATAATATGAGAAATTAATAATACGGCCAATGTCTACGGATTTTTATGATGTTCGTATATTTTTTATGTGAAACTTTTAAATAAATTTTTTCATCATTTTCGAAATAATAAAGATAATTACATAGTTATCGTAATATATATATATATATATATATATATATATATATATATATATATATATATATATATGAAAATAATACGAACGAAATAAATAATCGAGTTAATATTTCCGATGTTCATCGTTTCGGAAGCATAAACAAATTTTCTTTTGCTTTCGTATAAATTTTATCTTACTTAAAATGATCGAGAAATATTATTAATGTCTTACAAGTTTATCGATCATTTTCAATGAATAAATAATGAAAACGTCGAGAGAAAGATATACAAAATAGTACCATAGAAAAAAAAAAATCGTCCCTTTTCGTTGAGAAATGTTTCCCCTCCCCTTCCCCCGATACTCCTCACCCCACCACCCCTTCTCAGAGTTAGATCTCTCCTTCTTTCCATCCCGTTAAAGTGCCTCACGCAAATCGTCACCGGCGATTTCCATAATTTACGCGTGAATGCACGCGCGTGTCCCATTAACGCCACTGCCGGCTGCCAACGCGGCCGGCTTTTGAGAGAGGAGAGCGAAAGAAAGAGAGAGAGAGAGAAAGGGAAAGAGATATAGAGAGAAAGAAAAAAGAAAAGGAAGGGAAAAAATGAGTGAGAGGAGAGAGGGAGAGAGAGAGAGAGAGAGAGAGAAGCCGAAGAAACGACGTTTCACAACGCTCTCCCTTTTTCCTACACGTTCTCTTAACTCGCACGCGAGTTAAATTCACGCGGGCTCACGCACGCAACATTGTATCTCTCTCTCTCTCTCTCTCTCTCTCTCTCTCTCTCTCTCTCTCTCTCTCTTTCTATCTTGCGATATTTTACGAGTATCATACCGCGATAAATTAGTCGTTATTAATATCGATCGTCTTTGGTAAAATAATAAACGTCATTTCGACCATACCGTATTACGCGAATCTTTTCTATAGGTTTCAGATGAAAATCGAAAAAAAATGGTGTCAAGTCACGCAAAAAGATCTATTTATGGTAGATAGATTGAATGAGATTTTATTTGCGAGCCTTTCTTGCACACGATATTTCCTCTCTCCCTCTCTCTCTCTCTCTCTCTTTCTCTCTCTCTCTCTCTCTCTCTCTCTCTCTCTCTCTTTTTCTCCCTCTCTCTCTCCCCCTCGCCTCTTACACACACGCACGCGTACACACATACATGCACTATTTTCTCTCTCTCCTTTAAATTCGAATTTATTTTCTAAATATTAATTAAAATATTTTAATTAAATCCCATATTAAATTTAAATTCATTTCGATGCAAAATTAAAAACGTTTCAATGAAAAATTTTCCATGATAGTTTTCATTTATTTTTTTCTATTTACTCGTCTAACTTTGAAACCGATCGATAATTGAAACGAATTTTCGAATGATATCTTG